>CM069231.1:4360182-5099373 GCA_035582765.1 Acer negundo | reverse complement strand
AAAACCAAATGGCGATCTAGAAAATAGCATGAGGTGGCAGGGAAATCAATCCACGGGACTGCAACTGGACCCCCCAATAATCGATCTAAATGAACCCACATTGGCGACGGAGCGAACGCCATACTAGCAAATCCGTCGACCCTGTTTGGGACACAAAGGAATTCGAACCAACAAAATAACGATATGGTAAGATCCAATTTGCTTTATTCTGATCTTGAGGTTGCTAGTAGGTTCGCAGAGATGGAGACGATGATCCAAATGATCTCATGAGTGCTCCCTCTAATTAAACGCAGCGTAGAGAATAGTTTCGTAGACTTTCTGTTCGTGGATGAAATCGTACTAATGGAGATGCCAAAGAAGTTCATTTTCCCGAATATGAAGCAGTACATTGGAACGACGGATCCGATGATCATATCGCACAGTACAAACAATGGATTTTCATAGCCGTAATCCCAAGAGATCAGAGGGAGTCATACATGTGTAAAAGGTTCGATTTGAGTCACCCGACCAGCGCTCCAATGGTATACGAATTTATCAAACGTGTTGATTAGCTTATTTGCACAACTAACATACATGTTTGTCGAACAATTTACGAGCAGTAGAAAGCTAGAGAAGTTGTTTGACGACCTCTACACAGTTACCCAACGAAGATGAGAGCAACTTCGAGAATATGTAAGCAGGTCAACAGAGAAAAGGTATCAATCCCTACCTGTTATCCTGCTACTGCGATTTTTGCTTTCAGGAAATGGCTATAACACGACTTAGATCTTTAAAAGGATTTGACTAAATATCTATGTCGCAGGATGGAAGACGTGTTGGCAAAGGCTTAGGCCCAGATTAATTGGGAAGAAGATGAGGCAAACTATCGACCTATAACTCAACCACAGTAGGATTACAAACGTGATCAACGGGTAGATAAAAGGTCGGATGATCGACGAAATAACAATGTTCCAGGTAGAACGGACGAATGGAAATAACTTTATGATAAGCCTCTTCGAATCGACAATAGGTAGATTGATAGAAGGATGCGCATCCCCGAATATAACCTAAGCATCGAACCATCGAAAGTGGTGAACGATATAAGGAGCTTTGGTAATTCGGTGAGGTGGCTAACCAAGATGACCTCACCTTTGAACCACAGAGACTCGTACAGATGGTGCGAGTTTCACGGGGATCACATATATCAAACGGATGAGTGCATTGCTTTGTAACTTGAAGTGGCTAAACTGTTGAAGCAAGGAAGGCTCAAAGAGTTCTTAACCGACAAAGGAAAATCCACACTAGCACAACGTGATGAATGGCTAACGACTAAAGGGTAAAGAAAAAGAATCACCACCTGCTCCACAGCGCCTAGAGCACACTGTAAACTTTATATCGGGTGGATCCGAGGTAAGTGGGATATCACATTCTTCAGCCAAAAGGCACACTCGACAGGTATCAAACACTAAGGTAAGGCTTCCTCATATTAGCGACCCATTGGTCAATATGATTATTTCTTTTAATGCGGCCAATAGTTCTAATCTTTTTTCGCCCCACAACGATGCATTTGTTATTTCGTTTTATATAGCCAATTGTCTGATCAAACGTTGTTTGGTCAATAATGGTAGTTCCACTAACATTCTTTTCTTGATTGTTCTAAGAGAAATGTAGATCGATGAATTAGGGATCACTCGCCATTCAATTACATTGATAGGTTTCAGTGGAGAAGCAAAAAGTACGATCAGAGAAATCGTTCTACCAGTATATGCAGAAGGAGTAAACTTGCAAACCAAGTTCCTCGTGCTCAATTGTCCATCAGCCTATAATGTGATAGTGGGTCGACCATGGATTCACAAGCTACAAGCAGTTCTATCGACCCTCCATCAAATAACACATTTTACCATAAAGTGGGGGATTCAGGAAATCAAAGGAGAAGAGAAGACATCTAGGGAATGCTACCAGACAAGTCTCAAGGAGAAAAAGCATGAATTATAACAATTACAGAAGCCCGGACCGGAGCTCGACCCAGACAAGCCTCAGGTAGAAAAACTCAACTAGATGCATATAAACATGGACATTCCAAAACACAAAGTCCAAATAGGATCAAGGCTCAAACCCATGATTAGAGGAAAGTTAATCAAATTCCTAAAGAAAGGTCATGATTAATTTGCATGGTCACAGGCTGACGTTGTTGGAATTGACCCCAAGGTCATGATCCATCGACTCCAAGACCCAGAACATCGACCAATAAAGCAAAAAAGAAGAAAATTCCCCTTTAAGCGAAACAAGGTAATTAACGATGAAATCCAAAATATGATCGACATAGGGTCGGTGAGGGAGGTCAACTATCCCGACTAGCTAGCCATATAGTCGTAGTAAAAAAGAAAAACGGGAAGTGGAGAGTCTGGATCAACTTCACTGACTTGAACAAAGCCTGCCCGAAGGATTCCTTCCCCCTCCCTCATATAGACATGCTAGTTGACGCTACAGTAGGACATAAGTTGTTGAGTTTCATGGATGCATTCTCGGGCTACAACCAGATTCTCATGCATCCAGACAACCAAGAGAAAATGACGTTTATAGTCGAGAGAGGTATATTCTGCTACAAGGTAATGCCATTCGGCCTTTAAAATACAGGTGCGACATATCAACGGTCGATGAACAAGATGTTCGCGAAAATGCTCGAAGATACAATGAAGGTGTACATCGACGATATGTTGGTCAAATCGCTTATAGTGAACCAACACCTCAAACATTTGAAGCAATCCTTCGAAGTACTCGGTGGGTATCACATGAAACTTAATCCTTCTAAGTGTGCTTTTGGTGTCTCATCAGGGAATTCCTAGGTTATTGAGTTACATACAGGGGAATCGAGGCTAACCCACAATAGATTCAATTGATCATTGGGATCGAATCTCCTAATTGCATTAAGGACGTACAGAAACTAACGGGACGTATCACGACTTTAGGCTGATTCATATCTAAATCCTTAAAGATATGTCACAACTTCTTCAAAACTTTAAAAAAGAATAAGAAATTCGAATGGCGGAGGAATGCAAGAGGGCATTGCGAGAACTGAAAGTTTACCTCACCTCACCCCATTTGCTTTCGAAACCAGTCGATGAGGAGGAACTTTACGTTTACTTAGCTATATAACAAATGGCAGTTAGTGTGGTGCTCATAAGGGAAGATAAAGGTAAAGAATTTCCTATCTATTATGTGAGCAAGTCTTAACTCGTTGTAGAGACTTGATACAACCAGCTCGAGAAACTGGAAAGGAAGCTACGCCATTATTTCTAGTGCCACCCGATAGTCGTTCTCACGATATATCTGTTGAAAAGCATACTCCACAAACTAGAGTTGTCCGGTCGATTGACCAAATGAGTAGTAGAATTGAGCAAGAATGACATTTCATATCAACCAAAGACTGTGATAAAGGACTAGGTACTAGCTGATTTTGTAAATGACATTTTTCCCTAACTTGATAGAACAGGTCGAAAAAGAGATGATAAACATGAACGATAATAAATCCATGGGAACATGGGAACTGCTGGTCGATGGATCGAGCAACGTCAGGGGAAGCGGACATGGAATTGTCCTTCGTTCACCAGAAGGGGTCTAGTCGAGTAAGCAGTAAGCTCCAGGTTCAAGGCGACCAATAACGAAGCTGAATACGAGACTCTAATTGCAGGACTTACCCTAACCAGAAGGTTAGCAATTAAACGATTCACAATTAATTGTACGACAGATGCATGGATCGTATGGAGCAAATGATCCTAAGATGATTGCCTACCTCGACCTCTCTCAAGAAGTCAAGTCTAGTTTTGAGGAATTCGATATCGACTAAATACCTCGAGCGGAAAATGCATGGGCAGATTCACTAGCTAATCTTGGCTCGACAATGCATGCGACAACGAGCAGGATGATCCTAATAGTATACTTACAATGGCCAGCAGTGTGGAAAGACAAGACACAAATGGAAGTGTCGACTATCAACCCAACCCTAAACTGGACTACTCCAATAGTCGAGTACCTAAAACTTGATTATCTTATGATGGACAAAAACGAAGCCAAAAGAGTTCGTGCTAAAGTTGCCAAATTCAACATAATACAAAGTAAATTATACAAACGATCTTTTGCAGGACCATATCTTTTGTGTGTAAATGCTTCGGAGGCCAAATCGATCCTAGTTGATTTACACGTCGGAAAATGCGAAAACCATTTCGGGTCGAGAAGTTTGGCATATCAAGCAATTATGATTTACGAATGGATATTACTGGCCAACCATGAGATATGATACATTCGAGTTTGTAAGAAAATGTGACAAGTGTTAGTGACACACACAAATATCTCATCTACATCTAGAGAAGCTCAACTCGATATTGTCTCCATGGCCTTTCATGAAGTGGGGGATGGATATTGTGGGGAACTTCCACCTTCTAACAAAAGAGGTAAAGTCTATGTTCTAATGATGACAAACTACTTCACAAAATGGGTTGAAATAGAGTCGTACAAAAGCATCAAAGATGTCCAGGTAAAAAATTTTCTTTGGAAGAATATCATATGCAGGTATGGGATACCAAAGGAGATCGTGACCGGCAACGACTCCCAATTTATTTCGTTCGATTTCAAAAGTTTCTGCCAGGAATGGGAGATCAAGATCTATTTTTCCATTCATTGATATCCACTGTTAAACGGACAAGCTAAATCGACAAATAAAACAATCATGGGCACCCTAAAAAATAAGCTTGAAGCAACTAAGGGATTCTGGACAGATAAACTACCAGAGGTCCTCTGGTCATATCGCACAACTGCTCGAACCTCAACCAGGGCAACCCTCTTTTTCCTCACATTCTGAGTGAAAGCCATGATACCAATTGAGCAGAATGTATACACAGCCAGAGTTGAAAATCTAACCGAAGTTCAAAGTAACTCGTTGCTAACTCTAGAAATCGATCTGCTTGACGAAAAAAGAGACGAGGCCCTACTTAAATTAGCGGAATACCAACAACGAATAGCACGACACTGTAACAAAGACATTCCGGCTCGAGTGTTCGCTGAAGGCGAATGGGTCCTACAAAAGGTATTCCAAAATACCAAGGAACATGGTACAGGGAAGTTTGGCTGGACTTGAGAAGGCCCTTATCAGATTACTAAGGCAATTAGGTGTGGAGCTTACAAAATTCGAACCCTGGACGAGATATAACTAACGGGCGGAACGCAATACACCTTAAAAGGTACTATTTCTAGATTCTCGTAATTATTTGGTCGAAATCAAACTAATAATTTTTTAAAAAAGCAATGATGATACTTGAGCGCAAATAAGTGTGATCTGAGCTCAACAAAACTTAAATGATACTTGGGTTGTCAATTACAAAAGTTCAAGTAGCTGGTAGCCAACAGCATTGGAAATTTTCATCTGCCTATGTTTCAGATTGGTTCAAAACAGCTGTCGTGCAGTCAACGATTACTCGATTCAATGTCTTAAATACAAGTCTCCTCAACCAAGTCAAGTGCACTTGCACTAAGGGAAAGAAGGGTAGCTCACCAATCAACGCTCCATGTCGAGCTAATGTTATTTACATTAGTTTAAATCATGCATCATATCAAGCAAAATTGTAACACTCATGTTGAGCTAATGTTATTTACATCAGTTAAAATCATGTTCCGTATCGAGCAAAATTGTAACGCTCCATGTTGAGCTTACGTTATTTACATAAGTTAAAATAATGCTCCGTATCGAGCAAAATTGTAACCACACTCTATATCGAGCAAATTTTTCCTATTCAAAAATTACGATTATTCAATTATTGACTTAAAAAAATTAATAATAAATTTGTACACATTCAAGGCTCGATTCAAAATAGACGAAGTCGAAAAAACATGAAATTTGAAGTTCAAATTCGAACAATTAAAGAAGCTCAAGCAAACTTAAAGCATCAGGCTACGATATTAACAAATTGATCGGTTCATCAAGATCAAATATATGTAATTCACCGATAAAAACAAAATATTATTATTACAAGATTGGTAAAAGGGGGCAATATATTGTCCACCCCTTCAACCCAAAAATACTCATAAAAATAAAACTAAGTATTGTGAATTGACAAATGAAATCAAGCTATAGTAGGATTGGTGGATCAATTTCGGCATTTTCCTCACTCGCTTTTTCAACCAACTCAGTGTGCTCCTTCGGCTTGACATCATCTTTTTTATCATCTCTTTCATCAATATAAAACGCCTTCAATTTCTTCCACTACTCCAATAAATTAATTTACTTCTCAGCATCCCATGTATCATTCTGGCCCAATAAGTATTCTTGCATAAGCTTGCCTTTTGTCTCGATCACAGCCTCATCAGCAACTTTGTCGAGCCTTTCCAAAGCATCAGCCAGAGACTTGTCAGACTGAGAAACCTTTTATTCGATCGACTTCAGAGACTCTCTTAGTTGAGCATTCTCCCCCTCGAGCCCCGCGACCATCTCAATCGCCCCTTTCATCGCCTCTTTGGCACCAGCTTCAGCAGATCTCACCTCCTTAAGATCCTTCTTCATCTTGGCATTTGACGAGGTTAAATAACTTATTTTCTTGGAAAGACTTTTTACGTCCTTCCTAAGAAAAAGTTGAGCATGTAATGCCTACAAGAAAGTCATTCGATTTAAGAACAAACTTAACAGTTAATCTCGGACAAATTAGGATATTTGAATCCTACCTGGTAAGCTCCAACCACACCCCAATCAATGGCTCGAGATGCCCTAATCTTTGAAAGACGAGTCTTATCTTCAGGGAACAAAAACTGGTCGGACTGTTTCAACATGGGACTAGGATCTGAGTAAATGGATGCGTTTGAAGGAAACTTGATGACCGGGCCATCGTCCGAACCCTCATCATCAGGATGGAGATGTTTATATGCTTTCTTTGCCGGAGAGCTAGGAGGCTCGATAGAGACAACTTTATCAGTTTGTTCGATCTCCTTCGAGGTAGGGACATTAGCAGATCTTTTCCCTTTCTTCTTCTCGATTCTCTCCATCTACCTCCTCTAGGCCTCCTCAGTAGAAAGAAGTTTCATGTTCGACATCATTGCTGTAGGGAAAGCCCGCTCGACTTCAGTAATGGGCTTAAGAAATCGAGTACCACACAGGATCTCGAACCCGTGCCTTATCCAAGCGTACTAAACCAAATCTTCAACACGAGGATAAGGGTTACCTTATCGGCAAATGTTGTATGATTCCACAAAGATCTTTATCTCAAACTATCCTCATCAAGTAATTTTTTCCAACTCCTCTCCTTCGGATCGATTAAAAGAATCCTTTGAATCCTCTGAACGTCGTCCACTCCTTGGATCGACTTTGCTTTCCCATCAATCCCCACTGAAAAAGAAAAAGAAAAAGAAAAAGAGTTAGATATTTTACAAAACAAACACACAAAGAAGTGGGCACTCACCGGTATTGTTCCAGGCAGATCTAACTCCTTCGACCAAATCCCCCTAAATGAAAAAATACTTCGGTTTCCAATCCGGACCCTGATATGTATACAAAAAATTCTTGAAAGTAAAGTTTAAATTTTTTCTCTTTATCAAAACCTCGAGCGATAGAAGAGTCTTCCACCCATTTGGAATCAATTGGCCTAGAGTGATCTCAAAAAAGTTAAACAACTGTCGAAAGAGCGGCGGGATTGGAAACCTAAGCCCTATCTTGAATGGTATGTGATAAAAGCACGTCCAACCTAGGGTCGACCAATCAGCACACTCGCACGACATCGCAACTCTCAACTTGATCAAATCTGAAATCCCTAGTTTGAATTTCAGATTCTTTACATCCTGGTACGACATTCTCAAAGCAGGATTCTCAGTTAAAAATCATTAAGCCTCACTTGCAGAGGTCATTGGTGGATCCATGTTTAGCTCATCAGGTGTCGCTAAACAACCTACCACCAAAGTCTTTGGCAAGTGACACATAATCGCCATCTTTCAACCCATATATCGCATCTGATTGATCGAGGTCGGTCTCGCTCAAGTAGCCTTGGTAGTCATCAATCAATCTCCCTCTTCAACGATGGGTTCAAGGAGTCGTCGCTTCGACTCGACATAGCTCTAAATGCTGTTGGAATAAAGAGAACCCAACTTTAGCGAGAAGAGATCGAGCTACCCTAAATAAGGCTACTGCGATAAACAAACGAAGCTATATACTCGATCATAACGATCAAATCGATCGACCATCTAAAAATCTATTTAAAGTAACGATAAACCTAACGAAACAAAACCTAGGCATGGCAGTCGAATCAAAAAATCTTAACGTTAGAGGTCTAAATCTTCATCCAATGCTCTACTTCTTACTCGAGAATATCACAAACAAGTTTTCTAAATTGTGAGACATATAATACAGATCAAATATTGGAAAAATTAAAAATTAAAAAAAAAAAACGTTTGAAGTTCAAAGCGAAAACCATACAAAAACTTTCCAGGAAATCAAACAAGCAAATTCAAAATAAATCAAAAGCAGAAAGCATTAGAAACAAGAAACTTACCGGAAATCTACAGAAGAAACAGAAAGATTCAGCAGAAACTTATCAGAAAAGCTTGAAATAATTAAAACAACACGTCTGGAAACTTGAGGAAACGAAAAAGAAGAGAGAAAAGTGTTAACCACCAAAACTGGCCGAGTACCAAAGAAAAATTTTCCATCCAGGATCAAGGAGGAAAGGCCTCAGTGGACAGCATCCGGCTACTTCTTGGAGAGAATCTGAACTAGTCTATCAGGATACATATCTTGTTAAGCCAAAGCAATATCATAAGCACGAAGACTCCAAAGTATTAGAAGGAATAGAGATCAAGATCTTACAAACTACACTATATTGTCCTGGTACCCCGCTTCTACATAGACCGGGTACCTCGCTATTATGTAGACTAGGTACCCAGCTACTATGTCACCTCGGTACCCCGTCACAGCATCAACCGGTATCCCAAAACCTAGACGATCAAGAGATCAATGGGAATCATGATCCAGCAAGAGGAAGACTGCCTGGATACCCTGACACCGCCTAGAACTAGTTTTCCAAGCAACAAAAATGCCGGACAAGGATGCTACCAAGGTAAGACCAGCGTATCTAGAAGACCAAAATTAAAAGCTACAAAGAAGTATACTAAAACGCCAGTGTTTTATCAATAAAGAGGTGGACTCAATTCCTGCCACTTAATAGTTCCAATTGAAAGCAAAGTCTTCCAGTATCCTCTCAAGAAGGAATCACTTGATTCTAAGGATTAAACTTTGTGCGACATTCTTGCTTATCACCAAGGAAAGTCCCATATTTACCGAAACCCTATACCGAACTTATAAGAGTGCATGACATGAAACGGGACATATATATATATATATATATATATATATATAACATTATACTCAACTATGAAGGGGGCAGCTTTTCGATTCTGAAACCCTAAACCTACTGTTTTCTTCTACTTATCGACTTGCACGAGATTTCCATCGCCAACTATGTCAGATTTTGCCTATAGTGATCGATGGAAAGTTATATTCTATATTGTATATATACTACATTAAGAAAAGCATTGTATTCTCCTATTTTATGATATAATACAGTTGTTTATCCTTTGTTTTAACAATTATTGCACCGAGTTATTTTTACTGGAAATCATAGGTATCGAACTACGTGATATCCCTCAGACCATGGTTAAATCCTATCATGGTCATTTAAAATCGTTAATTGTAATTCCACCCCGCTAGTAAATTTTGATTAACATTTTTTGGCACCGTCTGTGGGGAACAAACTCCCATATCATTCACAAAAGCTATCCATATCTACCTAGCTAGCAAGAAGATGAGACCCAGATCCTCTCAAGGTCAGCCCGACCCCTCAGGACCTCACTCCCTCACTTCTACCAGAGAATTTAAAAGCAGGGAAGAGGATCACGAAATAACAACCCGGTTCCGATCCCTCCACCGAATGTGGACTTCATACCCCAAGATCCGACTATTCAGGAGGTCAATCAGGGTATCTTGGAGCAGCAGGCTGCTGCTTACGTGGAGAGTATCCGCCTACGGATGATACCTTAAAAGCATCCAGGATTGTAAGAGAGGTTGGACCAGGTTCCCAGGTACCGGTCTTTGAAAGACTCGGGCCGCCACTTCTAATTTCAGACAACATCCCTCCTAAGAGGAATCAGCCAACAGTTAACCTAGCAGAAGATGAGAAGGCTCCACAGCCCGATGCTGGTGGTAGTACCAGACCAAAAAAAAACCCGCGAGACAACCACTCTAGAAGAAATGAGCACAAAGAGCTAACGGTTACATTTGAAACTTCACACAACGAAGGCTCGGTAGCCCGATCTAGGCATAATGGATCCAAACACCTTGAAAACCAGATGACCAAGATGGCAAAGGAACTCGCGGAGTTAAGGAAGTGAAAGCATCGAGGTACCTGAAAGAATCCCCTATGGGAAATGAATGCACCTTTCTCTAGGAGAATCCGGGAAGCAGAACTACCCTTCAAGTTCAAGATGCCTACTGAAAAATATTATGGATCAGAGGATCCTGTGAGTCACATGAAGAGCTTTGTCCACTAGATAGAGGTCCAGAATGCTACCTGGTCAGCAATGTGCAGGATGTTTCCCTCAACTCTGACTGTGCCAAGACTTTGTTCCAAAAGTTGCCCTCAGTTAGTGTGGATTCTTTTACAAAGCTTGCTACAGATTTTTGTGATTAATTTCAGGGGATCAAGCCACATCCTAAGGATCCCATCCTGCTCCAATACGTGGTCCAAGAACAGGGTGAGACGCTGAGATCTTATGTAGAAAAGTTCCATAAAGAAGTAATCCAGATAAAGGTATTTGTTGAGAATGAGACATGGGCTAACTTCAGAAGAAACCTATGGATTGGCAAGTTATTTCGATCATTCACCAAACATCCACCAGAAACCTACTAGAAGGCCTATGACATGGCATTGGAACATGTGGATATAGACGAACAACTCTGGGTCACAGTTGAGCATGATGAAGCCCGATCAACCAAGCGTTAGAAGAAGGAAGCTCCAAAGCCCACACCTGTAAAGAAATTCCAGAATCATCCTCCCAACCTGTCAAACTATCGGCCACCTCTTCTTTCCTAGCATCGGGATAGGTATCCCATTAGAAAAACCTCTCCTAGAGCAAACCGCCAATAAGAGAGGTAGCGTGGGTAGAGAGAAAAGAAGACCGGTACAACTATTACACCCCTCTTAATGTTTCCTGAAAGACTATATACCTCATCATCCGCAACAAGGGTTTGCTCAGGAATCTCGGTCCTATCAAGATCCCGGCTGACTAGAGGAATTTTTACAAGTACTGTGACTTCCATGAGGATGTGGGGGACAACACATCGGAATGCTATAGCCTCCGCAACCATATCGAAGGATTGGTAAGGGGGACTCTTAATTGAATTCTTTCAACAGGTACGGGTTAGTGATACTCGCTTTTTCCGTTGTTAAGAAATCACGAGGATTAAAAGATTATTTCATTTTAAAAGGGGTTTCCTACGCAATCCGCTCTAAACTAGCAAAATACTAGTAAAGCGGTAAGCGAGGGTATCGTTCCGTAGGGAGGTGTGATTAGTCAACCGTTTCAAGTTCTAGTGATTAATGTAAGCATATAAATAGAATGCGAAAATGTGAGAATGGTATGTGTGAAATGTATGTACAATGCGGTGTGTGTGTGTGTGTGTGTGTGTGCATGTAAGAAAATGTAAATGAAAATAGATAAAAACAAAGAGAATATGGAAGGGTGAGAATGATGTTTAAAGTGATAAACAAAATGGTGGATATGAGAGATGCATGAAAATGGTCACACAAGGTTCAACAAGTTCACCATACATAAGTGCACAAATAGTTGGTTGTTAGGCATTAAGTGCATCCAATTTTTGTTAAGGGTTCGTTATTGCCTCAATCCGATTTATACCCATTCATAAAGCTAACGGTTGAAGAGATTGTTGAGAGCCTCTCAAACACGAAACAGTAACCAACATTTGTGAACACATTCTACAAAACGATGCTAAATTGAGTCCTAATATTAACACGGTAATGTAAAATTGAAATGTTAGGTACAATGAATGTGGAAAGAGTGATTGTATCTCTAACCATAACTCACCTAGAGTCCCTAGCATGAGAAATAGCCTAAGACCAATAATTGTAACTCTAACCATCACTCACCTAGAGTCTTTAGCGTGAGAAATAGCTAAAGTCCAATTGTTAACAAAAACATAGAACCAAACCTCATATAATATGGCAATTAATAAATTCATCCACTCTTCCTAGCTAATTAGCCAAGACTATGCCTGGAGAGTCCCTCCAAAGGCACAATCCTAACTCTAAGACACTCAAACTCATTCAAACCCATTCATACAAGTTAATTTTGACCTTTCATCAACATACAAACACAAAATGAGATATTTGATTACAACTACTCCTAATTTACATTAGTCTACTCCTAATCTCATCCATGAATACATATTAATTTCCAATCTCTATACACAAGCCTTTCAAGATAGAGATATATTCAATAAAAGTAAGAGTGAATCAAAACACAAATTAGATATAAAAACAACCAATATATATTGAGCACAAATTAGGTTTACAAATATTCCCAAGCGGGGATTACACATTCAAGAAAACAAGAAATACAAAGAGATGAGAAAATAGAGATACAACCCTTGAAGAAAAGCTCCTCCAAGAGCTCTTCCTTGCTTGATCTGAAATTGGTCAAAAGACCCCCCTTTCTCCTTGCAATCTACTCATAAATGGGTGGATGATGGATAGCAGATGGAATGGAAGGCATCTATGGAGAAAAAACCTCCATGGATGACTTTTAAAGCTTCTCTCTCTCTTTTGGTGTGGAAGAACATGAAGAAGAAGAAGTGTAGGGTGTGGATTCTGTGAAGAGGAGAGGCAAAATAGTGTTTATATAGTGTTGGGAGGTTAGGGCTGAAAGCTGGGTGAAATGACAAGATTACCCTTCAATTTTCGGGCAAAAAATGACTCTCTGGAGGCAATCGGCGGTTTAAATCGGTGGCCTGGCTGCTGATTGAAGTAGCTGATTTGACCTGATAGCATTTCAGCATTTCAACATTACGTACCATTACGGAAATGAGCATAACTTCCTGCAGAAAGCTCAGAATCGCAATCCGTAAAATGTTCTAGAAACTAAACTTCCGAGACTTTTTGAATATATAAAGATATAATCATGGTTCGATCTGAGGAGGAAGATATGACCTTCCAAAGTTGAGAGTTCTGCACAAGCATGTACAATTTCAGCTCTTTTTGGCTCATTTTGCCTCCCAAACTAATCTTTAAGCTCAAAACCTTATTGTAGGGAATATGTACCTACATATGGCTCAAACAAAACATTATATACAAAAATACGCTCGAAAATGAAACAAACGATCGGAATTGGGGAACCTCAAATAGGTATAAAATAATCCGATAAAATAACATCAAGGTAGGGAAGGAGGTGCAGGGTGATATACGGGAAGTAGTGGAAAGGCAAAATGATGTTGGGAAAGATCTGATGCAGCAGATCCAGACTATCCACACCATTAGTGGAGGCCCCACACTAGCAAGAACTTCTAACAACTCAAGGAAAAACTATGCTAGAAAGGTCTCGAGGTTTACAACCAGTCAAGATGTACTTCGAGTCTCCAAGGGATCCCAAGAGTATCCTTACTCTGCCTAAATTATTTTCATGGAGGATAATGCCTACAATACAGTTCAGCCACATGATGATCCAATGGTGATCACGGTGTAGATAGCCAACTGAAAGGTCCACCGCGTCATGATTGATACTGGGAGCAGTTTAGATATCCATTCAAAGGGGCCCGCGATAAGCTCAACCTAAATAATCCCTTTTACAGCAGTTGTACCACGCCTTTGCATGGATTTACATGGGACACATTAATGTCGATTAGATCTCATAGGTTACCGGTTATAATTGGAGAAGCTTTTCTTCAGCAAAACATAATGACAAAATTCATTGTAGTAGATACCCCGTCCGCCTACAATGCGATCCTGGAAAGGCCCATCCTATCAGGAATTAGGGGAGTGTCTTTTATCTATCACAACATCTTGAAATTTCTAGTCGAGACCGAGGTAAGAGAGGTCCAAGGAGATCAGCAAGCGGCTCGCGATTGTTACATAGTGTCTACCAATCCTACTGCTCTAGCCAATCAATGGGCACATGTAACCTATGAACCAAGTCGGGAGATACCGAGGCAAGATCAATGGGTCATGAAAGAGGGAGAGGTACATGATATACTCATAGAAGAAACAAAAGATGAAGAATGGGGATGGACCAGCGGGCACCCCATATAATAGTTAGATGAGATATCAATATGAGAAGACGATCCTTCCAAGGTGGTGAAGATAGGTGGAACATTGGATAATGGGATCAGAGGGAACTTGGTAGGACTCCTCAGAGAATACAACGACATCTTTGCCTGGAGTTGTGACAAAATGCCAGGAATCCCTCTCAATCTAACTGCCCAAAAGTTGGCAGTGGACGCAACCTTCAAACCAACCAAGTAGAAACGGAGGCATTTCAACGTTGAGCGGAATACTGCGGTTCAGGAGGAAGTATACAAGCTCATGAAAGCTATATTCATCAGGAATCCCGGTACCCCGAGTGGATCGCCAATGTGGTCATGGTAACCAAGCTAAATGGGAAATGGTGTATGTGTATGGATTAAATTGACCTCAATTGGGCTTGCCCAAAGGACAGCTTCCCTCTACCCAAGATCGACCAGCTGATTGACTCTGCTGCAGGAAATAAGCTCTTAAGCTTCATGGACACTTTCTCGAGGTATAACCAGATCATGATGCACCCCACCGATCAAGACAAGACTAGTTTATCATTCGGTAAGGCATCTACTGTTACAAGGTAATACCCTTCGGGCTAAAAAATACGGGCGCCATTTATCAACGTCTAGTGAACAGGCTATTCAAATAACAGATAGGAATATCTATGGAGGTATACATAGTCGACATGATCACCAAGTCTCAGCAGACAGAACAGAACCCAGAGAACTTACGACAGACTTTTCGAGTAATAAAGAAGAACCAAATGAGATTGAACCCCGCCAAGTGCACCTTCAGAGTAGCAGTAGGAAAGTTCATAGGATTCATTGTTCACAATAGGGAGATAGAAGCCAACCCCGAAGAAGATCAAGGTCATCATGGATCTCGAATCCCCCACTACCCTGAAACAGGCACAGGGACTGACTGGCGGGATAGCAACATTGGCGGGATAGCAACACTTAACCGCTTCATATCCCGATCTACAAATAAGTGCCTTCTTTTCTTCCAAGGTAAGAAGATGAAGTGGGACCAAGAAAACGAGAAAGCCTTCCATTCTTTGAAGGAATGCTTGGCTAGCCCGTCTTTGCTAGTATAACCCGTCTCAGGAGAAGAACTGTAGCTCTATATGGCAGTATCGGAGACCGCTACTAGTAGGGCTTTGGTGAAAGAATGTAATGACGGGGTCCAGAGACTAGTCTATTACATGAATCGCTCTCTAACCAAGTTTGAGAAAAATTACACTTTCTTAGATAAGCTTGCCAATGCAATAGTGACTACAACCAGAAAGCTCCGCCCATACTTTCAAGTTCCTACCATTACGGTAATCACTGACCAGTCACTGAGACAAATCCTCCAGAGGCCTGATGTATCATGCAGATTGGTCTTATGGGCTTTGGAGCTCACCTAGTATGATATCAAGGACAAGCCAAGGACTATAATTAAAGCTCAGGCTTTAGCAGACTTTATAGTAGAGTTCAGCATGACCCTGAATTCGGATACAACTACAGACCCAGACCTAGCTCTAGAGTGCAGTCGTTGTTTTAGATTTGAATTCAGAAGCACTAATAATAAAACAGAGTATAAAGCCCTACTGGCGGGACTTAAAGTAGTAGAAGAACTAGGAGCAGATTTCCTCTTGGTTAAGAGTGATTCGCGGTTGGTAATCAACCAAGTTTGGGATTGTATCAAGCAAAAGATGATAACATGGTAGCATATCTGGCTTGGGTTCGGGAAGCAATGGCAAAGTTCAAAGGTATGAAGATAGAGAAGATTCCCTTAGAGAAGAACCACCGAGCAAATGTCCTAGCCAAAATTGCTGCAGGTAGAGGGCAAGCACTACCAAGTGGGGTACCAATTCAACTAATACCCCGATTAAGCATAACTAAATGAGCAGAAGAAAACCTTGTCAACCGACTCCCTTACTAGATGGATCGTATAACAGATTATCTCCAAAATGACACCCTTCTTACTGATCCAGATCAAGCACGTAAGCTCAAGAAGATTGCCACTCGATACTGCTTGGTAGATGGATTTCTCTACCACAAAGGAAAATCACTTCCACTGTTAAGGTGTCTACATCCAGATGAGCAAAACAGGCACTTAACGAGGTACATTTAGGAGAATGTGGCAACCATGTATCAGGTGAGACCCTAGCTTACCAGGTACTCAGAATGGGTTATTTCTTGCCTACTATCCATCAGGACGTAAAGCAGTTTGCACGATCTTGTAAACCTTGCTAGAGGACAGCAAACCTCCACCACCTTCCCCTAGAGAGACTTTCTTCTATCAATACACCGTACCCTTTTGCCATTTAAGGACTTGACCTCATCAAGCCACTCCTGACTGCTCCTAGTCAAGTCAAGCATGTAGTAGTGGCAATAGAAGTGGCACTAGACAACTTTACTATGTGGGTGGAGGTAGAGTCCCTTACTTGGATAACCGAGGCAAACACCACAAACTTCGTCAAGGAAAAAATTGTCTGCTGGTTTAGTACCCAAATGGCTATAATAATTGATTTGGGCAAACAGTTCGACAATGCCAAATTTCGACAATTTTGTGAGGAACAGGATCTCAACCACCGTTTTGCATCAGTACCCCATCATCAAACCAATTGGTTGTTGGAGGCTACCAATAAAACCATCAAGAAGCTCCTGAAGAAAAAACTCCAACAGAAGAAAAGGAAGTGGGCTGAGGAACTTCCCAACGTGTTATGGGCATAATATACTACCAAAAGGACTGCAACTAGGGAAACCCCTTACTCACTAGCATTTTCGACAGAAGCAGTCCTACCCATCGAGCATAGACCGATATCTTTCAAGGTCCAACACTATGAACCAGAAGATAATTAGGCAAAATTAAGAGCTAGCCTAAACCTTCTCAATGAGATGCAGGATAAGGTGTTAGAGATGGTAGCAGCCTACCAGAGCAAGATAGCCCGGTACTTTAACAAGAAGGTAAGGACCAAAAATTTCAAAGAAATAGATTTTGTTCTCAGAAAAGTAACCCAGAATAAATAGAAAAGATCAGACGGGGTCTTAGCTCCCAACTGGGAAGGTCCTTACTTGATCAAAATGATAGTCTATGGTGGAGTTTACAAGCTAGAAGACATGGATGGTTACCCGATTGACCACACCTGGAATGACGATCACCTCAAGAGGTTTTACCTTTAGTAGTTAGCAAGAACGATTTTTTCTCGGTTGGTATGTCGCCAAGTGTGTACCCGAGCTTTGCTTTGTATGAGTATGAAAATTCAATAAAAGAAGTCAGTTCTTCTCCTACATGATTCTCCTACGCTCATCTTGAAAATTTCACCATAACTGAATCGCCTTAAGACCAGGAGACCTACATAGCACTCTAAGTGCCCTAGACCGGGTCAACCCCCTCAAAAGGATTGCCATAACCGAATCGCCCTAAGACTAGGAGAGCTACATAGCACTTCTGATGCCTTGGACCGGGTCAACCCCTCCAGGAGGATAGCCATAACTGAATCACCTTAAGACCAGGAATAGCCATATGGCACTCATGCTGCCTTGGTCGGGGAATACCCTCCTTCAGGAAGGATCTGGTGCATAAATGGCATAGTTGCCTACTAGACTAAGGATGCGAAGTCGTGGCCTTGGTTGCCCGTCTTAGACCTCAAGACCAAGAAATCCTATACAACATTCCTGAAACCTCGGTTGGGGAATACCCTCCACCATGACAGATCATCAAAGGACCAGAATCACTTAGTAGGATACCTAGCACTTTGATTTACCATGTGAAGAAACCTGGTGCAAAAGTGACCTTAGTCACCTACCAGGACAAATCATCAAAGGACCAAGATCCCTTAGTAGGATACCTAACACCATGATTTACCATATGAAGAACCTGGGGCTAAAGTAGCCTTAGTCGCCTACCAAGACAGGCCAATAAAGGACCAGGATCGCTTAATAGGATACTTGGCACCTTGATTCGCTGTATGAAGACCCGGTACTAAAAAGACCTTGAAAACCTACAAAAACTAATCGCCAAAGGACTGGGATCCCTTAGCGGGATACCTGGATTCCTTGTGTAGAGGATATCAAGTACTTATGATGTGCAACATCTTAATTTTATGACTAAGCACCTCGGCTATCCACCGGGACCAAATTTTCTCTTAACGAAGTTAGCCAGTATTGAGTTGAAATTTCTTGCAAAATTTTTACTAAGTCTTACAAAGGGACTACCGTCCAAGTTATCTTCAGAGATAGTTCAAATCAAGGTTCCTCTATGGCCAGGTGAACAAGCGATATTGAGTAGACGGTTGATGTATTAGACATGAAGCTAAATACTGACAACATCCCAAACAAGTCCTGGATAGTTATTTAACAAATATGAATCAGACTCTACCAGGCATATTATTAGCAATCAAGTACAGAGTATCGACAGTATTCAAAGTAAGTTTTTATCTGGATTATTGTTATGCAAGGTCCTACCACGGTCTAACAAGAATGAACGAGATAGTACATTTGCGAGTAAGGAACATCCTATTAATCAATCAGGGGTGCCCAAACCCTATCATCGGGCTACAAAATGTGAATAAATGAAAGGAAAAAAATACAAGGGGATTAAGTAAAATCTTGCATCCTTCTCCTCCATAGCCTTTTAGTTTCAACCGGCTACATCAGCTTCCTCGATTTCTTTGGAATTTATGTCAATAGAGACCTTGCTAATTCTTGATTCAGTAAAGACTCCCAAAGCTTTCCTGTACCCGGCATGAGGCTGTGATCATCTGGAAAGCGTGCTACAACCATGTTAGATCCATCAAAGGCCTCTTGCTTTTACTTTAGCCTTGAGTTCATCATTCTTCTCGTCAACTTTGAATCATCAGAGCATCTTAAAGGCTGAACATGCTCTGCCCACACATGGATTTTATTTTCAAACATCCAGTCTTCGATCTGCTTGTTGACTTCGACGCTGATAGCACGTTTGGAAGTGATCCAGGCATGGCTAGTACGTCCGTGGGTACCCTTATGAATGGCACCCTTGACTTTGCTGGCTGCATATTCACCGACCTAGGAAATCTTCAAATATATGTAAATATGGGAGTATCCCTGATTTTTTCGACAACTTAGGACAAGGCTCTCTGTCCTGTTATGGAAACCCAGCCTGATAGGAAGTTCCCTACTAGAACAACGATGCCGAATCGAGATGGAGTTCGACCCGGTATCACCTTATTCGTGTTCCTTCCTCCTTATGCTTGACTGAGAATCCTCGGTATAATCAACCTTTTCCATATCAACAAAAGCATCGAGACTGTCAGTAGTGATGAATGGATCCACCATCTAAAAAGAAAGGTCAGGATAAGCTTGTTTTACTCTTTAAAAAGAAAATTTTGATGTCAGAATGAGTGGGTAAAGAGGAGGAGCAAGCTATTTATAGAGATAAGTAAACGACTATAGGTGCAGAGTAATAATGATCGGAGACATAGGCGATGGTTTCGAGAAGACGCGCCAAAAACGATCCATTCAAGTAAGCTGACCAGTCGTGACCCAGCATTCGGATTAACGCATTAAACACAGGCGTGCCAAAAGGAACTTCTTTTTAGAGAATGGGAACCAACTAAGCAAGATAGAAAAATCCTTCAAGCTAGCTGGGAATCATGACCCCAACCCCGAGCTAGATACTGGTGTTCAAGTCAGGGGGACTTCTATTAACCACCAAAATTGACCGAGGACCAAAGAAGAATTTTTCATCCAAGACCAAGGAGGAAAAACATCGGTGGACAGCATTCGGCTACCTCTTGGAGAGAATCCGAAATAGTGTATCGGGATACATATCCAGTTAAGCCAAAGTAAAGTCACAAGCACGAAGACTTCAAAGTATCATAAGGAATAGAGATCGAGATCCTACAAACCGCGCTATATTGTCCTAGTACCCCGTTTCTACGTGGACCAGGTACCCTGCTATTATGTAAACTAGGTAACCCACTACTATGTCACCTCGGTACCCCATCACAGCATCAATCGATATCCTAAAACCTAGACGATCAAGAGATTAATGGGAATCATGATCCAGCAAGAGGAAGACTGCCTAGATACTCTGACACCGCCTAGAACTACTTCGCCAAGCAACAAAAATGCCGGACAAGGATGCTACCAAGGTAAGACCAGCGCATCTAAAAGACCAAAATTAAAAGCTACAAAGAAGAATACTAAAACGCCAATGTTTTATCATTAAAGAGGTGGACTCAATTCCTACTACTTAAGAGTTCCAATTGAAAGCAGAGTCTGCCAGAATCCTCCTAAGAAGGAATCACTTAATTCTAAGGATTAAACTTCATGCGACATTCTCTCTTATTGCCAAGGAAAGTCCCATAATTGCCGAAATCCTAGACCGAACTTATAGGAGTGCACGGCAAGAAATGGGACCCATATATATAACATTATACTCAACTATGCAGCGGGCGGATTTTCGATTCTGAAACCCTAAAACTACAGTTTTTTTTCTACTTAACGACTTGCACGAGATCTCCATCGCCAACTGTGTTAGACTTCACCTACATTGATCGATAGAGAGTTATATTCTATATTGTATCTATACTACGTTAATAAAAGCATTGTATTCTCCTCTTTTATGATATAATACAGTCGTTTATCCTTCGTTTTAACCATTGTTGCACCAAGTTATTTTTACTGGAAATCATGGGTATCGAACTACGTGATACCCTTCCGACCATAGTTAAATCCAATCATGGTCCTTTAAAGTTGTTAATTGTAATTCCACCCCACTGGTAAATTTCAGTTAACACTTTTTAGCACCGTTTGTGGGGAACAAACTCTCATATCATTCACAAAACCTATCCAGATCTACCTAGCTAGCAAGAAGATGAGACCCAGATCCTCTCAAGGTTAGCCCAACCCCTCGGGACCCCACTCCCTAGCTTCTACCTAGAGAATTCAAAAGCAGGGAAGAGGATCACGAAATAACAACCCAGTTTTGATCCTTCCACCAAATCCGGGCTCCGTCCCTCAAGATCCGACCATCTAGAAGGTCAATTAGGGTATCCTGGAGCAACAGGATGCTGCTTACGTAGAGAGTATTCGCTTATGGATGACAGCCCAGGGGATACCCTTCAAAGCACCTAGAATTGTAAGAGAGGCTGGATCGGGTACTCGAGTACCGGTCTTTGACAGACTCGGACTGCCACTTTTGGTTCTGGACTGTCTTGTAAATTTTAGATCCTGAAAAGTAAAGTCAGTAGTCAACATCCCTTCAAGGAGGAATTAACCAACAGTTAACCCAGCAGTAGAGGATCTCATCAACTCTCCAACTCAAGAACTTCGAGCTTGAAGAGTGGGGGACAAACTGTAGTGGTCAAATTGTTGATACATCACTTGGTCGATTCGAGATCACTATCGTCGAACAAAAATAACCTCAACCTTCCACCGATAATAGTCGAACAAAGCGATCTGCCAGATGTATCAAAGTACCGATTTGCTCAACTACAACATCAACCAAATACTTGATTGATCAATTACTCGATTCGACTATATCAAACAAATACGGTTTGCTATACTTTATCCCTTATTTTTTTAGTATTGAACCAAATATTGACTTGAGCGTCGGAGAGTCCCCCAAAGGGAACATCCCCTCATGTAGCTTGCCACCGCTCTTTTATTTGTAATTTACAGGTTGTCAGTATTCACCTCGACGGTCAAAATCAATTATAGATCTGATCGACTACAAGTCCTAGCCTTCTTCTTCCTTTGGTTTTACTGGTCGTGTCGTTCTAGAAGCGTAAATTGAGGTTACCCTTATCTCCCATGGACATCTCATCACCATCATACTCCGGAACACCGGCTTCCCTGCACAGTTTGGTGATCAAGCATTAGAAAGGAATGAGCTTCTTCACTGCCTTGTTTTTTTCCTTAAGGTCAATATCCCATGCTTTATTGATCTCAGTCTTGATAACTCTCCCAATGTCAATCGGGCATCTAGTGAGATAGCAAGCTAATAACCTTGTTTGCTTCACTGAAATAGAACTGATATGGGAGACGGGCCTTAGAGAAGTTGAGTTGAAAAGGTTCATGAGCGCCATATCCTTTGACAAATCGAATTTCCTAATTGGGTGCTTCTTATCCTAGACTCCATCTTCACTCTCTCTTAGAAATTTAGCCAAGTCCTCAAAATTCCCATAAACTGAAGCATAACCGAAAGGTAAGGTATCTCAACTTACAGGGATAATATCGAAGTGTTCATTGATCTTCTTTTCTGAAATCTTAATCTTAACATTCCTAACTAGCACACCTCATTCATTCTTAAAGTTCTTAAGGACCATACTAGCATAAAACTCCCCAACCATAGCGAGGTTGGCTAATGCGGAAGTCATGACATAATTTTCCCATCTTCTCTCTTTGACAATGGCGGAAATGGTGGTTACATTGAGGGTGGAAACCTGGATGCCTCTCTCATAATTGATAGCTCGGTTCAACAGTATACCTATTCTTGCACCATATTCTCTATCCTACACATAAGGGCCCAATTCTCAACTGGCTTTGCCCTTTGAAGAACCCTCATCGGCTCTAGGATGCTTTTTACCACTTGATCTAGTCATTCGATCTCAACGGAGTGCAGGTAATATGTTGAGTTCCCCGTTTCTTTTCCTCCCCGGAAGTCTGGAACAAGAAAATTCCCTTTTATATTGATGGGGAGTTGGCTGAAAATATATATTAGTGTGTACTGCGTATGTCTGATATAACCTAAAGGGGGTGAATGAATTGTTAATCGATTATTACCAATTTTTCGATTAATCAATATTAACATATAAAAACCCAATTAAACAAACAATAAAAAATAAGTAAAAATGCGGTAAGTAAAGAACACTTGATTTTTACGTGGAAACCTTCAACAAGAAAAAATCACAAGCTATTGAGTTAGCCACACTCGTTCCTCGAATCCACTATATGTAATGATGTTTACAACCTAGTTTGACCTCAACCATTAACCCACCACTACTACTTGCAGACCTTTTATAGCGAACCTAGATCAACCTTAGACAACCTCTATATGAAGATAAGGTTACACCCTCAAGTGATCTCCACGATCCACTACTATTGGCGTGAGTACTTTCTAATCTACCCCTAGGCCTTTTACAAAGGAGCTAATACAATGCTTGTGCAATTTCGCCTAAAAGCCACAAGACTTTGACTCTTTGAAGAGAATTAAAAGTCTAAGTGAATATGGCAATAATGATGCACAAATGCAAAAAGTGCTAGACTAAACACTAGATGCTTAACTATATGTGGTAATGAATACACAACAATCCTAGTTATCAACTAATCCTCAAACAATCTCCACAACTTCAAATATATGCATTTAATGAAGTTAAACAATTAATGAAATGGATTTTTGTTCTTAACAAACAATGGAGATATTTTATAAAGAATTAAAGACCTATAAATGATTAATGACTTAAATGCATATGAGTGAGGATTAGAGAGTCAATCAATGAAGCTTGAAGAGCTTCTCTCTCAACTAGGTGTGTAGATATTTTCTAAAATCCTAATTGTCAACACAATAACACATAAACATTCAAAAGCTTAACTAATTGATTAAAAGACAATCAATCAACCTAGTCAACAATAAATCACACAAGAATGTTTATGACTTAGTTTTTTAGGAAAAAAATGACCTAATCAACTAAGCTTCAAAATACAAACCCAATCATGTTATCATTCATCAATAAATGCATTCAATAAAGGATTTCTACAAATCATATGCAATAAAAACAAACTCTTGGAATTTAAGAACAATAAACAAAGATGAAATGTTTGTTCTTACTTACCAAGTCAAGAATGATGAAGACCCATGAATGATTGATGCATGATAGATGTCATGGATGCATGGGTTTTAGGTTTGAAGAGTCAATCATAGAGCTTTCTCTCTCAAGAAATCTCTCTTTCTCTCTCTAGAAAATGAATTCTCTCTCTAAGATTTCAGTTGGGAGAGTTGCTGTAGAAGAAGAAGAGACAAAGAGGTGTATATAGGTGCCAAATTAAGCTATGTTGTTTTGAGAATGTTTAAAACACGTTTCTAGGCATTTGGCAGTCAAATCAGTGATTTGGCCGCCGATTGAAACAACCATTTGATTCCATAAATATTTTAGAAACATTCTGCAGGAAAAACGATGGTTATGACCACAGAACGTATTCAACGGTCAAAATCGGTGGCCAGTCTACCGAATCATGCGACAACACTTCAATTCAAATATTCGAGCGCACCGAAATATTACCAAACGACATCGAAACCTTTCACAGAATATACCGTTGGAAAGGTATGGATGTCTACTTTCTACTCCAATTTACAAAATAATATTTGGATGTCTATAGATAGAGTTACGGTCAAATGAGTGACCAAAGGTCAGACATGGATAAAAACAGAGTTGCCCTGTTTTAGTGGTCACTTTGGAGACATCAAAACCAATCCAAATGGTTATGAAATATTACGAATAATATACGGTTGGAAAGGTATTGGTTTCTAGTTTTTATAGAAATTTTCAAAACTCATTTTGAAGCTTTGTATAAAAAGTTATGGTCACAAAACCATACAAATGTCAGTTTTGAAAATCATTGAAATCATTGAAATCCAATCTTTTAAAACTAGACACTTACTCTAAATAACCAAACCAAGTCTAACACTTATCCAAGAGAAGAATGAGACCTTCTCAAGTGGTCAACTATAACGCTAAGACATGTACACCATTGTGCAAACACAGACATTTCCAATCACAGAAACGGAAACAAATTACACCACACTTAAGACTAACATGAAGTGCAAGTGTGGTTGTAAATAAATAACATGAATGGGAATGGATAACATCATGAATAATCACCAAGCATTTGACACACAAAAGATATGCAATATATGAAAATGCATAGGTGTGATGATAACCCATATAAGCACACAATTAAGAGAAACACAAATGCAATCATATAACTGCAATGAAAGTGTGTGTGTGTGTGTGTGTGTGTGTGTGTGTGTGTGTGCGTGCATGCTAAATGGCATAGATGCATAAATCAATGAAACACACATGCATGGTAACAATGCACGATAGATAAATATGCATGCAAGTGTATGTTTGCACCTAATCTCTTCAAGAATCAAGGTCAAGTGATATACATTTTGAAGCTCTTGATCTTGAAGTCACCGGGATGCTTGGAAGTTTGCTTTGATAATCATGAAGATGACATAAGCTAACCATTACACACTCATCCCCAATATGGTATGTCATGAAATAAGCCAATCATAAAATAGAGATCCTTACATTGGCCAATCTGGCCAAGTCTGCTGTACGTTATTTAGTGAAGAGGGGGAAATCCTTCCTTTTTGATGAAGAGAAAATGATTTAAACCGGTTTTTTTCGTCACTTACCAGCAGGTCACAAGCAATGTAAGGGCTAACTAACTTTTTTAATTTTCATACTCACTGCTTTGTTAATTTTATAATTTTTCTTCTTCATCTTTTGTCGGATCCTGACCTGACCCTTCTTTTTTTAAGTATATGATGTAGATATCCTTTACGACACGTAAACGCATCGAGTAAAGGTAGTCGTTGAGGCTAGTCAGAAAGATGTTGTCGATCAAGCGACGACCGGGATCGCACCGCCTCAGGATTATGATAGTAGTGATGATGATAGTGCCGAAGAAGAGGTGGATGTGGGGGTACTTGAAGAGGTTCCATGAAGTACTATAGGTGAACCAAGTGGCCCGACCACTGACAGGGAGAGTGGGCAGAGTGGATCTTCTATGAATAAGGGAAAGGAGAAGGTTAAGGAACCTTTTGGTTCTCTTATTGAACTACCTCCACAAGGAAATCCTTTTACCATTATGGAGAATGAAGTTGAGGATCCCGCCGCTGATATTGATACTTGCGAACGGTAATTTGGGAAGAGGAAGGCCTCCCACTCACCTCGCCCTTTGGTTTAAAAAATCCCAAGGGTGGTCCAGTATGTTGATCCTTCCTTAGGTGGTGAGAACATTGAGGCTCAACGAACTGAAATGGGGGCTACCTCTCCAAAGGTTCAAGTAGGGCCAGCCGAAAAGGAACTTATAGGTTCGATTCCTGAGGTGGACATAACTGATCTAAATTTTGGGAATGATCCACCCCTAGTATCTAGGTTGTCACTTGTGCCAATGAGTGAGGAACCCATTGTCCCGTCTTCAAAGGCTGGTGGTCCTCCTAGGGTGACTCCAGTAGAAACGAATACTGGTGAGTCTATTCCTATCTAGTCGCGGCCCAGTTCTAATGCTCCTAGTCTTCCCTTGGGCCTCCCCCGTGGCCCCTCTCCTCAAGCTATGAAAGCGACACGCCAGTCTATCTCAAGCACTCCTAACCAACCAGAATTAAGGAAATGACCATCTAATCGCCTATAAAGTGCCTACGCGGACACCAGGGCAAATGTGGCACAACCCCGACCGCCCGTGGCGTGTGTGCCATCTACGCTCACCAAGAACGAACGATGGAGATCCTCCAGCTATCAGCCCGCATAGAGAAGGATCTCCCACCTACTGTCTGGCCTTCTACGTCAGCCCTAAGGTCTAGCTGGAGTAAAGGGCCCCGATCAACGCTGGCCACCCGACTCTAACAGTCCGATTGTGGTACAGTTTAGCCCTACATGGGTTCAACTCTGATCATCACCAAATAGGGAACCTGAGTTCCAGTAGGCAAGGAGGATACAAAAAGCACCTAAACAGAAATAAGAAATCATTGGGAGGAAGCACCTGACAGTGGCAATGTGATAGGCGCTGCTATTGTCCCCCAAAAGCCATAACTCATGAAAAGGCCATGCCAGTCTATCTCAAGCACTCCCAACCAACAAGAATTACTGCGTAGGCGCTTTATAGGCTATTAGATGGTCATTTCCTCAACTCGGGTTTGTTGATAGTGCATGAGATAGAATGGTGTGTCGCTTTCATACGTTATGGCTATTGGGGAACGATGGCAGCACCTATCATACTGCCATTGTCAGGTGCTTTCTCTTAATGATTTCCTCTTTCTGTCTAGGTGCTTTTTGCATCCTCCTTGCCTGCTAGAACTCAGGTTCCTTTTTTGGTGATGATCAGAGTTGAACCCATGTAGGGCTAAGCTGTACAACAATCGGACTGTTAGAATCGGGCGGCCAGCGTTGATCAGGACCCTTGATCTTTCCTCTTTCCTTTTGATTGTCAACTGGGTGGAATTAATACTGACCTACCATTTGACCTCTACATGGACTCTTTCCTGTTTGAGCTGGCTCTTCTGCAAGGGCTTACGTCATTCCCCTAACGGGTTCACTTATACTTGGGTGGTGATTCTAGATTGTTCTGGCAGAACTAGAGCAACTTCATCATGGAAGAAAGAGGGAGAAGGATCTGGATAATGCATACGCTGATGGGATTGGTGTATCGGGGAACCTTTACCATGCGACTCCTCTCGACTAAACTGGTGA
The DNA here is from genome assembly GCA_035582765.1 of Acer negundo. NCBI lineage: Eukaryota > Viridiplantae > Streptophyta > Magnoliopsida > Sapindales > Sapindaceae > Acer > Acer negundo. The sequence goes on along the minus strand of CM069231.1, from coordinate 5,071,617 downwards.
ATCTCGATGGTATTTAGTAGATCGAGCAGCGCCCAAGGGTTTTCTCCTACTCTTACTCCGCTGGTACCGAATCCGGTCCCGATCACGGTTGTGCTCCCTATTGTATCGTAGACCGAAGACTCTTACGGGGTTCCCTAAAAAACAAAGGAGGGGAGAACCTGGTCACCCTAGCATCGAGGGATCCTGCTAGGTGATTTCTTCCCCGGTTCTGGTTCTTCTCAGCTATATAATGGAAATTACACCTTTGATTTTCTTGAGCCACTTTTGGCGTTTAATAGCTTTGTTTATGTAAGTGACTCTTATTTCATTATACTTGTCATAATATTCTCCATTTTTTTCCTTATTTGCCTTGTTATGTAGATGGTTGCTAAGTTGGATGATGCTTGCTTAAGAAGACAAAATTAGGCACCTGGAAGCACAACTCAGAGAGAGTGAAGAGAATTGCATTTATACTGATCGGACAGTCAGAAATTTATAGACAGATGCCTCGTGACTCAACTAGAGGCCGAAGAAAGAGTCATCTTGGCCGAAGAAGAGGCTAAATCCTTTAAGGATCCCTTGGCTTCATCCTAGGAATCCATGCTTCAGGCCGAGTAGAAAGCCGAGGAGGCCAGATCGAGCTATGAACGGATGGCTGAGGACTTGAGCCGTCAATCTTTCTCCATGGATGCCATGACAAAAAAGGCTCGGTTAGAGTTGGAGTAGGAAGTCCAGTTTTTTGATCTCTTCAAGAGGTCTCCAGCATATGATGCTTTCTTTTTCTGAGAATTACAACGAGGAATGGTTTCTGCTGGAGAGTTTTTTAAAGTGAAGAACAAGGCGACCGATTGAGCCAAAGATAATTGTGACTTATCGATCAGAAGACATGTTGACGTATCCTTGGAAGCACTTAAGGCTCAAATGAAAGAGTGGAGAGCTTACTGCTAGAGTTTGGACAAAGAACCTCATCCTATGCTTCTCTAAGTTCATATTGAGATCACCTTTTCCTCTTTCCATGCTTGTCAGAAAAATGGGATCAATGGCAAGGAACAAGATGTTGGTCCAGTGGCTGGTAAGGATTACAACAGCTAGATGCAAAATGAGGAAGATGAGATAGTGTGGCCCTCCGATGCAAGCCTGCTAAGCAAATATGAAATGATGCTTGATAAAGGCGGTAGCAGCAGTGGCACTCAACCCCCACCACCCTCATAGCATTTTTGATGTAATCAGCCTTTCCAGGTGTGTGTACTTTGTACATTTTTTTTAACCATGAAATGAAATCATTGGTTACTTGGTTTCTATTGCGTCTTATGAGTGTATTTTCCACCGAGAATACCTTCTTTACTCTATACCTGCATATTTTAAGTGTGAATAAACAAGAACTTTAAAACTCTACTAATAAAGCCGAGCGTCCTATTTAACTATAATCCATAATCCAAGCACCAAGTTTCTTATTAACTGGAATTTGAATAGGCGCTTAGTTTATTTTTCGTTCGTACTCGGTTTCTTTACCAAAGCCGAGCGCATCATAGTTTGGCCGAGTATTTTATTCAACAACCAAGTATCTTGTTAACCGGTTTGAATCTCGTTAACTGGTATGAATTGAATTGAATACTCCATTCAATCCAAACGCGTTGTAACTTGTCGAGTATCTTATTAACCGGTAATTAGTTGAGTGGTCAGCTTTGTTTTAACTTTTTGCTTGATATCTCTTATACCCATATGTTACATCGAGGCTCGCTCCGATCATACACCCAGGTCCCAATACAAGTCACCTAGGACGTTGAAATTCCCTTAAGTAGTATAGTGTAATATATACCTAGAGGGGGCGGGGGTGAATAAATATAGGCATAAATTCTTCCAAACTTCTTTTTCGCGGAACAATGATGTGCACACTTGGTGTGTCTAACAAATGGATTGCTTTAAACAACACAATTTAGAATACAATTCACAAGTGATACAATCAATGAAATACATGGAAGATAATAAAAAGTAAAACAAAACTTGACACAAGTATTTTTTATGTGGTGTTAACTAAAATTTACCAAAGAGGTGGATTTACAATTAACGACTTTAAAGGACCATGATCAAAATTGACCACAGTCAAAGGGGTATCAAGTAGTTTGATACCTCTGATTTCCAGTAAACGCGATTCAACATAAGAGATGGTAAAAAACAGTAGAACAATCGATTGTATTATACTATGGCTGAGAGGGATACAATAAATTGCTTTTCATGACATAAACATAATCTTTAATAATATTCTCCACCAGTCACTGTAGGCAAAGTCTGACACAGTCGGCAGTGGAGCTCTCGTGCTTGTCAATAAGTAGAAAAGAGCTATGCCTTTAGGGTTTCGAAAGAATCGATGGTTTCATAGCTGAGTATAATGTTGTATATATAGGTCACATTACTTGCCAAGCACTCCTATAACTTCGGTTTAGAGTTTCAGCAATTATAGAATTTTCCTTGGCAATAAGTGAAGATATCGTAGTGGAATCCAATCCCTAAAATCAAGTGATTCTTTTTTAGGCGGATTCTGGCAGAAACTGCTTTAAAATAAGACTCTTAAATGGCAAGAATGCGTCCTGACAAAAAACGATGGCGTTTTATTGTTCTTCTTGGTAGCTTTAAACCTTGGCGACTCTATGTAGCTTTAAACCTTGGTGACATCCTTACCTGATACTTGGACTATCCGGCAAGCTAGTTCTTGGTGGTGTCAGGGTGTTTAGGTGTCGTGGTACTCCGTCGCCCTTTTTCCTATTGTATCATGTTTTCCACTGATCCCTGGTTCTCCCGATTTTAGGACATCGGTTAATGCTGTGGCAAGATATCGAGATGACGTGGTGGCAGGGTTCCTAATCTATATAGAAGCAAGATGCCCGGTACATGTAGAGGCGGGATACTCAGCCCACACGGGAGCGGGATGCTAGGATGGTGTAGTGTGGTTTGTAGAATTTTCATGCTTCTGATCTTGCTCCGGCCTTTTCTGGGTATATATCTCAACATGTCAGTCCGGATTTTCTTCAAGAGGTAACCGGATGCTACCTACTAAAACACTTCCTCCTTGATTTCTGAGTGGAAAATTCTTCTTTGGTCCTTGGCCAATTTTAGCGGTTAACACGTGGTAAAATCTCTTAAGAGGAAACATCCACGGGTTGAATCCACAACCACCGACAAGCAATTCATTATAATGAAAATGAGATACACACTCAAGGCAATCAACACATGATATACTCCCTAAGCTATCAACTCCTAGTCTACCATTGGGCCTCGTGAAAACACATTGCCACAACTTCCTAACAGAGACAAATCGCTTGCCTCTAAAAAGCTACTCCCTAGCCAAGACTATCCTCAAGTCTCTAGGAAGATTTCCTTGCTTAGATTTACCTAGAACCTCACATGCCTTACCAAGACTTCCTTGCTTCATTATTTTGAGCCTCTTGCTCTTAACTAAGATTTCATTGCTTGGATTTACCTAGAGCCTCACACTCCTCACCAAGACTTCTTGCTCAAACTTACTAAGAGTCTCGCACTCTACGCCAAGACTTCCCTTGCTCTATGTTGAAGAATCACTCAACAACGAGAGATTTCACATCTTTTGCAAGGCAAATGATCTAAGTGATGCAAATGATGCAAACACAATCAAATAGAGAAAGTTGATCAGACAAACTCTATGAACATGCAAGATATAACTAGAATATGCTTTTAACACGCAATCACAAAATTATCTAGAAATCCAAGCATGTGAATCAATAAGAACTAGGTTAGAATATTCAATATTGCAATCAAAAATCCTAGTTCTTAGATCTTGAAACTAAACCTTGAAATCCATAATGAAGCACATTATACAACACTTTTCTAGAATCAATTTCATGTGAATCAAGTTTATCTTTCAAAGATGTTCAATCAAAACAACAAAAAGCTATAACTCGAAAATCATTCAAACAAGTCAAAAATAGGAATCAAAATGATTCTAAACATTTTTCATCAATCAAGAAATAAGATCTATCAAGTTGATCACAAGAAAAATGTAGAGAAGATTACCAATAGAAAAGATGGAACTCGAACTGAAATAATATGATCGCAAGAAATATTGAAATCTTTTCACCTTGAAAATGATTAGGACTTGTTTCTCTCTTCAATACCAACAATTTTGGATTTTTGATCACTCAATTCATAGTTGAAATGAGAGAGATATGACTAAAACAAAAATGCAAAAGTTCTATAAAGGTTTGTAAGAAAATTGAATTTAAATAGGGAGGGAAATCAAATGGAGAAGGAAGAGGGGCAAAGTTGGAATTTGGCCAACACCACCCTTGATCCACGTGGAGGCACGTGGCCACCATGAGAAGGTAGGGTGGTGGCCTTTGCCTCCTTTCCTCTCCTTCATTCCCTTTCGCACACCTCACGAGTTCTTCGACCGTTTTTCGGCCTTCAAACTCTGAATTTGAATCCGCTTTCGAATTACAAACCGTAACTCAATGAAAAACAAGGAAGAATACAAAAATTTGACAATTGGATATGAAATCAACTTGATGACGAAGATAATGCATTGTAAGAGAACGTAAAGTAGCATAACTTCCTCGTTTGAACTCGAAATCAAATGAGTGAGTAACCGAAATGACCGGAACTAAACAAAGAATCATATGAGTACATATTCAAGTTCAAGACAACAAAAACCCAAACAAAGAAACATAATATCACACAAGTATGCAATTTCCTAGAAATAGTCCTAAAACATGCAATTCTACAATGTATGACAATATGAGATCAATGCATGTGCATACTTTATCAAATGTGTGAATGTGTTATACCAAATGTAGCATAATGATGCAGGGACACAAATGTATGAATTATGTGTGTGTGCGCTTACGCCATGCAAGAGGAAGAAGTATCTTGATACCTTAGCATCCAAGAAAGCCGTTTTTTCTCTTGAAGACAATATTTGCATGAGAAGTTGTTTTTCTCCTTTGAAGCTCCTTTCCACCAAGAAAAACCTAAGCAACTAACCATTACAAATAAAAAGAGTTTTGCAGTGGAATCAAGCCAATACAAATGTAAATCCTAACAGACGTCTCCTGGTTTTGTCTGCTAAAGGGGTTTGTCGAATCGTTGGGGTAGTGTATACCAACTAACACAGCTGCGCATCTCATCGAGTCTGGCCTAGCGGCGCTCCCAAATAATTTTCCAAGTAACCTGGTGCTTTGGGTTTTCTATTTCACTTGGTGATATGCTTACATCAACCTAGCTCAGCGGGCTTGCTAGTTCAAATTATTTGCCCCTCGGACACTTTCCATCCGCTCTTTGTGGTTTCATGGTGCCCGAGTTCTTATTACTTGTCAGGTCATATTCTAGTAGACTATTCAGTCTTTTCTTATTAAGACTTTTCTTGACTGAGGTTGATTAAGTCGATTAAGAGTCGATTCTTTGAAGAATTATCCTGTTTTTATTGATTTTCTGCAAGGCTAAACTAACAAGTCATAATAAACTGCTAGCTATAAAAGAACATTAAAAGCATCGCTAAAATGTAAGAACTAAAACCCGAAAACTAAAATGCGAAAAACCCCTCAAGGGTAGAACGTCTTCAAGTACAGCGCATTGCATGGTCAAGGCAAGACACCTCCATATGGTCGAGCAATCAAGTATGCTTTGTGCTCTGTGTCATGCTACCCTATCTATGATGTACGATCCTTCCCAGTTATCATCGAGAGACCCTACTGCCCTATCTTTTGTGTTCAAGGAAAACTTTCTCAGTACTTGGCTGTTATCTGCTAGTACCCTGCATTTCTTACTCGCATATGTCTTAACTCCTCTAGCTCATCCAAACTCTGGTATAGCAAGCTGATGTTGTGCTCTAGGTCGAACAGCTGGACCCTTGGTGAAATATAGGATGTTTCCGTTGGGATGACTGCCTATGTTCCAAATGACAAGGAAAAGTGGGTTTCTCATGTAGAAGTCATCAAGGTTGTTCGGTATGCCCATAAGACCTAGTGAAGTTTGTCTGCCCAGTTTCCTTTCTTTGCGTCCAACTTTGCTTTCAAAGTGTGTTTTATCACTTTGTTTACTGCCTCAGTCTGCCCATTGGTTTGAGGATGAGCGGGAGAGGCATAGTAGTTTGAGATTTTGTAATTTTTACCCAGCTTTCTGAACTTCTTATTGTTAAAATGAGTACCATTGTCAGTGATGATGGTACTCGGGATTCCGAACCTATATAGTATATTCTTCTTGAAAAAGTTAGTGGTGTTCACCTCGGTGATATGTACGAGTGCTTCTACTTCCTCCCATTTGGTGAAGTAGTACACCGCTACAATTGTGTGCTTCGCTCATTCTTTCACCCCCGTAGGCATTGGTCCCATGAGATCAATACCCCACATAGCGAACGGCCAAAGAGATGTAAGGCTTCTAAGAAACTCCGGGAGTTGCCGAATATCATATGCGATCTTCTAGTAGATCCGATAGCTTTTTGCAAACCGCTGTGCGTCGGCAAACAGAGTTTGCCAATAAAACCCATGCCTGGGTATTTTGTGTGCCAGACTCTTACCCCAGTATGATTTTCGTACTCGTCGTTGTTGACCTCTTTTTGAAATTTCTCGGCTTTGTTATCTCATATGCAATTTTGTATCATTTTCAAGAACCCCTTCCTATATAGCTCACCATCAATAACGGTATATCAGGTCGACATGTATCTAACGCATTTTGCCTCTGAGTCATCTTCCGGTAGAACATCTTCTTCTAAGTACCTCTTTATTGGGGTCATCTAGTTACTTGACTGGCCCTAAACTTCTACCATTAAGAGTTCCTCTAGCTCAGATATGCTTGACCTGGTTAGATGTGCGACTGGGACAGTTTTAGATCTGATGAAGTTTGTTGCATATGCTAGTTTGGACAGGGCATCTACTTTCTCATTCTTTTCTCATAGGATTTGAGTGACTTATACTCTTTCAAGCGCCTGAGCAGCCTCTTTGCCGCATCCAAGTAAGCTATCATACATTCATCTCTTGCTTGGTATTCATCTAAGACACTATTGAATATGACTTGCGAGTTACTGAAGATTTCTATTTCTTCTGCTCTTAGTACGATGCACACTCTCAAACTAGCTAGCAAAGCTTCATACTCGACTTGGTTGTTTATTGTTGGTTGCTTTGAAGTCGAATCTCATGGCATACTCTACAGCATACCATTATAGGGTAGATATTACCATACCTGCCCCGTTGCCATAGGTGTTTGACGAACTGTCCACATGTAGTCTCCATTGGAACGTCTTTTCCTGTTTCTCTTCCATCATCCTTCTTACATTCATATCTAGCTCAGTGAATTCGGCTACCAAGTCCGCTACCGCATGTCCTTTATGCACTTGATGTCAAACTTGCTCAGTTCTATCGCCTACTCGGTCAGTCTACTCGACAATTTTGGTTTTTGTAAGATTAGTTTGAATGGGCAATCTGTGTACACTTCCACTCTATGCGTCTGGGAAATTGGTATGAGCTTCCTTGCTACCATGACTAGTGCGAGAGCCATTTTCTCTATTGGTGAGTACCTTATTTCGGTTGGCAGCAAGGCTTCACTAGTGTAACACACTGGTTTCTGTACTCCTCCCTCTAACCGAATCAATACGAAGCTGGTTGTTACTTCCGTTAAAGATAAGTACAAGTATAAAGTTTCCCCGACCGTAGGTTTAGAGAGGATAGGTGCTCGGCCCAAGCATTCCTTCAATTTTCGAATTGCTTCTTTGCATTCCTAATTCCACTCAAGCCCTTTTCCATTTCTTTACTACTTTAAAGAATGGCACGCATTTGTCTATCAACTCAGATATGAATCGGTTGAGTAAAGCGAGGCATATAGTAAGTCTTTAGACATCCTTCAAAGTCTTTGGCGAGACCATGCCTGCAAGGGATTGGATCTTCTCAAGATTCACTTTGATTCCTCTTTTATGGACCTAGAAACCAAGGAATCTCCCCAATGGTACCCCGAACATGCATTTGCTTAGGTTAAGCTTCATCTTATATCTCCTCAACACTTTAAAGGTTTCTCTCAGATCCGATATGTGTCTTATTACTGTGATGCTCTTATTCGTCCACATATACCTATATGTTTCTTCCGATTTGTCGAGCTAATATCCTATTCATTAATCTTTGGTACGTAGCTCCATCATTTTTAAGCACAAAGGCATTACCATGTAGAAGTACAATCCCTGGTCAGTCGTGAAGGCCGTTTTTTCTTCATCTGGCTCATGCATCTGGACCTGATTATACCCAGAATAAGCATCCATAAAACTGAGAAGTTCTCAGCCTGCAGTGGCGTCTACCAACTGGTCAATCCTCAGGGGAGGAAAACTGTGTTTTGAGCAGACTTTATTTAAATTAGTAAAGTCCATACACATCCTCTACTAGTCATACTTTTTCTTTACTAGCACCACGTTAGCCACCCATTGCAGGTATTTAACCTCCCTAATTGATCCCGCAGTGAGTAACTTCTTCATCTATTCTCTAATAGTCGTGCTTCTTTTGGGATTAAACAACCGCCTTTTATGGACCATCGGCCTGGATTCTTGGTCAACCGCTAGGTAATGTGATATCACATTTGTGTCTATCCTAGGCATGTCCTTGCGGTTCTAGACGAACACATCCTTATATTTTTTCAGCAAGTTGGTCAAGTCTGTTTTGATGCCTTCATGTAAGTTTGCTCCTATCTTGACTACTTTGGTCAACTCGTCACTATTCAGGATCACATCCTATGTTGTCTCATCTTTTCGAGTTTCGGGTTCTTCCTTTGGGTCTAGTTCAAACCCTTCTAGTATTTCGAACCAGTCTTCTGACTTTTCCATGTTTCAATCGGTTGATTGAACCATGCACACCTGATGTCCCTCATTTTCTTCTGTCATTGTAGACTGAAAAGTTCGATCTCTGTGCCATCTCTTGCAACCTTTAACTACGCCTACCTCCAATTCTGTTGGGAATTTTATCATAAGGGCATAGGTTACTGTGACCGCTTTGGTTTTGTTTAGGAACAGTCAGTCCAGTAAGGCATTATAAGGCAAGTTCTCCGTGTCTACTACCACAAAGTCGAGCAATACTGTTTTCTAGCATGGGGCCTCTCCAACTTTCACTGGCAATTTTACTGTTCCTAGGGATATCACCTCTACTCCTCAAAATCCTCAAAATAGGGTATGAAAGGGTAGAAAGTCCTTCCTATTTAACATAAGCTGATCGTATACTCATGCACTTAGAATGTCTACTAAGCTCCCGTAGTCAATAAGTACCCTATAAACTTCTCTATGCCCAATTCAAGCACTTATAACCAGTGCATCGTTTAGCCTGACATCCACGCCATGTGAGTCAACTTCTGTAAAGATAATTGGGTCCCAACCTTTCTAGATACTCTTTGGGACATATTCAATGGAGTTTACGTCAAGATTTCTTCTTGCCTCTATTGCTCCTCAGATTTCTTGTGTTCTTTTACTATTGCCCACAGAAGATAGTGTTTATCACCCCTTCATCTTCATCTTTCTTCGGGCTCAACTTTCTTCCTCGGCCCTTTTGGTTATTTTGGTGTGGTTAACCGTTCGCTTTATCAGTCTTTTTTAGGATAATCTCTTTCAAGTGCCCCTCTTGGATGAAGGTCTCAATATGGTCTCTGAGTTGGAAACGCTTGGAGGTTTCAGGCTCATTTTCCTTATGGAATAGGTAATACTTCACAGTGTCCTTACGAGAAAATTCAGATTACCTAGGAGGATCCTTTGACATGTTCTTCTCTTCCAGGATCGTAAGACTTCATCCTGTTTTTTTTTTTTTCGAAAGGGTGTAGTTTGTGTACCTCCCTTAGAATTTTTCCCTTACTTGATCAACCTTTGGATCATAGTTTCGATTACCATCTCGACCATCCTGGATCTTGTTCTTCTGTTTGTCTCATTTCTGATTCTGAGTACTAGGCCCATTATCCTTGGCTCTAGGTTCCTCAGGACGTCCACCATGCACGAAGTACCTACATGTTGCAATCTCTTCTTCCTTGGCTAGCATGTACCTCCTGGCAATGTCCATCATATCTGCGTACTTGGTCAAGTGGGCTCTCCTTAAATTGAAAGATAGCTGGATGTTCTACAAGTTATTGATAAATGCCGCGATGATGGCTTCATCATTCGCGCTCCCGATCTCTAACACTTCTAGGCCAAATCTACCCAAATACTTTTTAAATGACTCATTCTTTCCTTGTTTGAGTTGGGAGAGGTGTGCCACTGATTTCCTTCTGTGCACATTCCCAAGGAATTACCTCAAAAATGTCCTGCTCAATTCGTTAAAGCTTCATATGCTTGCTGTGGGCAATCTCCTGAACCATCTAGAGCCCAAGTCCCCAAGTTTATGAAAGAAATTAAGGTGTAACATGGCATCGTTCTAAACGTACTAGGCCATGGCAATCTTATGCCGCCTGACATATTTCTTTGGGTACGTGTCCTTTTTGAATTATTCCACGTGCGGCATCTTGAACCTTTCTGGGAAAGGCATCTGGAGGATATCATTTGTGAAAGGGCTTTCCGACTTATCATCTGACAGCTCGTTGCATCCATAACGCCTAATAAGGGCATCCATCTATCGCATGTTATTCTAAACTTCTCAGGTCAGACCTTGTATGAGTATGTCTCTTTCACCTTGTGGTTCTCCATCGAGATTGAAACTCTAGCTAATCGTTAGACCCGGCTTGGGCCTTTCAACATCTCACTTCCAGTCTTTTTGGCTAAGTCCACCCAGTCAGACTATTCCCCTCTGGTGTCTCCAGTGACAATGCCGATCAATGTCTTCAGATAACGTCGAGTGATTCCTTCAACGAGTGCGCATACCGAGTCGGCCCTGATCCCGATCGGTTTTATCATGCCAGTGTCTTCCGTGGGAGTACCCATCTTCTTTAGGCCTTTCACTAATCTGAAGCCATTCTTTCGATAAAGTTTCAGACCTATCAATGGGGTTCTGGCCCATCCTTGGTGTGTGTGATGTTGGACCGATCACAACATAACACAACCTACCATGCTGGTAGTCAGGAGCATGAAGGTTATAGGGCAAAGTTAACCTATCAGTTGTGGAAAGGGTAACTCCATGCTTATTTGCATCAGACACAAGTTGTTGTAGGGATTCCCGAAAACACTAGGCGATTTCCTCGTTGGTTGGAGGAGGCCGTTGGATACCTGCTACAACCGTTAATTGATTTCCAGCTGTCAAAGTGGCGTCCAGAAAACCGGTAGCGTTGAAAGCAGTATTGACCATCCCCGTGTCACTTGGCATATTCTGGTTACTTTTGGAACCGTTACCATCTCCATCATCAGCCATTGTCTCACAAAGGACCTTAGAGTTTAGTTCTAAAACCAACTGTCAGCCCCCTTCTTCTAACACCAATTCTTGACGGTAATTTCTTACTGGTCAACTAGTCAACGATTTTGGTTAATAAAACCTACAAGATAAGCATAATAAAAACAAGAATAACAAGGAGAAAAAATTACGTGGTAAAAATTAGCTCCAACCGTTTTCTCAATGATGCTTTTAAGCTCTTAATTGGAGATTTCCGCTTGGCTATTTGCTTGAGGGTGGTATGGTGTTGTTATCTTGTGTCTCACACCATATTTTTCAACAAAGCTTCAAAAAGCTTGTTACAAAATTGTGATTCCTCATCACTAATAATTTCCCTTAGAGTGCCAAACCTAAAGAAAATGTTCCTCTTCAAAAAATTTATGACGATCTTGCCACCATTTGTTGGAGATGCAATGGCTTCCACCCATTTAAAGACGTAATCTACTGCCACTAAGATATATTGATTCCCATAGGAGCTTGGGAATGGCCCTATGAAATCAATGCCCCAAACGTCGAATAATTCCACCTCTATCATTTCATTCATGGGTGTTTCATCTTTTTTGTAGATGTTTCCGGTTCTTTGGCACCGATCACAAGCTTCCGTAAAACTCCTAGCATCTTTGAAGAGGGTGGGCCAATAAAATCCCAATTGCAAGACCTTTCTAGCCGTCCGAATGGCTCCAAAATGGCTTCCACATTCTCTTGAGTGGCAATTATTAAGCACCTCCTTCATTTCTTCATCGAGAACACATCTTCTTATCATTCCCTTGGGGCACACCTGGAATAGTAAGGGTTCATCCCAAAAATAGTGTCGTATCTCCTAAAAGAATCTCCTCCATCGATGCACATTCATCTCTATAGGGATGATCTCACTAGCAAGGTAATTTACATGATCCACAATCCATAGGATCTTCACATCCTTCATCACAAGGAGATGTTTATCGGGAAATGTCTCATTGATGGCTACTTGTGTTCCTTCTTTCTCATCTCTCTCCAACCTTGAGAGGTGATCCGCCACTAAGTTTTTTGACCCCTTCTTGTCCCAAATTTCAAGTTTGAATTCTTGTAAGAGTAGCAGCCACCGAATCAACCGTGGCTTGGCATCATTCTTTGCCAATAAGTACTTGATAAAGGCATGGTATGTGTAGACGATCACTTTATAACCCACCAAGTAAGATCTAAACTTATCAAATGCAAACATAATGTCTGGGGGCTCCTTTACAGTTGTGGCATAATTCACTCGGGCTTCATTTAGTGTTTGGCTAGCATAGTAGATGACATGTAGATGTTTATCCTTCCTTTGGCCCAAAACCACTCCAGCCACGCATAATCGTTTACATCAAACATCAACTCAAAGGGAAACCCCTGATCCGAAGCCGACATAATAGGTGCGGACATCAATTCTTTCTTCATTGTCTCAAAGGTATGGAGACATTCCTCATCAAATATGAAGGGTACATCTTTCATCAATAAGGCACATAATGGCTTGGTGATCTTTGAGAAATCTTTGATAAAATGCTGGTAGAATCTGGCATGACCAAAAACCTTGAAATGCCTTTGACCAAAATTGGTGGTGGTAGCCTATCAATCACCTCCACCTTTGCTCTATCAACATCTATTCCTTGACTTGAAATGTGATACCCAAGCACAATTCCTTCTTTGACCATGAAATGACACTTTTCTCAATTAAGTACCAAGTTTGTCTCTTCACATCTTTGTAGCATCAAACCAAGATTCTTCAAGCATGCATTAAATGATGGTCTGAAGATCGAGAAATCATCCATAAACACTTCAATGAAACGTTCCACCATGTCGGAGAAAATCACCATCATACACCATTGAAAGGTTGCCGGTGCGTTGCATTGCCTTGCCCAAATGGCATTCTCCTATAAGCAAATGTTCTGCAGGGACATGTGAAGATTGTCTTTTCTTGATCTTCGGGGTTGATAGGGATTGGTTATATCACAAATAACCATTTAGGAAACAATAATATCCATGCCCTATGAGCCGCTCAAGCATTTGATTAATAAAAGGCAATGAGAAATGATCTTTCCTTGTTGCATTATTTATTTTCCTATAGTCAATGCACACTCGCCACCTGGTGACGGTTCTTGTGGGGATTAATTTATTGTTTTCATTAGGGTAACCATGATCCCTCTCTTCTTTGGCACTATTAGCATCGGACTAACCCAAGGACTATTCAAAATGGGGTATATAATTCCCGTATCAAGTAACTTTAACACTTCTGCCCTCACAACCTTCTTCATGTTAGGATTCAACCTCCTTTGGTGCTCTATCGAAGGCTTATAGTCCTCTTCCATTAAGATCTTGTGCATACATAAAGTTGGACTAATACCCTTGATATTCGATATTGACCATTTGATTGCCCGTATGTGATCTCTCTAGACCCTTAGTAACTTTTCTTCTTCAAGTTTGGACAATGACGCTGAAATGATCACCGATAAAGAAAATGATTCACCTAAAAATGCATATCTCAAGTGTGAGGGTAGTTGTTTAAGTTCTAATTGTTGCGCTTCTCAATAGATGAAGGTAGTTTAAGCTTTCCCTACCCAAGTTCTTCAAAATGGTTTCTACCTCGTAGATTCCTCAAAGGTAAGGAATTGAGTTGCTTGGCACATTCATCCACACTAAAGTCCTCATCTTCTTCACTTACTCCGTGCATTATACAAGCTTTAAGTGGTTCTTTTGGTTTCTCTCTCCGAAAATATTCTTCCACAAGCAAGTCAATCACTTCAACTTTAGAACACTCCATTAACTCTATCAGTCTTTTCATGGCTTTGGACATGTCAAACACCACTTTCTTATCAGGCACTCTCAAGGTCATTTTCTCCTCTTTTACATCAATCAGGGCACCCGCCGTATTCAAAACCTTCACAATAACAAAGGTACCTCCACATCTTCTTTAATATCTAAAACTATAAAATCTACAAAAAAAAAAAATAGAAATTCTCCACCTTTACTAGCACATCTTCCATGATTCCCCTTGGGTACTTCATCGATCGGTCTGCTGGTTGCAAAGTCATATTTATTGGCTTGACCTCTCCCACTCCTAATCTCTCAAATACCGAATATGGCATGAATTTTACACTAGCTCCCAATTCAATCAACACATTCTTAAACTCCTTGTCACCAATGGAGCATGTAATTGTAAACTTTCTCGGATCTTTTAACTTGGGAGGAAGTTTGTTTTGAAAAATTGCACTACACTCTTCATTTAGTGGCACCATATTGAATTCTTCAAGTTTCTTCTTATTTGCCAAAAGCTCCATCAAGAACTTCACATACTTAGACATTTGAGCTAACGCCTCGGTAAAAGGGATATTGATGTATAGTTTCTTAAAGACCTCCAAGAACTTGGTGAAATTATGAGTGTCATTGTGCTTTCTTAGTCTTTGTGGGTATAGAATTGGTGGTACATATGCTTTCACTTGTGGTGGTGGTGGTGGTAAATCGAGTGATGTGGTGGTCATTATCCTTCTTCCCCTCCTAAACAATCTCTTCTTCACTCTCTTCTTCCTCAATCACAGCCTCTTTCTCTTTGCCAAAATTTTTCGGTAGTTCTACCGTCTTACCACTTCTCAAAGAGATTGTCTTGCACACCTCATTTAGGTTGGTCACCGTATCACTAGGTAGAGTCCCTTATTGTCTATCTTGGGAACCTTCAGCTAGTCAGCCGATTTGAACTTCAAGATTTCGTACAGCAGCTTGAGAGTGTTATGCTAATTGGTCGACCTTGGTATCTAACTTCTTCAAGGCTAAATCTTGCGTCTCCATACAAAAATCAAGTTTGTTCATGCACTTGGAGAATAGGTCTGTTTTCTTTTGGCTTGGTTTTAAGGATATTGGTTTGGAATTCTGGGTTGTTGATTGGGGAAGGCTTGTTGGAATCTGAGTGGCTTTATGTGGGCTTGAGTTGTTGTCCCTCCAAGAGAAATTAGGGTGGTTTCTCCATCCGGGATTGTAGGTATTGGAATATGAATTGTTGTGTGGGTTTCCTTGGTGGTTTTGATTGTTGAAGTTGCGGTTGTAATTCACAAAGGAGACTTGTTATTTAATGGTTGGGCATAGGGACTTCCAACTTGACAATCGGTGCTCTTATGGGATCCTATACAAAAATCACAACTCAACATGTTTACTTGGGTCGTATTAGCACTTGTACCGACATTTGCACTCCATTTGCTAACTTGTTTTGTCAATGCCTCAATTTGTGCTTTCAATGATGTCACCTCATCTACTTCAAGTACCCCGAGTGCTTTCCTTGGCAATTGTCTATCACCTCCCCATTGGCTATTATTAGTCACCATCTCCTCCAATAGTTCATAAGCTACATCAATGGGTTTGATCATCAATTGACCTCCGGCCAAAGCATCAAATAAGCACCTTTTAGCTAGGATTTTCTCGTGTAAAAAGCTTGAACAATTTGCCATTGTGGGAGTGTATTGGATAGGCATCTCCTCACTAACTCCTTAAAACATTCCCATACCTCATAAATTGGTTCATTATTGAATTGAGCAAAGGAAGTGATTTCATTTTGGATACAAAGCGCTTTCGCCGGTGGGAAATACTTGTTAAGGAAGGTTTGAGGTAATCATTCCTAAGTTGTGATGGAATCCGACGGAAGTGAGCTCAACCATGCTTTTGCTCTATCCTGTATAGAGAAGGGAAAGAGACTCAACCAGATTGCACCTTCTGAAACCCCGTTGTACTTAAAAGTCTCACATATGTCATCAAAGCATTGGATATGAGCATTCATATCATCATTCGTATCATCATTCGGTAACCCACTAAATTGGCAAGTTGTGGCTATCATTTGTATAACAGCAGGCTTGATCTCAAAGTTGTTTGTGGCCACCATTGGTCTCCAAATCGATGACATGTTTTGGTCCACTCTAGGCATTGTATAGTCCCTCAATGCCCTATCTTCACCATCTTCAATCCGGTCTTGACCCACATCCGGACTATCGTTCATCGTGGTGACTCGGTTTCTTAATTCCTTGCTATTCCTTCAAGCCAACCTCTCAATTTCTGGGTTGAATTCTAAAGAACATGATCTATTACTCCTTGTATATTGATGCATATAAGAGTAACCGCCTGAAAATACAAAAAAAACACAAACACAAAATAAAAGGTCTAAATTAGTAGTAAATCAACTAGTATCGATATCAATAAACCGCTCAATCCCCGACACCAGCGTCAAAAATTGATTAGATCAAAATGGGCGCCCGCAATAGTACGGGGCCGTAGGTGTAGTACAATGATAAATAAGATTCGTTCCACGGGAATTGATGTAGTGATTACCACAATTGATTGATTAAACTACTATTTAGACAAGCAAAAATTTGGTGATTCGATTACACTATTCAAATTTAAACTAAACTAAGCTACAATTATAATGCAATTAATGAAACTAAACAAACAAGCGATAAACTCAAGCACTTAGTTGTATATATATATGTGTGTGTGTGTGTGAATAAAGCTAAGACCTTTGAATCCATCTATCCAATTCTCATCAATTTTAGACACATCATTAAAATAAAATATCCAAGTATGTATGAAGATTCGTGATACCCTCAATTAGTCTCTAACCTCTCTCAAGTGATAAAGACAACATTCATATGCACCAACAACCTATTTATCAATGGTTATCCAAACTACATACAAATTCATTAAGATTTATGGCACACAATTAAATCATAGAAGCTAGCATCGTATATTTCTATCTTACCAACTTCTATCATTCATTTCATCTAACATGTTGTGTGCTTCGCACAACAACCAAACAATTACCAAATGCTAGCTACACATTTAATAATAATTAAAAGCATGAAATAAATGTACACAATATAAGCAATAGTGATAAAGTGATGGTATTTATTGATGATTCATGGAAAAGATTTCATCTTGGCCTTAGCCAAGATGGATTTAGTTCGTATTACAAAGCATGGCTACAAAAGATATGATTATCATGCAAGCCATCTCAAATACAAGTGATTAAATAGGGGAGAAGGGTGTAAAGAAAACTATAATGAAGAACTCCTCCTTCTTTGGTGACTTGATGTGCTTGGATTGCTTCATCTCTTGATGCTCCCCTTTATACTCCAAGGTTAGGTTTGATGGTGGGTAATGGTGGGAAAGTTGGATATTTGGTGAAGTGGATTTGAAGTTTCGATGATGGATTTAAGGTTGGATGTAGTGATTTTGTGATTTCTTATGGTAAAGATGTGTTCTTTGAGTTTTGGAGTTGAAGGGTCGTGCTAGAGGTACAGAAATGGGTCTGAAATGAGGTATTTATAGTGTGTGAATTTAGGGCACGGAACCCTAGAGAATGTGTTGATGTGGAAGTGTGGTAGCTGTTCAGGCGCGATACGTAGGGTGCCTAAACATCGATAAATCTCTAGAATTGCTATGAAAATGTGGGTGATGTACGTAGGGTGCCTAAACAGTGACCGTAAAACGCCTAACCTCTAGAATTGGGTCACTCTTCGAACAGTGCTTATATAGCGACTGATCTCTGGAATTGGGTCGATTCTTGAGGGTGTTGTACGTAGGGCGACCGTATAGCCACCGGTGTCTCGTTTTTGCCTTCAGAAATTGTTGTTTTGCCCCCAATTCCTCATTTCTCTACAATAATGCCCTTGGAAGCCTAAGAACGTGCACAGGATTATTTAAACATTAAATATACCAGTTTTACCTAGAAAACAAATGCAAACGGTAGGAAAAGGGGGTTACACCAATTGTAGAAATTGGTACTATTAGTACACCCATATTTTATTAAAAAAAAATTTTAATTACAAAAATTTCCCAATAGAAATTTACCGATAAGAACAAATTACTTTAATTAAAATAAACCAAATACTATATACACTCACATCTTCAATTATATCTTTTTATTAAAAATAATAATAATAACTTATGATATACCCTAATTTTTATGATAAACTCTAATTAAACTCTAATTTTATTTCAAGTATTAAACTTTCACATCATCTCATGATTATCATATAACAAATTAATGGAAAAGAATTTTCAAAGAACTCTGATTATATAGAGATATGTATTATTTTACTCTTTTTTTTTTTTTTTCTTTTTTATCTTTCTTTTATGTCTAGTTATGAATTTTATTAATAAACAAAATAAATTTTTTTTAGAGATAGTTATAGACATCAATGAGTTTTCTTATTATTATTTTTTAAATTTGTTAAGATAGCTGTATAAATAAAAAAATTCAAGTTTGAAAATCTTTTGACCCAATATACAATCCAGTTATATATACATCTTGATGCAAGGTTAGTCCACGTAGCTGACAGATGGACTTGTCACTCCATGCTGGCAAATGATTGACAATGTTTGACATGGCAAAGCAACCAACGTGGTCAACAACTTCCATTCAGTTATACATAAAAGCTCCACCTTCTCCTGTTTATGCGTAGCAAGCCCTTGTTTCTTAGGTTACTGGTTCTCAAGTGTTAATTGCTAGTTGCTTAGTTGCTTAAATTTCTGATTTAGTTGCTTCATTTTCTTATGTAAATTGGCTATTTAAAACCCAGTCTTTTAATGAAAAGTAGTTAATTTGAAAATCCCAAATTATTTGTTAGAGAGATTCCATCTACCGGAAGAGATTTCCAGAATTTATTTGTTTCTTTCAAGTTCCATCAACTTGGTATCAGAGCCAAGTTTGGTCTGCAACACTTCCTTATGCCTGAAACCAGGAGTGGTCAATCTTATAACTTCATGGATCAAGGTTCTACCAATCCCAACTCACCCAATCCACCAAACCTAAACACTAACATAACCCAAACATCCACCAGTTTTCAGCAACAGATAGATCAACTATCACAAACTTTAGGTGCCATTATGCATAGGTTGGACGTTATTGATGAGCGCAGCAGCCGTGAAGGGGGACGAATACATAGGGGAGGACGATGAACTCTCCGAAGGCGAGATGGGATTGGCGATATTGAAGGTGAAGAAGAGGAAGTGCAGCTGGGTGGGGTCAGACGCAGAGAACCCAGGTTTGTCCAAGTGCCATCGCGGGATATAGATGCTCGAAGAAACCCTTTGGATGAATTAACCAAATGAATGTAGGTTGACGTGTCTGATTTTGTGGGAAAGCTCAATGCAGATGCTTTCTTTGACTGGATTACTGCACTTGAAGATTACTTTGATTGGTTTTCTGTACCCGACGATCGCAAGGTTCGGTTTGTCAAATTAAAACTGAAAGGGCCAGCCCGCGCTTGGTGGAGTAGCGTTGAAGAGCAAATCAGACCAACTCGCCAAGCACCTATTACAGAATGGGAAGAGATGAAGGAACGCTTAGAGTCGAAATACCTACCCATTAACTACGAACAACTCATCTACGAAGACATGCTTCAGTGGAGTCAAGGAACCAAAGCCACTAATGATCAGTACACAGAACGATTCCATGAGTTGACAGTTAGGAGCCAAGCAAATGAGACTGAAACCAGTGTTCTAGTAAACGCTAGGTACTAGTCAGGGGGCGGACTAGCGCCTAGCGCCTAGGCTGTCGAGTCGGCGTCTAGACGGATTTCTAGACGGTCCATTTTTTTATAATTAATTTAATTTATTTATTTATTTATTTTTGATAGGTTGCACGCCAATAGTAAATTTTAATTTATTTTTTTACTTTGTACTTTTATATTAGTGGAATCAATCCACATTGACCCACATTCAATTTTTTACTAACTACTAACCCACATTGAAAAAGAAAATATCAAAACAATAAAAAATAAAATAAAAAATAAAATAAAAAATAAAAATAAAAAAACCTAATAACTTTAATAATATTGTCTCAACTCTGTGCATCTTCACATTTTCAAATGCATTCAAGTTTTTAATATGATATAATAAATATGTGGTGTACAGGAAAATGGGTCTAATTTCTCTATTACATACCACATCTCTATTCATTTTTCAAAGACTTTTTGTCTTTTACAAGCATTAACTATCTCACTTTCTCCTTCACTTTCTTTTCCTGAATCTTCTCGTTTCTTCAACCTTGCTTCACACCAAAAATCTGGCATCGCGAATCCATTTCCACCGCCATCACCTGCAAATCTTGTCTAGCAAAAGGTCAAAAAGCCATCGCAATTTGTCAATCCCGATGGCGGCGGATGCAACTACGACTGTCGGGATTTACCATTAATGGTGTCAGATCTGGACAACGGTCATCTGAGTTTTGTTCTCTAGCACCTCTTAAAGCTTTTGGTTGGGGTGGTGACAACCCACTCGCCGGCGATGACGAACGGTGACTAATATGGACGATTTGACCAAATCGGGACGGCCGGCGTCCGCCTAGCATATAGGTGGCGACTAGGCGACCGTTTTTTATGATTTTTCGAACACCGACTGAAACACAGGTTTTGGCTCGTTATCTGAATGGATTAAAAACGGATATTCGCAAAGAGATGATGACTGCTTGTGTTCATTCTGTTGAGGAAGCATATCAGATTGCATTACAAATTGAGAGGCGGAATTCTGGAAACACACGTCGTTTTTCCTACATTGAACTCAAGAGGTAGAATTATGGAAATGCACGTCGCTTTCCCTACAATGATTCTAGGAATTCTGGTTCCACCATACGACAACCTGCAAATGCGACAAAGGGTGGAGTCATAGGCGATGGAAAAGGCAAGGCCAAAGCTTTCGGCGAAGGACCCCAATGTTATAAGTGCAAGGGATTCGGGCACTTTGCAGTAGTCTGTCCCACTCGTGACTAATGTGTGGCTTATGTGTGTGAAAAAGATTTAGTGTTTGAGGAAGATTCAGAAGCCAACAATTAAGATAATGATCAAGAAGATGCTAAACCTGAAGAAGAACGATTACAAGCCACAAACCTTCCCATCTGTGTAATTCAATGCGTTTTGACAGGGCACAACAAGAGCCAAATTGATCAGGTGAACCATGACTAGAAACGAACTAACATCTTCCACACAAGAGTTGTACATGGAGATAAAGCCTTGAATGTCATTATTGACAATGGCAACAGTATGAATGTCGTGGCTAAAGAAATGGCTGAGCGACTTGGATTACCACAAGAGACACATCCTACGCCATATCGAGTCAGATGGATCAATGATAGTAATTCAGTTCCAATCAAACACCGCTGCCTCGTCAAGTTTTCACTAGGAAAAAGGTATATGGATGAGGTATGGTGTGATGTATTACCCATGACTGTGTGCCATTTACTTTTAGGAAGACCATGGTTGTATGATAGGTGTGTCAACTATGATGGCCTAAAGGATACTTATTCATTCAAATTTCAGAATCGAAAAATTGTGTTAGAACATCTACCAATTGCAGAGTTTAGGTCCCCAAAAGAATCCAATCCCATGCTGACTCTCCGCCAAGTTGATGAAGTTGTACAGGCGGGATCCACACTTCTCTTTCTAGTTGGACGGACTGTCAAAGAATTGGATGGAGAAGTACCAACAAGGGTGAACATGTTGCTTCAAGAGTTCCAAAACCTGATGCCTGAAGAACTCCCACAACATCTACCACCTCTGTGACATTCAACACGCCATAGACCTGGTACCAGGATCAATGCTACCCAATCTACCACACTATCGAATGAGTCTAATCGAACACACTGAGCTTCAAAGACAAGTCCAAGAGCTATTGCAAAGAGGATTCATTCGTGAAAGCCTTAGTCCTTACGATGTGCTTACGTTACTGACTCCAAAAAAAAGATGGCAGCTGAAGGATGTGTATTGATAGTATAGTAGTGAATAAAATCACTGTTAAATACAGGTTTCCTATTCCGCGCCTCGATGACATGCTGGATCAATTGGGTGATGCAACTGTCTTCATAAAGATTGATTTACAAGGCGGATATCATCAAATTTGGCTTAGACTTGGGGATGAATGGAAAACGGCTTTCAAAACGAAAGAAGGATTGTATGAATGACTTGTAATGCCTTTTGGATTAACTAACGCCCCAAGCATATCATGCGGGTGATGACCCAAGCACTCTGACCATTTTTGGGTAAGTTCGTGGTGGTATATTTTGATGATATACTTATTTTCAGTAAATCCATTACAGCTCATCTAGATCATCTACGACAAGTATTGAAGACATTAAGGAAAGAACAACTCTTCATCAACAAAGGTAAATGCTCTTTCCTCAAAGAAAAGACGAACTTCTTAGGGTTTACTATGTCACGTAAAGGAGTAGAAGCGGATCCAGCAAAAGTACAGGCCATTCTTGACTGGCCAAAACCACAATCATTTTTTGATGTTCGAAGCTTCCATGGTTTGGCGACATTCTATCGTCGGTTCATCCAAGGGTTCAGCACAATCACATCCCCCATCACCGAATGTTTGAAATCTAAGACTTTTGAATGGATTCTTACTGACGCTAAAGCTTTCGCAGATATTAAAAAAAATGTCTACTGCTCCAGTTCTGAAACTTCTAGATTTCTCAAAGGTATTTGAGGTTGCTTGTGATGCCTCACATGTTGGCATTGGTGGATTCTTGAGTCAAGAGGGACATCCCATTGCCTTTTTCAACGAGAAGCTCAACGAATCCCGATGGAAATATTCAGCTTATGATATGGAATTTTATGCAATGGTTCAGACATTGAAACACTGGCGCCCCTATTTAATTCCCCATGAGTTTATTCTCTTCACTGACCATGATTCTTTAAAACATCTTCATTCTCAGCGAAACATGAACTCAAAGCACGCTAGATGGTTCGATTATCTACAACAATTCGACTTCAACATTCGAGACACAGCGGGTCGTGAGAACAAAGTCGTTGATGCCCTCAGTAGGCGTCCACACATCCTCTCCATATTTACTATCAATAACACCAGTTTCCAGTCATTAAAGGCCCTTTATGCAACTGATCCTGCTTTTACAGTCACCTGGGCTGCGTTGCAGACTAATCCAACCACTACCAAAGCTGATTTTGCCATTCAAGATGGTTTCCTAACTAAGAATGGCCGCATTTGCATTCCTAACAGCTCAATGCGGGACTTTATCATCACCGAACTCCATGGAGGTGGTTTGGCTGGACACTTTGATTTCGATAAAACTTTTATCTTGGTTGCTGATCGGTTTTATTGGACGCATATACGCCGAGACATACATAAAATCGTCGCCAGATGCCGCACTTTTCAAGTGAACAAAGGAACAAGACAAAACACAGGACTTTACACTTCACTGTCTATTCCACATCACCCTTGGGTTGATATAAGTATGGATTTCGCCCTCGGATTGCCTCGTACTCAACGAAACAACGAATCTGTCATGGTAGTTGTGGACCGTTTCTCCAAAATGTCCCATTTTGTTCCCTATCGAAAGACGTTTGACGCCTCCCATGTTGCAACTCTTTTCCTCAAAGAGATTGTCAGGTTACATGGCCTTCCTTCTACAATCGTCTCTGATCGAGATGTCAAATTTGTCAGCTATTTTTGGAAAACATTGTGGGCAAAACTTGGCACCAAGCTATCCTTCTCCAGTTCTTTCCATCCCCAGTCAGATGGTCAAACATAGGTTATAAACCGCAGCTTGGGTAATCTACTACGATGCTTGATCCAAAACCATGCGACCAACTGGGATCTCATCCTACCACAAGCTGAGTTCGCCTTTAACAATTCAGTTAATTGCACCACTGGCAGCTCACCATTCCAACTTGTTTATGGCATTACACCTCGCACGCCAATGGATATCGTTTCGTTGCCACTATCGCCAAGACCAAGTGAAGCAGGGCTTGATTTTGCTGCCCACATGGCCTCCGTACATGAAGAAGTAAGGAGGAAAATAGCTATCCAAACAGAGGAGTATGCTCGACATGCCAATATGAAAAGAAGAGATAAGCAATTTGAAATTGGTGACCATGTCATGATCAGACTTCGTTCCGAACGATTCCCTCCTAGTAGTTACAGTAAACTTCATGCTCGCAGAGCAGGTCCCTTCCGAGTCTTAAAGAAATTAGGGCCTAACGCCTATGTGATCGACTTACCGTCTGATTACAACATCGGTCATGTTTTATATGTGGAGGATTTAACAGAGTTCCAGGGCAGTGACGTTCCTTCAGATTCCTCATTAGAGACAACTATCCGGCTTCCTTCTATTCCCATACCAAAAGACGATGTTGCTGCCATCTTGGACCATCAATTCGTTTCAGCGCGACGGGGAGGATACCACAAATTTTTAGTTCAATGGTCGCACAAACCAGCCTCTGAATCTATCTGGCTCAAGGCTGACGAAATTACACATCTCAACCCTGATATTTACCATGCTTACCTGCAGCAAAACTTGCCGGAGGCAAGTTCTTCAGGAGAGATGCAATTGATGCAAGGTTAGTCCACGTAGCTGACAGATGGACTTATCACTCCATGCTGGCAAATGATTGACAATGTTTGACATGGCAAAGCAACCAACGTGGTCAACAACTTCCATTCAGTTAAACATACAAGCGCCACCTTCTCCTGTTTCTGCGTAGCAAGCCCCTGTTTCTTAAGTTACTGGTTCTCAAGTGTCAATTGCTAGTTGCTTAGTTGCTTAAATTTCTGATTTAGTTGCTTCATTTTCTGGTTCAGTTTCTTATGTAAATTGGCTATTTAAAACCTAGTCTTTTAATGAAAAGTAGTTAAGTTGAAAATCCCAAATTATTTGCCAGAGAGATTCCATCTACTGGAAGAGATTTCCAGAATTTATTTGTTTCTTTTCAAGTTCCATCACATCTTCTCTTCGAGTTCATAAGGCTCTTAAATGCTACATTCGATACATTTTCAAAATTAAATTGAACAAATATTATAAGAGGATTTGATTATAAAAATAATATATTTTTTTTAATAAAAATTGGACATGTTAATAATTTAAGGGATTTATAAATAAAATATATTAAAATGAATCTATCAATTTCAATAAGAATACTGCTAGCATTATCATGGATATTTATAGTAATATTTAGTTTTTAAATTTTAGATATAGATGTACTTATAAAAATGGATTTACTAATTAGTTTTATAGATCACAATATGTGCACCGATATATATATATATATATATAATTATATATGAACAACAGAAAGTCATTTTCCGTGACTTCTAAATTCGAAAATAATTTTACATGCTACATCAAATAATCTTTTTTTTTTTTTTTCTGAAGTCCTTCAAATAAAATTATTTTTAAAAATACAAATACTGAGGACACCAGTTAAGATTTTGGTTTGTTAATCAAATGTTTCCTTTGATTTTGTTTTCACCTAATCAATTTTCTAAATCTCAAAATTAATCTAGTTTGTTAATTGGCCTATATCAAGTATCAACTCAATCTTAATCTTTTGACTCATCTTCACTACTCTCTTGCCCGGGAAACAAAAGTCAACGTATTAATCTACTTCAACCATCTTTGGATTGTTAATTTAATTTGTGCTTTGTACATGAAATTGAACGGACATGGTGTGCTCTCCAAAAAAAAAAAAAGAAAAAAAAAAAAAAACACTCAAATTCTATCGTAGCCTGCCTAACCCTCTTTTAATTTACTTGTGGCCCTTAATTTTCTTATACGGTTCTGTAACTTTTGTGGAAGTTACCATGACTAAAATATTTCAACTATCATGTAAATTTCAGAGTACATAATTAGAATATATGAAGAAAGGAAGAATTATTAATCTTATCTTGATCGTTATCTAGTAAAAGGCAAGTCCACAAGTGTAGCTATCAATCATGAATCATCCAAACCAAAACACTGTAGTCCACATGCTTGCAATTTGTGTGATGAAAAGGAAGTTTTGGTTCTCATCAGCTTAAAACTACTAGCTACTTGACTCTTTTTACATGATATTATTGGTTGAGCACTTGCATCGTGAGTGAGAATTATCCTCAATTTAAGATATTTATCTTGTTTAATTACCAATTAAAATGCTTACAAAAGCAATTAAATTTCAAGAACTACTATTCTTGTGCAGGAGCGCGCAATGAGCTTTTAGATTGAAACCCTATTCTTGGGTGTTTTTTTTTTTTTTTTTTTTTAGGTTTTTTGGGCAATTAAATTTCAGAGTCAGTTTGGTATTACTGTAACTTTTATAATAATCAGTTGTGAAGTTAATCAGCAAATGTTTGGTCAATTATATTTTTAAAACTATTATATAGCTCAAAAGCAGTATACATATGTTTGGTAATTTTATTTCAAAAGTGTTGAAATTAGTTACAATGACTAAAATATACATGATTTTAAAACCTTATTTTTATTTTTTTCATTAATTATATTTTTTAAATCAATATTTAAATAGAATATTTAAATTTAAAAAAATTCCATAAGACAAATAAAAATATTTTTAAAAGATTTTATAAACCAAATCAATATTTAATTAAAATCTTTAATTTTAAGATGAAATAAGGAATATAAATGATTTTAATTTATCAATAAAAAAATAATTTTAATTTAATTTCATAAGGATAATAATGATATTTTAAAATATTCATTAAATGGTGAAATAGATTATTTCATAATCACTTTCAAAAAGTAACATCAACTTACTTTTCAAAATCATTATCAAAACTTTTCAGATTATCAATTAATCACTTTTGAAAGTTTTACCAAACATCATTCTATGTCAAAATTATGAAATAAACTGATTTTAACTTTTTAAAAGCAACACTAAACTAGACTTGAAACTCTATTTAAAATTAGCAAAACTATGGATTTTTGGATATTTTTATTAGTAATATTACACTTCTCAATTATAATTCAAACATTTTAATCTCAACTAATATGACAATTTAGTTTGTGACCATTACATCATTTGTCAATTCCACTTAAACTAATTAGAAATCAAATGAATGAATGATGTAATATTAACCAACTCAACTGCTACATTAATTAGAATGTTGCGATGTAATAATTGAGAGAAGTACAATACTACTCGATATTTTATTGGCTCAAACATGCCGGTTGGAGTTCAAATAACAATGTGTGATTATAATACTTCCGAATGACTTTTGATCCCTTAAAAAGTACACCTAAAATGGGCTGATAAAAATAAGATCGGAATAATAAGGATTCATTATCACCGATCAAAGTAGTTTGGAGGTAAACGAAACTCATTCAGTTGATAATGTTCCTAGTTGCTGCACTATTTTTTATTTTTTATTTTTTTTCGAGAAAGAGGACGCATTCTTGCTTTGAAATGCTGAAAAACAAACCAATTTTCAGCTTTCCTTATCATCTGGAACGTTAGGTACAGATATTTTTAGCTATCAAAATTTGAGTGATCATGATAAATGTGGTGGCTTTGGTTAGAAATTTCAAAGAACTAAAGCACTTAATTTTTCTGTGGAAATTACATTACCAATCACATTGATTTGGATGAAGCAAGTATATATATCTGATCTTCAACAATAACATCAAAGTTGAATAACTCTGTAAAAGGCAAATTCACTATGCTTCCCGAAAGAAAGATATTGTTATACTTATGTTGGGTGCTTGAACTTAGTATCAATTTTTTGGTGTACACCATATTCGAATTCGTTCAAAATTTATATTTTTAATTTTAGCAAATTCTATGTACGAAAAATTCAATAAAAAGACACTTAATACAAATAATATTTTTTTTTTTTTGATATACCATCTGTGGGTAAACCACATTGGACGGTGGCTATAAATTATATTATATACTTGCAAGTTAATTAATTATATATATTTGAGAAAAGATTTTGAAAACAGAAATGAATAAAATGGCAAATGAATCAAGTAAAGTTGGGAAAGAAATAAACTAGTTTATTCAACAATTCTCACCCATTCCTTTCCGATCCATTGGAATTTCCAAAAGACATGCACAAGTCGGATAATATCTCGGAAAAGATAAAAGGGGAAATTGAAAAAACAAAAAACGTTTTGCAAAGCAGAATGAGTCTAAGTACAAATTAAACAAACCGAGACGACCCATTTGATTAGGGCAAACATCAAATATAAATCATCATGAAATTCAAAGAACTTATGCCGAAGGCTGAGCGGCAATGAAACTGATGCACTGCACTTGACGCTTGTTGTCGAATCCGATGATCCGGACGAATGCATTCGGGTATTCCTTCTTGCACTCTTCCAGCTCTTTCATCACCTGAGACGCATCGTTGCATCCGAACATGGGCAGCTTCCACATGGTCCAGTAGCGTCCATCGTAGTACCCTGGTGATGAGTTGTACTTACGGTGCACCCAACCATGCTACAATCAACAACAAAAAAAAAACCATAAACACACATTATCGGCACATAATTGTTAAATCGGGTTCTGATATCATGTTAGACAGATTAGTAAATATCACTAGCGACGCTTTAGTAAAATTAGGCTAAACCATAACTTTTAATGTTATAATAGTAGAAGTCAAAGAGTTTTAAAGATATCATGTTAGGCGGAGTAGTAAATATCATTAACCATAACTTCTACTGAATTTAAAGAGTTTTAAAGATATCATATTAGAAAGATAAATAGCTTGGCTTTAGTAATTGAAATTAGATTAGACCATAATTTTAAATGTACGTTGCAATAATAGAATCTAAAGAGTCTTAAAGATATCATATTAGACAGATAAGTAGCTTGGCTTTAGTAATTAAAATTAGGTTAAACCGTAACTTTAAATATACGTTGCAACTTGCAATAGTAAATAATAAGACCGGTGCTGATATCATGTTAAAAAGAGCAATATATAGTAAAATGGTAATAAAATGACCTCCAACTCGAATTCCAAGCAAGGAACCCATCCACTGCGAAGAAGGTAGTCAATTTCCTTGAGCAAAGCCTCGGCAGAGAGTGGTGGAAGGTAAGAGAGAGTCTCAAACTTCTTCAACCCAGTTGGAGGCCACACCTGATGTACTCATCATCAAATGAAAAACAATTCAGTTCAATTCAATCCAATTCAATTAATGAAATGCAAACTAAATTCAAAACTCTTTATTAATTTACAAACCTGCATGCATTGAACTCTTCCACCATTGCTGGAGTGAGAAGTGATGTCAGTGTTGGTCTTCCTGGTAACTGGGAAAGCAGAGTTAGACTTGAGACCGGTGAAGGGTGCCACCATGCTGGCTTGGGCGGCGCTGGCCCTGTTCACGGTGGTGGCCACGGCGGTGGCTGATGAGATCAATGAGGAAGCCATATCACTTGTATTGCTTCTTCTTCTTCTTCTTCTTCTTCTTCTTGTTTGCAAACTCTTGCTCTCTCTTAATAGGCAGGTGGTTTATATAATGATAAAATGGCAAATGGGGCTATCTCATAATCGTATGGTCATAAATTTATGAATAAGATTTGATCGTTGGATGGTGCTAAGAGGATGATATAGAACCATTTATGACCACATGAAGCGTGTAATGTTTTTGAAAGGTAGCCTTATCATTAAGCACCACAGTGACTGTGCCACGTGGATGTAGGTCTATTATCTTATCTCATCCAATGTAGGACATCATTGTGTGATTCTCCTTACTTTTCATCAACTTCATCGCTTACTCTCTTTGTAATTTTCTCTTTCATAGTTTCAACAGTAAAAATCAAGAGGTGCATGCTTTTCCTTTTCGATCCACAATTAAGGGCATGCATATTGTCCTACTTTGTATTGCATTTTTGAATTAAATTGTATTAGATAATGCAATATAGGTGTTAAATTTTAATAGAATTGTATATAGTAAGTTTTTTTTTTTTTTTTTCAAATCAAGTTATATAAATATTAATATAATTATATATAATATTAACAATTATGTACAATACTAAAAATAAAATATAAAATAAAAAATAAAAATTTAATTATAATATGATTTTAAAAATAATTTAATTAAATAAAAAATAAATATAGTTATACACCAATCATTGTGTCAACTTAATCTAATCTAATAAAATATATCACCAAACACAAAATTGTACAAAAATAATACAGCCAAATCTAGTCCAATTATATACATTATACAATACAATAAAATGCACCAAACATGCCCTGAATATCATGCTAAGTAGAACATCAACATCTATAGAGTTACAGATTTTAGTTAATTAACTTTGTAAGCGGGGGCGGACGTAAGAGAGGGCTTGCCCGGGCTGTAGCCCGAGGAGCCCTCTAAAAGAAAATTAATTCAATACATAAAGGTATAATTACATAAACATCTCCTAAAGTTGATAATATTATAAAACTATGACATTTTATCGAAATTTAGTGAAATGTAAATATTTTATTGTTCATTGTAAAAATACAATAATATTATGACTTCTAACATTATAGAATTAAACTATTTACAACTTTAAATATATATTTTTTAACTACAAGTTTAAATAATTGTTTATGCATAAATTTTACAATGTATTTCATAATATTCAGTAGTCCATTATTGAATTGGTGTCAACTTATTGTTAAAAAAAATAAACAAATACTTTTATCAAAAATTATATAATTTTTATTTATTTTTAATCAATGATTTACATGTCTTGCACTAACGTTATTAATTCCGTATGCATTAAGAAAGAAAATCACAAGCGTTTTCTCCATAATACACACCGAGTTTAATAAATTTAGTATGAGAGAGTTTGTGAGTCATTAATTAAGTATTATAATATATTAACTAAATAAAAATAGATAAATAACTATTGATAGCTAAGAACTTGACTTTATAATATTATCGTGTATCGAGAAAAGAATATTATATATATATATATCATGAGGGATTTTTTTTTTTTCAGATATCTTCATATTTAACAAAATTTGGATAAATAGTTCTAGTGCTCGGAAAATTCTCAAATTTTGTTCATATATAGATTTCGATGAACTCATCATCCACAAAAAAAATTCAGATAAAAATTCATTAAAATCGATGTATTTTCATTCCTTACCGAAATTAAAATAAGGGATCTCTCATGAGAGACTCACTATATTATATATATATATATAAATTTAACCTGGACGATAAATATTTCCTAGGTACTCCCCTGTTCGTAAGTATGTGAGGTTTTGTATGTTATAGACTTATAGTTATCGTATAATTAAGACTATAATTTTCTTATGAAATTCCATCATTAATAATATTGTAGCAACTCGATCCTGATAATTATACCTTGGTGTGGGGTAAGAATTTTGAGCTAACCCCACTGGAAACATGTAAAGAGGCTCTCACTTCTCCGAAGACTGAGGAGCTGAGTGCAGAACCCACATTGTTTCTATCATTATATTATCCTTTTCAACACTTATTCCATCTGCTTTCAAAATTCAAGGTTAAGCATTTAAGTGCGGATCAAGATCTTTAATTAACACTCAGCTAGAATTGCTCAATTTTTCAATATGATTGGAATCGAATACAATGTTAAAAGTCTTTCTTCGAGACTTTTTGAATCTTCGAGACTTTTAGTATTGTATTCGAGCCTTTTCAACAGTTCTCCGAGACCTTTCATACACTGTTCAAGCCTTTTCCAAGCCTTTTTAACCATCAGCTTTTTAAAAAAAAATTTATATCCCCGAGACTTTGTAAATAGTCTCCGAGCCTTTTCCAAGCCTTTTAACACTAGCTCCGAGACTTCGTAAATAGTCTCCGAGCCTTTTAACACTGGCTTCAAGACTTTGTAAATAGTCTCCGAGCATTTTCAATTTGTCTCCGAGTCTTTTCAATTTGTTTAACAATGGAAGATTCAAAACCAAAAAAATCTCTAGGGATGCTGCCCCCACACCCCCGCGAGCTGACCGGGCAACTCGACCACCACGAGCTCACCGGGGAGCTCGACCCTCGAATGCGTCTGCATAGCACCATTAACTAATTATCCAATGATGTTCAACCTCCATTTGAGGTCTGTTAAACTAACTTCTATAAAGAAGATGAAAGAATAATAAAAAATAAAAAATAAAAAAAAACTTCAAAGTAAGAGAATGTATTTAAAGTAAGGGCATTTTTATCCGTTCACCACAATAGGTACCTTTTAAACTTAAGTTATTAAAGTGGTAAGTTTCTTACAAAACCCCTTTAAAAATGTGATATTTCTCACCATTTCCATTATTGTTTAATGAATTTTTTTTTTAACAAATTTCATGATTTTCTTCGTTGAAAGAGAAATTGTTTGTGCTATTGATTAGGATTTTATAATCGATAGGTTTGATTTTTTGAAAATTCGTAAAATACAACTTAATTAATATTTAATTGTATTTACATTT
Source organism: Acer negundo (assembly GCA_035582765.1). Classification (NCBI taxonomy): domain Eukaryota; kingdom Viridiplantae; phylum Streptophyta; class Magnoliopsida; order Sapindales; family Sapindaceae; genus Acer; species Acer negundo. The sequence continues at coordinate 5,039,137 of CM069231.1, read as the reverse complement.
CATATATTATTTTATAATTTGTTGTGCTTTTTTTTTTATTTAAAAAATTGTTATCGTATTTATTTGAAATATATATGTTATGAGCAAGCATCGTTATGTCCTCTTGACTATATATATCTTTATTTTAAATTAATAAATTTTCTCGTATCATCGATGATTAGTAAAACATATAATCATATGATAATTCAAACCCAAGCAACTATTAAAATCACTAGATTGGTTACACGTGCAAGGCTCATGTTTTAATTTATATACATAACTATAATCTTTCGATTAGAAATTAATTTTGGTATAATATATAGAAAAAAAAAAAAAAATTTATAAGATGACAAATTATATAATAAATAAATAAACATAATTCAATCGTACATAAATAACTCCTATTATGAATTGATTTATGGAAAAAAATAACATTACTTACAATATTTTATTTTTTAAGAAAAAATAAACAATATAAAATAAAACTTTATACCTATTCACAAAAGACATAAACACAAACATGTTAAAATGAAGTCTCATCTTACATACTCTCTTAGAACCTTTTGTGCACCGTTGCAACTAGACCCAACACGATTCTAGTTCGAACCGTCGAACCGAACCGAAACCAAAACCAAAAAAACCAAACGGTTCAGGAACCAAACCGGTAACCGGACCAATGCGGTTCCGGTTTTGGTTCCATTTTTCTCGGAACCAACCGGTTCAAACTGACAGTTTTTGTCTTTTTTTTTTTTTAATTAATAAAATAAATTAACACTTTAATTATAAAAGTAAAATGTTTAAAAATAAAAGGACATTGAAGAGTATTGGACCATAGCCCATAACCCTTGACCAAGTAATTACGTTTTTTCTTCCTTTCTCCTCCTTTTTATATAGAGTAGACATCTTATTCACTTCTCTATTTATCCAATGTGAGATTTGGGATAAATAAACTTTTAGTAAGGTTTTTTCTACGATATTAGAAGCTTTTTAAGATTCATTTTCAGCTTTTGAATTCAAGTTATTATGTACCAGTTAAATTCTATTTTGTATCGTTCTACAAATACCTGTTATTAGGATTCATAGCTATCATCACACTCGGTAGAATGTAGACGCAAATATGCTAATGGGTGAAACTTGGCTGATGATTTCATAGAGATTTGACATCATAATTCATATTTCATACTTTCATATGATTTGCGAATGATTCTTCGGAGACAAGATACAAGTCATATCATGAAAACAATCTACTATTTTTGTATTCAAATATATAAATAGTATTTTTTACAGAATCAATCAAATGCCATATCTATCATTGGTTAAAACCATCAGTTTCTTCAATTCTTCTTCTGCCAAGTCATTTATTTACAATTACTTTTAAATGTCATCAGTCAGCAAGACAAGACATCAAATATGAAAACACTGCATAGGTCGGTTCTGGTTCCACTAGACCCAAAACCAGAACCGCCAGTTTGGAACCGAACCAGAACCGTGTTAGGTTACTGCTACTTGCAACCTGCAAACACTGCATTTTTCATGGTGTTCTTTAAATGAAATAGTGATCATCAGCCCCTTTTAATCCTAGCTACTCATTAATTAAACTTTAAAATTAGCAAAAAATAAATCACAAGAAATTAAATGGTTCACAATAACATCAGATAAAGTTGAAATCTAGAAAACCAAAAAAAATTCAACACAAACTTTCAAACAAAATTCGGAGGTTAATATTGCTAAATAACATGGAAAAAAAATATAAAAACTTACTAATTTAGAGCCATGTCAAACACTAATAAATTATTAAAATTGTAAAGATGATGATGATGAAAAAAAAAAAAAAAAAAAGGACAAATAATACAAAGGAAATTAATTAAAAATTACTTGCAAATTGCAAGGACCCATGGATTGAAGACTTTTAACTTCATATTACAAAACCTTTCAATACCTGAGAGTAGCCTAGAACATCATGCCCCTGTAAATAAGCTTCTCTATTAATTTTCTTCTCCTCTCATGTGTGGGATTGTTCTACACAAATAAACTCATTCAACTAAGTAAGCAGCAAAACTAAAATCTTTGGTAGGAATTCAAAGACCAGTGAGGGATTTGATACTTACCCATAACAGGTAACAAGTCCAAAATTTGAGTTGTAGCTCTTTCAATGCTTTGGATGTTGGAAGAACTCAAAAACTTCATGTACTTGAAATCTAAATAAAAAGAGACAAAGTAACAACTGAACAATTAATGACAACCTAATGATTAAAGTTCAATTTAATGATGTATCTAAATAAATAAATAAAATCAAAACCAAAAGTTAGGTACTTCCAAGTTTATGTCTTTACAACTTTCTATTCTCGCCACGTCTTCTTTACTGCTTGACATACAGAAAATTTGACCATCGCTGTGTGGTTAGAGTTCAAGTATGTTAGTTGAAAGATACTCATGGCTTGATGCATCACAAAATTTAGATGATAGTGATGTATTTAGATCTTGAAGGAATGAAATTTTGCAAAATATCTTACATGTTAATTTGTTTAAAACTTTGCTTCAAATTTCCAATGTATGAAGAATTCTCTTATAAGGTATTATCATTTCACAATCAATACATAATTTAGATCACCAAATTTGTTAAGATTCTTAAAAATACTTAGTTCTTAGAGGATCAAAGTATCAAACGTAAACATCATAACTAAATTCTAGAGCATTTTTCTTTAATTAGACAAAACACTCTTAAACTATACTAAATGAACTAATAGTTTTGAATGCACAAATCTACTCTATGTAGCAAACAAATCAACTTGTTTGTAGCATGTCAAAGGGTATTACATCAAAATATAAACTCATCTAAAGAGTATCTTCAAAACGTATCTCTGTCAAACTAAAATACTGAAATAAAATTATTCAATCAAAGGAAAAAAAAAATACATAACCAAATAGCATATATCACTTTTAGAAAAATAAAATGAAATCGAATTGTATCGAAAACCCTTCAAAGTACAACCAATTAAGTTTAAGAAACCAATACTTTCAACAACAACAAATAAAAAAGTTAGATCCCAAAGTGAAGAAAATGTAGGGCTTCTAAGTCTCTTACTCTTAACATTTTCATCGCAGGCTCATTCTTCGCAATTAGGCATCTCCAGTGTCTGTAAATCACAAAGGAAAAAAAAAATGATAAATGGATAAAAACTACAAATTTCCAAATCTAACTCTGAACTCGTTGTGTTGTCTCCATTATTGTGTCTGAAATCAACATGTTTTATAAAGTTCCATCACAATGAAACATAAATCCAAAATATAATAAAAACAAAAAATGAATGAGAACACACAGTTTTTAATTAAAATTGAAATCAATCAAAAAGAAGAAACTCACATTGAACAAGAATTTGACATGGAGCTGCGATCTTGATTGTCAGGGGTTTTAGTGATAACAAGGAAGAAGAGGAGAGAAATTAAAAGAAAGCGATGGTTGTGGGTTCGGTGAACGATTGAGGGGAGTACATAAACACATATCCATCACCCATTCATAGTCTTGGGTTCATACCGATCCAGTCAATGGAAAATGGGCCTTTCAAAAGCCCAACCCAGTTGGATTAATTCAGCAATCATTTGAAAGCCCATCGGTAACATGCTTGATCACGTATGTCACAACCCCATTATTTAAGAATGGCAATATTTACAAAATTGTATATACTGTGGAGGGTCACTCTACAGTTGATATGGACTGGGCTTGATGTAGACTGGGCTCTTGCAACCTGCTGTTGATTGCCTTGTCGAACAGTGATTATCGATTGCTCAGAAAACCTGCAAAAGAAAAGAAGGAATTTAGCCTTATTTTGCTTGGGTTGAGCATAGAACGATAACGAAGGTTTCAAAATGCCAAATAATTTGACAGAGTATCAACAGGTAAATAATCTTTTTTGGTTCCAGAGAATTATGAATCCTCTCACTGTGGAGAAGGGGTCATATTTATAGGCCTCCTTCCACTCAATCACGTGGTTAATGGAAGATCAAGCCTGGCTAGAGGTGGCCACGGTTCGGTTTCAGTTCGGTTTCGGTTTGAAACCGGCGGTTTCGGTTTGGAGATCCACTAAAACCGAAACCGAAACCGTGGCTCACGGTTTGGAGGCGGTTTGTAACCGTCGGTTTTTCGGTTTCGGTTTCGGTTTCGGTTTTGGATGGTTTCGGTTTCGGTTTTGGATGGTTTCGGTTTCGGTTCGTTTTTATTTTTATTTTTTATTTTTTTTATTTTTCAACTTTTTTTCCAAGTGAGATAAATCATAAAAATTGGTTGTAGATATAAAATCTTGCCAAAAAATAATTACAATTGAACAAAGTTTAAAATAAAAAAAAAATAATTACAAACATTTTCATTGAAGTATTTAAGTATTTAACAATGTTTAAAAGAAAAGAAATCCACCTTTATTAATAAATACAACTTTACAATTTCACAAAAAAAAAATAAATAAATAAGAGATTGGTCTTGAAGGCTCAATTCAAAGAAACAATATTACAAAGTAACAAAGTTAAAATTTAAAAAAACAAAAAAAAAAAAAAAAACCGGCCTTGCACTTAATTTTTACCACAATTAAGTTGCCTACGTATCCTCCACCAATGTAGAGGAATCAAAGGCCACGTAGTTCTTTTACCTTTAATAAGTTGCTCAGTGTTGGAGTTTGGAAGTTTGAACGGAATCTAGTCGCTTCCTTCCGTACCGGTGGTTTGGTCATCTTCAAAGAAGTCGTTCACTATCTCCGGCTGAAGTTCTTGTTGTCTGTATTTTGCCTTTGTCCAATCATCAACACACGCCTGCATTTCAAGTGATTGTGGAGACATAACCGACCGTCTTGGTTCCAAAATATTTCCACCTGCACTAAATTCTTGTTCCACAGCAACGGTAGAAACCGGTGTTCCAAGAATTTGTTTGGCAATAATAGCCAAAATTGGATAATCTTGTTGATGAGTCTTCCACCAAACCTGGAGACTAAATTTTTCTTCTAAAAATTCATGAGTGTCTTCTAAATACCGGTCAAGCTCAGAGACAGATGAGGATGAAGATGTTCTTAATTTTTTGGCTCTTTGGGAAAACAGTCGATCCCCTAAACCCTTTAATTGGAATTTTGCGGAAGTACTAGTACCACCAGATGTGGGTGGGGGTTGTGAAACCGGCAAGTTCAAAGACGGACCATACATTCTAAGATATTCATCGTATAATTCATAAAGCAAAGTCTTAACGGAATCACAATAATGAAGAACATCAATTTCTAATCCTAAAAATTTGTAATAATGAGTCAAATAATCCTGCAAACTTTCTAATTTAAAACGTGGATCAAAACACGGTGCAAGCAAATAAATATTTGGAATCTCCCCATAATAATTTAGCCATTTTGTTTTCATAGCTGCAACACATGGACTCAATTGAATATCGAATTCATAGTCACTAAATGCACCAGCAATATTAACACTTTGAATAAGAAATAAATGAGTAGTGGGATAATAAACACCAGATAAAGCATTTGTAGCATCATTAAAAACACGTAGCAATTCAAGAATTTTTATACATGCATTCCAATGGTTCAATTGAAGAGAAATTGAAGGAACGTTATAAGTAATAAAAGAAATTAATAATTCCTTATATTCAACACTTTCATTAAGCAGCTTATAAGTAGAATTCCAACGAGTGGTAATATCTCTAGAAAATTTTTTGGGACGCATATTATTCTGAGAGCAATATTTTAACCATTGTTTCTAGATTTTGTTATGCCTCCAAATATAATTAATACTATCTCTAATTGGTCTAATAAAAGCAGAAAGCTCTGTTAATCCAGCTTGAACACACAAATTTAAAACATGACATGCACATCTTTGATGAAATAATTTACCCCCAAAATAGGGATTGCACAAATCTTGTAACATAGGAATAGATGCGGTATTACTTGCAGCATTATCAAAGCCAATAGCAAAAATTTTGTTTAGGATATTATACTCTTGAAAAATGATTTTAAGGAGTTGAAAAATATTTTTAGCTGAATGTGAGTCATCGAAAACACGAAATGCAAGAATTCTTTTTTGCATGTCCCAGTCATTGTCCATATAATGACATGTGACACCCAAATATGAATGACTACCATAATTGTCGCTCCATATGTCGGCACATATGGAAACGCGGCCTTGAAATTGATAAAAAAAAGATTTCAATATGTTTTTTTCTTTTTTGAAAATGGCATTTAGTGTACGTGTGAGAGTGGATCTAACAACACGTTGCATTACAGAATTTAATGCATTTTGACAGTAATTAACAAAACCTACTTTCTCACCAAAACCAAAAGGTAAGTGTTCTACTGCAACCATTAATGTTAATTCTTCCCTATTTTTTTTAGACGTATAATGAAATAATTGATTACCAGAGGTTGCGTACCTGGCAATTTGGGCTTGGTTATTGGATTTCTCAAATTCGGACGGGTGACTTCTTTTGATATGAGCCCAGTACGTGCCATATCCAAAGGATTTGACAGTCTTGTATGATTTGGAGCAGTAATTACACTGTATATGGAAAAATCCACCATCTAACTCCGTTTTCTTCATATGCACCCTGAAGAGGATGGACTTCATCTGCTTTTCTTCACCTTCACCTGCAAAAAAATCATTTGAAGGGGGTGGGGGGTTAGATAGATTTTCATTAGTATTTGGGGTATTGGGATCGTGGTTGAGTCCGTCGAATTCGGGAATTATTAGAGGAGGATTAGGACTAGAAGGGTGATCGGATACAAATTGGTCTTGAAGGAACTCGTGGTATGATCGGTCGTAATTAACATCACCGCCAACGTGTTCCAACAAGTTGTGCATTGGACCCTTTTCTTTGTTCAAATTTCTTGAACTATTTCCCCCACTAGCCATTGAAAAATTAATAATACAAAAAATATTGATATATGTAAAGAAAATATTGTTGAAATAATAGTGGTAAACAAGTAAAAAAAAATAGAAGATTGTAAAAAAAAAATATTGTTGGAATAATAGTGGTAACAATGTAACACTTTAAAAAAAAATAGATGTTTGAAAAAAAATATTGTTGAAATAATAGTGATGAAAAAAAATATTTTAATAGTAAAAAAAAGAAGAAATAAATATTGTTAATCAATTTGATGATTGAAAAAATAGATAATAGTAAAAACTAAAAAATACAAGAAAGAATTTATATGTGAAATGAAAATTAAATAAAATTGTAGATTGTAAAGAGAATTGAGAATTTGAGATTGAGAGAGATTGAGAGAAGTTGAGAGATTGAGAGTGGTGTGAAGAATAATGAAGTGTGGGGGGTATTTATAGGATTATAGAGAGGGGCATGTTTGCAATTAGGAAAAGTTTAGGGTTTAAAAAAAATAAAAAGTGGTCGTTGGCCAACGGTGTGCATGCTGCACGCCTGCAGCTGCCAGGTGCCGTTGGCCAACGGCACCTTATTTTTTTTTCAAATTTTCTGCCACGTGTCGCACGTTCATTGGGCAATTTTTTTTATTTTTTTATTTTTTAAAACCGCCGGTTTAACCATTTCGGTGTGGTTTAACGGTAATTTTTTCAAACAGTATGTCACGTGTCATCTTCTGATTCGTCCATAATTAATTAATTAATTTTTTTTTTAAACTGGCGGTTTAACCATGGTTAAAACCGCCGGTTTGAACCGGTTTTTTACCGCCTCAAACCAAAACCGTAACCGGTTCGACCGGTTTTGGAACCGCCGATTCCGGTTCCGATTTTGTTACGGTTTTTGGTAGTCCGGTTTCAACCATGGCCACCTCTAAGCCTGGCTAATCATGTCCGGATTTGAAAGGATATCTTATCTTGAGTTCAAATCAACTAAAGTCTGGCTTGAAGGTTGGGCCTTGAGCCTGTTTTTGGCTACCATATATACCATTCCTTTTTGTATATACATACCATCGGTCCCGTTTATATCAGTGTGCACTCATGTGTGAAGTCAGGATTTTAGCTTTGGAGGGGCCAAGATAAAAATTAATATTGTAGGTCACACAATTTTCAAATAATATCAGTAGGAATCTCGTACAAGAAAAAGTATAGAATCCTGGACCTGATACTTTTTAACAACATGTGATACCGTTCAGTATTAAAAGTAATAATACAAATAAATAAATAAATAAAATAGACATTAACTAATTAAAATGTAACACGCCTATTTTATATCTAGAAAATTATGTATAATCAAATCAATATAATTTTCTTTCTAATTTTCATTTCAATTACATAATTAAAGAATACGTGTATGAAAAAACATTTTTTTTATTTTGTTGCAAAACCTATGTCTATTCTTAACGGTATGCATAACTGAAAATAATTTTTTAATAGTTCCCAACTTATAAAATATAAATTTCAATAGCTTAATTAAAATATCATTATACCATTGATATATTTAAATCATAATTATTTACATACTTGTAACTTAATTTTATAATATTTATGTCAAACCAAATTAACTTATAATAATTTTGAACAAAATTTAAAAAATAAACTAATGCAAATATATAAGGACATTGAATGTGAGCCACTCATTATGAAGAAATTTTGACAAGCGCATACACACCAAGTCAAAGCATGGAAAATGAGTGTCTCATCAGGGGCGTACCCAGAAAATATTTATTGTCCGGACTAAATTATATATATATATATATATATATAATATTTTTTTGTCTCAGAACACACTAACATTATAAAGTCAACTCCTTAACTATAATAGTTATTTATATATTTTAATTTAGTCAATATATTAATACTTAATTAATGATTCACAAACTCTCTCATACTAAATTTATTAAATTCAGTGTGTATTATGGAGAAAACTCTTGTGATTTTCTTCCTCAATACATCCGAATTTAATAACGTCATGCAAGACATGTGAGTCATTGATTAAGAATAAATAAAAATTATATATAATTCTTGATAAAAGTATATATATATATAAATATATTAATAATAAGATGACACCAATTCAATAATAGACTACTCAATAATATGAAATATATTGTAAAATTTATGCATAAATAATTATTTAAGCTTGTAGTAAAAAAATATACAATTAAAATTGTAAGTGACTTAATTCTATAATATTAGAAGCCATTATATTATGTGTACTTTTACAATAAATAATAAAATATTTACATTTTATTAAATTTAGATACAATATCATAGATTTGTAATATTATCAAACCTTAGGGGACATTTATGTAATTAGACCTTTACCTATTGAATTAAAAACAAAAACAAAAACAAAAACAAAATTGAGGGCTGCCCGGGCTACATCCCGGGCAAGCCCTCTCTTAGGTACGCCTCTGTGTCTCATATTCAATGTCATCATATATTTACATCAGTGCATACTAGGGGTGTATAAAAAACCGTCAAACCGACCAACCCAACCCATAAAGTTTGGATTTGTTCGATTATAAATATAAAAAATGGATGGTTCGGGTTGTCTTTTGAACAAACCGATTAAAGGTGGTTCAGTTTGGGTTGAGTGAAATAATTCACTAACCCAACCCAAACCAAACCAAACCACATATTTTAAAAAGTAAAAGTAAAATATAAAATCCACCCACGTTTTCTATTCAGTCCAGGTTTGATAACTTTTACCGATTAATTTAAGCTTTTATAGTTTATTTATTTGTTTTGATATAATTTTTCTGATTGATTGATGTATTAAGGTTTTAAAAGTATAGATGCTGTCAAATATGTATTTAATCAGGGTATATATATATACATGTACGGGTTCAAAAAAGAATTGTCACTATTTGGAGGGGCTTTTGTGAGAATGTCACCGGTTTACTAATGTAAGTTTAAAAGACACCTATTTAGGTGACCAAACAAAAATACCCTCATTTTTGTCATTTTGCATCTGAAGAGAAAAAAGTTGAGAGAGAGAACAGTGGAAAGAGAGACCTTGGGTGCAAGAAATCCGGTACTAAATCTCACGGGAAACCTGCCGGCGGTGGCGATACAGTCTTGAAATCGACGAGAAGGTGATATGATTTTTTCACGTGTTTTTGTTGTTGAAACTTTTATGTGCGTTTGATGTTGGATGTTCGTTAGACATGTATATTAGATTTGATTTGATTTGTTGTTGATTAGGTTAGGGTTTAAATTTATGAAAAAATTATGTTGAACACGATGAAGTTCTGGGTTTTCAAGCCTTTTCCGAGCTTTTCACATGTAATCCGAGCCTTTTCCGAGCTTTTCACATGTAATTCGAGCCTTTTCCTAGCAATTTGAATAGGTTTCTGCTATTTGAATCTCTGAGCCTTTTAAAACCTTTTCCGAGCCTTTTCCGAGCTTTGTCATATGTAATCCGAGCCTTTTACAAGCAATTTAAATAAGCTTCTGCAATTTGAATCTCCGAGCCTTTCACATTGGCTCCGAGACTTTTAAAATAGGATCTGGGCCTTTTAAAACATTGTCCGAGACTTTTAAATAGTAATCCGAGCCTTTTAAAGAATATGAATAGGTTTCTAGAATTAGAATCTCCGAGCCTTTCATATAGTTTCCGAGCCTTTTCATATAGTGTCTGAGCCTTTTCATATAGTTTCCGAGCCTTTTCATATAGTGTCCGGGCCTTTTCATATATTGTCTGAGCCTTTTCATATAGTGTCCGAGCCTTTTCATATAGTTTCCGAGCCTTTTCATATAGTTTCCGAGCCTTTTCATATAGTGTCCGAGACTTTTCATTTAGTGTCCGAAACCTTTCATTTTATATTATTTATTTTATTTAACTAGATATATTTTTTTTATGTTAATATGCAGATGAGAAATCAACTAAAAGATTCGCTTAAAACTCCAGAGGAAGAAAGGTATTCGGGGAAAATAACTCGACATGACCATTTTGATGACCTTACAGATATCGACAACGTACTTAACAAGGTACCTGAACATCTTGCGGTCGAAGAACGACGTCGGTATACTGAGTCATGTTTTGGACACCTCCTTCGGATGGATCGTGAGATAAAGTTTTCAGTTGGCATTGTACATCGGTTGCTTATTCGCAAGTTGCATCACGATGGGCCTGAAGATGAGATGAGATGAGATGAGATTTCTGTTAGGAAGGCATTCGGTCCGGTTCTTGAAGGTTGAGTTTTGTCTAATCACCAGATTGAAGTTCGGAGAACTTCCTGACACGTCGACCTATGATATGGTAGAGAATGGCATACACACGCGGTACTTTGAGAGTCGAGATGAGGTCGAGTATGCAGAGCTGAAAGCCGTTCTACGGATTGGTATTTTTTCTGAGCAGTACGATGCAGTTAAGCTGTACTTATTGTATATGCTTAACTGGATACTGATGGGGTTGGACGAGAGAGAGAAAGTTCCAGTATGGCAGTTTCGCCTAGTCAAGGACTTGGACATTTTTGATGCGTTCTTGTGGGGTGCACACGTGTATAGGCGGTCTATATACGGTTTCAAGCATGCGTTGGATGGTTGACGTAGGCGGTTTGAACAATGCTAGTGACGAAAGGGCGTTGATGTACACACCACGGAGACATACAACATATATTGGTTAACGCACGCCCTGTTGGTGAGAATTTTGAATTTGTTATTTTTTTCATATGACTGATGTATTGTATTGGATTCTTATCGTTCTTAGCTGTTTCATAGATATTTGCTTTCGAGGTTATCCTCGAGCTTGGCAATAGCGGATGTGGGAAGCGGAGAGAAATCGAGCTCTCCCCTCGAATTCTAAAATGGGAGTTGAGTACGCGACCGAGGGGGGAGAAGTTGAATAGCATTTTCCTCAAAAGTGTAAATATCTATATATATATATATATATTATGTTCATAACTATTAGTATGTATACAATTACAATGGTCTAACTGCAATTTCAGATGTTTGCGAGGGTGAAATTGGTGCAGACGGCAACTGAGAGGGCTGAACAGTACTTCGAGGGCATTTCCCAGGAAGGCAGTTTGTATGATGCTGATCTCAGTGATATACCTATTCCCGTCTCTGACCCCGAACGATATACAACTGCCGGAACCAGTGACACTGAGGGTCCGTCTTTCGAAACCAGTGATACGAAGGGTTCTGACTCGGACGGTCGTCATATTCGTCTCGCGAGGACTAGGCGGGTTCGATTCACGTTGCCTAGAGAGCCTCGAACTGGAGATGACTCACGAGGAGGCGTTGGAGGGTAAGCAGAGGTACATATAATTCTTTTTACCGTATTATTTAATTTCAATCAAGTGAACGGTTTTAGTACTGACAATTTCAAAATCCTTTCAGGACCGTCGGTATACTAAACTGATGGATGCATTACGTGAGTTACAGGAGGAGGTGCGAAAGAGTAATGAGAAGCGAGATCAACAGCATCAAGAGTTGCTAGATTTGATTTGGGGGCGTCAGGGTTCTACGTCGCACGCCCGTACTCAAGGTACACGGTTCGATGACCCACCCTTCGATGACCTAGACGGACACCGAGACTTCAGTCCCAGATGGAGGACAGGTAGTCATCAGGGTGATCAGTAGGGGCCTGGTGTGACACCACGAGAGGAGGTTACTCGTGGTACTAGTGGTACAGATACAGCACCTATGGAGATAGAGGAAGAACCTCAGCAGGTTTTACCAGACCAGCTTGTTCATTCTCAGGACCTGGTACAGAGCACCTTCTTACAGCACACCCCTCCGGTCGATCCTGGTGCAGAGCACCCCTTCATTTATTCCACAGGGACAGAGATCCCCAATCTCAGTGCACCCAAAGAGCTTACACCTGCAGGCGATCGACGGCGACATAGTTCCAACTTACAGCGCACCCCTACAGGCGATACAGGGGGACATAGTCCCTCAAAACATCGCACCTCTGGAGGCAATACATGGGGATAGAGTTCCTCCTTACAGCTCACCCATCTAGTGGATCGCATTGAGCTGGACCGGATTACCCTACCCCTTCAATGTCAGGATCGGGTTCGCAAGGCAGGTTGGCAGCAGCGAACCCTATACACTGACCCCTCTCGGCCGAAGAGGCCAAAGATTAGGCCACAACCACCACATGTATGGGCGCCCCACGCATTGATAGATCCTGACCACCTTGCGGCGTACCAGGCCTATAAGAGGAACTCGACTGGGGAATTGTAAGTATAATCGCAGATATTACAAAAATTATTTTGTATTTTGAAACTGCTAAGTAAAACTACTTTCTTATCTAACTTCTTCAACAATTATACAGGCGTGATGTGGATCTACTGAAGCCAGTTGGTATCCCTTGGTTCCATCGATTTCAAACTAACATCATGGAATTCGAGGATACGGTATGGTCCTTACCTGAACATTGTATATAAGATGTTTCTGAAATAGTAGAATGCTAACAATACAAAATGTTGAAATTGTCAGCATATGGACGCATACTTACATATTCTGCGGAAGCGTCAGAGATATTACTCCACTGTCTACGATCCGAGGATCAACATACTGGATTCACAGTTCTATGTAAGTGTTTAATTTGTACGACTTTTGAACATCTATTTATGTGTTTCGTACATCTTTTATCTAACGTTTTATAAATTTTCTTTGTACAATCATGGTTATTAAATGATTGGGAGAGATTGATGGGAAGTGGGGCCGATAAACCCTGCCGCAGTTGGTCTATGTTCAAGCATCAGTGGTCCCCTGATGACCTTGGGATGGTACGTGGATTGGTCCCGGCAGAAACCAAACCATGGAACGAAGTTGACGTGGTCAGTGTTTTATTTACATTGTTTGAATTTGAATTTTAAATAAATTTCCCACTGATAACACTTTGTTGAAACACATACAGGTTTTGATTCCTTGCAACCTTGGACGTACGCATTGGGCACTAGCTAGCGTCGATCTCACAACAGGGAGTATTTACCTGATGGACCCGTTCAGACAGGAGGTACCATTTCACCATAGGAAAACGCAGCTCGCTTGCTTACGATATTTTTTACCGTCGATGCTGCATGCGATGTACTTTCACGGTCGCAGACGGAGGGGCGATATGACATACACATTCAAAATAAGCCTTTTCCACTCAACATTGTGTCTAGAGACCGTGTGCCCCAACAGGATAGAGGGTATGACTATTTAAAAATCTTATTCTATCCTAATCGGTTTTAATAACATTCAATTCTAACGGTTGTTTATGTGGTGAATTGCAGTGGTAACTGTGGTGCCCATACTTTGAGATTGATAGAGTACCTGGCAGCGAACAGGGATACGTTCGACTGGTCAGAAAACGAAATGGGCACCATCCGAGAGAAGATGGTTGTGGAGGTTTTTTGTAACTCAAAGGATTGGTCTTCCAGTTAGTTATTTAGTTGATGTACATAACATTTGAGTAACGAAATGAAATTATTTTTAAAAAAAATTTAGTTGTTTGCAATTAACACTGGAACACACATTTGATATATTGAAATCCATAAACAATACAATGAATTGTAGACACTATAACAAAAGATACAGTATGGCATTAAACGAATAACCAATAAATATATCATAATAGTTCAACATAAAAAAGCATAATAACCAACGGTCTTATAACACAACTGTATCGAGCATGGTTCCCAACGTCTGGACGATGTTGGAAGACATCAAGTTGGAGACATGTTCCTCTTGTACTGCCTTGTTATGTTTGATCGCCTTCCTCAACGGCTCCATTCATTCCACGGTAGAGTCTTTCTTAGGGCACGTTTGTTTATTGTGTCCAATTGAATGACAGACGCCGCACTTGCGACGGTATTCATCGGGAACACTTATGCTGGGACCTTCATTAACCATCGGTGGGTTGGAGCACCGCCTGCTATTATGTCCTGATTGTCCACATCTTCTACACAACTGTGTGGTTGTCCTCTCCGAAGACGAGACATGTCGACCCTCCATCAGGCGACCTGATTTTCTCTTCGACTTTGGATTTAAAACCACCGGAGATGCGATGTCGGATGGCACTACCCATGAAGAAGGATGGCCAACAGGCATAATATGAACCGAGTATGCATCAATAAGTGTCTCTCTCTTGTAGTAGTCCGCACAGAGAGATGTGAAATCCAAGTTTCGCTCCCTACAACAATGAAAACAATAAGATTCACGTACCCAAATAATATAAATTGTTAACTGTAACATCTCATGTACCTTACCGCTGCGAGTGCATGAGAACATGGGAATGATCCATTTGGAATTTGTTGCATGTGTAAGTCTTCAAGTGTAAGTTAACCGTCCATTGGTTTCCCTTCAATTTGACGGAGAATATGTTCCAGTCAACCGAATTTACGGTCATATAATTGCACTTCTCGACACGTTTTAGGATCACAAGATGTGTTGCGTCAGTCAGTTGATGACGCATGGACCGTGCAGCTACATGACGATCGTGAAACCACTTTTGTAGCATATTCCTAATGAACTCCGCCAATGTAATCATTGGCAGTTGCCGTGCGAATTTTAGGCATGAGTTTATGCACTCTGCAACATTTGTGGTCATCAGCGTGTACCTTCTTTGGGGACAGTGTACGCGAGACCACTTGTGTGGACCGGCAGCAATGGCATATTCGAATGAACTCTTGTGCAGCCTATGTAACTCCTTCATGTGCCTGTTATAATTGAATTCAATGTACGTCCTAGCTGCTGAATCCATTATGTCAGCAACATCCTTTCTGTGGAATCGCTTCTTCATATTTTCACCAAAATGCCAGCAACATATAGTATGGGTTACATAAGGGAACACTTTAGAAATCCCCGCTTCAATGCTTGCATGGCGATCGGAAATGAAAACCAGATCATCTATATGACCAAGGGCACCCCTCAAGCATTCCAAAAACCACTCCATGAAAGGTTGTTTTCTGAGTCACCGTACCCAAAAGCAATTGGATACACATGTTCGTTTCCATCTTGTGCAGTTACAACAAACATTGTACCCCTGAATCTTCCCTTCAAATGGGTACCATCAACTGCAATCACAGGACGCATACACCTCCGAAAACCTCTAAATGAGGACCCTAACGACATGAAAAAGTACAAAAATGTATCATCGTCTGCGCATTGTAAGTCGGTGATTGTGCCAGGATTTTGCTGTTACAGAACGTACGCAAACGATGGTAACAATTTAAAACTTTCTTCATGCGTTCCATAGGTCAAGGACAATGCATATTGCAAGGCATCATATGCCTTACTGTACATGACTTGGATGCCATACATTGTTTTCATATCGGCGATTATGTCATTCGGACGCATGAGACGACCATCATGTTGTTGAAGTCTAGGTGCAATGACTTCTCCGATTATGACTGCACTAGCTTGTCGGTGGCGACGGTGAACCTCCTCCAAAGGACAACTGTGTTGGTTGACAAAACTTCTGACTTGGAAGTAAGTCCCTTCATCTCTCCTCACCGCTCTTAATTTCCACGTACAGTTGTCAATGATGCAAACTAGATGTAACGTTGTCTTATTAGACCTTTTCACCTTTCATTCAAAGTTCTCCCGCATTGAAAAAAGGCCAACTAGCCTCTTCAAATCCTTTTTACTCGGGAAAAATTGACCTTTATAAATCATGCATGTAGGTTCTTGCGTTGCCAAGGTGCTGCTTCTACCAATACCAAACGAGTATGAATCTGCTCCGGGAATAACCCACGTTATCGTATTATCAGAATCAGATACAGTTATATTATGTCAGACCTTGAAAGTCCCAGGCATATTTGGTACAGTGCAACTAACTCCTTGTACATGTCTTCCTTGTGTTTGAATTTGTGCACGCTCTTCATCCACATTTTCTAGATCATCTACATGTTCATTATTTGCCTCATTATCCACCTCATGGTTCGGGTAATTGTTCATCTCATTTACTGCTCAATTCGACAACCAAACACATAGCCAAATTGAGGTTCAACTACTTGGTCAACCGCTACCGGTGGGACACCACACATGTTTTCCCCACTTTCAGCGAAAATCCTTTGGGGATACAGTTGGTTGCTACCGCTAAAGGATCCAAATTGTTGGGTATTTTCAGAAGGAGGAATATCATTCCCTATCACATCTCCAGGTGTCCTCTGAGTTAGACTTACACATACTTGAGGGATCACCCGATCTTCCCCTAGCATAAACTGAACATCATCGTTATTTCTTATAAATGTACGACATGTACTACCAGGAACGATTGATATTGATGTCAGATCAACATTGAATTTATTTACATCATACTTCACAATGGTATGCACGATTGCCACCAATTCTTCATAAGTCATATTCTATGACACATACATTCCCTGGTTATCGGATCCAACAAACCTCTGACTTCCGTCGGGTAGTTGCTCCCATCGACCGTTGTAAGATATTACTATTCTAACCCGATTCATGATGCTGTCAAATTAATCAAAACTATTAATAAAAACTCAGGAGTACAAAATATTTTCATAAATTACATTTACAAAAGCTCGGGTAAGGATATTTAAAAGGCTCGGAGAACACTAGCAAAGTCTCGGAGAATACATGAAAGTCTCGAAGAAGACATTTTTGGTCTCGAAAAAGACTTTAAAAGGCTCGATTAGTAATTCAATGAAAAGTCTCGGAGAAGACCTAACAAAGCTCGATTAGTGATTATTTGAAAAGTCTTGGAGATGACTTAAAACGTCTCGGAGAAGACTTAAAAAGGCTCGATTAGTGATTTTTGAAAAGTCTCGGAGAAGATATGAAAAGGCTCGGAGAAGACATGAAAAGGCTCGAAGAAGACTTGAAAATGCTCGATTAGTGATTTTTGAAAAGTCTCGGAGAAGACATGAAAAAGCTCGGAGAAGACTTGAAAATGCCCGATTAGTGATTTTTGAAAAGTCTCGGAGAAGACATGAAAAAACTCGGAAAAGACTTAAAAAGGCTCGGAAAAGACTTGAAAAGGCTCGGACAAGACATGAAAAAGCTCGGAGAAGACTTCAAAATGCTCGATTACTGATTTTTGAAAAGGCTCGGACAAGACATGAAAAGGCTCGAAGCAGACATGAAAAGGCTCGGACAAGACATGAAAAGGCTCGATTAGTGATTTTTAAAAAGGCTCGGAAAAAGGTGACAAAGTCTCGGAGATCCACAATTGTCACAATGAAAATGTGAACAAATGAAAAGAAGTATTTACACGAAATATTACCTTGTTGTAATGAAGCACGTCCAGCTGTTTGGATCTTGAACTTCTATTTGTATTGAGAGTGAGAGAGAGAGAGAGAGAGAGAGAGAGAGAGAGAGAGAGAGTAACCCAGTTATCGTTTTTGTTAGAAGTGTGGAGAGAGAACCAGACAAACAGAATAACATAAATGATTATCTAAGGGCAATTTTGGTAGTTCACCATAATAGGTGCATTTTAAACTTAAGTTATTTAACCAGTCATAGAGTCACCAAATGAGTTGGAAAAGATGATATTTTCCACCATTTCCACATCCATGTATATATATATATATATATATATAATTAATATTTATGTTATGATTTTTTATTTAAATATTTTTTATAACATAATACCCAAAAAAAGAAAAATATTTTTGAGTTCAAATCTAAACCGGTAAACCTATCCAAATCAACCCGACCTTTGTTGGTTTAGTTTGAATCGGTTTGACAAATCACATTGGTTTGGTTTAGATTAAAATATAGCCAAACCGATTCATATTTGTTTGGTTTGATATTGAGCTTGAGTCCGAACCAAACTGAAAATGTACATCCATAGTGCACACCGACTTGAACATTTCTATACATACCATTAAAACTTTTAAAATGTTATAATTTCCGTGCACACCTAAGGTATTACCAAGCGTATCCTTTCTTTTAGCTTCTGATTAAATACAATAAACTAATCAATTATAAAATAATTATAAAAAATCAACCATTCTAAGGACTCGAGGAAGATGAGTCCAGTTTCTAGTTCCACTGCTGATGAACTAATTTTGGGATTGGCTGTTGGCATCCGCTTACCAACTAGTGTATAGCATCTTAAGATCTCAATTCTCAGGCAGGTGTTCGAGTGAAGGGTAAATGTTTTTCTTTTTCTTTTTCTTTTTCTTTTTTGGAATTATTATTATTAAATTGAATGTAAATCTGCAGTTCAACAGCAAAGTTACCAAAAGGCAGATTCGCGGAAAGACAAGAAAGAAAAAAGGACAATGAGAAGCAAGTTCCTGTCCAGCTGAACTGCTTCAAAACATGTGGAGAAGCTGTTTGTCTGTTTCTAGAGCTAGACTCTATATTTGGTATCAAACTACAGGTCATACAATTGCAGATTTATACATGTAATGGCAGATTCACCATCATCTAAATCAACTTAAAACAATCACAATAACAGTTGTATTCATAATTTCAAAACAAGTATATAAAAAAATTAAAATTAAAATCTTAATTTGATGCATTAAGAGACCAGAGTCGAATTAAGATCCGGAAATGGGAAGAAAACGGACATAGTAGAAGATGCAATAAAGATTATTAAAAAAATAATAATAACAATCCAGGCCATTAACAATTGCCAAAATACATTTACAGGATCAATGACCAACCTTAATTAAAATCACCAATAGGCTCTATACAATTTTTTTACCATAGCAATCACAAAAAAACGAATCGAAAGACCCTCCCGATACTTAAATCATCTTATCTTATATTACAAAAAGAGCCATGCTCTTCAAAATGTCCGATTCACAAGGTTTGCCGTTCTCTTTCTTTGCTCAAATCAAACTATTTACAAAGACATTGGCAAAGGATATAGCTCACGAGCAATAACAAAAATAAAACACTTGGTATATACACTACTAACATATCATCTTAATTCTCTCCAAAAAAATTTCAAAATTCCCTTCTCTTGTTAGGTCTGCTGTTCTTGTGAATTATGGTTGCATTTAGCTTCCTTCTATGTACACTTTCTTTTATGGAGTTCTAAGCCACAGCAGGGATGCTTGAGTTTTGGCGATCCCTGTTGAGGCAATCAAATCCTTCTACTCTAACAGTGGCCGGTTTAAGCCCGAAATTCATCCTAACACAACCACCCTTACGTGATGATGATGATGGAGATGACAAACCTGATGGGGATGGTATTTGCAATGGTGACAAAGGATTGGGTTTCTCATCTCCAAACCGGGCATCCTGAATTAATGGGTTGGCAGCCCTACTTGGAGGAGACCCGGAAAAAAATGGGGGAGAAGATGCTACCTGAGAAGCAGATTGTTCCACCCCATAGCCCTCCTGTATTGTTCAAAACAAAAGATTACATCACTCTAAAGCAAAGTACCTCATAAACCATCTAACAATAAAACCAAATAATCCAATCTTTAAAAAAAAAAAAAACAAGCAAATGCACAGTCAAGACAAAAAACATCAATAATTTCAAAGAAAACTCGTTTTAGATTCTACAAAACCAAACTATAGTTAGGATGAGGTTTGTATTCTACATAACCAAACTAGTTAGGATGAGGTTCAGAATCATACAAAAATCTTCAACAAAACATTTATTGTAGTTTTAATATCTTCATGATGAATCTTCTAGGAGTCTATCGCCATCCGTGACTACTAGTTTCAAGAACTTGAAGTACTTAACTTTCCAATTGAATGATACAGCTTAGTATGCAATTTTGAAATCAAGTATACTAAGCTTGATTATCGTCATATTTTGACTCCAATCTCTTTGTGTATCATTCATAGTTGGTTATGTAGTCGCTTTTTGTTCGGGTTCTAAAAAGAGTTTTATTTAAAATTATTGATGTTAAAAAACAAAATTGGTATAGGAACAAAAATCTAATACATCTCAAAATACAAAAAAGGAAACATAGAGTTACCTTCATGAGAATGATGTCTAAAAGCTCTGCCCCAGCTTTCAGATCGGACACCTCAGCCTGATGACTACAAAATCGAAACCGAAAACCCCATAAAAATTAACTTCGAAAAGACCACACAATGGAAAAATTAACAATATACAAAAACTGACTGCGTCAAAATAATTATTATTATTACCTCATGTGCCATCTCAATGGCCTGGTCGGATTATTAGCCAAAATCCCAACACGCCGAGGCTTCGGACAAACAACAGATTCCCTCTGTTCAGAGATCAAGCCCGAAACCGGACAGCGCATCTCTTCACGAGCGCCAAAGGCGTTCTTCTGAGGATACCATGGATTCATTTTTGCCGACCCACTTCAATTCAACAGAAAAACGCCTGTTCATAGCAAAATTCAACAAAAAAGAGAAAGAAAAAAACATCAATAACCAAGATCTAATTACAAATCAGCCAAAAAAATTCCTAAATTAGATCAAATCGAGAAAAAAAAACAGAATTTTCTCAGCAACCAAACAAAAAAATCAATAGATCTTAGATCCAAACCTTTGAAAGAAACAAAATTTCGATTTCCAACTACCTCATACACTAATCAACCACTGAACACTCCAAGAGAATTTTTTTATAAAAAAAAAAAAAAATTGATTTGAGTAGAAAAAGAAAAACGTTGATTTAAAATCCAAAGAGACCATCGAAAACAGAGAATTTAAAGGAATCGCTAAGCGGAAAAAAATATGAGTTAAAACGCGTAACAAAAAAAAATTTATAGTTAGAATTTTTTACAGCTATTACACACACCAGATCCGTTGTACGACAACGCTAGGGTTTTTTGAATTTTGACTCGTGTCGACAGAAATCAAATCGTAACAGCAAAACAAGACGAATCGTACATATATATATATATATATATATAAAATATATTTATATAAAAAAAAAAAAAGAGTGATGAAGAAACGACGGCGTATAAGGAGGAGTACCTGAAGAAATCCTGAGAGCAAAAGAGAGAGCAGAGATGGATGGATGGGTGCCACGAAGAAGGGGAAGAGAGAAAGAGAAGGTCGCTACTCTTTTATACTAATTTCGGACAAACGGAGTCGTTTTTCGGTGCATGTTTTGGAGATTGATATTTTTTAT
This sequence comes from Acer negundo, assembly GCA_035582765.1. Taxonomy (NCBI): domain Eukaryota; kingdom Viridiplantae; phylum Streptophyta; class Magnoliopsida; order Sapindales; family Sapindaceae; genus Acer; species Acer negundo. The sequence continues at coordinate 5,017,254 of CM069231.1, read as the reverse complement.
TTTTTTTATATGTCAAATTTGGCTGCTTTGAGATTTACTGGATGATTTACTATTTTTAACAATCCAAATATCCAATTCAATAAGGTGATATTCGATTTTTGAAATTAATCGAATCTGGAAATCTTTAAGAAAAAAAATTTAATTTATTTCTCTCTTAAATATTGGTCAAACCAAATCACATGGTACTAATGTGTAATTATAACTAAATTGACATTTTTCGTGTAATTATGTCAAATATCCGGGAGTTATTACAATATGCCCTTAATTTTTTTCATATACGGGGGAAATTAATGTAATTTTCTCTACTATTTATTAAATTAAAAGTTCTTTTTTTTCTTTTTTTTCTTTTTTACTTTTTGAATTAATTGATTTTAGGGTCAAATCTTTTATTACTTAAGAAATCAAATAGAATCACTTGATGAATCATTGGATCTCATTAAGTAATATGTTGGAAGAAATAAAAAACCCTAAATATCCAAGGCTATAAATTAATACAAGTATATAATTAATTAAGAATATTAATTGGGTTGGACTGTTTTGTAGGATGTCAAAAATTCTCGCAAGACTCATCCCTATTTGAGGTAAAAAGTAATCCAAAATTGGAGACTTCCTTCCCAAAATGAATTTTTTTTAAGAAATTAATTATTTTAAATTAATATTTACTTTTGTTGCAAATAATTAAATTTTATTATGTTATTGAAGAGAGAGAAAAGAAAAAAAAAACATTTATTTGTGATTTTTTTTTAATTCAGTCAAATTAAATCAAACGAGATCAGATTATGGATGATGAGCATAGTAAATCATATCAAACCAGGGTCAAATTGGGGATGGAAAAACGGGTGGGGGGAGAAATACCTCCCCCAAACCATCGTTGCTTGTGATTCCGCATTAGTGATTCCTCCAAACTTGGATAGGGGAAGGGGTTGAGCAACGGGTTCTCATGTTGCAAACGACCCATTGACATCCCTAGATTTGTTAAATTTCAATTTTCTTTTATTTTTCTTTTCTTTTTCTCAATAAATCAAAGGATGGCATGCGGCCTACTTTTGTTTCAGTTCCTAATTTTTCCCACACATATATAGAAATTAATCTAGAAGGTTTACTACATGTAAATTCCACCCACATTACGAAGTAGTTATATACAATACAATATTTACCAAAATTAATGAAATTTAATTAATCACTTTTTTATTTAAAAAAGATAAAAATAAAAATAAAAACTCTTAAGTTGGAATATCACTATACTTTTGAGTTAATTAGGATTTAGGATAGACTTGAGTACCAAAAAATTTCAAAAACTTTTCTGCTAAGAAAAGGTTAAGATACATTTTGATTAAACTAAGTAAATAATTAATTTTAAAGAATATTTTGGAATGAACCTCTTTGGTGCATAGACTCTGATAAATAAGTTGTTATTTTTATTTTATTATATGGTACCTATATTTACAGAAAAGGTAATGTTTTAGATGACATTTGTGAAATTAATTTACAATTATCTTTTTTTTTTTTCTTTTTAAAAATACAATTTAGGGTATAACGACTCGAATATGGAATATTGTCAAATTAAATGCACATTCTTTACCGTTAAGTCACAATGGTATATACAATTACCTTTCTTATACTTATTGGATTTCCCTTGTGATGCTATCAAGAAAAATCTTTCCTTCACATAATCTCATTGATTTATGTTTCAAACATTCATTATATTGTTTTTATTTGAAAATTGCATTTTATGCATATATATTTTTTAATTACAAGTTTTTCTAGTAGGCTACAGATTAAAAAATATATATAAAAAAAATAAAAAATTAAAGTTGGTTAGGTAGTCATTAGAAAAAATATTTATCTTTTTTAAGAAAAGCAAATCGTATCAAAACTTAATGAGGTTTGTCTTTTCACAAACAAAAAATAGTTTTACTAAAAACTAATATCAACCTTCCTTATCAATAATCAAAGTCCGTTAAAGTTAATTGTTTAAAAGATAAAAATATCCATGAAATAATAAATGGAATTACTAAAAACCCTTAAGTATAAAAATTAAATAAAAAATTAACAAAATAGAAATAGAAAATGAAATAAAAAATGGAGATCAAGATTGTATCTCCACTCACTACCCATCAATTAATAGACGATGAAGATCCAATTGGAATCTTCATTGACAGGATCTCCATTGTGATGAATATCCATCTCAAATCTCTGTCACAAATGGAGATCTCCATTGTCCAATGAGATCCATCTCCTTTTTTTAATTTTATTAAAGATTTTTTGATAAAAGGGTTAAAAATGGGATGAAATGATGATAATATCTTTCAAACCATTACATTTGACCAAGTTTGGCTAACAATAAAGGATATCGATATCAATTTATGATAAATTTGTTTTCGACCTTATAAAGTCAATAGTTATTTGTTCTTTTATTTTTTATTTGTAAAGAATGGCAACTTGCACAAGCATTCCATAAACTTTGGTCATATTGCACACATAAACAACTTATCTGTAGATAACTACGTAAAAATATTGATTATCATCAACAACAATTGGTCATATGAAAAAATAAATAAATGTAATTTTTCTTGTTATATGGATCTCTCATGGAGGAGATCCTCCTCCAATGATCTCTTCATTGTTTCCCTTTAGATGACTAACCTTTACGGCTCTACCACCTCCTTCTCCTGTTGTCTTCCTCCGTCCTTCTCCTCCTTTCGTCGCTATCAAGCTACCAAATTATTCTCCTACTATTATATCACATTAGTCGGTCGTTAGTCAACGGATTTGAATGGATGTTTTATGTTTGTGTACAATATGTCTAAAGTTTAGGGATATTTATGCAATTTGACCAAAAAAAACCAAGGTTAAAAGGGAGAGTAAAAGAATGTTGTGATTTGAAAAGAAAGCGTGGTCGGCGTTAAGAGCTATTGACTAAAAGTAAAAGGCAGATGCAGTGTCATGGCTGGCTTCCATGAGTTTACAACTCACATGCATCTCAATCTCAATCTCAATCTCAATCTCATCAAATTATTTTATTTTTAGAATTTTAGGCGAAACATCTTCGAAACATGTTTCACGCGCTAATTACGCTAAATGGTTGCGTGCTCTGACTTTTCATGATACTCTAACCTATACGTGGTGGATCCCACTCTCTTGCTTTACCAAGATCTGATTTTGACACGTGTAATCTCTATGGTAGGGACCACTTTCGGATTTCGGTATAAGGCTGGTCAGTTGGTGCCATGGTGGGTTTACTCTTTAAAAAAAACAATCATACTGTATTTTTCCAGATTTATTATTATTATTATTATTTTTAAAACATTATATAAATTTAGAATTTTGTTTAGAAAAAGGTCAGAATAGAACTCGAACCCTCAAACTGTATACAATTAGATCAACTTCATCTCGTCAGATTTAATTTATTTTGAGTCATCTTATAAATAATTTGACTATTTTTGCCGTCCATCAACACTCTCCAAATCCACTCAATGTTCTCTGCATAACACATTGACTTGGTTACTTTCTCCTTCTTAAATCATGATTCATGAACCATAATAAAGAGATATGTTAGAGAAATGTTACTGAAAATTAATTAATTATCTGTTTATACTTCATTTATTTTAATTAATGACAATTTTACCCTAATTAAAATTACTAAATAAAACAAGAAAGTTCTAAAAACACTAAGTTTTTTTTTTCATCTTTAGGGTTTTTTTTTTCCTCTTTTGTTTTTATTATTTTTTTTTTCCAGTTTTACAAATCCTAAAATATCTTTTTCTTTTTTACAAAATAATTTGTTTTTCAAACACCATCAAACTCTCGATCATTATCATCACCGGTGTATATATATAAACTATTTTTCCTATTTTCCAATTCAACCAAATTTGTAATCAGTTTTTTTTTTCCTCAAATATCACTCCCGTTCAATCATCACCATCATTAAAATATATATATATATATATATATATATATATTTTCCAGAAAAATGTATTTAAAATTATTTTTTACGCAATAGCTTTTTTTTTACTCAACTTCAAATCCAAAAAAGAAAAACAAATATTGTTTAACTATTTTCACAATTTGATTTCCAAAACAGTTTTCTTATTATTTTGATATTCTTACTTTTGTTCGGTTTTATTCTCAATTTTATTTTTATTTGATTACTTCACATCTCCTTTTCATTTCCTGCTTCAAATTTTCTAAACATAGGTATTCAAAATGAGTAATATTAAAATAAAATGGAGTGTCTTTATAATTTTTTTTTTTGAAAAATTAATGTGGATATTAGTCTTTGATGGCATTGTCGTAAAATGAAAGATAAATTAAGGTTGATGTTATAGATGGATGGCTGTTTTTTTTTTTTTGGAAATAAAAGCAATACTTTGTCTTTTTATTAGAGAGCTTCTTTTGTCAATCCATTTTTTTCTTTTTACACTTCTTTTCTAAAAACACTTCATTCTTAAAATTTAAATTTTAAAAAATTCTAAAGACACTTCATTTTGTTATAAGATTATCTTTTTTATCATTTTTTGACTTAAATTATTAAAAAAAAAAAATTATCTCTCCTAAATCATTAGATTAATTATTATATGTTAAATACTCTCGCCTAAATTTTTAATTACCATATTAAACTCTCTCTCTTCCAATAAATATCTCAAATTTTTTATCATCATTCTTTCTCAAGCAAGACTAACAGTTAAGAAAAAAAAAAAAAAAACCTATTAATAAGCTTGATTTTTAAGAATCATATGTATGTATATATTTAAAAAAAACAAAAATCCTTTTTTATATATATAAAAAAAAATCGAAAAATGAAAATGTTTTTTGTTACTCTTATAAACATGTGATTGCCTAGAGAGACTTTAATTCTTTCATTAGTCTTAGAAATTTTGAGTTTAATCGAATCTAGTTGAAACAATTCAAGTTTTCGTATATCTTTTTTTTTTTTTTTTTTTTTGATAACTGATTTTTTAATATATATATATATATATATATATATATATTACTGTTAGTAAGAAACTAAAATATTCAAAAAAAAAATTTTCTTTAACCATTAATCAGAGATTGAAAGAGAAAGTATGGAAATATGATATATATATTAATAGAGAGAGATTAATCAGGAGAGAGTGTTCAATATGGTAATAACATATATATGGAAGAGAGTTTAATATGTAATATTTAATCTAATGATTTAGGAGAGAGAATTTTTTTTTTTTTTTTAATAATTTATTAGTTTAGAGTGTTTTTAAATTTTTTTGTTCTGTTTAGTCATTTTAGTTTAGGTTAAAATTGTCATTAATAAAAAAATTCAATTTAGAGTGTGAATAGATAATTTGTGGATTATATGGAGAAGCTCTCATTTATTATAGGAGTCCATTTTTACTCACCCTCCTTCAAGGGGGTAAGCATTACCCTTTCTTAAATGGATGACACGTGTCCATGGAGAGGGTAAATTTGTCTAAACACTGTCATCTCTTGAGACAAATTTACTCCTCCCTAGACATATGTCATCCATTTGAGAAGGAGGTGAGCAAAAGTAAACTCTTTATTATAGCTCATAATTTGAGAAGAAAAAAAAAAGTAAATGAGCCCGGGTGTCATATGGAGAACAACAAGTAGATTTGGAGAGTGTTAATGTGCGACTAAATCTAGCAATTCTCTATTGTCATCACGTTTACTCATAAAGCCACAAAGTGTGGGGAGATCCTTCCATATGGTGGGAGACTGGGAGGAGATACTAGATACCTATGATTATGGAAGTATACTTAAAAATATTTACAAAATTGTCAAAAATAAGGTGCCATCTATTTTTTGGACCTTGCTAATTTTAAAATATTATGATTTGGGCCCCTAAACTTTAAATTTCTCATTCCGCCCTTGACAATAACTTTTTTTTTTTGAAGGTCAACAATATTGTGGTTCGGACTTGACTAGATTAGAATCTACAACTGCAAGCACAACCCGTAATCCAACTCTCGCTCAAGGAAAGAAGTCTTCACACACTTTGTGGTTTTAATAGGCAAATGTGAGTATTTATTTACAATATCATAATTTGAATATTTGTGGCAGAACTTTATTTTGAGGTCTTCAACCGTCAAGGTAATGAACCCTTGGTCCCCTGACAAAAACAATTGAACTTATATTATCGTACTTGAACATTAACTCATTTCAAATTTGATAAAGTCATAAATTAAGGTTGTCGTATGACTCGTATCATTTTTTTTTTAAGGGTTGCCCTATCGTATTGATCATACACTTATTTATAAGTACTAAATCATGTGGTCACTTGGTAACCTAGTCAATTATAAATTTATAATATACAGTAAACTAAAGGATACATACGGGGATGGACCTATAAATTTATAGTTGATAGGGCACTTGAAAAAAAAATATATATATATAATGATAACTACAATTAACTTATTTTTTATTATTAATTTTATCACATGAAAAAGTTTATGTAAAACAAAACTAAGAAAAGATTTTATTTTTATAATAGTAACTATCGATTTTATTGAAAATAAATTTCTCTATGTGTGTGAACGCGATATCATTCATCCATCAATCTTCAATTTGATTATGTAGTTGAAACTATTTATATTTGTTGAGGGTAGAAAATTGAATGTAAAGCTAAGAAATGCCACGCACATAGTTAATTAGGAAGTCACACAATATAAATTTTTGTTGGTTACATTCATAAATTATATATCCTCGATAGTACAAAATAACTCGATGTGATATTAGTCTTTAGGGGCGTAAATTAGCCGGTAGATGGTCAAACTTGTGGCTTGAGCAAATGACTCCTAAGTCAGCGACTCGAATCCTACAAATATTAAAAGTTTTTTTTTTTTTTTTAAATGCATGATCTAATCAGGTGGATAGATAGATACTGTCAAAAAAAAATCTCAACATGATATTAATTCGTACTTATGATTCATTGAGTTATGAACAAATTTTAGGATTCATTAATTAGATGTATGTCAAACTAAAGAATTATAATAAAAAAAATTCCATAAAAATAATGTTAGGGAATTAGTTTTATTAGAAGGACAAAATCTTTATCCATTGTTTTCTCTATAATATATGTATGTATTTTTTTTTTCAAACAAGGTTTTTTTTCTTATCAAAATTAGTTGATCTTCAATTTCATCAAATACATTTTTACTTCCGCAACAATTGGGACATTGCACAAATTTTGCATCCCCACAACTCTCACAAAAAAAAAGTAGATCTCCAACAAAAACAAAACAAAAAAAAAAAGAAAAAACCCTCCAATTGGGACATATATAAAACATCCAAGAAGAAATTGAGAGAAGTGCTTGACATGAGGAGAGAGAGAGAAAGAAAAAAAAATGTAGTTTGATTTTATGCATGGAAAACAATGAAGAAAAGGAGTTAAGAGCGGGAATAGTGATAGTAGTAAAGATAATAATTTCTTTTTTTTTAATAATAACAAAATTTTAAATAATAATAAAGTTTATTAAATAACATAATAGGTGTAGGCGGAGTATACATACAAGAATACAATAAAGTAGAATTGAGGAAATGGTGTTTTTGACATTAAGTGAGATTTATTTATAAAATATAGTTTTTTTTTTTTTTTTTTTTGGTTAGATTATAGAAATGGTGTACATATATTTTTCAAGGGATGATATTATTGTCACTCTTTAATTAAAATGAGTTTTATATTATAACATGGGTTAGTGTTTTGGTATTGCTCTAGCTTTTAATATAATTACTATGAGTTGTACCAGAGAAATAATCAGCTAAAAAGTTAATCAGACAACTATTTGATTAACATTGCTGCTAACAATGTCGTTAGATTCAAAAGCAATATGTATGCGTTTGGTAAAATATAATGTTAATTATTGTGAATTTATATACTTACTAAAAATGATATGATTTTATTTTTCAAAAGAAATGTATGAAAATTGAAATGTTTTAATTTCTAATTGTTATCAAACGAATATTTAATTTAAATGTCAAATAAACAAAAATAAAATATCTATATTTTATTTTATTTTTATAACTCACCTTACTAATATGTGTATTAGTGAGTAAGTACAGTACTAGATCTTCTTCTAGTTATAGTGTTATTTATAGTTACAGACCTACTACTTTATTTTATGTATTCTTTGTGTATATAAAACATTGGCTCTACTAATTATTATAATAGGAGATAAAAAAAAATATTATCAAAAAAAATTATTAAAAAAACATAAATTATAGTAGTAAATAAAAATAATAGATTTATATAAAATAAAAGGTTATGATAAAATGTTTTTATGTTAGATTAACAAGGATAATCTAATCATTTAAAAGATTCATTAAATCTCAAAACAGATTATTTCATAATCATTTCTATAAGGTAACTCTTTATTAAAACTACAGTCAAATCAACTTAGATTATGAAATAATTACTTTTGTTAGTATTATCGAACACCTCTTTTCTAACAAGATTATTATTTGATTTTAACTTCTCAAAAGTAATACAAAACAGACCCTTACTTGAGTGCAACTTTGGACTTGTAAGTTGTAATGAAATGGTCGAGAGTGATTTAAAAATATTAGTGGATTATTGAGGTGTGCAAAAAACCGCATGAACGAACCAACCCATTTAACCCAACCCAAAATTTATGGGTTGGTTTGGTTTCACATATAAAAAATATATTAATTGGTTTGTCATTTAATAAACCGATCAAAGATTGATTTGGTTTGAGTTGCTTAAAATAAAATTCATACAACCCAAATCAACCCATATATTCAATAAAAGTTAAATCCATGTTTAATAAGGTTGTGTAACTTTTATTTATACTTTTTTACTTTTTTTTTTTAGTTTATTTTGTTATGTTACCATAATTTACTTCACGATAACTCATATCCTAAGAAGTAACATCTAAGAAGATAGTATACGTACAAACTTGACAATTTAACTCATGATTGTTTTTTTCTTCTTATTCATCGCCATCAACCTTAGGTATCCTACGACTCCCCTTTCTTTTCTATATTATTTGTTTTTTTAATTATTTTTAATAAATAAACTATAATTACTCCTCTTTTCTCATAATTTTTAGAATATGAGTTCTATAATTTAAGTTATTTTTCCCCATATTTGACACTTTGATTTGATCTTATTTTTACTTTTAGTCTGATTATGTTTTATGTTTTATTTTCTGTTATGATGATTGTTATTGTTAATTATATACTATATATATATTTTTTTATTTTTAGAATAATTAAATAACATCTATGTTTAATATTTTTATATTTAACTAATTTTTATAATAATACGAAAAATGATCTTTGAGTTTAAACTTAAACCGTTAAATCTATCCAAACTAACCCGACTTTTGTTGGTTTGGTTTGGTTTGGTTTGAATAGGTTTAACAAATCACATCAGTTTGATTTGTGTTGAAATATAGTCAAACCAAAACATATTGGTTTGGTTTAACATTGAGTTTTAACCCAAACCCAAACAAACCAAAAATGCACACCTCTAATGGACCATTAGATGATTTGGACCAAATACCCATGAGATTCTTAATTTCATTCGGACTAGGTCAATATAAAAAGAAGGTATACTAGAGAAATAAAAAGGTGTGCCCACACATACCGTCTGGAATTTTCTATCTCCTAAATGTGACCAAATCCATCCTGCTTTTAGCTTTTGTTAACAAATGTCAAATACATTTGTTGTTTTACCGATTTTAAACAACACACATAGTACAAAATCTCTCACACAAGTCACAATATTGGGCCAATGGCCTCACAACATGATAGTTAGACCCTCCTTTAGCAGCCCTCCACCATCCAAGTTATACATATGGATATGTCAATTTTCCTTGGTCCACCTATTGTGTGGTGCTCGTCCCTCCTTCGTGTGGGTGCTCTCTCTCCTCATCAGTGGGAGCTGCTCTTTAGACCGTGCTCGTTAGCGTGTCTATCCTCACAGGATCTCGATTGTTGTAATCCAGTTCCAATTGCTATAATCCAGCTGTTGTATTTCCTATAAAAAAAAAAAAAATGTCACAATATTGAATTTCACAATTATAGTGTTTTTAACTTATTAAATGCCCTTGATTCATGATTTCATGATTTCATGACTTGCCTTCAACTCATATAGCCATTAATATGAATAATCAATTAAATTTAATATGATTACACATGACAAATTGACAATCATATTGTTATAGAATCTAGAATCTAATTCTCAACTTGTAAACGTGTCGTGTGATGATTGGCAGTCACCCACCAAGATAATCTCCAGTTCTGTCGTGTTGTGTTTTGAAGATTCGAACCTGTCTAAAAAAACAAAGTGACGTGTCCAATCTGCACTTAACTTGGATAATTTGAAACGGAAACATCTCCCACTTGAATCGCATCTTCAAAGTCAGATTTGTTATCATTTTTGGCCACTTTCACGGACCACACACAACACAACACAACACAATCATAGCATAAAAAACTCTCAACATGGCTTTGAAGTCCGTAAAGTTGTACGCTAACCCATTTGACTATTTGAGGCTACTTTACAAAGTATATATACGTAAAAAAATCAGACCCCAATTGCTTTTTCTTCTGTTTTTGGGGTTTGAAAGTTTAATTGACCGGTGGGTTTAGAGTTTTGATGTTGTAGGGTTGAGAGAGAAGAAACGGGTCATGTCTGCGGCGTTGAAGTTTGATGGGGTGAGTGAGGACTTGCACAAGATTCTCGTTGCCAACATGGACCAGGCACCGGCTAGACGGCGGGTTCGTGAGTCGTTTAAGGACATTCAGCTTAATATCCATCATATTTTGTTCAAGGTAACTCTTTGATTAACTCCATGGAATTCTGTTCAAACAGCTAAGCTAATTTCTAACCTTTTATATTTGCTCTGTTAGTGAATTTGGATGGTTACAAATTGATCATTTGTGCTGTGAGAAATTTCAATTGTTTGATATTTACATTTTTTTTCAAGTTTCATTCTGGATGGTGATAATGGGTATTTGCTCATGTTATTGGACGATTTTGATTAATTAGACAATTCAAAGAATGACTGAATGTATATATATATATATATCACTCTCGTAGTCTGGCATCCATGAAGGACTACACTTAGCGGCGAATGTGACTAGCTTTCTGATGACTGTTCCATTTGGAAAATGTGTTACTGATTCGACTAGAGTTCGCTGTACGGTGTGCTTGATTGTGATCCAAGCACAATTCTTTGTTTTCAAAAACAAAGGAAGTATAAAATTCGTAAAAAAAAATTGTTTGATTGTATTGTATCAGAAAACAGTTCTGGGATGCAATCTTAATTCTTAACAATCAGTTCAAAATCTAAAGACAATGAAAGATTGTTTTTTTAAGATTTTGTAGGATTGCATTTGCACCCAAATCATTTTCTACAACTAAATTCTGAAAACTAATTTTGGATCATCAGAACATCCCTTACTTTCTAGACTCTACTCTTTGCAATTTGGGGAATTGCAAAGACTAACATATGTTTAATGGTGTTGATAAAGCATTTCATTTAAAGAATTATATGAGCTCGTTGCTGCGATGTTTATATTCGTTGAATGTTTACTGAACAGTATATCTGATCGTATTATTTTGGCTATGTTGCAGACTCCGTGCAGTGGATTGAAAATGAAGGAGGTAAGAACAGTAGACTCAATCTTTTTTCTTTTCAGTTTCTTCTGTATATGCAGGGAAAGCTTTTGACAACAATAGTTTGTTTAATAGCACTTGAAAATGAAAAATCTAATGGTCCTTGCATCTCATTAGTCATTACTACATCTTTCTTTACTTTTTGACATGTCATGCAAGTATTTTCCGATTCTTATGGTAAAAAAGGTTGTTCAGATTGTCCATGAAGCAATTGATAACCCTGTGCAATTTAAAAAAATGAGTTTCACTATCCTTTGCTCTGTAACTGTGAAAGGTCATAGAAAAGCTGTTTTTAACGATGCAGCTAAATTATAAATAAATCTTTTGGTTTGCTTTGTATGTCCTTTGAAATTGCTATACTCTTCTTGTAGCTGAAGATGATTACTTGATATTTTGTGGCACAGTCATATGAGGTGAATTCTAGAGGACTGGAAATTTTCTCCAAGAGTTGGCTCCCGGAGGCCTCTCAACCCAAAGCAATTGTGTGTTTTTGTCATGGTTATGGAGATACTTGCACATTTTTCGTAGAAGGTATGTAGCTCAAAGCAAGAACTAGTTACCTCTTTGTAGTCTTAGGTAGTTATTGAGCCTAACCGTTTTGTAAAATTTTGGCAGGAATAGCGAGGAAATTGGCCTCAGCTGGATATGGATTTTTTGCAATGGATTATCCAGGATTTGGTCTTTCTGAAGGTCTTCATGGCTTTATTCCCAGCTTTGACAGTATTGTCAATGATGTCATTGAGCATTACTCCAAAGTGAAAGGTGCATTAATTTTTTATTTTTTATTTATTGTTTTTTTTAATGTTATATTTGCATCCTTGTGTTGGAATCTTTGATGGCGACTTAATTTTGATTGGAGAGTAGGGTTGGGTTCTCAGAATTGTTTTAATCCATGAGGCTAGGGTTCTTATCTTTTATTAATTTTTCATGATAAAAAGTTGAAGTACATGAGATGATTGTAGGCCTTTTGAAGTCCTCTTGGCAAATGTTAAATTTCTGGTGAAAGTAAGTTGAACGAACCGGGGGATAACTAATGGGGGTTTAATGACGTTTTATGACTTTATCTATTTACTTTTCTTTCTTATCTACCTTCTTGCATGTTTTTTATGGAACTATAGTGAGATGTAGTGATTGACAAAAAATAAGTTTACATTTTGAAAGTGAGGCGTGTGCTCTATTTGTTTCTGAGCTCAACAAAGATTAAAAAAAAAAAAAAAGGTTTTAGGCTTTCCTGTCCATACATTGTCGTTCATGATTTATTTTGGAGTGGCCAAGAAGTCAGGTTTTGACAAATTCTGTTGTTTCCTTCTGGTTATATTCAATTTTTATTCTCTGTCCTTGGTGGAAGTAGGCAAGACATTGGTGAAGCTGTGAAGAATTTTTTTATGGTTGAGTTTCAGGGTACAAGAAAAAGGGTGTTCTGGTGGCTTTTGTGTTGTGCTGGTCTTACGTTGATAGTAATTTCTCATATGGTCTCTAATAACTTGCTTTATAAAGATACCGGTTCTTGGTATTCAAAAAGATTCTTCTTGCGTGTGGCCTACTGTATGTCTGTATGAGACTGAAAGTTGATGTCGATATTATTTTAAAGGACATGAATTGAAACCATCATATAGGAAACATCATTTTGCTATATTTAAAGGAATTAAATTGCATTGGAATTGATTATAGTGATTCAGCTGAAATCTTATTAGGTGATAGACTTCTTGTTGGGCAAAGAGCTTTGGCATTTCTAGTTTTTCTTAGTTAGATCACAAATTTCCTTCTTTTCTTTACTTTGAAGAGAACCCATTCCCTTTTGTTCAATGTTTATGTCATGAGACGACGCGACCACTATGATTACAAGCTTTTATGCTAGATATCATAAACACATTAACTTTTATCTGTTAGAATGTGGTCAGAATGACAATTGTGTCAAGTGCTGATCTGTTCTTGATGTTTATGTTTGGTTGATTTGCAATACAGAGAACCCTGAGTTTCGTAGTTTACCAAGCTTCCTCTTTGGGGAGTCTATGGGTGGAGCTGTAGCTCTGAAGGTGCACCTAAAACAACCGAACGCATGGAGTGGTGCTATTCTCGTCGCGCCTATGTGCAAAGTATTACCTCAAACTTAAGTGTAATAGAAAACCTCTTAGTATGAGATTGGCTTTAACTATAAATTTTGTGTAGATTGCAGATGACATGGTTCCTCCATGGTTGTTACAACAAATACTGATTGCTGTAGCTTACATTCTTCCGAAGCAGAAGTTGGTTCCACAAAAGGATTTGGCTGAGGCAGCATTTAGAGACTTGGAGAAGAGAAAGATGGTTTGTCTCTTCTCTTCACTTGAACTGATCATTTCAAGATTTAAAACTATAGCAGGTGTATTTTTTTTTTTTTTTTATTTAAAATCTTGTAGCAAATAAAATGAATGAAGCCATGAGAGATTCTTGTGTCTTGTGGGGTATGATTGCATTTTGGATCAAATTCTTCATCATTCTACTCATCACCTGTCAATTGTAAATGCACTCAATATCTTTTGAATATGGTGCCCAAATGTATGTTATTTTCTTTGGATGCAGGCAGCCTATAATGTTATTGCATACAAGGATAAGCCACGCTTGCAGACTGCTGTAGAGCTGCTCCGAACCACTCAAGAGATAGAACGTAAGTTAGAAAAGGTATGCCAATTTCCTTTCTTTTATGAAACATTTTGCGAAATTTGATATTAAGTGCTCATAACATATAAGAGGAATGCTAGCGAACCTGTTCATGAACATCTTGTGTCTTTTCAATTAAAATTGCTTGATCAAGCTTGTTCAAGCTGGTTCACTAACTAAATGAACCTATCTTAATTCTTAACCTCAAACTTTATCATGATTGCCTTACTGAACCAAGTTTGAATGGCACTACACTTGGCTGAAGTTGTCGGGTGAATAAGTTTTTCCTTTATAGTCATAGGATTAATCTCAAAAGAAAATTGCTAGAAGATGGTTCATTTTATCATTGTAGTTAACTAAAGATCATAACCAATTAGATATAGTTATACTGTTTCACCGTCTTAACATATTATAATTCTACCTCCTTATTTTGAAGAAATGTAGAAATCTCAATTGGAAACTGAATGATCTATTTATCGAACATGTTCTATGAAGTTCATGACCAAGTTTGAGCTCATCTGATGAATTCAAATACCAAGCTTGAATTTTTTTTTCTCTCTCAGGATTTACTGCATAGGAAACTAGCTATTTAAAATAATTCTTGTACAAATATTTTAAGCACTGTAACCTGTCCTGTGTAAACTTGTAAACTACTATTACAGGTATCTCTGCCATTGTTAATATTGCATGGAGAGGCTGATATTGTAACTGACCCATCTGTGAGCAAAGCCTTGTATGAGAAAGCAAGGAGTTCAGACAAGAAGATCATGCTTTACAAGGATGCTTATCATTCTCTTCTGGAAGGTGAACCTGATGAAATGATAATTCGAGTTTTTAACGACATCTTTTCGTGGCTTGAAGAACACAGCGTAAAAACTACTCCTAGTTGATATCTGTGTTTCACAAAAAAGAGATAGAAGGAGCTTGATTGTTGCTAAATGAAAAAAAGTGTGAATTTCTTTTGTACATACATTGGAATTATTGTATTTATCATAATAATTCATATTCGAGCTATTTTGCTTGCATTGTAACACAAGTGTATAAATAAAATATGCAAGATGAATTAGTAATTATTTTATGTATACTTTCTTTTATTCTTATTTCTTATATTTTAAACAATAAGGGTTCAATTTGATTAGGATAGATTTTTACAGAAAAATTTATCAACCCAACCAGTTAAATCAAAATTTCTGCAGATTAGGATTTTTTTTTTTTTTTTTTTTCCAATTAAGGGTTATATACTTATATTAAAAGGAGATTTGAAGCTTAATAAAAACAAACTTTACAAACTTGCATATCTTAAACTCTACCAACAAAAGCCATCAGTGTCACTTTCTAGTTTGCTATTCATATTCTTAAGAACGACCACCAATAAATAGCAGAATGATATTTGTTTATACATTGAACAAGAACAAGCACGTGAAAGCCACATGTGACGATGTGAGAAACTCAATAAACAACTTTGAACTCGAAACAGGTGCGGTGGGGGGACAATCAACCTTTGTCTTTGTCTTTGTCTTTGTCTTTGCTTTGCCTTTTCACTGCTCTCTCTCTCTGTTTCTCTACAGTGCGTGTTTTTATTACTTATTAATGCTTGCAAGGGAAATGAGTGACGTTTTCATCCTCTACTTCTACATAGTGCGTTGTCTCTACTTTTTTTTTTCTTCTCATTTTAGTGGAACACACCCACCTCACCATTTTTTTTTCACTTCAATTCTTTTCCTTAAAAAAGTTAGTTACCTTTTATGTAGTGATGATATTGTATTAAACGAATGAAGAAGCCATTATTGTTGCTGGGATTCTCTGCTTTGCTCAAAATATGGCCTTCTCTTCTTGCTTATCTCTTCCTTCATTGCCACTCAAGGTTTGCTTCTTCATTTTCTCTTTTTCAGGATCTTGGTTGAATTTCTTGTGTTTTCTTGGTGCTTATTTGTTGTGGTTTATTTATTTATTTATTTTTCTGTTTCTTTGTAATCTGGGTTTTGTTGGAGTATTTGTATATATGTTTTGATTGATATTTGTGGCTGCATGGATGGATTTGACAATAATCAAACTTGGGTATATGTTTATATTTTGGAAAAAGAAGAATTCTTTACTGATTTTGTTCTCCTTTTTGGGGCTATCATTGGCTGATTAGTTCAATAAATCAATCTGGTGAGGGGGATTAAATCCAGTTTATTGAGGATCATTGTTCTGGGATAAAGTTTTCTCTTTGCACCTCAGATAATTTATTTATTTTTACTTGACACTCTGTATTCAAACAATTGAACATTGATTGAATCTGGTTCAATTTCCGTTTTGGCTCTGGAGTTGAGTATGATTATAAAACTTGTACAAGCACTATGCAGCAGCAGTGATGTTATGAGACAGACACGTTTTCAATTCAAATGACTGTTTTTATCCTGCTCTTTTCACCGGTCTATGTTACTTGATAAATAGCTAGAAGCCTAGAAGTATGAGCAATTGTTTCATTATTGCAAGTTAAAAGTTGGGTGTTTATTGTCCGAGTTTCCACGGTTCTCTTTGTTAAGTTTAAGGTCTATTGCTTATATTTTGACTGTTTGGAGCAGCCTTTAGGATCTTGGAGTAATGATGGAGTGGATCAAAGATTAACTTGTGCTCACAAAAGCTTGAACTCTGAACTTTCTGGCCAACAAGTTGCAGGAATTGGAACTGGATTGCGAAGGAACTGGAATTTTTTAGGAGGATCAAGAGTTATTATAAGGCCACAAGTTGAAACATTTATTCGCCGTCAGAAAGCCTCAGGAATACAAGCATCATGTAAGCCTACTTGTTACTTATATTTCTTATATCTTATAAATGTTTTAGGCATAGTTGCACAATGAAGACTATGAAGTGTTTCCCCGCTGCATTAAATTTCCTATTGCTCCCGTATTAGTTTTAGTATCATTAGATTGCTTCTCATTTTATACTCTATTTTTGTTTCATCAAAGTAATGGGGGTGAAACATGATTTGAGAAGATAGATATCTTGCTATGCAGGGATCAAGAACTTTATTCCTATATTTGTGAAAAAAAAAAACACCAAAATAAATGGGTAAAGAACAAATCTATACAATTTTTTAATCACATGGAAAAAAAAAAATTCATTTGGGCTAGAAAAGCTGCAATTGATATACGGTTTTGCCTGTCTTAGGAGGATTTTGCTTGCTCGTTTATTAATTATGGTTTCTAAATTGAGTATCAGGTGCGACTTCAATAAAACCACCATACTTGGTGTGTAGTTCATACAAATAGATTATGTGTAAACGAAGAACGCTTGAAAGCGTTGAAAAAAAATGAATAGATTACGTTTCAACAGAAAAAAAAATTCCTTACTTGGTATATGGTTGACATGAGAGCCTCAGATTTAGGGAATGTTTAATTATGGTGTGTAGTTCAAACTATTGCATCCTGGGAAAGGATGTTCACATTGGTCCTACACAGGGATCAATGTCTTTGAAGATATAATGATACATGATTATTATTAAGGATATATGATTCCAGTCCACATGAAACATCCACCAAAGACAAATAAGCGAAATTGACTAGCTTGGACAACTTTAACTGAAACTCAATTTAAGTTCACAAGTTTAAGTAATCTCTTCAACTAATTGTAAATAGCTAAGTATAATTTGGATTGATCTCTCTTCTACTCTTTTTTGATCCCATATGATGAACTTTTCTGTAGTTATGGTCATCACATGGTTAGGATAGTCTTAATATATACTCTTCTTAACCTTCACTATCTTAATACATTGTGCAGAAACCATATGCACGTGTGATGAATTTTCCGGTACACATTACATGATCTCTTGCAGCATTGCCTCTGGGATTTTTTAATGGTCTACCTGTAAGCCGGCTTTAGATTATTTCTTCTCTTGTGACTTTGAGTACATACATGAGTTTTTTTCTTAGTGCCAATCTATTGGGAACATTTATCTACCATCACGTTCGAGTTTCATACAAAACCACCAAACTTCTTGGGTGTCTCCCCACTTGGTACTACCCTTCCCAAACTATTGCGGCAGTTTCAGTTTAAGGCCTGCTTCTTTGTGCCAGTTTTCCTTTAAATATATTCCAACATGGTACGTTGTTGTTGCTGCTTTGGTTCAACATCAACTAGACATCTGTGCAGAATGTTTGAAACAGGAGCTAGCTTTTCATTGTTTCCCCTTGTTGCCAAAGGTATATTCCATACTAATGGTTTAAATAGACAGTCAAATCGCCCCCAATGTTTTCAAATTCTCATTATGATCACAAAAGCAGCATTACCCCCTATTGAAGAGTAAACCTAAAAACTTTTTTTTATTTATTCTTTAATCCTAATAAGTTTATCTTACATATGGGACTATCTTTGTGAGGCACCTAATAGAGTGGAGTCCACCGGTCAGAGAAAGGAAAATTGTAAAATTATTTCTTGAACTTTATAGTGTTGAAATCTACCAAGAAAGTAGGTGTCAAGTGGAACTGTGGAAATGCAGTGATGTATGCAGCTGAGGCATCCTAACAGACCGGTAGACTTGAACCTTGTTCTTACTTCTTACACAACTCGATCAATTCAATTAGTCACTCACCATCTATTTTCATTGTTCAACTCTTTGACAACATTTAAAAACCAAAAGTTCTGCACTCTCTCTCTATCTTTCCAAGGGATGGCAGTGCAGAGGTCTTGGGTGTCCCCTCCGGTCAAGAATGCTTGGATGTTTTTTTGTTTTCGCATCTTCGAAAAAGTAACTTCTTGTTGCTGAAGCTTGAATGAGATAGGTTACCTGATTAATTTATAATTATATTATACATATGCTGTTGCAGGCTTAAAGACACTGGATTGGTTTCTGTTTTTTTCTTTCAGGGGTGCAGTTTTTACTTTTAGTTTTATTTTTCTCATGAACTGCAACATTTAATTTTTAAAGTTTTCTGAAATCATTAAAAAATCAATTTACCTGCGACTTTTCAAATAGTAGATAGAGCTTTACCATGTAGAAGCTTCAAACATGCCATCAATCCTTGTAATCCAACTTTGGTTTAACATACGGCATTTATATTTCATCTTATTAAAATCAATGTCTAGGAAGTGTAGAGTTGAGTCTGCATGGTTCCCTTCTATCAATCTCTCGCTCATAAAGCTAAGGTAAAAGTTCAGAAGAAGCAAATGTTAGAAGCCTTAGTTGCAAAATCTTTGTTGTCTTATAGGAATAATATTTTCTTCCCCGCATTTTTTTTTCAGGCATAGCAAGTTCTCAGATCGCTAGTACTGCTTTTACCTTGGGAACAGCAGCTGTGCTGCCATTCTATACTCTCATGGTTTGTGCTCCTAATGCTGAACTGGTAAGTTTTTTTGTGCTCCTAATGTTGAACGATCAATCCGAACTTCTAATCCCTGGCCTGTTAGTTTGTATCGTGTATTCAGTCCAGGGTTTAATTCCCTTTTCTTAAATCTTGGTATCATCGCAAAGTTTTCAATGATCTCTTGAATGATGAATGTAATCGATTTGTATCACTCAAAATGCAGACAAAGAAGACTATGCAAAGTAGCATACCCTATATTGTGCTCGGACTTCTCTATGGATATCTACTGTTTCTCTCCTGGACGCCTGACACATTACGGTTAATGTTTGCTAGTAAATACTGGCTTCCTGAGGTATAAAATTGTATTTTCTTGAGTGCATGCAAACTTAGAACTGCCTCAATTGAAGGCAAATACATGATTCTTATATGACACATTATGTGTAGCTATCTGGTATAGCAAAGATGTTCTCAAGTGAGATGACTCTAGCTTCTGCTTGGATTCACTTGATGGCTGTGGATCTCTTTGCCGCAAGGTGACTTACTTTCTTTTACACTCTGTGCGTTCGTGTGTATGTGTTTTCGACTCCTGATTCCTCTTATGTTGTCACCTTTCCAGGCAGGTCTTCCACGATGGGATTAAAAATAAAATCGAAACTCGACATTCAGTTTCGTTTTGCCTCCTTTTTTGTCCCATCGGAATCATTACTCATTTCATCACCAAAGCACTGACAAAAAGCACTGGACATGGCAATGAGTAACAACTCGTGCAGACCAACAACTCGTGCAGAAACAATTAAACAATGGATTCAAAAAGTTGAACGAAGTTAAAGAACTTGTGATTCTAATGAAACATTAATTCAAAATTATCAAAGATGATTTCACAACTATATTCGATTTTGGGAATTGAATGTTTTCATTACTAGTTTTCTCATCTGTCGCTCTTTTAGTCAAGATCGGTACAATGTGGATGAAAATACAACACTTCCTCTTTAAGTTGTACTCCAAACTTCTGATCAACCTTGTTCTTAACCAAAGCAATCAGATCAAGCATGTCTCGAGAAGTTGAGTTACCGACGTTTACGAAGAAGTTGGCATGAACGTTGGAAACCACCGCTCCTCCGATTCTAAATCCTTTCAGCCCAGCTTTCTCAATCAACTCGGCTGCTGCAACTCCTACATTCAAAGGATTCCGGAACACTGAGCCAGCCGTTCGCTCTCCTAGAGGTTGAGTCGTCCGCCTCCTGTAATTAAATCACACCCTTATAAACATCTAATGACAAACAGTCTCTAAGAAAGCATCAAAAAAAAAAAAAAAAAAAAAAAAACCTCTCCGAACATTCTTTCTGCTTTGTCCTTGCTGATCCTGACTCTTGCAGTTGAAATGTGACTACAACAATGGCTGCCAAATCTTTCATATCTTGAAACGTTGAAGACCGATAGCCAAAGTTGAGATCATTTTTCTGAAGCCTTTGAAGCTTTCCTTGGACTGTAACAACATCCACACTATCAATAACATCACCAATCTCCTTCATATGCCCACATGAAAATGAATACCAATCAGCCCCTGATCGCCAAGGTTTCAAATAACCCACATCCATCTATTGAAGTCGAAGAGAGAGAATACCTGGGCATTTGCTCCAGCATTCATGTAAGTGGCACCGCCGACTGTGGCGGGAATTGCTCCAGCAAACTCAAGACCAGTGAATCCCTGATTGGAGCAATGGATCCCAAGTCGATTAAATCGAAAACCACTTCCAACCCTATACATTCCAGCTTCTTTCCTCTCGAAGAACTCGATTCGGTTCAGGATCACACAACCATCGAAACCCAGATCATCAAAGAGACAATTTGATCCCTTACCAATAATAATGTATCGAATGGAATGCTCATGACAGTACCTGCATTGTTTGACACAACAGAACCCAAAATTGATAAGCCAACTGATTGAAAATGGAAAGAAGAACATGACAGGAAAAGAACCTGATGGCAGAAATAAGTTGGGTCTGGTCGGAAACTTGTAGGAAGTAATTGCAAGGTCCACCGATGCCCCAAGTAGTGAGATCTTTCAACAGTTTCTTTCCTCTGATAAATTTCAGACCATTCCAGTTGTCGGTTTGTTGTTTTTCGTTGAATACGGAGAGGCTTGTTGTTGTTGTTGTTGTTCGTGGTGGTAGCAAAACATTAGGATTGTTAGAGAAAGGGATGGACATGGAAGGCATTTTGAACAAGTTAAGGGCCTCCATTGGAGGGATTTGAAATCTGTATCAGTAATCAGTATAGTCAGCTTTTACTGTAAATTGTCTTTGATGTTGTCCTTTGACTCCTTTCAGATATGCATGTTTTTTTTTTATTTTTTTGTTTTTTGTTTTTTATTTTTATTTTTATTTTTTATTTTTTATAGGAAGTTTAGATATGCATGTTTATAATTATAATACAAGCAATGGTAGAACATTTCCGATGCTAACGTGGTTATGAAAAAATTAGATGCTACGTAGGATGAACAACCATTTTGTTAAAAAATTCATTTCCAATGCAATCTCACTAGTACAACTTCAAGTTGAGGTGACAACTTTTTTTTTTTTTTTTTAGAGGTTATCATCTGATTTCTGAGAGTCTGTTAGACAGATATCTTGTTCGCCCAATTAGCAATCACTATTGTCTTTTAGTATATTTAAAAAGACTAATAATAAATTGACATGACATTAAAACAATTATTTTACAAATAAAACATTGGAGACCACATTTTCATTTGGATGTTTTATCAAATTTAGTTACATCCACATATGAAACAATTGGCTTGACAATGTTAACATATTACCGTTTTTTTAAATGCAAGTCACATTATCATCGAAGATGCTCCTAGGTTTTCCAATTTTCTTTTTCCCCAAAATGATGTGGTATATGAGTGTCTACATTTTGTAAATCATTAGATGAGATTATGCAATGAGTAATGTTATATTGACATCTCACAAGCATTTGAAAAACCTAAAATATTCCTAACAATAAAATATACAACTCATTTATTCTTACCCGCGAAACTAGGGAGACGAAGGTATCTCTCGTGACATCTAACAAGATTGACTCCAAGGATAAGAGCCAGACGGGACGCCCTTATGTTAGAAACGCCCTTACTAACGCAAAGAGCAGATATATGGAAATTAACCACTTGGCCCGAGACCCTAGCATAAACGTCTAAAATGCACTTAATAGACCAGCAATCTTTATCATGAGCACGAGAAAAAATCATACTGTCATCAGCGAAGAAGAGGTGGGAGATTTTAGGACCACCCTTATTACATTGAAACCCTGTAATATCTTTTTTTTTTTTTTTCGCAGAGGCAAACAAACGAGATAAGCCTTCTGCACAAATAAGGAACAAATAAAGTGATAGAGGATCCCATTGTCAGAGACCCTTGGAAGGCTTCAGCGATCCACACACCACGCCATTTACATTAAAGGAGTAAGAGACAGAGGTGACACACCTCATAATACGATCGATCCAAGAAGGCGAGAAACCCAACTTGGACATCATGTCAGAAATAAAACTCTATTCCACTTTATCATACGCCTTAGACATATCTAGTTTTAAAGTCATCGCCCCTTTTTTGCCTTTCTTACGCGTCCAAAGTGCGTGCATGCACTCGAAGCCAACAATGACCCCATTAGAAGTAAGCCTCCCTGGGATAAAAGCACTTTGTGTTTCCGAAATCATCTCTCCTAGAACCATCCTGAAACGATTTGCAAGATCTTTTGCCATAATCTTGTAGACAACATTACATAAACTAATAGGTCGAAAATTAGAAATATTGACCATTCTTTTTACCTTAGGGATTAACGTAATAAGGGTGCCATTGATATCCTCCAAAGTGTGACCATCATTTAACACACCAAGGCAAGCCTTAGAAACTTGGTCACTAACTACCAACCAGAATTTTGGGTAGAAAAGAGCAGGGAGGCTGTCGATGCCCGGAGCTTTCGAGGGATGCATGTCAAAAACTGCAACATGAATCTCTTCAGGCAAGAATTTTGCATCAAGGAAAACACTCTTCCCACTAGTTAAACAAGGCTGCACACACTGAAAAACCACTTCTATATCATTGTAAGAGGGAGTAGTAGACCGAAAAATATCCCTAAAAAGTCCATAATCACAAGACAGATATCTTCATGATCAACAACCCACAAACTGGACTTGTCAAACAAACCACAATCTTATTTCTGGTATGACGTGAAGAGGCTTGGGAGTGGAAATATTTTGAATTCTTATAGCCTTGCTTGAGCCATGTTTCATGGGATTTTTGTCTCCAATAACTTTCCTCTTCCCCCAACAAGCCATCCAAATCGTTTCCAATTTTCCTAATCCTAACCCAAGAACTAGCTTGGATATTGGAAGATTCACTCAGCAGTTCCTCTTGTTTCTTTCGAATACACTGCCCCTTCCTTCTCTTGCCCGAGTACCAACATGAGAGCTGATTTTTACACCTCTGAATACCCCCAATCACAACCCTCATACCCACCGTCTGGACACCACTATTCCAAGCATTTTTCACAACGTTAATGCAACCCTCATGATCAACCCAACACTCTTCAAAGTGAAACCGTCGAGAGCGAACATAAATCAAACTAGGATTGCCACTAAGACGATAACAAACATCCAAAATAATGGGCCGATGATTTGACTTCCAGTAACTAAGGTGACTAACCGAATACTCAAAAAACAAATCCTTCCAATGATAATAGCTAACAAAACGGTCAAGTCTCTCTTGTATCATTTCGGTACCCTCTCTTTTGTTGCACCAAGTAAACTCAGGACCAGAAAAACCAACATCCTACAGACCATAATCATCCAAAACAGATCGAAAATTTTCAATCAGATATCGAGGCCTAGAGAGACCCCTAGCTTTTTCCGAATCGCAAAGGATCTCATTAAAATCGCCACCACATATCCAAGGGAGATTAGACATGGTTTTTAGACGACAGATGAAATTCCTCGTATGAATCCTTATACTAGCCTCAGGGTGGCCATAGAAGCCAATAAAACACCATCCGTAACCTTGCCTGGGATCATATTAAAGGATGGCAAAGTAAACTTTTCTCGGCTGGTGGGAAAATGGTGTTATTAAAAGTGGTCCTCCAAGAAATCTCTTCTTACTCGATGTCCCTCTTCCGACTGCCTAAAAGCCTTGTTAATGATCTTCATCGCCTTAGTGCTAGGTTTTAGTGGGGTTCTAGTGAGAAGGATAAAAAGATCCATTGGGGATCTTGAAAGAAGTTGTGCCGGAGTAAAGAAACATGAGGTTTGGGTTTTCAAGACTTAGCTATTTTTAATCAGGCCTTACTTGCAAAACAGTGTTGGAGACTGATTCACTTCCCCAATACCCTTGCAGCTAAAGTTCTTAAACATGCTTATTTCCTTGATTGCTTTGTATTGTAGGCTTTGGATTGTGCTATTAGCTCTTTCCTTTGGAAGAATATTCTGTGGGGGGAGAAGTTGCTGGAGGCTGGTTCAAGATGGCGTATAGGTAATGGCGTGTTTGTGTTAATCTACTGTTACTGTTGGATCCCACGGCCCGTGACTTTTAAGGTGCAGTCCCCTCCTCTGCTGGGTAGTTTGGTGACGATGGAGTCTATTAAAAACCCTTCAGAGAGCTGGAATAAAAGTCTGATTCGGGGATCATTTTGGGAGGACGAAGTGAATGCTATTCTGCAGCTCCCTTATGCTTCCTCGCCTGTCCATGATTCCCTTCTATGACACTATGATAAATCTAGAGCGTACTCAGTGAAGAGTGGTTACCACTTCGGTTATAATTTGATGATTGAGTCAGGTATGTCAAATCCTAGTCCCTATGAAGCCTAGTGGAAATTTTTTTGGCAATTAAAGATTTCTAATAAGGTCAAGCTTATGATTTGGAGAGCTTGTCTTAACTGGATTCCTTCTTTGGGTAATCCGGCTAAGCGTGGTGTCAAGGTCTCCGCCTCTTGTCCTGTCTATTGCTCTAGGGTGGAGTCAACTTTCCATGCTCTTTGGGGTTACCCTTGCTTGAAAAAGATTCTGTCTATGTGTGTTTTTCTGAAGGGCTTTAAGGTGCCACCTCAGTCCCAATTCTTTGACGTCTTATTGTCTAGTATGAACCTTCTTTCTGTTGCTGATTTTGAGCTTTTTTGTGTTGTCATTTGACGTATCTGGTTTAGGCGCAATGACATTGTCCATAACTCTAAGTCTTTGGTGGATGAGGATATTGTCCCTTGGGCGTCGTCATTCCTAGAGGATTTCCATTTTGCGAATGACACGGTGTCAGAGGCTGCTATTTCTAGTGGTACGGTTTTCCATGGCTGGAGACCGCCTGATGTGGGTGGTTTTAAAGTTAATACTGATGCCGCATTTGACGTTAAGAGGGGGATGGTGGGTTTTGGGATTATTATTCGCGGTTTCGAAGGCAATGTCTTGGCATCTAGTGCCCAAGCCAAGATGGCTAGGTATTCTCCTCAAATTGGTGAAGCTTTGGCTCTCTTAAGAGGTTTGCATTTTGCTTTTGAAATAGGGCTCTGGCCGTGTTCGAGTGAAACTGATGCATAAGGTATTGTAAACTTGGTCAAGTCTGACACCACGTCCTATGGTGATATTGGTCTGATTATTGAAGATATCAGAAACTTACTTAATAGTTGTCCTGGTAATGAAGTTGCCTTTGTACCTCGTAGAGCCAATATGGCTTCTCACTGTTTAGCCAACTTGGTCTTGTTAATGGTTTTGATAGCTATTGGTTAGAGGAGTGCCTTTCTTGTGTTACTCCTTTTGTTCTGGACGATTGTCCAGTTGCTTTGTAAGTTGTTTGCTTTTATGAGAATTCTTCTTTTCTTCAAATATATATATATATATATATATGCAACTCATTTATCAACAAGTCTCACTGTGCATATTTTACAAACATATAATAGTTTTATAATACCTTGGAAAAATAAAAAACATATAATAAAACTCATATATCAAAATTACTAAACGAGATAAAATTACTTTCCTTTCATCTTCACTGTCCATCTCATCAAAATTACAAAATGAGACATAATTAATTTCTTTTCATCTCCACTGTCCATTGATCCATTTTTTTTTTTCTTTTCCTAGTTTAATATTCTAAAACTTTTGTTTTTATTAAATTTAGGGGTATTTAAGTTTTTTAATCAATTTAACACATTTAACCGTTAAAGTTAATAGTCAACTCTAACATCTAAAGGAATGAGAAGTGTGTTTCAATTTTTTAAAAAGTTGTTGCTATCCGTGGATAACTATAACAACTAAAACCTAGACAGGCCGGGTATAATTTGCTGATGCAAAACACTGAATCTCTCTATACACATTGTCGTACGCTTAATAACGCTCCTCGAAACTTCAAGTATTTTAAAAGTAAAAATTACAAATAACCTCACCTTTTGATGAAATGTCTAATTAACCCCTTGATTGAATTAAAATAAAAAAATAATAATAAATAAATAAATAAATAAAAAAAACTTGTGCCATTAGTTGATCGAGTATATCATTTATTAAATTAATCAATTAAAACGCAAACTAAAATTTAAAATAATAATAATAATAATATAGTATAAGAATAAAAATAATTATTTTTTTCAAAACATATGTCACTATGTTATTATTTTTTGTTTTTTTAGCTTGGTTATATATGAAATAATATAAATAGTTTTATTCAATTAGATTTAACTGAACTTAACAATGATCTAAATAGTCTTACAGTATTATGTTAGATTTAACTAAAGTTAATGTAGGAATTTTTTGTGTGTTCATTTTTCAAACCATATAATTTAATTTGGAATTCCATTAAACTTAGGAGGTTATTTGCAATTTCCCTTTCAAAAATGGCACCGATTTCGAAATGTTTGGAAAAAACTTAAATATTTACTTAATAAAATACCAAAAACCACCCCTAAAATGGATGGATCATGATCCTCTCCTCTTCTCACCTTATCTCCACCTCACTTAATCTTATGACACATAAGTATTACAATGAATGAATGGTTAAGATGTGATTGACACTTTATTAACAACCAATCACATGCCGACTAGAATCCTCACCTCACCTCACCTCACCTCATGGTGAGATGAGGAGAGGATCCTTGTCCGAAACGGATAACCATATGTTTGATAATCTTAAAGGTTAATAATAAGAAAAGAAGAAGAAGAATTTATCTCTTTTACTCAAGTGGAAGTGGTAAAATTTATAAGTAATATATATATATATATATATATATATGAAGTATTATACTATTAGAAAAATTCGAGGTTTTTTAGGGAAGGATGACTGGTTGAGGACTCAAACTCTCAACTCTATGGTGTAGATGTACTAAGGGGTTTACCACCGGATCAACCTCAATAAATAAAATATATTAGTAATTTATTGAGTATTTATATATGTATATCACCTGCAGATATGTGTATTTGAACATTTTTAAAACCCAAATCAAGTCATTTATACAACTTATATTGATTTTCCAAATATGAAAATAAGACAAACTAGAGATGTTGAGTTAAACCAAAACAAAAATTAAAGAAAATATTAAATCATTAAATGAAAAGGAATTAATTATTTAGTCCAGAACTAAAATAAAAAATCGGTAAAAAATAGTTTCCGTATTTAATTAACTAATAGATTAAAATTAATTAAAACTTAAGACCCAAGCCAGTAGTGAGTTTCCAAAAAACGAAATCAGAAAGATAATAGGAATGTGAAGTGACGTGGCACCCCTCTGACCAATCAAAACGCACCGACCCTTCCCCTTAAATTTGGATCCTTATAAATACCAGTACCACTCACTTGAAACAGCTTCAGTTTCCTAATTGCTTTGGTTCTTGTTTGTTTAATTTCTTGAATCTTGATTGATAAGATTTTGAGAGAGAGAGAGAAAGAGAGAGAGAATGCAAGAAAGTCCAAGATTTCCAGTGGATTACAAATTCCGTCCGAGCGACAAGGAGCTGTTAGGTTATTTTCTTTACAGGAAGGTTTCAAGAATATTGGCATTACCTCCTCAATATGATACTATCATCAGAGACTGTGATCTTTATGGTGACCTCGAACCATGGCAGATTTGGGATTTCTACAAAGATGATGGTGAAGAAGAGGACATGTTCTTCTTCACCCAGTTGAAGAAGAAGTCTTTGAATGGTTCAAGAATCAACCGCAGTAAGGTGGGTTTGGGTTCTGGTTCATGGCAAAGCGAGGACGACTCTGCCAACAAAGTTCCACCCGGAGAATTGGAGACCAAGTTAGGGTTTAAGAAAAGGTTTCGATACGAGAACAATGCTTCCCAGGAGCATGACGGGGCTTGGATCATGCACGAGTACTCTCTTGATTCCTCCTTGTTGGAGCCTCGTCAGCCGAACGACTACGTGCTGTGTCGCATCAGGAGGAACGTTAAAGCCGGGAAGAAGATCAAGAACAAGTTGTGAATGCAGAGGATGTTGACATTGAAGGTGATTGGTGACCCATCACAGCCGAAGTCTATTGCACTTATGACTACTAATTTTTGGAATTTTGATAATCCAGGTTTCTTCTGAAGGATAAAATAAGTTGTATCTATTTTTGTCATATATTTTTTTCATAGTTGCGGTTTGTTTGTTTGTTTTTTTTTTTTTTCACACCCAAATTTTAATGGCATCTATCACACTAATTATTGCACATCTCCTTTTAATTCCAGTGATGTCCACCTCCCTTCTCACTTTTGTGGCGTGTACCATGCACATTTTTTAAATATGTGTGGAAACAATAGATTTCTTTTAATTGTAGGAGTAGATATATGATCTTGATACGTTTTGACAAACTTTAACCTGTTCCATGTTAGATTTCAAAATATATGTTAAAAAAAAAACCACACCAAAACTATCATCGATATCACTATAATAGAGATGAGTACTTATATTTTTTAAAGATATTGGAAATAACCATACAATACTTGTTATAATTAACTTCTAAAAGTCATCCCATCAAAAACTAATCAAAATTGCTAGTTATAATCAAATTAATTAACTAACGGTTTTTTTATTTAAAAAAACATTTTTTAAAGAAAAATATAAACCTTTTCCATAGAAGGACTATAGAGACTAGAGACAGATTAATGGAAAATGAAATGAAGTTTGTACAAGTCTTTTAATTTTTTTTCTAAAAAAAATTATCATGAAAAAAAACCGTCAATTAACAAAAAAATTGTTAGTTAATTAATTTTATTATAATAAAATCTCAAAAATAACAATTATTATAATAAAATAATTAATTCACGGGTAATTTAAACATTTAAATTTTTATGGTTAGTTAAATTGTCAATTAACATTTAGTCAATAAAAATAGAGGAAATATGTGCAATTTTGACAAAGTTGCAGCTGAGTTTGAAAAAGATATAAATACACTATATCTTGATCCGTCTCGTTTGATTATGTACTTATATAATTATTTTTCAAAATATTAAAAAATATATAAGGAAAAACAAAATTTAATCTTTTTATCTTTTTGACTAATTGTATTTTATGTTTGAAAAGTTTATTAAATTTAGAGGTTATGTATTTATGTTTAAATTTAAATATAATTTTCGATTTAAGTGAATTATTTTTATCGGGTAAAAATAGATATTGTGTAAAAGCTTCAAATGAGCACATTATCTAATAAAAAAGGTTAATTGTACAAATATACCCTCTATTTATCTAATATAGCAATATTTCATATAAATGCCCTATTCAAACACAAACATCCCAATTATGGTAGGAAACAAATGTCTTATTCAAACACCGAATAAGATATTTATTTAAATTTTGTTTTATTAGATAAATAGAGGATAAGTTTGTACAATTAACCCTAATAAAACAGTTTTTGTTGAACTTTTCATACGATTGATATTATTCTAAAAGGATCAAAAAGGGATCTCTCTCTCTCTCTCTCTCTCTCTCTCTCTCTCTCTCAAACCAAACCCAGATTTCAAGCTTTTGAACTTGTTCCTCTGTGTAGGCTCTCCAATTAATACTAAATCCTCTAATAAAACCAACTAACCTCCTCTCTCTCTCTCTAGACTTGCTTTCTCTCTCTTTGAGATTTTTGGATGAATAGACTGGTTTTGGATTAGGAAACAAAGTTGTAATTCGGGGTTGAAACTTGAAAACGGAGTTGAAATTATAGGTTGAAATTAGGTTTGGATAGATTTGGAACCAAATCTTGGGTTATTTTTTCCTTATATCTTTTTTGGGAATCTTCCCCAAAATAAAATTATGGGAATCATATATTTTTGTTAGTTGAAAAAAAAAAAAAATCAAAATTTTGGGATGGATCTACAAACTAATTCTTGTTTTGTGGGGTTTTTTTTGGTGCTTGGATCGGTGGATCTGGATCTCCACCCATAATCATCGAAATCTTCTTCGATTTGCTTGGTTTCCAAATGATGTTGAAACTAGATTTGGGTTTGGCTTGGGTTTGATTTTGGCTTGATGATGATGAATCTTTTAATTTTGGTTTGATGATGACTCTGGATTTTGTTTAATGATGATGGTTTAACTTGGGTTTGATTTTGTTTTGAACTTTGAATCTGAATGATGATGATGATTGATTTGGGTTTAGAGTTGAAACTTGAATACATTTTTTTTAAAAATAAGAACAAAACAAATAACGTAAACAACGTCGTTTGTATGTAGTAGAGAGAAAAAAATATAAAAAATTAATCCTACCCATCCAATTGTTTGGATGCCACATGTTGGTAGATGGTTAAAAGATGAATACAAATGAGATGAACATGGAATCTTGATCCATTCTAAAAATGATAGATATATCATAATCCATAAATGTTTCCCAACAATGTATGCCCGATTTATTTTCTCATTGGTAAATTCAAATAAAGAAAAAAAAAAGTATGCCAACGTTTCGGTTCTTCATTTTTGCCAAACAAAGAAAACTCTTAAAGAAACTACGACAGGGTTTCAAACCATGCCAAATTGTTGTTTTACCAATTGGAGGAGTTTCAACTTTCCATAAAAATGAAAAAAATAAATATAACATACAGTAAAATTATATGTAAAACCACTCACAGGTTCAGCATTAGCTATAAACAATAGAGACACCCTGTAGAAAAATTTTAGTCTCATTTTCTCAAGAGTTTCCTAATGTGCGACATTGAAGTTCCAAGTCAGGACTATCGATGATGATAATAATCGACAGTTTGTTTCGGAGTTTCCTACCATTTCAATTTCCAACAGTTGCTTGCGAGTCCCCTGTAGCTTCAACAATAAAGAATTTGGCTGGGAGTTTGCTGAGCAAGCAGTGCAAGATGATACCCCCTACTCAATGTTGGAGACGAAATCGACACAAGTTTAAGAAATGCTGCTAACAGAATGGCTTGTGCTATGAATATACATGTACTGCAACTGCATAGAAAAAGTAAGAAACTCAATGTTGGTGCCTACTCGATTCAAAAGGTTAAGCTTTTCAGTAAAGGCTCAAAATATAGTATATAAGCTCAACACACCCTCACATACAAGAATAACGAGCTTGTCAATTGTCACATCTACCGAGCCTCAAAACAACACAGATTTAGATGTATAACAAACTTGGATAAAAAATACAATCATTTGCGGGAACTTGGACTGATGAGTTATGACTATTGGAAGATTGACCCTAAAGTCATGAAATTACTACTTCACCTAAAAGCTTAAGCTGTCGAGCTTGAAATATATCAAACTTTGAAGTTTGTAAAGACTATAAATTCCTTTTTTTCCTCTTTGATCAGAAGCAATGAGGAGATAATTTTAACCCAACACCACTCCCACTACCTGAAAGGCTAAATAAAGAAGAGAAAAAGAGATAGTTGGGGAGAGACATCTTCTCCCTTGCATTTGGAAAGGCCCAGCTGCCTCCATCCATTCATTAAACTATGTTATATATTCTCCTTTGACCATCAACTTTGCATTAAAGTATACAAAATTTCAAAATCACAGTAGAAATCAAGGAACAGATCATGTGGAGATGAAGACGTTTTATTCAAAAAATTAACATACTCTTCAAGTTGGAAGTGATGACATTTGAAGTTCATCCCCTAACATCCCGTTTGATTGATCTGGCTTTTGTAAAGAGTCTTTCCTTGTACGCTCCAAAGATGTAGCCTCATATATCCCTACAAAAAGTAGGCACAATCAAACATATGCTATATAAAATTAAAATATTAAAAAAAAATCCTGCATATGCAGCTCTGAGCCCCTTGCACAGGCCAAGGAAGAAAAGGTGAAAAAAATGTGAACAATATAAAGAAAAGGAAAAAGGAAAGAATAGATTATATATACCAAAGCCCAATAATAAGGAGCAAATCACAAAGCCTGGTAGAGAAAAGTCCATTTTGTACACAATCTCCATGACAATGATGCATCCTCCAGCTACCATCAAATGCCTTGGAGAAGAGAAAACCATGTGCAACCTAAAAACAATAATAGCTGTATGTAAAATTTCACAATCCCACAAGCATCTTTCCACCAAGATTTTGAAGTTAAAATTCCTACTGCGGTTTCACAGAACTTCATTGAAATTACAAATTCTCCAAACATTCTAGCTTCATAGTGGTCCAAGTAGAACAATAATATAATATGCAAAGTCTATCTCTTGCAACTTATTTAGATTTTTTTTCATGAAACATCATATCTTGGTTAGTGCACCAGAATCTTAAATAAAAAGGAAGAATCACCAAGTATACCATTTCAGAATTATAATTGAGCAGCGCCCAATTAATATGACCAAAAGAAAATTTGTGAAACAATATAATCATACTGCAGTAATGTTTCTCCAAAACTTAAGTTCACACAGATTTGCGCCATCAAGACAACCAGGACAATTTAAATTGTTTTATTATTTAATATTTATGCATCACATATTAGCCTTTCCTCACATATGATGGGTTTGAGAGCAGACAGCTAAACTTATACAAGCATGCCAACATGCATATTCATTTCTATGCAAAACCATCGCTACATTGTGGATACCAGAGAAACACTTTAGGGATATTCCGATAAAGTACCTCTCCTCTGCAATATTGTCAACGAAGAATATCAAGATAACTCCAAAGAGTGTAGTGCTCAGAAATGCCCAGGCAGAAAATGGCAACTCTACACTGCTACTGGATGACCCCTGAAGTACTCCAATAAAAGCAGGTAGAATTGTAAAGCAAATGTTCATCAAGCCTACGCCCCCAAGAGAAATAATAATAATATTTTATAAATATACTGAAGTTACACTTAACACCGAATGACATCATAAAACTTACTATGATCAAGTCCCACATGGCCACAGGAAACAGGAAACAAGTTGCAGAAGCAATAGTTATAGCATGAAGTCTCCTCTTGAGTTGATTCTGAAAGCAGAAAAAGGTAACCATAGGCATCACAACGGTTATTGAATAGTTTTCGCCAGTTGGAGAGAGAGGGAAAATCTAGTAAATTCAATTTTGAGCTGATAAATAAAGCACAAGGTAAATATCAACACCTTCAAGGAAACACGGCGTGCAATCACCCTTCTTAATGCCGATAAGATTCCAGCAAAGATGGGAATTGCCATATCTTTCATACCCAATACATGTTCAGTCTGATCCTCTGTATCAAGACTATCTTTGAAAGGTATATCTAGGTTAAGTTTAACATAATACAACTTGAATTAAGCTAACTATTTCATGACAAGAAAAGGGATAGGATTGAAAGATAAAAGGAGATACAAAAGAAAAATAACAATTTTTTTTTTATTATCAACAGCAAATCTCTTAACTTAATAAAATGAAGTCCAAGGAAAATGCTATCTACACGAGGATATAGATTGGAGATAAAGATGCCATTGCCCAGCCTTGGGATAAGAAGTAGAAAGACGCCAGCATTGCAATAAGCCCACCTACCTGGTAAAAGATGAGGAAATAACAATACAATTAGGGAAGAAAATAATTTTGGAAACATTTGGTTCGAACATCCAAATAATAACAAGTTATGATCACAGTATCACACTAGATCCCATATACTAATTTCTATTTAATAACTATACTTTAAATTTGAAGTTGAATTCAACATCGCAAGGGTTCAGTTCTCAATTAATATAGGCAAAACAATTGAGTCTCCACAGAGACAAAAATATGATTAGTGGCATCAACAGGTATCAATTTGTCCTCAAGCACAAAAGAAACAAACTAAGCTTCTTCTCAACAAAAAGACAAACAAATCAATACTAAATGTCGAAAAATGGTATTCATTTGAAAGCAAACATACTTCAATAGATCAAAAGTGTCTATCAGAAAACTACCTTTTTCCAAACAAGGCCCCTCCGTCCATACAACACAGCAGATAATACTCCAAGAACAGCACCAGAATATTCTGCTAATATAGCTCTAGATGCCAGAAAACAAATCGTCGCCAGATTCAGATATAACTTCTAAAATAGTATGGACCACAGACAACAAAGAATACGGTTTGCTTAAGTACAGAAAAAAAAAAGGGACACGTAAAACAAGACATCATTTTGGATTTAAGTAATGGAGGAATAAAGTCAATATCAAACACCAACTATTTGCTTTACATCTGCATGTCCAGTGCTAGAAGCAAAAACAGAATCAAGTTTCTGTTTCCCTGGCATTACCTGAACCATTTTGTAATTGAAGAAGTATTGATACTCACCTAGGTGGAATAATTAAGTGATAAAAAAAATTTAAGTATCAGGGGAACAATAATCTATTTTCATAAATTTCAGGTGAAATAAAATTTTCATCCGAATGTCAAATCTCAACTACAGATGCTTCTAACAGGTGATATCTGTTTTACTTTTTACTAAGTTTCCGTGGACTTATAAGAGAATAACATATCTTAGTTCCTTGGATGCATCCAATCCGATAGATTAGAATTCAAGGTCTAGATTTTCTTAAAATAAGGACATTCTAGCTTGAGAAATTGATAATGCATACAAGCATTTTAGAACCTTGTACAGGAATCATGTGAGTTGGTTAACTGAACATACCATTACGATGAAGTAAAAAACAGATACAGAACATGATATTCAGTATGTTTAAAAAAACATAGTCAGATTATGTACTAGATTGTGTTCACACTTATTCAGCTGTGTGTTTGAAAGTATATAGTGTATACCAAGAAATTAAAGGATTATCATATTTTATTAAATCATATATTAGGCACTGCAACATTTCCAACATTAAGCAGTACCGAAAACCACCAGGAAAAAAAATATATAACCACCAACTCAAATAAAAAGCAAGATTTCAAATATTATGCAACATGCATTGCCTCCCAAGTGATGAAGTGAACAAGACTCATGATAATATATGACCAAAAAAAAGATATCAGATTGACATGGGTCCTTGAGAAACTCAAGAGAACCAGTTGGAATATTCTTTAAGCATCAGATAACCTACCTGACCGGTCCACATGATTTGAGGCCCTTTCCCCACAAGATAAAGTATAAAGCTGTTATGACACCATTAATTACGGAAGGCACTACCTGGAAAACAACTAATATTAGACAAGCATATAACAATGGCAAATCATTAAGTATTAAATTCTCTATTATTTCTTTAGTATTTCTAACATATAATTAACCTGTTGATTAGAAAGTGCTCTGCCCTTCCAAGGCTTTTGCAGCAACAAAAATAGGATGGATGAGGGCACCAGACAGCAGAAGATAAAATGTGTTACTGAAGCTCCTGTCTGAGACAAATAGCGATACATGGAGTACACTGACCATATTCTCAAGAAGTTTCCTATAACATGTATTATCTGTAATGGAGTTTGCCTAAAAGACAGCATACTCACATCAGAAAATCAATCGTGGTTGTATGAACAGGCAAGGCCAAAAACACATAATGCACGGACCCAACAGAATGGTAACCTAAAATTTGGCAATTATATACTCCCAACTGATAATTGTAATTAATTAAAATTTGAAACAAAACAATTTCCCTATTAACACTTAAGCGTAAACTCAAAACTGAAAGTAGTGTACTAAATTTTTTTGGGTACTTTTTTCATAGATACCACCACGACATTGGCAATATGCAAATGGATCACAGCTGCAAGAGTCCTATTACAGCGGGAATAACCAATATTTTTCGAAGACATGGGTTAGAAACTTAGAATGCCAACTATTTTCCGCTACAAAATCATCAAATCAAGCAACTAACACAACACTATTTACTCAACTGAGGCCAATATCTAAATTGAATTCATTTAATTTTTTTTTGCTACTTTCACTAGTTGTTCAAACTAAGCACATAAATAGATTTTGCTTACTTTTTGCATCAGCCTACATGAGTTTTTTCTGCTAACAAATATTTTCCAAAGCAGTGTATTTTTTTTTTCCTTTTTATCAGTTGCACACTGTTTGGTAAATGCGGCAAAAAAAAGGAAACAAATTTTTTTTTTTTAAAAACTCTGATATTTAAGCGATATTTGACTACAAAGACCAGAGTCAACTGAACCTAAAACAACACAAAAACATATGATTCTAAAATTTCTAAGTAGCGAAACAGAAGGTTAGGGTTTTGCAAAATCGCAGGCAATGAAGAACAAAACGACACATACAAAAAGGAAAGGAAAGAAAAAGTGAATTAGAGAGATTTTAGCGTGGTTACCTGAAATGAGGAGATCCTCCTCGATCTTCAGAGATTGGCCTTGGTGACATCATTTTAACGCCACAGCGACGACGATATTTACAGATTTGTTTGACAGAAATTTTTTTTTAAAAAAAATTCTCTTAATTAACGAATTAAAAAATTGTTTATGGTGTTGGCGGTGGTGGTGGTGACTGGTGAGTTGGTTCAGTGTTGAACAAGCCGAGTTGAATCTCTCTCTTCCAAAGCTGCAAAATGAAACAGTGCGTCTTGAGATGGACCATTTTTATGGGCCTGGCCTATTATGTCAAGTAACCACAACATCGGCATTGTTGGGCTATTAATGCATGGGATAATTAGGGATGTCGATGGGAAGGTTTGGGTGGGGAGAACAAATCACAACCCGACCCAACAAAATTATTTGCCCCAAGCCCCAACCCCGACTATTGCACATCGGGGTTGGTGAATTTCCTGGGCAGGGGTAGGTGGCCCTGCCACCGCCCCAAGTTTGTACATTAACTAGGTTTTTTTTTTTTTTTTTCTTCCTATTTTTTTTCTATATATTTTTTCTATTAACTAGGTTATTTTCTATTTATTAAAAATTAGGTTTGAATCGGGTAAAATGAATTCATGTTAATTTTTTTTTTTATATCTTAATATTAAAAATAAAATATATATTATGTTATTAATTAAAAGAATATATTTTAATTTTTTATTGATGAACTTTTAATATTATTAATACATAAATAATGAACGGGGTTTGGGACAGGACAACAAATCTCAACCCTCCCGTTTCAAAAGAAATTGGCACTCTATAACTTTTTTTTTTTTTTAAATAACTTAAGAAAATTTAATAATTAAATGACGACATAAAATTATTACATAATAACACTTTACACAAAATATGATTCTATACATAAAAATACATTAAAGTGAGTCTCTCCTCTTTTTCTCTGAATATATGAGTAAGAGTAGTCTGGGTATTTTTTTCTCTCCTTCTTTTACTAGGGCTCTAGTTACTGGTTTTAATTATGAATTCAAAGGATATTGCTTCGATGTATGCATCCTTGTCGATTAACTCTCGCAATGGCCCCGTTAAATGGCTCGATGGTAAACTAATGGATGATGCTAGACATAGAATATCATTATGTTTGGTGGGAAAAATTCTTTCTAGTAAATGGGTTAATAGGGATGCTTTTATGCGGGTTATTTGTAGAATCTGGCAGATCAAACAAGGTCTGAACGTCGAATCGGTTTCAGGAAATACTTTTTCGTTCCACTTCAAAAATGAGTATGATCTTAATAGGGTGATTTCTGGTGGACCATGGAGTTTCGACAACGCACTCATCGCTATGGAAAAACCAACAGGAATGGGTACAATTGATTCGTTGAGTTTTGGACAAGCGGATTTCTGGGTTCAAATCCATCAAGTTCCCCTTTTGTGTATGACAATAGCAATTTGCCGATCTTTGGGTGAGATGGTGGGGGGAGTTCTTGAGGTAGATGGAGGGAACTTAGGCGATTGTGCGGGGAAATTTATGAGAGTTAGGATACGTATCGATATTACGAAGGCTCTGAAGCGTTGTCTACGAGTTGATATTTTGGGAGATGGAACTGAAACCATTATGGTTCTCAGATACGAGAGGCTCCCAAACCACTGCTTCAAATGCGGGATGATTAACCATATTACGTCTGAATGTACAGAAAATGTCCATATCCCTATCATTAATGGTAAGAAAGAGCCTCTTTACGGGCCTTGGTTCAGAGCTTCTGGCTTCTTGCGAAAATCCAATTTCCACTCTCAAAGGAATCCCTTCTTTTCCACTATTAAATCTAATTCTTCTGGTGGAAGTGGTAAAGGTAAGGGAATTTCGGTGCCGGAGACAATAGTCAGTGATCACATATGTCCACTTGCTTCGAAATCTGAACCAGACGGTTCTCAAAAGCAAGTAGACATGGCCATTGATTCAGAAAGGTTAGAGAAAGAAGAAGTCTTGTCTTAAAATTTTGGCTCAATTTCCGTGGATATTACCTCACATCAAAGGGAAGAGGAAGTCAACAATTTGGGTAGTGGTGGGACAACAAATACGACCATTTATGGTGAGAAGATAGTGGAAAATGTTAATGGGATGGTCAGCATCGGGTGCACTGAAAAGAATGTTTAGACTCATCCAATAACCCAAGATATTCACAATCCTCCTAACCAGATAGAAAGTGAAACCCAAGCTTCTTCCTGGTATGTCAAGCCGAGCCTGAGTGTCTCTTTTGTTAAGAATGGGCCTATTGTGGGTTTAGCAGAGGAAAAGCCTGATGTTTTATTATCTTCTTCTCCTTCATTCTTACTCAACCCAAATTTCACAACCAATTTGAGTTTCCAGGCCACCCGGGTTGAGGAAAATAAAAAGGGGCAAAGGCAAGTTAGAATTAGAAAATTGGGGATATTTTCGAAAGATTCAGTGGTGCTCTGCGGAAAACAAAAGAATGCTTCGGTGGGGAAAGAGGAATTAAATGGCAGTAGAAAAGTGAGGACAAAGGTCGGTATTCTTGGTCTAGAAGGAAGGGGGTATCTGATGGCAAGTTTACCAGCGAATCGGTTTCACCATCAGATGAAGAAGACTTGGAAGCAAGCTTATCGGCCGGCCGATCCTCATTGGCCCACCGTTCCCAATGAGAGTTATGTCATGGAATGCTCAAGGACAGGGAAATTTTTGGGCATTCAACTCTCTGCTCTCACAAAAGCAGGAGTTTAAATCGGATTTACTTTTTCTGATAGAAACAAAAGCAAATCAGGTGAGGATGGAGGTCTTAAGGATCAAGCTTGGTTTTAATGGAAAATTGGTGGTCAATAGCTCTTGTAATTCAGGTGGTCTTTGTTTATTTTGGTCTGCAGATATTAATGTGGTTCTCTTGAGTTTTTCAGCGGCTCACATTGATGTCTGGTTGGCTTCTCTTAGTAAGAATTGGTGGAGGCAACTCAGATGCTAATCAGAGAATTCATTCGTGGAGTCTTTTAAGGCAACTGACTGGTATGTCTTCCTTGCCTTGGGTGTGTCTAGGAGACTTCAATGATATTTTAGATAAGTCATAGAAATTAGGTGGGAATTCTAGAAGTGAGAACTCTTTGTCTGTGTTCTGAGAGACTCTTGATGACTGCGGCCTAGAAGATTTGGGCTATGTTGAACCACACTTCACTTGGTGTAACAAAAGAGAAGGTGGAGCTATGATACAAGAGAGGCGTGATCGATGTACTAGCAATTTTGCGTGGCAGCAGTTATTTTCGATTTTCAAAGTCTCACACATTAATTATTAGCGCTCTGATCACCGACCAATCCTTTTGGAAATGGAGAATTTGTCTGTCACTTCTAATGTTGTTAGCAGAAAGAGGTGTTTCCATTTTGAAGAATGTTGGGTAGGCAATCCAGAATGTGCTCAGTTAGTTTCATATTCTTGGGTTTCCAGAGAGAGGTTAAATGCAGTGGAGGAAGTACTTAGCAATATACAAGCTTGTGGTATTTGTTTAGATAAATGGAATGTGCAGAATAGATGCATTTTAAAAAAGGTTATTTGTATATAAAAAAAAGGCAACTTCAGGAGGCGTATAACAATGTTAGAGAAGGGTCTTGGAAGAGAATGCAAACCATCGAATCCCAGTTGGATTTAATTTTAGAAACAGATGAAAGGTATTGGAGGCAGAGATCAAGGGTGGACTGGCTTAAATGTGGGGATCGTAATACGCGGTTTTTTCACATGAAAGCCCCATGAATCGAGCAATACTATGCTATTCTCTATGCTTATATTAGTCTTATTTCCTTTGTTTGTTGGAGCCATAGGAATTCCCTTTAATCAAGAAGGAAACAATTTGGATATCAAAAGAGTAGAAATTGCATCAAAGGTCTCCGTGATAATGATTGAATTGGGCATGAGTCTAAGAGTGGGATGGAGCAGAGTATTTTGCTTATTACAACAATTTCTTTCAGTCTAGTAACCTATCTCAAGCTGATTTTGGAGACTTTTTAAGAGACATCCAACCAAAAATTTCCCCTGTTACGAGTATCTACCTAGATTCTGCGTTCACTAAAGTAGATATTAAGAGATCAATCTTTGATATGGGAGCTACAAAAGCCTCTGGAAGTGATGGACTTCTAGCCTTATTTTTTTCAAAAATTTGGGGGTAAAGTGGGTCTTTGTGAAGGCCTGTCTGGATTGTCTGAATAAAGGGTGTTCCATGGAAAATATGAATGATACTTTAATTGTTCTTATTCCTAAAAAAAAAACTTCAGAAAGGATTATGGATTACAGGCCGATTAACCTTTGCAACGTCATCTATAAAATCGTGGCAAAGTCTATCCCAAATTGATTCCGGCAAGTTCTTGGTGAGGTCATTTCAGAGACTCAAGGAGCTTTTATTCTCGGTATGTTAATTTAGGATAATATTTTAGTTGATTTTGAGTGTTTACATATAATTAAGAGGAGGAAAAGGAAGAGAGGCTCTATGGCAGTAAAATTAGATATGTCAAGAGCCTACGATCGGGTAGAATGGATTTTCGTCGAAAATGTGATGCGATTGGAGGGGTTTTCCGAGAGATGGATTAGGCTTGTTATGCAGTGCGTCTCGTCCGTCTCATACTCATTTGTTCTTAACAGAAATATTTATGGATCTATCAAGCCGTCTTGTGGCCTCCGTCAAGGGGACCGTCTCTCCTCATATCTTTTCTTGTTGTGTGTAGAAGGTTTTTCTATTTTAATAAATCAGGCAGTGGCTAGAAATGAATTACAAGGGTTCAGGTGTAGCTCCAATGGTCCGATCATTTCCCACTTGATTTTTACGGACGATAGCCTTTTATTCGCCAAGGCTATTGTATCTAATTGTGTGATTATTAAGCATATCCTAGACACTTATGCTAAGGCCTCTGGACAGGTAATTAACTTTGAAAGATATGTAGTTTGTTTTAGTCCCTCTATTGCCTTTCAGGATTGTTCTCATTTAGCTGCCACCATCAGAATATGGGTGGTCGATTACCATGGGATATACTTGGGCTTGCCTTGTTTTATAGGTAGGAAGAAGAAAGAGATCTTCTCTGCGATTACTAGTAGGGTGTGGGACAAAATCAAGGGCTGGTGAGATAAGTTCCTGTCAGTTGGAGGTAAAGAAATCTTGATCAATACTGTCATCCAAGCCATCCCAGCTTACACAATAAAACTATTCAAACTGCCTAAAGGTCTTTAGGATGATATTTACCACCTGTGTGAACGTTTTTGGTGGGGTAGTAATGGAACCTTGAGGAAGATGCATTGATGCAAATGGTCCCAACTGTGTGTAACTAAAGAGAAGGGCGGGTTGGGGTTTAAAAATTTAAAGTATTTCAACAAAGCATTACTTGCAAATCAGTGTTGGCAAATAATGTCCAATAAAAAGTCGCTGGCTTCCTGTGTTTTAAAGGATTGCTACTTCCCTGATGAGGATTTCATTAATGCAGAGATGAAACTGACTGGCTCATTCATTTGAAGGAGTCTTATGTGGGGAAAAGAATTGGTTGTTGCTGGCACCAGATTGAGGGTGGGAGACGGCTCAAAAATCCGTATTTACAAAGACAGATGGATCTCGAGACCATCCACATATAAGCATATCTCTCCCCCTCTGCTGGACATAAACACCAATGTGGATCAGCTTATAACCCCTTTTGGCGAATGGAACCTTGACCTGCTTAAATCGGTTTTTTGGGAGGATGATGTTTTAGCAATTTTGAGTATCTCTTTAGGAAGGTTCAATATAGCAGATTCTCTCCAGTGGCATTTCAATCCTATGGGAAGCTATAATACTAAGTCAGGTTACTGGTTAGAATGCTCTCTAAATTCTAATCCTTCTTCTTTTGGATCAAATTTCTTCTCTGATATTACTAATGCTCGGTGGAAATTACTTTGGAGGCT
Source organism: Acer negundo (assembly GCA_035582765.1). Lineage (NCBI taxonomy): Eukaryota > Viridiplantae > Streptophyta > Magnoliopsida > Sapindales > Sapindaceae > Acer > Acer negundo. Next base: position 4,974,147 of record CM069231.1, on the reverse strand, counting down.
TCAAATCCCTGCTAAAGTGAAGACTTTTGTTTGGAAAGCTTGCAACAACATGCTTCCCTCGTTTTTGAATCTGGCTCGTCGGAAGGTTGCGGTTAATTTGATTTGTCCTATTTGTAAAAGCAAGAATGAATCCATTCTTCATAGCCTATGGAGCTGCAGTAAGTTGAAACCGTTGTGCGCATTCTGGTCTTCAAAGCTAGCCGGTATTCATAAATCTAAATCCCATTTTTTTGATTTTATACTGGAATGTCACTCTCGCTTGAAGGTGGAGGAATTGGGATTATTGTGTATATGTATGTGGAAAGTTTGGTCTATGCGTAACATAGCTGTCCATGATCCTAAGTCTATAAGAGATGTTGTTGTTGTAGAGTGGGCACAAGGCTATGTAACCGAGGTCCATGATGCTAGCTCTGTTATTAATAAACCTGCTGAGTCTCTCATTTTCAGGTCACCGGTTTGGAAGCCCCTTGATCCTGGACTGTACAAGATCAACACCGATGTTGCTCTGAATGTTATTGATCATGCAGTGGGTGTAGGGATTATTATACGCAATCCGATAGGCCAGGTTTTGGCCACAAGTTCCCAGAAGATCATTGCCGCCTTCTCTCCGCAAGTTGTCGAAGCGGTAGGATTTTGGTATCTTCCCGTGTATCCTTGAATCAGATACGGAAGGATCGTTCGGTGGATCAACCTTTCAAAGCCTCTTTGCTCTGAGTTAAGGAATATTATTTATGATATTCTCATTTTACAATCGCAGGCTAGATGTTTGTCTATTAAGTTCATTCCTAGAAAGGCTAATCAGGTAGCTCATGTGTTAGCTAGAAACAACCTCTCTTTTGTTAAGGATATGTTTTGGCTGGAGGATTCCTCTCCTTGTATTGGTTCCCTTGTTGCGACTGATTATCGCGGTTGCTTGTAATCCTGTCTTCCCTAAATATATATATATATATATATATATATAATATAGATTAAAACAAATTTTTAAAGGAATACAAAAATTAACAACAAAACTTGTTAAAAAATAAAATAAAATAATTTTAAAAAAGTTAAAGAAATAAAAACAATAATAATAAAAAAAAAGTGGACCATAAATGGATGACTCTTCGGTTCTCCCCATGAAACTGCATGGAGGAAGCGCGACCTCCATCGTACGAATTGTAGGGACTAGGAAGGAGGCCTCCTTCCTTGCTTTTTTGGTGGATGTAGAGTCTTCTCCATCCACGATAATGGTTAAGAAATTCTTTTTATTTTTTTAATTTCTTTTAATTTGCAATTATATATTAATTTAATTTTGTGTTATATAATATATTTTTTTAGTTTTATTGACACATGGCATGTCCCTTATTTAAAGATAAAAATATCCTAGAACCGTTCAGTTGGATTAACAATAGAATCAACATAAACTAATAGAAGGACTTATTTGATATATTTTAGAAAAATTAGGGACCATGAGTAGCATAAAAACAAATACGGTTAATATTTCACAAAAACTTCTTATTAGGGTTTTTCATTTACTGTTTTTCGAAAAGAAAAACAAAAACAGTGTTTTGGTTTCAATTTTGAAATCTGAAAACACGTCTAATAGATTATGCTGAAAGCTGTATTCTTAAAATAAAAACACTAAAAATGTATCCAATAGTTATATCAAAATTTGACAATAATTCATCACATATAGTTATCAACTAAGTCAGAATTTTTTATTTCACATTATAACCTAAAAACAATTTGGTTAAACATTTTATTTGAAAGAAAAACACATTAATTATAAATTATAAGTTTTCTATTAAATATAAATTATATGAAAAAGATTTAAAATATTTTAAAATAAAAAAAAATAAATAAATAAAAAATAAAATAAATAAAATAAAATAAAATAAAAGACATGAGAATTGTGGAGGAGCAGATCCACCGCTCAAATGCAGGAGGAGGTGAGATCCTCCTCCAGCATTGACTGCTCCAAATTTCTATCATGGAGAAGAAGAAGAAGAAGATGAAGAAGAAGAAGAAGAAGAATGGAGGTAGTCGAAACGGGCATGAATGAAGAAGAACAAAAAAAATATGTCAGTTTTTTTTTAAAAAAAAATTTAAAAAAAAAATGAAAAACATGGAAAACATGTTTAAGGTGTTTTTCATGTTTTTCAATTTTAACACTAGTTTTGTTTTTTCATATATATATATATTTTTAAAAAACAAAATGAAAAACGGTTAACGAACACGAATTCAAAACCGTTTTCGATAACCAAAAACGAAAACAGACTAAAAAATGCCTACCGGACAACCCTTAGATACTAAGGTTGCGTTTGATTTTTTGTCTGAAGACTAAACAGTACTGAACTGTACTGAAGATTAAATAGTGACCGAAAAACTTTTTTTTTTCCACTAGAAACTGAATATAAGTGATAAGTTTTTTTTTAAAATTTTTTTTTAAGTTACAAATATCTGAAAATAAATACTTTTACATTTATGCCCTTTCAACTATTAATTGTTATATATTTATACTATAGTATATTAAACACAACTAAAAACTATAATTTAATAATATAATAACAAATTTATAAATAAAATTTGCCATATAAAATACAACCCTTAGAGTAAAAAAATTGAACAAGTTAATTGAAGTTTATGAAATAACAACAAATTAGAATCAGCCACTAAGAGCATCTCCAATGCTATTATGCATTTGGAGAAAATAGAGTGCTACATATGATAGATATTAAAAAAGTTAGAAAAACTCTCTCCAATGCTATTATCTAAGTTGAATATGGAGATGATGTGGCAAAAAAAAAAAAAACGTTAGAGAATATGAAGTTGGATTTCTAATTCTAGAAACTCTCATAGAAATGCTGACTAGTATTTCTAACTATTTCCACCAATAAGATTAAAGCTTTCAACTCTTTCCACTAATAAGATTAAACCTCATTTAATTGTAAAATAAAAGATGAGAGAGAGTGTAATAATTGTTTTATTATGATTAGATATAAAATGAATGCATATTTGACTTTAGATAATTGCATTGGAGATGTGAATATACATTTCTTTAAAAAAAATTCAAAAGTGGGCCCATAATAAATAGAAATGCTGATGTGACACTATTTAGAAATTCAAAAATACATATTTGCATTGAAGATGTTCGCATCTTCAATGCAAATATGCATTTGGAGAAAATTAACTGTCACATAGGATAGATAGTTAAAAAGTTATAAAAACTCTCTCCAATGCAATTATCTAACTTTAATATGGAGATGTTGTGGCAAAAAAAAAAAAAAAAGGTTAGAGAATATAGATTTGAATTTCTAATTCTAGAAATTATCATAGAAATGCTGGCTAGCTATTATTTCTAACTTTTTCCATCAATAATATTAAAGCTCATTTAATTGTAAGATAAAAGAAGAGAGAAAGAGTGAACTAATTGTTTTATTATAATTGGTTATAAAATGGATGCATATTTGACTTTAGATAATTACATTGGAGATGTGAATATGCATTTCTCAACATTTTTTTTTTCTTCAAAAGTAGACCTATAATAATAGAAATGTTGATGTGATACTATTTAGAAACGTAAAAATACATATTTGCTTTGGAGATGCTCTAATAATATGTACAATGTTTAAATGTAGAATTATAATAGTATAATAATAAATTTATAATGAAATATATATGCTTTATCAATGTTTTTTTTTTTTTTTTTTTTGAAAGTGGTTGCTAAAGTTTTTTAAATAGTGAAAAAAAAAAAAAGAAATAATATAGTTAAGGGTTGTGAGAGAAGAGAAAACCGGAAATAAATAAGATTTGGAATTAATAAGTTGATAAATATTTCAGTTATTTTTCATTAAGTGAAAAATGAAAAAATTTCACTTAAAAAAAATAAAGTGATTTTAGGAGCTCATTTAGCTGTTTTATAATTTAAAAAATCAAACGAAACAATTTAATGATACACATTAAGGGTGTGTTTGGTGAGCATGATAGGATTGGATTATTTTTAAGACATTAGATTGGATTGTATTAGATTAATTTATAATGTTTCCCGTGTTTGGTGCAACATCGGATATGACTAAAAATAATCATATATTGTGTTTGGGTAAACCATGGGATTAGACAAAAATAGTGTAACAGTAAACCATCAAAATAACTGGAAATTTATTTAAGAAAAAAAAAATTGATTGAGTGGTAGTGATCCAAGATATTAAATATTTTTCTTTCCCTTATCTCTCTCTCTCTCTCTCTATTACCTGGAATTCTAACAAAAAAATTAATCTTCCCCTTCTCTCTCCTTCCATCTCTTTCTCTCCTTTCTTTATTACCGCGAAAAAAATAATTAATCTTCACCTTCTCTCCCCTCCTATCTCTTTCTCTCCTTTATTTATTACTCGGAAAAAAAATTGGAGGAAAGATGGTCTTGGACCACCTTGACCAATCTCAGACCAAATCTCCTCAGATCGCACCAGTGTCAAAGGTGATGATCGTGATGACGATCGGCGCAACAACAGTGAGAGGTGCGTGGCGGAAGTCGGAGGAAGTTGAAGGCGTGTGGAGATCTTGTGGTGGGTGGAGTTGAATTAGATCAAAGAACATGAAAACGGGTTAATTGCATAAATATACCATTTATTTATTTAATAAAGTAAATTTTCAAACAAATGCCCTATTCAAACACAAACATTCCAATTGGAATGTGCTTGGAGTATGGAAAGTCAATAGTGCCATTGGGTAAAAGGGAGAGATTATTTTGGTGGATAAATTTTACAAACAACTCTGAATTTAGGTGTAATTGTATAAATATTCATTTTTTCTTTCTAATAATTACATAAATATACCTTACCGTCATTTGACTTTTCTTAACTTTAACCTTTAACCACATTTGTATGCCGAAATGACTAAACTACATTTGAAAACTTATTTATCTTTTCTTTTATTATTTAAAAATATTAAAAAAATATTTACTAAAAAAATTGAAAAAATCGGTACAAATTTTTTTTTGTTGCTTTTATTTTCTTTTTCTTTCTATCATTTTTTTTTTTATTTTACATTTTCCATGTCCCCAAGCACCAAATTTTTAGATTTCAAAAACCAACTTTATCACCAAAACATTCAATTTCATACTCATCAACCCACAAATAATATCATTTCATCAACACAATCAAAACCCACCAACAATTACATTTAATTAGTAGAATCAAAACCCACAAAACGCACTAAACACAATCAAAACCCACTAAAAGTAGTCATTTTTCCAGTTTTGTGGGTTCTGATTTTGTTAAAAAAAAAATGATAGAAAGAAAACAACAAAAAAAATGTACCGATTTTTTCAATTTTGTAAGTAAATATTTTTAAATATATTTAAATAATAAAAGAAAATATAAATAAGTTTTCAAGGGTAGTTTAGTCATTTCGGGATACAAATGTGGTTAAAGGTTAAATTTAACGAAAGTCAACTGACGATAGGGCATATTTATGCTATTATTATAAAAAAAATGAATATTTATACAATTATATCTAAATTCAGGGTTGTTTGTGAAATTTACCTACCGATATAACCTCTTCCTTTTACCCAAGGACACTATTGACTTTTCATACCCTAAGCACATTCCAATTGGGATGTTTGTGTTTGAATATAGGGTATTTATTTGAAAATTTACTTTATTAATTATATAGATGGTATGTTTGTGCAATTAACCCACATGAAAACATAGGGCCCCAGACGGTAGGACCCCAAACGGCAAAACACTAGAACCCAGATCAAAAAAATGAATCAGATGTAATTGGAAGAAGAAAAAAATCAAAGTTGGAGCAGCTTTGTCAGTAATGACGAGTGAAAGTGAGAAGCGTTGCTTTGAAGAGGATTATTTTATCATATTCTAATAAAATAAAATTGAATATAGAATAAAAAAATAGTCTGTTTGTTTGGATTCATCGACCATGGGATTGGAGTCCAATCCCAATTCTATCGGTGTAACATATATATGCACCCCAAGTGCTATTAAGTATGTAGTAAAAAAGATAAAAGGGGCCCTCAATTGATTGTTTCCATTATTAGAGGAGCAAAGCCAGCTTACCCGACCCCATCATTACGACTTACGAGACCAAAGCCAGCTTACACACGTCCATATCAGCCTCCTAACTCCATGGGATTGCTGTATTCAGACCGAAGAAACACATAATGTTCACCACGTACGACAATCTTCTCTTACCATTCAAAAATGTATCCATAGCTTCATATGAACAACTCAAATTCATACAAATCTATATTTAAATTAATCAAAACCTTTCAAAGAATTTGTTCGAAACGCATTTATAAAAAAGACTGAGATAAATTTTAAATTATATATGAAAGGGAAAATTTTAACCTACACTATAAGAGAGGTTTGGTCAATTTTTCCCTAAAATTTATTCAAAAGGTTTTGACCTAAAATATTAAGAAAATAATATGTAATACAATAAAACTTTAGTGGAATTGTGGGTTTTCTGTCTTAGTATAAAACAGAAATTTCAGTAATATATAGATATATATATGTATAGGAAGCAATATAATTAAATATCATATGAATATGGAGCTCATTCAGTTCGACAATATTTTAAATTTGAGTCTCAACACCGGGTGCTGGTGGAATAAAAAAAGAAAAAAATAATAATAAATAAACAAGGAGGCAAAAGCACTAGTGTTTTGGATTGCTTGACTCTTTGTAGCATATAGTAAGACAGTCCATGTGTGTACGGTAATTCAATGCTAACCAAGTTTGATCAACATCTTTAAGACAATAATAACACTGCAAAGCAAAGATACAAAAGAATCAATTTCAACCCAGTCTGGCAAAAAGAGCTGGACATATTTTCATCACTCATGAAATCTGATAAGGGGTCAGCCTGTTTACTATCAACCCACATAGGTCATTGAACAAACAGTCAATAGCATCAGATTGGTTTGCGTGAGTTGTAATTCTATGCTTATAATTGCTAGGTGATTTGCCAAAGAAAAAAAAAATGTACGATCAATTGTTAGACTAACTCAAACAATTATATAAAGCTATATATCTAACTAGCCTTTCACATGCTAGGGTTTAGTGTTTAATCAAAATGAAATACCCGGCTAAATAATTGGTATTCATAGATAAGATTAGCTAGCGAGCTCTAAATATCAACAGAATTTAGCATATATATACTTGTAGTTGGGTCCTAGTCATCTAAGACAAAATTGTAGCTCTTCCAGTGACCATGTTACATTTTCTGCAGTTGTAGGAAACAACATTAAATCAGACTTGTAGACAAAGCAACATGTAGACAAACAGAGATGAAATAATGTAATAACTATCGAAGCACATGTAGACACACACACAGAATTTTTTTTTTTTTTGGTGTGTGTGTGTAGGGATCGTTGAGCCATTGGAAGGCAGACTTTATGGTGAGACATCTCCATCAGTCTCTGGTGTTTTGCTGTTGCTTCCCATTCCTCATACTTGGAGTCACATAAAGGGACACTAATTAAACAATGAAGCAATTTTTAGAGTACATAGCCAGCAATTTTGTGGTCTTGAGATCATCTGTAGAGCCATGCTCTTGTGTGGCTTAGATTACAGGACAAGGAAAGCAAATTTGGATTTTTTTTTTCTATATGACAGCTATGACGAAAAAATCGGAAGGCATATAGTTGAGGAAGAGATTCTGATGTTTATATGAAACTCTACTCGAAATGAGACATTATTGTTAGGCTGAATGATCGTCATTTGCCACCAAACTACATTGCGAGGTGATATCGTAAGTTTATATTTAATCAGATAAATTAAAGCTCAAATCAAAAAGGGATTTGGATGAAACTTGAGGAAACAAAAGTATTTATTTGGGCAGATGTTACTGATTTCCCATAAATATTGAACTTATTTGGCTGTGATAGGCATCAAATACTTTTAAAGTTTGAATAATTTAATTCAAGATCATATACTTAACTCATCAAGATCAAGAGAGAGCATTCTCTTAATGATTATATACTAATGGAGCTCACTGCTCAACAACAGGTACATAGCATTTGCATAAAGTGCTTTCTTTTTTCCTTTCTCATGTGCTTGATAACCCATGTCATTATATATGCATTGCATTTGGGACTGCTTTAATTATAGAAAAATAGTGTTTTTTTAGTAAATATATTATTCATAAAAATATTAAAAAGTGCTTTCTCTAAAAGAACATTCCTCAAGTATTTTTCTAGACTACTAAAAGACATTAAAAATATAGATATATATTATAAAAGAAATTATAAAAATACTTTTATATATCCATTTTTAATCAAACACTACAAAATAATTTTGGAGCATTATTATTATATAATATATAATCCTCAAAACCTAACAGCTTCATCAACCTCAATTCTCAAACAATGAACAAAAAAGGATCACTATTCTTCTCATAGTGCATGCACTCACAAAATGGGCAAATGAATATTGTCAAAAAGGAGTCAAAGAAAAGAAGTGTAGATCATATATTGTAGATTTGTAGAAGCTTTATCAAAGCCAAAGGTCATTTTCATTGAAAGAAAATTGAAGAACCCATGCTGTTCCATCCTCTTGTGAGCAAGATATGGCCCCTTCAAGTTGTCCTCTCTCAATCTTAATAGTACGTTTAGGGTGCAATGCATCTGCAAAATTTTCTCATTTTCTTTTATATTTTTTCACCAAAAAATAATAAGTATTCAACCTTTTCTGCAATCATTCACCATATGAAATGGCAACATCTATGAGATTCTATTTATTTATATGTTTGTGGAACCCATTTATTTATGCCAATCAGTCCTGAAATTGTTCTTATTCGTTTATCGTTTTCGTTATCATCCAAATTTTTCTTGATAATTATTTGTCAATATTATACTACTGGTGGTTTCTGCAATGTAATCTGATGTTTAAGTACTTCACTATGGTGATGGAAAAAAAATAAAGTTGAGGTCAAGTGACCAAATGAGTTTTTGGACGTTGTAGTAATCTGGTTGTTGATATAATTTGGACATTATTGATCCTTTGTGATAAAGCAATTGATTTGAGTTGTGGTGCTTCTTCTTCTTTAATCAATTGACTTTTGACCAACTACGAAAAACATATAATTCAATTATATGCTTCTCCCATCATGAATTGTATGGAGCATAAAAAAAGAATGTAATAACTCGAATCCAACCCAAATCATTCAATAATATATGCTTTAGTACTATTGTGCGAAGTTTTGTTTTAAGTTATCGCTTAAAAAGGCCTTGTAGTAACCCGTGGTCCCATGTCTTAGTGGTTGGGGATTTCAAAATGAAGCTACACCGTCAGAGTTTAAATGATGATATTATAAATATAATTTCACATTTGTCCATTAAACTTCAAAGTGTGGATAGACCTCTCCCTTAAGATGGGATCGAGTTGCACTATTGTTCTTTGTTGTCCCAGAAGTAGTAAATTTGAGTCCTCCTACATGATTGAATTTATGTTTGTTTCCGAATTTGTTGTATTTAATTTCAATGTGTTTGGGCTCAAGCCACCTGCACAGTTGCACGTAAAAGGATGTGTTAAAGTACTTAAATACAATTATTAAACTTTTTTCTAGCTTTAGCTTTTGGGTCCGATGGTTACTAACCCGTGCCATACCAAGTTGACCGTAGTCTTTGTGGCTTAGGAGTGTTGGATCTGAGATGTTGGTTGTTTGCTATAATATTGATTACTTTTGGACAGTTGTAATTGCTGTGTTTTTTAGTCATTGAACCAAGTGGTGGTTAGCATAGCTCTATCATTCTTTAAATTAGAGAGATTGGTAAAATGGTGTTATGTACATCATCAATTCATGATTATTAGATTTTGAAATCATTTATGAACTCTCTTTTTTTCCAGTGTCTCTCTCTTGCACACCAAGAAACCATGGAAGCACATGCAAGTGTCTGTTTGATTAAACAAGCATAATAGCCTCACTAACAAAGTGGCCCAAATGCTATATTCCAAATCATAAAATTCAGTGTACAAGCAAATAATTATACATGAAAGCTAAGTCCCATCAAAACCCACCCATTAATTTTCTCCTTAACTTCTCTGGTCGACTTGGCAGCATCAATACATATGATGCCACATATTCAAGATTATTTCAGATCATATATTAGAGGAAAAAAAATAAGCCCTTAAATTGGACAATAAAAACTTTTGTACTTTAGTTCTCAACCCTTTAGTGAAGCAATGGCCATATCTTTGTTACATTGGCAATATAATTTGGAAACACATCTCTGATATGCCTGATAGAGAGGCATAATATATATGAAGCATATACATGTGCTGTGTAGCAATTGAGAATAAAGGGGCCAAAAAAGTAGAGTCAAAGGGACCATGTTGAGTGGTAGCTACTGTAATAATCTCCATATCCTTCTCTTGCCCATCTCTCCATCTCCACTGGCTCATGTGAATTGGTTCCCTGCAAGCATTAAATTCATTTAGACATATGAACACAACCTACCATCATACAATTGCTTTCAAATAGACTTCTTATTTCTTGACTAGATTTAGACAACTACACATATTTATTTAGAAAGTATCTTTTGGATTATATAATCTAAGAAACATTTTTAGATAATAAAGAGTAACATGCCTCTACTGTTTTGTGTTAGCATACACATATGAGTAAATACTATTGTTGGACTCTATCCTATCGACTTAAACTTTTAGGTGTGATGGTTACTAGAAAGATGTTATTGAAGAAGGATACCTGGGTCTTTCGATTAGCTTCGGTTTGAGGGTTCGAGTCATGGGAAGAGGAGCATGCAGCAGCAAGCTCCATAGAAAGAAACTATAAGTTTGGGACAAAACAAAGATGAACAAGAGAGAAATAATTAGTTCAAAATTTGAATACACAAATATGTTATATATATATATATATATATTATCAGGCTTAATTATGATATCTGAATTACCTCAACTTGATTCTGCAACGAGTGGACGTAATTGATTATCTCCTCTAATGTCCCTGCCATTCCCATTGTCTGCAGATTTACAAACTCTATGTTTTTAGTACACATATATACCGAAAAGCATACAAAACATAAGCTTGAAGAAATACATACCTTGTGGCATCCTGGAACAAGGTCTTGCAGGCATTTCATTTTCTTATTGATCTTCTCCCTTCTCACCTGGTTCACAAAAAACATAATTTTAATTCATACTCCTGTGCTGTATACGAATAAATACTAAGCGAAAAACATACATACCCTTTCTGCTATGCTGTGACTATCAGTAGCTTGTCCTCTTTTGGCTCTAACATGAACAACTTCCTCTGCTTTGCCCTCCTCTTTCTCATTGCTTTTGCCTTTCTTCCCTCTTCCTAACCTCTAAAAAAATTTGCAATCTGTTAATATCCAAAAAAAGAAATAATGCTACATAGAGAGAAAGTAGTTCAAAAAAACAATTGAGATATATACATACATTCTTTCTTCTTTTATCGGTGTCTCCTTCGAATTCAATCGTTGAAGCTGAACATGAAATGTTCTGGGAGATACTTGTTGATTGTTCCCTTGCTTGTCTTTGATTGTTTTCATGGAAAACATCTTCATTTGCTGTGATCAGGCTGTCTGCAGAGTGGAAATTACTTAAAAGATTGTTTTGTGTATAGTTTTCAGGGAATTCGGATTGTTGGTGGGACATTAGGGGAGTTTGTAGTGAGAAGTGATCTGGAATGTTGAAGTTCTCTGACATGCATGGCTTTAGCTCTGAAAACTGATTTAGAACTGCCATGTTCATATCCATATCTGAGAAGTGTTGAAAAGGCCTTAACCTCTGCAAATTTTGTCCAAAATCAGCCATGTAAAAATGAAAAGATGGTTTTGTATTATGAAGAGACTTGAAAGTGCAATATATATATATATATATATAGGACCAGACCCGAAATCTTTTGTGCGGTCTCAATATGCAAATTGATGTTTATCTAATTATCATATGTGATAATTCTTGATACCATATGAAAAATTCTAGGTTTGGTCCTAAAAGAAAAGGAACCTCTATATATAGAGAGAGATATTAGTATATTACTATATTAGTAATAATTATTAACAATTCCCTCTCAGTTTGAGATGTTGGGCAACAGCGTAATCTGTTTTCCTTTAGAATTAAGGAGGTAAAAAAATTGAAAACACATGGATGTTGGCTGCAAGGGACTCTGAAGCTGATCAGTTTTCCACTGTAGGGTCCATTTTAAGGATATACATATAACATATCCAGTTGTGTAGATCTCTCCTAGTTGGAACTTGGAAGATTATGATAAAGGTCTTTTTCTTTAGTTATTTAATTAATTTCCAACCAAAAAAGAAATGATAAAGTTTAGACACTTGTTTACTTTTATTGTTTTTTTTATTTTATTTTATTTTATTTTTTATTTTTAATTAAATCAAATCTTGTAGATAGAACACATCATGGGCATGGTCATGTCAGACATTTGCAAGAAAAGTGCCATTGGAACTAAATACTGATCCAAGTTAGAAAAACCAAGCCATTGGTTTTTCCTCATTTTATAGTACAAATAATAATTTATTGGGGCTATTTTCTATTAATTAAAACTAGGGCAAAGGGTAGGACAAAAGGATATGACACTCCAAATAATTTTATATATATATATATATATATATATATATATATTTGTAAAAGCTGAAAAAGCATGTAAAATTTCTGCTTATTTGTGGTCTGTGTAGAAGATATCATAGAAATTATAAGGTGCCTACTCATGTGGAGATAGTTTTATCTTGATATGGTTTGTGATGCACAAGACAAAAGTTAAATGATAAAATTATCTTAGTGGTTAGATTCATAATTAACAGTTGACTTATGTTATCTGTATAAATGAAGTGTGTGCAGTCTATACCTGAAAATAAATAATTAAAATCATTAGTGAAATGTTGTAGTTAGTAGTTACAATGACTTAGCTACTATCATTAGTGAAATTGCTATCATTATTACAGAAGTTAAGGTTGGCATGGTAAGCCTCCCACAAACCACTTCTTTGATATTGTGGTCGGAGTAATATTTTTTTTGGTTTCTCGGTTATTAACTATTAGATTCATCTACTTCAACTAATGGGGTGTATTCAATTAGGATTCTTGAGGACTTTTAAAGACATTATAAATCATTGTGTATTTAATTCAAATATTTAAAGACTTTAAAAGAGTATATATTAATCTAATGGTATTCAATTAAGATTTTTATGGACTTTTAAAAAATCCTTCCAAATCTTGATGTATTGAATTGAGACTTTAAAAATATCTATAAGAATTAAGGTGTATTCAATTGGGATTGGATTTTAAAGGATTTTCTTAAATCATGGATTTTTGTGGACTTGATGGTGAGAGGTATTAATATCATATGCCATAAAAGTCTAGCCTTCTCCCCAATGATTGTTTTCGAAATATACAAAGGCTTGCTGGAACCCCTCTATTTTAACAAATAGACAGAATTCATAAATTTATTTTGGTGGGTTTTTCTATCTAGAAAATTATGAAATTTTATATGTAGATAGAATGTTATGTCTACTATTATTCTACAAAGTTTCGTGATTTATAAATGAGTAAAAAAATTGTTATAATTTTTGGAGTGCACAAAGGTCAATATTGATTTTTGCTTAACAGATTCGGTAAACAAGAAAAAAATGAATGTTTACATATACAAATGATCATGAATTAAATTGATAATTTTACTGTAGCATGTCATATATATCTAGATTATCCATGTCAAATTGTGTAATATTTGAAGCTGTAGAGAAATAATTAAAAATCGTGGATCAAGGGTGGTCAATTGTGACAAGGTTTGGGTTAGGGTTATGCTTTTTTTCAATATTTTATGTATAGCTTTGATTGGTTATTCGATTATTTGATTATTGTTTGTTTATATGATTAGACAAGAGTCTCTTTTGTTTGACAAAATGTTTTCAAAAGCTGAAGGATAGGTAGATGCACAATAAAATAGTAAATTCATCATGAAAATACATTTAATTCTAGTTAGTATCATAAAAATTTCAATTGAATTGGCATTGTCAATTGTTATACTGAAATCCATATTATCAATTTTATCTACTGGAAATTGCGCATTACAAAAAAAAAAAAAAAAAAAAAACGTGATGGCTTATATTAGCTACTCTCTAATCGGTTGTTTTTATGATAACAAATATGTTGCTGCTTTTACTAATGATAATTCATCTGTATTATTACCTATACCTCCTTTTTTTTTTTTTTTTTGTCTCCTTGAAAGAGCTGAAAATTTCTTTAAGTGGAATGACATCAAAAAGTTGTCTCCTTAAGGTTTACGTTGTTACAAGGTTTGCAATACTCATATGGTTATGGAAAGACAAATGGAGAAGGAAGAAAGCAGAGATTGTTGTTAGTACTGCAATTATATTAATGGATCATATTGGTTAAGTGTATAGATAGTGTTATTGGGTCATATAGTGGTATAATTCTTTATCTATAATAAAAGTCAGAGATAACAAATCCATGAAAGTCCATGGATGTCTAAACAAATTCATAAAAGTCAGATGTCTAAATAAATCCATAAAAGTCTGAGATATATGTCTAAACAAATCAATGAAAGTCCATGTGACTTTATAAAAGTCTTTAGAAATCCATAAAAATCTATCACTTAAAAAATGTCTTTAAATATCCTCAAGAATCCTAATTGAATACACCCTCCTAAATCAATATTTACTTTTACTCAATCGATGACACACTAATCTCATATTGATTTTATTAAATTCAGTACATCTACTTCTATTTAGTTAATATTTACTTTTCCTTAATCAATAACTCATTAGTCTCTTAACGACTTTATTTATACGAAATCTTTTTTCATGCGGCCCGGATAAATAGTTTTGTAGCACCTAAGTTTATCACATGCTATATAAACTAGTTTGCACCATGTAATTTTAATTTTATTTTTCAAAATTAACTTTGTAGTTAATTAAAAACAATTTAGGTTCTTCAAAAAAAAAAAATGCTTAGATAATGAAGTAAGGTCATCTCCAACTCAAAAACTCATTTTGGTGCAACTTTCACACTATTTAGTTTTTCCATCTCAAACCTACTGCATTAAATGTTACACTAAAAAGAATATTTCTTTCAATATTCTTTTTCTTTCCGCATTTTTATTATTTCTCCACAATAACATTTCACCTCATAATTAACATAATATTGTAATAAGTTAAGAAATTATGAAATTAGTACATTAAGAAATCAAATTTAATTAGCTAACTAAAATATTGCATTTATTATTAAAATAACTTAAACATTACATTTCATAAAATAAAAAAGAAAAAAAATAAAGGTAAATATTGATCATCATTTAATTATCTGAATTGGTATATTCATCCCACAAATGATCAATTAATGCCTTTCAGAGTGCAATTATGAGCTTCTTTATCCTTGATTTTTCTATGTCGAGTTAGGAATTCTTGAAATTAGGTATTTTCATCTACCATCATCTCAACTTCTGGAGTTAGTGCTTCCATATGATCCTCAATTGCATCAACATCACGCTCATCATGTTGTGCATAATAATGCATGCAGTCATTATATTATATAAAACATGTTTATGCCAAAAATGTGCCGGTCCTGCTACAATTGCAAACTGTGATTGGAGAACTCTAAATGCATGTTATACGTCTTTTCTACATCCTTCTTGTTTCATTGCAATTTTTTTTAACGTATATACCATCAGCTAAATAATAATACATGTTATATTCTTTTTCTTGAATGACATAATGAGCTTGAGGAGCAATACCGAGGTTGACAAAAAAGATGGGACGCCTCCAACACATTAACATCGTTGTTGGTACCCGGCAAACCAAAATAGACATGTCATATCCACAGATCATAATCAGCTATAGCCTCTAGAATAATTGTTGGGGATCCACTACAATATGTGTATTGTCCTGCCCAAGTAGTTGGACAATTTTTCCACTTCCAGTGCATACAATCTAGACTATCCAGCATTTCTGGAAAACCACGATCTTTACCAATACGGAGTAATCTGGCAACGTCAGTAGCGTTAGGTGATCTTAGATATTGCTCTGCAAATGCCTCTACAACAGTATGACAAAATCTCTTCAAACTTTCAATTGTTGTAGACTCTCTTATTTTAATATACTCGTCAGTAGCATCCGCTAGTAGACAATATGTCGACATCCGAAAAACTGATGTTATTTTTTGAAAAGTAGACAAACCCAATCTACCAAGCCCATCTCTTCGTTGCACAAAGTAGTTGTCACGAGCTTCCACAACATTAACAATATGAATGAATAAACTTCTACCCATTCAAAAGCATCGACGGAACATTTGATAGTTATATCGTGGGTTCTCGACAAAATGGTCGTTGAACAAACTATAATCATCACTTTCCTGGTCTCGATTGATCACTATATAATATATAATATATATGATAGTATATATATAATATATATAACAATATAATATATAAATATATTATTATTATATATGTTTATATAAATACATTATTATTATACATTATATTATAATATATATAACGATATATAAACATATATAATATAATATATTTATATATTATATTGTTATATATATTATATATATACTATCATATATATTATATACTATATTATAATTATATATATATAATATACTTTTCTATTTATTATTATAATCCATAATATATCATGTTATTATGAATGTTTTATAATTAGGGGTATTTTGGTCAAAATACAGTTAACTCCATTCCATTCCGTTGTTAACCAAACAAAATAATACTGATTTAAAGACTAATTCTAAAGTTCCAACTAAACAAAAAAACTTAGTTTTCCTTTCCTTTCCATTTTCATTTTCATTTTCATTCCCATTACCATTCCGATTACCATTCCACCATGTAACCAAACGTGACCATAGAGTATTGACCAATAACTCGACTATATAAATTTTTAAAAATATAATTTTATTAAAAATTTTGATAAATATTTTTAAATATATATTTGTCGTAGAAATTATAATTTTTTATTAGTTGAATAAATTTAAATTTATCTAACAAGTTTTTTTTTCATATAGTTTATATATAAATATTGTTCAATTGTTAACACATCAAAGGTTGTAGTCAAGTGGTAAAGACTTACAACCTTTGAACTTGAGGTCTCAAGTTTAATCCCACTGATGACAATTAATTGTCATTATTATTAGCAGTGGGCGGTGGTCAGTTTTTAACTGTCAACTATGTTATTATTTTCTTATAGTGCCAAAATCTGAGCTTAAATGTCAACCATTGGATAAATTTCATCACCATTTGAACCATATGATTAAATCTGAAAAGAGTACCTCCTAGTTTCTATAAACATCAACCCACACTAAATTAAACATATCTTTTCAAATCACTTATCTCTTCGATTCACTTTTCCCTTCAAATCACTTTTTCCAAAAAATGACTTCAAGTCACCAAAGTTCTTCATACACAAATGAAGAAGACACACACCTTTGTCTTGTATATCTTGATATTTCGTAAAACCCGATCATAGGTATAAACCAATCAAAGGATATGTTCTGGTCTCGAGTTGAGACTGCTTACAACAACACCAAACTAGAGATTATCAGTCAACTTCGTGGCAAGAGATCGGTGTAGTGTCGAATGCAAACTATCCTTACTGCAGTTGGGAATCGTGGGGATGTCTATGACATATCGAAAGTCTTAATCCAAATGATGCTTCAGAAGCTGATATTGTGAGTATTTATTACAATTAAAGTGTTAAAAATATTATATTTGATACTGAATTTTAACAATATATATTTGTATCATTTTGCAGATAATTCATACCAAAATGTTATTAACACAAGATAAGAATTACAAAAAAAAGATTCAAATTTGATCATGTGTGGACCATCCTCAAGGATATTCAAAAATTTACAGATAACGATAATGCAACATCAGCCTTTCAAAGACAAAGTGCTAATATTATATCATCACAAGAAGACTCTCCAACTCTAGAGTCTCCCACACCGGCATCCCTCGGGACTAGCTTCATTTTCTCTTAATATAACTAATGATGACGTTGGCGGTAGTTCATCTTAACGGCCTGTTGGGGTGAAGAAAGCCAAATTAAAAAGGATTGCTGATGAAAACGCAACAAAAATTCTTGACACTATGGAAGAAGGAAGTCAAAAACTCCTTGAAGTTAAAAAAAAAAAAAAAAAAAGTACGGATAGGGATAGAACTTATGCAATCCAAGAGAGAAAATTGGACATGGTTGAATTTCAAGAGGAAAACAAAATTTTAATGCAAGATTTGAATTCCATAACTAATCCAAACCTACTCGAGTTTATGTATCGTGAACAAATAAGAGTTATGGAAAAAGAGCTCAACAACAAGGCCATGGATTTCAAAATACATCTGAGTCTTTTGGCCTATTTTTCAATAACCTCAGTGGATCCGGAAATAATCTTCTAGACAACTAAATCCTTGTTGTAATTTATGTTGTATTTTTCCTTAATTTTAGTGTCTTCCAATTAGTGGTAATTGATTTTATCACTATGAAGTTTGTATGAAGTTTTTAATGTTTTTATTAATTAATGTATTTTGCTTTAATTTTTGTGTTTTCAATTAAGTGATTTATGTAAAAAAAAAAAAAAATTGCATTAAAAATTTTGTATTACACACTTAATTTTAGTTTCTTATAAATGTTAATATAAATAATAATTAAATTAAAACAAATATAAATTAAACAACTCATTAAATAATAAAAAGGATCAAATTAAAATAAATTTAATTGATTAAGGGTAAAAGTGTGATTAAAAAAACCTTTAAATAAAGGATATAATCAGAATATATTTTATTAAATAGGGTCAAACTGTGAATAAATTAAAATTTAAGGATTAAAATAAGGTACATTTCTGTCTGCGGCAATTTGGGTTTTTGCTCCAAAACAGAGATGGGTTAGGGACTTAGAGACGCTCTAAGTGAATTGATATTCTCTACCGAGCTGATTTCAATAAATTCAGTGATATTTATAATGGAAAATGTTTTGGGTATCAACCGGTTGAGATTTATTTCTTTTAATTTTTATTTACTTTTATTACTTTATAAGTATAAATTATTATCTTTACTGATTCTGATCACGGACAAAATTAGACTACGAACGAGACAGCGAAAAAAAAAAATTTGCTTAGATCAGTGATCGTGTAAACCGCGAATTTATATAATAGTATGCTACTTTTATTAAAAAATAAAATTATAAGAACAAAGACAGTAAGACAGTAGAAAATCCGAATGAGATAAGAAAGAGTTAAAAGTAGAGACAATCTCACAACTTGGCAACAATGGCTGCTCTTCTTTGTGTCCACTCCACCTTCCCAAACGTGACTGTAAAACCCCTTGCAGTCCTGAATAAACCTAAGAAGTTGTGCGTTCCATTCGAGCTCAAACAGGGGCAGACCCGTCTATTCCACCAACTGCCTTCTGGTCTGAACATGGAGGTCATTGAGCAAAAGAGTGTCAAAAACAAAGACCCAGATGAGAAAATGAGAGAGACAAGTGAAAACCCACCTTTGGTCTTTGTTCATGGCAGCTACCATGCAGCTTGGTGCTGGGCTGAACACTGGTTGCCTTTCTTTTCTGCTTCTGGCTTTGATTGTTATGCAATCAGCTTGCTTGCTCAGGTCATTCTTCTCCCTTTCTCTCTCTAATTTGTTTTTCCTTTTGATTTTATATCTATTCTCTAAAAAGCTTAATTGGGTGTGGTGTGTTCCTGTATGTAATCTTTTTTGTGGGTTCAGGTACTTTTTCTCTAATCAGTCTTTAAGCTTAAATTGTTAGAATTTTTGTGGTATATATGATTTGTAGTGTTCTTGGATCAGTTATCTAAATGTGTTTGTTTCTTGATCTATACACATCTTAGCATATTGAAATGTACATTTGAATTATTATAGGGAATAGGGGTTAGGAGTGTTATTGGCTTTTTCTTTTTTCTTCTTTGATATCCATTATGCTTTGTTTGGTTGATTAGATTTTATCTAAATAGGAGAGAAAGAAAAGATTTTGAATCTGAATATTATTTGCAATTCAGGAAAGATAATAGCTTCCCTCAACTGAGTCAAATAAATCCATCTTTGTCTCACATTTTTTTTCTGAATAAACAAAGCAACATTAAATTTAGGATTTAGAAGTAACAAAGTCTATTCTCCACATTTCTTTTGTCAAGCAAATGAGTGGAGGTAATTGGTTTTATTTATACATTTTGTCTCTGTCTCTTTTCAAGTTTAGAAAAGATTTGCTGTAATGTTAAGTGGTCCTTTCCTGAAAGTATACAATTAGTTTGAGTCTTGAATTAGCTACCTTTATCCTTTTCCCATTCTGTACTATAAGTTCAGAGTTATATAATGTTTCTCTGCAAATATATTGCTTCTACTTTATTTTCGCTTAGATAAAATGTTGTACAGTGTGCCGATCTCTATTCAGCTTTTCCTTACTACTCTTCAGTGGTTCTTTTACCAATGTTAAGGTGTTTAGTTCATAATGGAATAAGGCACAAATAGTCTTCTCTTTGAACTGTATCGGTTACTAAAACTATTACAATATTTTTGTTTGGGAATCTCATTTTGACTTGGCATGTCTTCTCTAAATGAATAGGGTGAAAGTGATGCACCTGCTGGCACTGTTGCTGGTTCTCTCCAGGTACTTTAGCAGTTTAGTCCGTTAGTGGAAAATAGTTCCTTCGACAAGACAATACCAGTGATGTTTTTCTTCCACATTCTTTGTAACAAACATTCATGGTTTCCTTGAAGAAAATAATGCTCTTTTGATTTCTTGTTCACTCTAAATTCTGCAGTAGACACATGCAGGTGATATTGCTGACTTCATCCAGAAAAACCTCTGTTCACCTCCAGTTTTGCTAGGACATTCATTTGGAGGGCTCATAATTCAGTATTACATTGCAAAAATAAGAAATGAACAATCTCCAGGTAACGTTCTGCTTCTGGTTGGTTTATAATCAAGACAGATGGGAAGAAAAAAAAAATGCCTTATTGAAAACAATTAAGTACTTATCATGAAAACAATATTACAACTTATCATTTACATAATAAATAAATCATGATAACAATTAAGTACTTATCATTTCTATGGCTGGGAACTAGATTGTTAGTATTACGACTTATTTTTGCTCCACGAATCCTATTTTCTCATCCATGAGTAGAATATCTCAATTGACATTAGCCTTAAGGCATGATGTATGTACCTGCTGTGAAATTTGGTATGTTGGATGAGAGTTTTGAGTATTTGAAACTTCGAACTTCTGAGTCTGTGCCTCTAGGAACTTACCTTTCCATTCTGTTACTTTTAAATTTAGCTTCTCATACCCTGTAAGAAAATAGTATCTTATTAGTAGTGGTTTCTTTTATTGGTTTATTGGTTTTAACTAGTATTTGCTTGCACTGACTTTGTTCTTATAATGGGCTTGATTATAGATACTGGAACTCCATTTCAGGAATTAGCAGGGGCTGTGCTTGTATGCTCTGTACCTCCGTCTGGTAATAGGTGACTTCTGATACTATCTAATGTGTGTACTCTTCTGTGCTGGAGTATAACTGGCCTAGACTGAGATTTTCTCTTTTTTTTTTTTTTTTTTTTTTTTTTTTTTTTTTTTTTCAGTGGGTTAGTGTGGCGGTATCTATTTTCCAAACCTATTGCTGCTTTTAAGGTATTGGCTTTGTCATTTTGACAAAATAATTTGTCTTACTTTTTTCTTTTCCTGCATTTATCCGTGGCACTTGTATATTAGAAAACTGGATTAATTGACTTCAGGGCCTGTAAGTTGCATTTTGTGGTAGTCTTAGATAATGATCCTACACATGATCTGTCTGTTCTAACTCTTCTTCTTTCATCCTCTGTTTCAAGGATAAGTTATAGTTTTACTACTATTTGTTCAAAAAGTAGATGTGATAACCCTTTTAATCAACATCTACAGTAATCTTTCTTTAATTTCCCAAGGACATATGAAATACTAATAGAAATATGATCCGTAAAATCCGTTCGTGCTTTTGAACAGGTGACACGCAGCTTGGCAGCTAAAGCTTTTCAGACTGATCTGTCTCTTTGTAAGGAAACATTTTTCTCTTCAGCAATGGGGGATCCTCTGGTCCTACGGTTTGTTCATGACCTATCTGTTTTAGTCCATAAATCTTCTATTCTTGCTGTCTCATTCACATATATTGGTTTGATAAAATAAACTCACATTGAAAATTGAGCAATGGAATAACTCAGAATCATGAATGTCTGCTAAAGTCATGCCGTCACACCTAAAACTAAGTTGTAAATGGAAAGTTTGTAAATGCCTTATGCCTGTATGCAAATTTAAATAATTAATCTCAAAAAGGGTGATAACTGTATCTATAGAAGACAGAATATGGTAACTATACACTAATCATAATGAAAACCATGTCTCATTTTAGATCAGATTTTCTTTCTGTATTTTCATACTTGAATTTTTTTTCCTCTGAAATGATCACATGAATATTCCAAATTATTGTTGCAATGCTTTCATTGTAACTGCGCTTTTGTAGCTTGTAATGCAAACAAAAGACAAGTCGGTAATGCAGCTTGTACTGGAGCTAATAAACAAATAGGCACCATGGCTTGTACTGCATTATAGGATAACTAATAATCTTTAAACCTTTGAATCATTTCGAGAATGTGTGAAGTGATAACTATTGACCACGAGAAAAATTGCCACTGCGCATGGATTTAGCCGATAGGACTATATTGCCAAGACAAAATCCTTTCTTGTATGAACTGATTGTGCATGGAGTTAGAATTTCAGTTCAGTTGTGAAAACATTCCTATGAATTTGCTATAGACCCAATACTTACCAGCAAAACAGTGTTGATGACCTTTGTAAGTCCTTTCACCAACTTATTACAGTATTGATACATTTCACAGATGGCTAGTCATCATGTGAATTTTTCAAGTTTCAGTTGCTCATGATCAATTGTGGAGCCATTTCATCATAATACATCATAAATCCAGACTACATTACTTTAATCCTAATGATTATCGATAGAAGGTGGCTTGGCCTTGATTACCTCTAGGCCATTAGACTTTAAGAAGGGAGCCGATCTTACGGAATTCTTTTTTGTGGAAATGGATTATACAGAACTCAATCCTGATGAGTGATGACTCTTAACAAAAGTATCACAATTTTGATTTGACATGCTTCATGTTTGATTCTTTTATTTTTATTGAGTAACTTCCCTTTAGTCAAATCTTCTATTCCCTTTCATCGATCTATTTTTCTTGCAGTTATCAGGAGTTAATGAAAGAAAGTTCCAGGATGCCATTGTTTGATCTGAGGAAGCTAAATGCATCACTTCCGGTTCCTTCGGTGCCAAAATCTTCTATCGAAGTTCTTGTTGTGGGTGCAAAGGATGACTTCATAGTGGTAATTTATATCTGATATGGAGCTTCCTCCTTCCAACTACCTATTCTTTTATCTAAAGCTGTATCACAGTTTTCTAAAGCGACCAATAAGTTTTCTGGTCCTGGATTGAAGACAACATTACAAAGCATTTGATTCTTGATCCATAAAAAGTTCTTTGATTCTTGATCCATAAGAGTGTTCTCCTCTGTTGCATATTTTACTGATAGAAGCATTTTTCAGGACGCGGAAGGACTTACTGAAACGGGCAGGTTTTATGGTGTTTCGCCAGTCTGTGTTGAAGGGGTTGCTCATGACATGATGTTAGATATTTCATGGGAGAAAGGTGCAGCAGCTATACTTTCATGGCTAGATAATTTAAGCAATTAGAACCCAACACTTATAGAGAACACCATTGAGGCCTATCACCTAATTTGCTCAAAATGCACACATCAAACTTGCACTATAGAGGGAGAATAACTCATACAAGATTGAGTATATTTGAATATATCGAATTTCCTTTTCTCTGTACTTTTTATCAATCGGTACCTCCGTACGTCTAGTAAGTGACAAAGAGGCTAGTTTTTCTTTTTCCAGTGTTTTTCACGTTTTTCTGTAAACAAAGTGAAAAATGGTTACCAAACGTTATAGGACAACCCCTTAAAGTTTGGGCAACAAAAAGCACAACCCAACCCTATACTCTAAATAACTAAAACACATTGAAAAAAAATAAAAATAAAAATAAAAAACTTGATTCGAGGATCTAGAACCGTTTGTGAAGAGAAGATCTAGATCCTGTTTAGTGAGAGAGAAAATAGAAAGAGAAAAAGAGGTGGAGGATATGTTTAATGAGTGTTCCATGTTCATTTTCTACACTAGTTTTGTTTCTTGTGTTTTTCATGTCTTTTTTGTAAACAAAGTGAAAAATGGTTACCAAACGCTAAGAGGATATGGATATATTTAATGTGTTTTCCATGTTCATTTTGTTCCTGTATTTTATATTTTTTTTTATAAAAAAAGTGAAAAATGGTTACCAAACGTTACTGAACAACCCCTTAAAGTTTGGGCAACAAAAAGCACAAGCCAACCCTACAATCTAAATAACTAAAACACATTGAAAACAACAAATAAAACAAAAAATTGACTTGAGGATTTAGATCTGTTTATGAGGAGAAGATCCAAATCCTGTTTAGTGAGAGAGAAAATAGAAAGAGAAAAAGAGGATGAGGACATGTTTAATGTGTTTTCCATGTTCATTTTGTTTCATGTGTTTTACATGTTTTTTGTAAACAAAGTGAAAAATGATTACCAAACGTTACTGAATAACCCCTTAAAGTTTGGGTAACAAAAAGCACAAGCCAACCCTACAATCTAAATAACTAAAACACATTGAAAACAACAAACAAAACAAAAAATTGACATGAGGATCTAGATTTGTTTGTGAGGAGAAGATCCAGATCCTGTTTAATGAGAGAGAAAATAGAAAGAGAAAAATGGTTTTTTTTTTTTTTTTTTCTAAGATAACTAATCCCATAAATCAGGTGGGACTTGAAACCATCAATGCGGTTTCTACTAAAGGGTGATGTGTTAGTAAAAATGGTTTTAAAAATAAGTAACTAGTATTTGTATCGATTAAACATTCTTTTGATGTTATTTAAAGTTTTAAACTTCATTAATTTGGTTCTAACTCTATAAAATCAGTTTAAAAAATGTGCCCTTTCCATACATTTTCTATTTTTCTCTATAAATATATTATGAAACTATAGTTGGTCATGTAACCAAACAAAGCACGTTATTGTTATTGTTATTTATTTATTTATATTGACATAAACATTAACATAGCACAAATCACCTTATGTTTTCCTAATACTTGATCAACGGTCAACACCCCATTAATACTATTTCAAAAAACATCCCATTAAAACTTATAATAGCAAAAGATGGTGACAAAAACATATTGATTGCAATCTAAAACTTGAACATTGAATTCAGAACGACATTTTAATAAGATACCCCACTTCAAACTTACTTTAGAAACTTGATACCACATGTCCACAATTATCCCTCTATTGTACAATCCAACAAAAAAAGTCAACCGAACGTCGGGGCACATTTTACACGGTTTCAGAATTAAATGAATTTACAATTTCATCGACAAACTTGTCTATAAATATGGACTTGTATACATCTGAAGAATTCATGCAGCCACCATCAAAACAAAACAATCAATGGAAGCAACCAAATTCTTATCTTCTACTCTTCCTCTTCACAACCCTGAAGTTTCTTTGTCACTGTCGACACGTCGAAAAAAACCCTTTATCATTTTCAATGCTACAAGTGGAAGATCAGGATCCACCAGGAATGATGGAGGAGACTATAGAGGAAGGATTGTGGATGAGAACATGATTGTGCTGAGAATGCGAATTCGGGAGAATAAAATGATGGAGACGAGGAACGACACGCCTTCAAATTGGATGGAGTGGGAAAAGAAATATTATGCAAATAATGGTTATAATGAAGATGTGTGTGGAGCATTAGGGTTTCTTCAAAACTATTTGATGAGTGTGAGGCCTGCTTTGGTTTTAGGCTTGATTACACTTGTGACTTTGAGTTTGGTCCTATCAACTGGGGTTGTGTTGGTTCATGCTATTCAGATAGCTCAGATGATGATCTCATCGATCTGGGATTCACTAATTTCTTTTTCCTAATCATAATTAGTAGCTCTACTTTCTTGTGTGTGTGCTGCGTTGGGTAACCGTTGATCCTATTATATAACCGCGTAATTAAGTTTTGAATATATATAGTCATGAGCAAGCCATGACGAGTAGAAAAACAAAGAATTACTTTTAAAGTTTTTTTTTTTTTTTTTTTGGTTAATAAGAGTATAATAAATGCAAGTTCTAAGAGCACATTTTAATTTATTCGGACTAAATCCGATTTTAATTTATTCGGACTAAATCCGATTATACCGAGGAATGGCTTAAATGAAAACTTAATTACGAAGTTACTCAAAGAAAGCCTCCAAATGAAATTGACAAACCATTGACGAGATGAGAATGGTTTGGTTTGAGAAGGTTATTGTTAGTTTACTGTCTTTTTCTAGATTTCATGTGGATGTCATGATTGAGTCTCATGCCTTGAAAGTATGGCGATTCACAGGCTTTTACGGAAATTCGAAACCGGATCAAAGACACCATGCTTGGACGTTTATGCGTAGGTTGAAAGGTATGTCGGATCTACCTTGGTTGTGATGTGGAGACTTTAATGAGATTCTCACAGAGGCGGAAAAATCTAGGGGTCGCCCTCGACTTTGACACCTTATGGAGAATTTCAGGGAAGCGCTTGATTGTTGTGAATTGGAAGACATGGGCTTCTCCGGTCTTTATTTTACTTGGTCTAATAAATATGAGAGGGGTCTTATGGAGGAAAGGCTTGATCGTGCAGTTTGTAGTCACGATTGGAAGCAACTGTTCTCTTTTTCAAAGGTGGAACACCTGGACTTTTGGTTCTTAGCTCATAAAGCCCTGTTGATAGGTGTGTTAGATTTGCGCCCCTCTCCAAGTCAATTTTGTTGCAGAAAGAAGCGTCACTTTTATTTTGAGGCTTGTTAGGCAGATGAGGAGGATTGTCGCAGGCTTGTGAATGATAGTTAGGGTGAGTATGGTGGCCGTAGTGATATGCGGAATGCTGTCGTGAAAAATCAATGGTGTGCGGGTAAGTTGGCAAACTAGAATAATATCCACCGTCAAGCACTTTAGCGGGATATCAAACTGAAAAAAGAGGAGTTGGCCAATGCTTCTAAGGATCCATTGCAGGTGTCATGGAAACCTGTTCGCGTTCTTGAGAATCAGTTGGATAGGTTATTGGAGAAAGAAGAAGGCTATTGGAAACAGAGATCTCGTCAGGATTGGCTTAAAAATGGAGACTTTAACACTAGGTTTTTCCATTGGAAAGCAACATCTAGGGAAGCTAGAAATGAAATAAGGGGTCTTTAGGATAATGGTAGGGTTTGGCATGAGGATAGAGCTGATATTGAAAGGGTTGTGGTGGATTATTTTTATGGTTTAATATGCTTTACGTGTCCCTCAGTTGAGCAGTTGATGTCTGTCACTGATTGTATTCCTTCGAAGCTTTCTAGAAGCAGGTCTGAAACGAAAGGCTGTCTTTGATATATTCCCTACTAAGGCATCTGGTTTGGATGGAATGCCGGCTTTGTTCTATCAAAAGTTCTGGGATATGATGGGTGGAGATGTCACGGCTGTTAGCCTTCGTTGTCTGAATTAGGGAGAATTGCTGGAAAAGATTAATAAGACCCTGATTACCTTGATTCTGAAGAATTCTCAACCAACTTGTATGATAGAATTTTGCCATATAAGTTTGTGCAATGTGACTTACAAAATTATGGCCAAGGCCTTTGCCAACCGGTTCCGTTTAGTGTTGGGGGATATGATTTTGGAATCACAAAGCATCTTTGTGCCGTGTAGATTGATATCAGATAATGCAGTCATTGGGTTTGAATGTATTCATACCATTCGAACTCGTATTCGGAAGCAAGGTTCAATGGCCTTAAAGTTGGATATGTCGAAGGCCTACGATCTCGTTAAATGTAGTTTTTGTCGGCTGTGATGTTGAAGCTTGGTTTCTCTAATGCCTGGGCTAACAAGGTTATGAGTTGTGTGATGTCAATATCCTTTTCTTTTTTTTATAAATGGGGAGTGTTGTGGGAACCTTAAGCCATCACGTGGGCTTCATTAAGGAGATCCGATGTCTCCATATCTTTTTCAGATCTGTGCTGAGGGACTCTCTAATCTAATTCATAGAGCTGTGGATATTGGTGATCTTTCGAGTATTAGGTGTGGTAGGATAGGCCCTACTGTTTCACACATTTTCTTTGCGGACTATAGTTTAATGTTTGCCAATGCTATTAAGAAAGAATGTGATGTCATCAAAAGAATTATGTGTGACTACTTTGCGGCTTCTGGACAAATCATTAACTTTAATAAATCTGCTCTCTGTGTGAGTCGATTGGTCTCTAGATCCAGGGGGTCTCGTTTGGCTCGCTAGTTCAGGGTTGAGTTTGTGAAATTCTATGAACGGTACCTGGGTCTCCCAAGCTTCGCGGGTAGGAATAAAAAGAATCTATTTGAGAGCATTAAAGACAAGATTTGGAGTAAGTTAAAAGGGTGGCATAATATGCTTTTTTCGATTAGTGGCAAGGAGGTTTTGCTTAAGGCCATTATTCAGTCCATCCATGCGTATGCGATGAGCCTATTCCGACTTCCTAAAGGCTTAATTGCTAAGTTGCATCGTCTATGTAATCGCTTTTGGTGTGGGAGTACGAAAGCTAATAGGAAATTGCATTGGTCCTTTTGGGAGAAATTATGCGCTATTAAGGAGAATGGTGGAATAGGGTTTAAAGATCTCTTCATGTTCAATTAGGCTATACTAACTAAGCAGTGCTGGCGCTTGGTAAAAAATCTAGATTCTTTGGCTGCTAGAGTTTTGAAAGGAAGATATTTCCCCACCTCTTCATTCTTGAAGGTGGGTAAATGTGCTTCTGTTTCCTATGTTTGGAATAGTTTTCTTTAGAGACGTGAGTTACTGGAAGCTGGTTCGAGATGGTGTGTGGGGAGCTCGAATATTTTAGTCTATTAAGATCGTTGGATTCCGAGGCCCCACTCTTATAAGGTTCAGTCTCAGCCTGTGTTTGGTGAATAAACTACGGTACAAGCCTTGATTACCCCATCGGGATCCTGGAACTACCAGTTGGTTCGCTCTTCCTTTGTTTATGAGGAGGTTGAGGCGATTTTGAGCCTAACTCTAGGTTTGTCTCAGATTGAGGATTTTCTTTTTTGGCATTATGATAAAGGGGGTTTGTACTCTGTTAAAAGTGGCTACAAAGTTCGTAGATTTTTGCTAAATTGGGATTGTCCTTCTAGCTCGAATGAAGGTGGTTGGTGGAAGACTTTGTGAAGATTAAAAATCCCTCCAAAAGTTAGATGCTTTATTTGGAAGGCCTGCTAAAATTGGATTCCCACTTTGGTGAATCTTGTTGGACGAGGTGTTACAACGGATATTAGGTGCCCTGTTTGTGGTAGAAATCTGGAGACAACTACCCATGCTCTGTGGAACTGTAGCAAATTGTAGTACATTCGCTCTCAGTTTGCTACTCTGAAAGGTATGTGTTGGGGTGATAACAAGATTTCTTTTCTTTCCTTTCCTTTTTCTTAATCCTAATAAGGAGGATGTTGAAGTCTTCTGTGTGGTGTTTTGGAGAATCTGGTTTTGGAGAAACCAAATGGTTCATTCTCTTGACATCTCTGTTGCTGAAAATGTGGTGGCCTGGGCTTTTTTGTTTCTTTGGGATTATCAGGATGCAATCTTACCTGTTAAGCATGGCCTTGTTGTATGCCTGCTCTGCATGCAAAATGGTGTGGTCTAAGTGAGGGGTTTTATAAAATCAATATCGATGTTGCTATATGTAAAATCTTAGATTTATGTTGGCTTGATTCCATTGCAAAACTCTCTATATTTGTAATAGTTGTTGCTTAGGTGATTCTTAGTGAAAAGAAGCTTCAAAGGTGAAGAAGCAATATCTTGTGTAAATATCATCTTCAAGGGGAACATCACATTCTTGAATGCTAAGGTATCAAGTCTTCCTCTTGCAAGGCGTAAGCGTACACACACACAATTCATACATGTGTGTCCCTATATCGTTGTGCAAACATTTGGTATGACACATTCACACACATTTAAGTATGCACATGTATTGGTCTCGTATTGACATATATTGTAAATTTGCATGTTTTATGACCATTGCTTAAATATGGCATACTTGTGTGATATTGTGTTTATTTGTTTGTGTTTCTTGTATTTTGGACTTGAACATGATCTTATTTGATTTCTTATTAAGTCCTGGTCATTTCGGTTACTCATTCATTAGGTTTCGAGTCCAAACGATGTAGCTACGCTACTTTGCGTTCTCATTCGTTGAATTGTCTTTGTTATCATTTTTCGAGATGAATTCTCAACCTTTTTACAAATTTTTGTAGTCATTGTTATGCGTGAGGGATTCAGTTCATAAACTGAAAACGGATTCAAGTTCGGATGCTAGAATACGGCTGAAGAATGTGAGTGGAGCGTGAGAAGAGCAAGTGCGACCAAATTCCAAGCTTGGAGTCCACGTATGCCACATGTCTAGCACACCTCTCTGCCCACATGTGCCATACGCGGTCCACACGTGGCTGGTGATGTGGCATGTTTCGATTGGTTGCTTTTTCCCTCTCTTAAAATCTTTTAAATGCTCTCCATTCTCTCCCATTTATTCTAAAAAGAAAAATTGAAAAAGAAAGTGTGTAGAATTTCTTCATGATTTTTGATTTCTTATTTTGATCATAACTCTCTCATACGAACTCGAAATTGAATGATCCAAAAGCCAAAATTGTTGGTCCTAAAGATAGCTACAAACTTCAAGCATTTTTAGAGTCATTTAAGTTCATGATTTTTCACAGTGAGCATATTTCAGTCCGAGCTTCAATCTTTGTATGTGAAACATCTTCAACTTACTTTCTCTTTTGATCATCTCTTTTAATCTTCCTATTTGATAGATGAAATATGTTGAGAATGATGTTAATTCACTTTCTAGGTTTGTATGATCGATTGATTATTGAGTTTTAGCTTTGTGATTTGATTTGAGCATATTTTAGCTAAACTTAATTGAACTTGAAATTGATCTAGAAATGTTATATATGATGTGCCTCATGATATTTTTTAGGTTTAATTTCATCATCTAAAAACTAAGATTTTTGTGTGATATATTGAATATTCATATCTTGTTCTTATTGATTCACATGTCTTGATTTCTAGATACATTTGTGATTGTTTGTTGAAAGCATATTCTAGATGATCATTGAACATGTTCATAGAGCTTGATTGATCACCTTGCTTTATTTGACTTGTGTTTGCATCATTTGCATCACTTAGATCATTGCCTTGTGGAAAGTTTGAAGTCTCTTTCAAAGTGAGTGAAGCTTTAATTAGAGCAAGAAGACTTGACTAGGACATGTGGTCCGGATAGTCATGCAAAATTCTTAGCTATGAGTGTGGTACTCCGAATGGTTGAGTTAGGGAAGCTTGACTAGGATCCTAGTGATCTAGATAGCTAAGTAAGGAAATCTTTCTAGAGGCTTGAGAGCCTTGGATAGGGACACACCTTAGATAGGGAGTAGGCTAGGTTGTTCATTAGGCCTTGAGGGTAGATTAGGAGTTGATCGCTTGAAGTGGATATCATGTGTTGATAGCTTTGAGTGTGTAAGTCATTTTCATATAATGGATTGCTTTGCCGGTGATTTTGGTATCAACCTGTTAACGTTTCCTCTTCGGAGGTTTACCACGTAAAAACTATTGTGTTAATTTTAGTTTTTATGTTTCTTTATCTTCCATATCATGTATAGAATGTATCACTTGTATATTGATTTCTGCATATGTTGACTTGTACAATACAATTGTTAAGACACATCAATTGTACATTGCATTCTTATATTCCTTAAAATTTGTATTTGGAAGAAATTGAGACTATACCTATTCACAACGCCCCCCTAGGTATAATATACACTATATTACTTAACGGAATTTCACTATTCAAGACATGCTTTATATTGTTGGTGTTAGTGTGATCATTCAAAATTCTAGTGGTCGGGTTATTACTTCCTTAACCTAGAAAATTGCTGCTGGGTATTCGCCTTCTGTGGCAGAAGCCATTGCTATTTTGAGAGGCCTCATTTTCACGATTGATGCTGGTTTACTATCGACTGTGCTTGAAAGTGATACGAAAAGTGTTGTTGAGATGATCAACTCTAAGATTACTTCTTGTGCTGACATTGGTTCAGTTATTAGTGATATTGTCACACATTCTACGCATCTTCATATTTGTATTTCCTTAGTCCCTAGGAATGCCAATAAGGCAACTCATGCTTTGGCCAAGATAGCCTTAGGGTCTTTTATGGATGTCTTTTCGATGGAATATGTCCCTCCATGTCTGGTGTTTATAATTGCAGAAGACTTTCTTCCCAAGCTTTGCTTCTTTAATATAGTCTATTTTCTTCGACAACAAAAAAAAGTATTGTTATTTTTAATAATGGGCATAAAAGCCAATATAAATAATCATTATGATTGGAGAAAATTAGAATTGGATGGTTTCACCGTTAGTGGCGTAGCCAGGATTTCTAGTTATGGGGTTAAACTTAAATACTTTAGTCAAATGATTCTAAGCAAGTTTGATGATGAAAAGAGTTTTAGTAATATAAACAAATTTACACCTACTAAACCTTTCAAAAAAAAAAAAAAGTTTACACCAAATAAGGGGATGTGATTCTTACGGTTCAAGATACATATGCTTTTAAAAACACATATATTTTGAAAATAAATAATAAGAAAATAAGAAATAACCAATTACACAAGTGCATCACTAATGCATTTGAGTAATACCCTATGAGGGTTGAGAATACAAAAAGCATCAATTATGATATAAGAATCAATGGTATTAGAAAGTTACTTTTCAATATACACCACCATGTAACTTTCAAGAAAGTCATCTTCCATCTTATTGCGTAACGTTGTTTTAATAAGTTTCATGATTGAAAGTACTTGCCTTATTGTTGTAGTAGGAACAGAAAGAATCAACATGAAATTAATTAAACGATCAATCAAGTGGAAGTGTTCTGACCTTTCAGTTTCAAATAATGTATGATACAATTTTGGAAGTGAGGAAATATTTGGAAACCTTGTTAAAATTGTGTACAATGGGTTTACTTGACTAAGTTAATTATTAAACGCGTTTGAGCTTTATGATGATATTTGTTTATTTATTTTTAAATTCCTTGATGATGACTCAAACCTGAGACATTATGAGGCTAAATGAAGGCTAAATATTTTTTGAAGGGAAATGAGAGTTATATAGAACAAGATATTGAGCTAAATAGGAATATTACAAACTTTATAATTAATTGATTTAATTTATGTAATAATTTTTTTGAAAGAATAATATATATTAAAAAATAAAAAATTTGGACTGGGCTACAGCCCGACCTTGTCTCTACTTGCCTCTGCCTTTGATTTATTTATAGTATGCCATGAAATAACGTTGTAACTTTGAACCAATTGCTCAAAAATGTTTGTTGGAGCTACACAAACTCGACATACTTGTAGATCCAATCGAAAATTTTATATTTGGAAGATTAAATTTTCTTTGAGCTCACACCTTAAACAATAAGGAGTTTTTTAAAAATAAAAAACAAGAATTAAAAGTATTCGTAATTGTGTATATTTCATGAGTTTTTATAGTATTTTAGATTATTTTGTGGTTATGATCATCTATTTGGAAGTTTTCTAGGTCTCTTATGAACGTTACATGATAGTTAATCTACGTTGACCTCTACATAACCATCTCGCATATCTTCACTCCACGTTAGTCTACGTTGACATCTACCTCGACATAACTATCTTGCATTTCCATTCCACTTTGTTCTACGTCAACCTTGATATAGTCAACTAGCATATCTTAACTTTGGTTTATGTCGACCTTGACATGGCCAACTTGCATATTTCCACGTTGGTATACGTTGACCTGGACATGGTCAACTTGCATTTCTACAATTTAGTCTACATCGACATCGACATATTAACTCGCATATCTCCACGTTGGTTTACGTCGACTTTGACATAGTCAACTCATATCCCACTTTGTTCTATGTCAACCTCGATATAGTCAACTTGCATATCTCAACCTTTGGTTTATGTTGATCTCGACATAGCCAACTCGTATATTTCCACGTTGGTATACGTCGACCTCGATATAGTCAACTTGCATTTCTCCAATTTAGTCTACGCCAACCTTGACATATTAACTCGTATATCTTCACATTGGTTTATGTCGATCTTGACATAGTCAACTTGCATATCTATATATATATATATATTAATAGCTAAAATGTATTATCAGTTTTATAATAATAAAGGATTCAAAAACTTTTAACTAAAAATATTTTTCTAATTTTTTACAATTTATTTGCAACTTGAATATCCAAAATTTTTATTTGAAATATGTCAAACTTTTTTTCATATAATTTATAAATAAACCATGGGGATAAATAAAAGCAATACAAACAATAAAAGAAAATGACAACAATAAAAGCAACAGATTAAATAAAAGACTTCTAAAGAGACCGTTAATCTGGACAACAATTCTATTAAAGAAATTATATTAAAGCAATAAAAAAAGATTAAAAAAAAAAACACTAGTCACAACAATAATTAGGGCCATCCCCAGATATTTTAGGGCCCGATTGATTTTATGATATTAATAAAAATCAGGGCCCTATATAAAATTATTATCATTAACATAAAAAAAATTAAATAAATAATTCTTCATTTACCAAATACAATATAATTCACATAAATTAAAACAAAAAAAATTTATTGTATCTAAAAACATAAAATAAAATAAAATAAAAAACAAAAAACAAAACAAAGCATTATTTACATTTCTATTGTTCTTGCTTTCTGAAGTACAAATTTATTAATTATACTATTACCATCAAGATTAGCTAACACTTTTTTCTCGATAGATAACAGAGCAGGAAGCAACATGAAGCAAACCAAACCTAGGAAATATGGGCCATTTGATTCGTTTAGCACTTTAGTTTTAGGTCAAGGTTGTTGTTTTTAATTAATTTATCATTTGGTTTTGTTTTAAATAGTGTAGTGATGTAGTATCATAATCACAATGACAAGTTTATTGAGCCTGAAGTTTTTTTTTGTTTAATCGAATTAGTTCATTAGGCCGAAAAGGAAAATATATAAATAAAATAAGTAAAAGGTTTGGAATTGGGCCCTATTTAAACATAAATATATTGGGTTCTGAGGCCCCAAAGAAGAAGAAATAAATTAGGTCGGTTTGGGGCCCTAGCAAAATGCTGGGTTTGTTGCCCCATAGGCTGGCCTTAACAATAATTAAAACAACATAACAAATTAAATCACTGTTTGGATCACACTCATCTTCTTGATCTTGATCCATACCCCTGAAATTGTTCAAGAAATACATACCACCTAAAGTTGCTATAAAAACTGCATTGATAGATCAAGTGATATGATGATAGTGATAGTGGGTATAAGTATAGCCGGAGTGTTGTTTTGCCATGGTTATGGCAAGATCAATGGATCCGAAGTCATAATTGGTGTTAAAGCACCGATGATGTAAAAAGAAGTCTCAATCCATATAAATTCATTTTCCGTTGGTTTTTTTAAATAAAAATTGAACAAAAATGGCAACTAAATATAGGGAAATAATCATAAAATCATTCAAAACAGTAAATAATACTTTCCCTACTGTGATAGTTTGAAATAATTCAATGTCTTATCGTCTTTAAAGAATAAAATTTCATCTTTATCTTATACTACAAGACACTGAAGCTAATCACGTATACACAATGACAAAACCAATTTGAGAGAGCATATATGAAGACAAAACAGATTTGAGAGAGGGAGGGTCTAGCCATCAAGGGAGGGTGCATACTGCTTACTAACACCACTCTATTTTAACATATGTTTTTTCAACTTCACTCATAAAACCCTCTATTTCTCTCAAGTTTTTCTTTCTTTTGCTCGTTCTCTCTAGTTTCTTAGAATGTGGCATTCGGTTGTTCATGGTTTATCATACTTGGTAATGGCAGTGCTATTTATAGTCGGCATCGCAATAAAGCTTAACATCGACATATATGCCAAATGTTAGGTTTTGGCTCATATTTTCAATTGAACCCAATAAGAACCAAATGAGAATCAATTGATGTGGAAGTTCCAGGAGACGTGGGAAACATTTGGAAGTTGGAGATAATGTTTGAGGGAAGTTTGAAGACCAAGAAGAACTGAAGAATCGAAGGATGAAGACAACCGCTGTGGGTAACGTTGTGGCATTGACAGCAATTCCCACAACGGTCCAGTTTAGAGAAAAGCGAAGTGCCTTGCGTTGTGGGTTTGATAGCGGTCAGGACCAGTGATTTACGATGTCAAGAACGATGTGGGTTGGAAAGCAACATGGATAGCGGTGGACAACAGTTTGCTAGAACGTGGTGTATTCCACTTGTAAAGGTGTAGGGTATGAGTGGCCAACCATGACTAGAACCGTAGTCAATCATAAGCACGTGTGAAATGGAAAATCTTCAATGGAAAAAGAAAGTAATTATTCTGGAAGTTCTTATGCTTGAAGGAAAATGATTTCTCT
Organism: Acer negundo; assembly: GCA_035582765.1. Classification (NCBI taxonomy): domain Eukaryota; kingdom Viridiplantae; phylum Streptophyta; class Magnoliopsida; order Sapindales; family Sapindaceae; genus Acer; species Acer negundo. The sequence continues at coordinate 4,937,486 of CM069231.1, read as the reverse complement.
TTATAAGAATACTTATCATAAAAGGAAATAGTATTTATGTGGAACAAATAAGTCTTAGCTCCATGTAACTAGTATAAATAAAACCTTGTAATTAGGTTATTTGTGTGGAGCAAAAGAACACATGTAACATCAAAGTGGTGAGATTTAAGGGAGACCCTAGGGAATATCAAGGGAGGGATCTGGGAATATCAGTGGATCAAGTTAGAGATATGTGGGTGATATTCAAGGGAGACCTAAGGGATATTAGAGGGGTTCTTGGTGAGGATCTTATGAGCGTTGTAAACTGAGAGTCATGATGTAAATCTCGGTTGTGAGCTTGAGGACTTGGTAAGGCTCTGTGGTTTGAGGTTGAAGTGTGAGAGAGAATCCTGAAGTATATGGTTGTAATAATTTATCATATGGTGGAACTTTCTCTATCGTCCTGACAGCTCGTTGTTTTTCTTTGATTTAAGGGTTTCCACGTATATCTTGTGTTATGTGATTGTTTATTTTTATTTCATTTTATTTTTTTGCTATAGACGTTAATTGCTATGAGTTATGGGTGAATATTAAGCATGTCGTTTCCGCGTTCATCGGTCCAAATTCCCAACAACAAAAACAAAACTAGAGTTTTAGGGATTCTAACTCTTATCTTATGTGTAAAAAAAATAAATCTTATATCCTTAATGACCTTACCTGGTTTCAAGATGAGTATTTCTGCGTACACTTACCGTCCGATTGCAATAAAACAGTCAAATTTGTGAAAGGTCTCTGGAAGTCTTTTATTTATTTGTTTAATCGTTTTTGCTGTAACTTTTAGCTTTCAATATTTCGGAGCTACCCTTTAACGATTGGGGAGGAGATGCGTTGTAATTTTGGATTCGTAGTTTAATAGGTTATCAAAATTACCATTGTACCCTTTACCTTCCTTCCTTTCAAATTTTCAATCCTTTGGTTATTTTGGTCTTTTGGTTTTGTTAGGTGTTGGTACGGTCTGTACTGCAAGATGTAACTTCCAGGGTATTTTTGATAGACCAGAAAACAAAGATAAAGATCGACAAAGAACAACATGAAAATGAGGTATAAATCGATATCAACTTTTACTGTTGTGCCGATATAACAAAAAAATAATAATAATAAAAACATAAATTTATTATTGTTAAAGTGTATATATATATATATGCCAACAGAGACGTAGATTAGCTGGTAGATGAATGAGCTTAGGCCTTAGGTAAATGACTTCCAAGTCAGCGGCTCAAATATAACAAATAACGAAAGCTTTCAAAAAAATACCTGGTCCTGAATTATATATATATATACGGTCTCGTTCACATCAATGCGCACTGATGTAACTATATCAATATCAATGCATGTGGACCACTGATTATGGAGAAGCTTTGACAAGTGCATACACTTTGAGTCAAAGTATACAAATCTAGTAGTCCACATCCAATGCACTAATTAAGTTATATCAGTGCGCATTGACTTGAACATTTCTGTAGAGGTACGTGGTTTTGTCAAACTCTTTCTTTTTCGTCTTTCTCTTCATCGATTTCTCTTCTCTCTTTTTCTCTATTGTCTCTTCATCTCTCTCTCTCTCTCTCTCTCTCTCCATTTCTCTTAACATAGCAAAAATAGAGAACTATTTAGACTATGTGTATGTTTGGTATGACTTTTGAAAGGATCAAAATCAATTTTTTTAATGCTAGAAGCAATTTTGAAGTTTTTGTAGTTATTTGGCAAAATTCAAAACAGTTTTTTTTAATATATGAATTTCTCAATTATCCTTTATAAAAGTCATTTTATGTCTATTTGGAGAAGCCATTTTTTTGAGTTTTTTTAATTTTTTTTTTTTTAACATATGAATTGTCTCAACTACCCTTTATAAACTTTAGATATTCCACCGTACTCTTTTATTATAAATACATTGTCAACACATTTTTTTGTAATTCACTCAACCAAAAGCTATTTTTAAAAATGCATTGTCAACACTTTTTTTTTTTTTTTTTTTTTTTTTTGTAATTTACACATCTAAAAGTTTTTTTTGTTAGAAGCTCCATTCATTAGAAGCTCTACTACTAAAAGATATAGTTTAAAAGCTCTACTTGAAAAGCCATACAAAACACACCATACAAATCTGATGATGAAAAACATCATATTTGAACTCAATAAAGATGGATTTTTCATTCAAATACAAAACATCATCTTTCTTCTTCTTCTCCCATATTTTCATTTAGGTACAAAATGGATTTTCATATGAGTTCATGTTAAATATTTCTCTGCAATATGTGACTTTTATGTTGAACATTTCTTGCTATTTGTGATTTTTGTTTTTACAGGACCAAGATTGAGAACTCATCCTAGCTCAAGGTCCGCTTATTACTCAATTTTTGGGTTCTAAAGCTTACGGTCGTCTTTATCATTTTCCCGTTTACTATTCCAAACGAATATTTGTGGTAATTCTGTTATAAATTTTCATTTTTTTTTTTGTTACATAATGTTTTTGTTTGAGTTCATTGTGTTCAATATATATATATATTTTGCTAATCATGGTGACCTGTATTTTTTGTGTTGATTAGTGGTATTAAGCAAGTAAAATAAAACTAATGTTTTTTTATGGTTTTTTTAGGTTTAACAAATTTGATTTGTATATAGTAATGTGTATTGAGCAAGTAAAATTTGTTTTTTTTTTTTTACTTCTGGGTTCATGTTGCATATTTCTTAGTAATTTGTGACTTTTATGTTGAACATTTCTTACTAGTTGTGATTGATAATGCTTAATTTTACTACGTTTATTGACTTATTAGGAAAGCATTAATCTTTGATATCTAATAAATTTGTTCACTGTTTTAGATGATGGTGAAGAATAATATTAAATAAGATTCATGTGTGGAGCGTCACCAACAATTGCTTCACAATATTTTGAATGTTGTAGATGCCCTTATTTTTGTAATGTGAAATTGATTCACCCAATATTTATTTTGGGAAATGTTAATTTTTTAGCAGCTCTTATTTTTGTAATATGATATGGATTCAGTGACATTCAACTGGATACTATACTACCTAAAATGTTTTCTATAATAGCTTCTGAGACCATCAAGCTAAAAAAAGATTAAAAAATTTACTGTTTTGAATACCAAAACCTATATCCTTTGGTTCATCTTCGTAATATACTCACTCTAAATTATTAACCCCATCATGGATGACAATGAAACAATATCATTTAGGTTAACCTTACTGCCCTGTAAATCATGATAAGTTTTTTTGCAAACGTATCTCATATTTTCAAACATGTTTTCCTAGAGTGTTACCACTTTGATAACATGTTTTATCATCATCTATAAACTTCTTAGCAATTGGTTTAGGAGCACTCAAGTTCAAATGCAAATTCATAATTGGCAAATTGACATTCGGAGAGTACCAATTCTCATAATTTTACTGGTAAGAACAAATAAGGTTTATCAAAATCTTAACAGATATCAATAAACATGTAAAACTAAAAATAATGCAATTAAATGGATGACAAGTATAGTTCAAATGAGTTGTTTTCCGTCACCAGATTTGTAGTCTAAAGAGTTCTCCATTTTTGCTCTGTTAAGAGAAATAGAGAGAGAGAAAGAGAGAGAGAGAAAAAGAGAGAGAATAGAGAATAGAGAAAAAAGAGAGAAGAGAAGTCGATGAAGAGAAAGAGAGAAAGACAAAAAAGAAAGAGCCTAACAAAACCACCTCTACACTCAACCTTTTCAGCTTTTCACCATTTTTTTATTAAATTTTTTTTAACACAATTTGTGTTCCTGGCCATTGGATTGATCCAATGGCTAAGAAGCTATCCCTGATTTAGACATCATCTTAGTTATACCCGAGGTGATAATCACTATATATATAAGATAGTTCTCCTATCAGGTCGTCCTGAAAATTTTAGGACGACCAACCACAGCCACATGTTTAAATAAAATGTCTCTCTCTCTCTCTAATCAAATCGAATCCCTCTTTCTTGATGTCAAATCGAATCCCTTTCTCTATCAAATCCATTTCTCTCTTGAATCGAATCTCTCACAAATCCCTCTTTTCAGGAATAGTTTCTGGTGTGAGTCTATTCGACGGCTAGTAAGATCGACCACCGATAGGGTTTCTTGTGGTGGTATGGTTTTGGTTCTGGGCTCTGATGGTGCTAATGATGTCGGTCTAGTTCTGGTGTTGGTGTGATGTTTTGGTTCTAGGTCTGAGTTTTATAGTTTTCGGGTTCTGAGTCTGGGTTTGGGTTTGGTAGAGATTATGGCAGTTTAGTTCTAGGTTTAGGTGTTGTGGTGGTGTTGGTAGGGGGTGGTTGGAGGTGTGGGTGGTTGGGTTTGGGTCTTGTGGGGGTTTCTAGGCTTGTGATGAATCACTTGATGATTCATGATAATGATGAACCGATGAGGGTGCCTGGGTTTGAGTTTGGTGTTGTTTGTGATTAATAATTTGATGATTCATGATGATGATGAACTGATGTTGGGTTTGGAGTTATTGTTACTGAAGAATCATTTGGTGATTCATGATTCTACAGTTATTGTTGTTTGTGATGAATCATCATGATGATGAATTGGTGGTTGGGTTTGGTGTAGTTTGAGATCGATGATGATGATGAACTAGGGATTGATTTTTGAGGTTTGGTGTTAATCTTCAATTGTAATTTTTTATATTTTTTATTCAGTAACTTATTTTTTTAATAAATCATTAATTAGACTGATATTTAGGGTTTCGGGGGGAGGGGTATGGTGATTGGCCATTACTGGAACTAGAGGAACTCGTCTTTTTAATATAATAAACCTCATGGGAAAAATGATAATTTCCTTAAAAGAAAATAAGTCAACATAACCTAAAAGAAAGTCAGCTACTAACATTATCATAAATAAAAGAAGTGCAAAAATCTAGAGCAGTCCACCACCATGTAGGAGTAACGATATTAGGGCTCTTAGACGCTAAGCAATCAGCAACACAATTACCCTCCCAATAAAATGATTGGCAACAAAGTCCATTTGAGAAAACAAACCCAAACACCTATCCTAAGATGGGCGTCAACGCTAAGGAACCTTACGAGACCTAGAACGAAGGATGACCACCATAAAACTTGAATCACTCTCCAACCATAACCGACGTCATCCAAAGATCTAAGCATAATCAATTGCAAGGACAGCAGCAGCCAACTTAACCTCAAAAGCAAAGTAGACCCAAAACGAATAGCAAAATAGCCCTTAACAAAACCTCTACAAATACGAAAAACTTGTGTACAACCAGCTAGACTAGGACAATCAAAAGCAACCCCGTCTGTGTTAACCTTAAGAAAACTTGGTGGAGGAGGGCGCCAAATAACCTCTACAATGTGTGAGGCTTTGGAAGGATGACTAGAGACATGGAAACGCTGAAGAGTCAGAAGCTCATCCACTGAATTCTTCATTGTGCCAGACTGAAGCTAGTCTGTCTTACAAACTGAAAGCCAAACCAAGGAAATGACTTCAAAAAAATCTGGTTTGCCACCCTCAAAAGTGGCTTGATTCCGAAGAAACCATATCACCTAGAAGACTGTGATAATGGAAGCCCGCTAGAGAGCTTGCAATTGATTGCTAAAAACGACCTTCATCGCCTCCTGCAAAGATTTAAACAAGTACTATCTGGCTTAATATTATGTCCATACATGGAGGACACCACATTTCAAAACCCACGAACAAAAGGACACCCTATAAACAGATGTCGTAAATTTTTCTCCGCTGCTCAACAAAGCCAATAATGGGAAGGAAACATATAACCTCGAGCACGCAAAGCAACATCTGTAGGAATTTTTTCCATGAAACAAGCACCAAGTGAGAACAGACCGAGATGGCAGAATAAACATCGCCCAATATGTTTTCCCTAAAAAAATCGAACCCCAACCCTAGAAAGAGAATTATAGGCAACCTTACAAGAAACAACAACATCCAAAGAATAAGTCCTAACAAACGAGTCTAGATTAGTGCTCACCACCACTAGAGATGCTCACTGGATTAGTGCTCACCACAACAAGGTTGAGATTTCATTTTTATTTTCTGTTTTGTTGGTTTGGTTTTATTTTTGTTAATTGAACTATGATTTTATTATGAATGTTGCTTCTCTGTTTCTATTTTGTTTATTGAACTGTGATTTTGTTGCTGTTTTTTTCTATTTTCTTTTATTTTATTTCACTTCTTCTCTGTTTCTACTGGTCTTCGTTTTTTTTACATGGTTGATGCTACTGTTTCGTTTACATGACTCTGTTTGTCGCCTTCTTTGTTTCTGTTTTGTTTTATTTTGTTTTATATTTTTATTTTTATTTTTATTTTCAGTTTCTTAACAGATCTGTTTTCGATCTACACTTTTAGGTGATATTTCTTCTCAGCCAAAAGTGAATTCAAATAACGTGGATAATGTGGTTAATGTTGGAGAAAGCATCAGTCAAATTCGCTCTGATGACTAGGTAACTGAAAGAAAACGAAAGTTTAGGTCTACCGTTTGGGAACATTATGTATTTAGTAGTGTAAATGGTAAGGAAAAGGCTATTTGCAAGTACAGCAAACATGCATATGTTGTTGGGTCTAGTACAAAGCGTTTAATTGACCATCAAAAAACATGTAAGATGAGGTTTGAGCAAAGATCAATAGAGATATATCAGAACCAGAGTCTTTTGTCAGTAAAAAGGGCAATAGGGAATAATGGGAGTTCTTGTCTAACCTTAACAGCTCAACACTTTGATTATAATGTATCTAGGATTGAGCTTTCTAGGATGATCTTGATGCATGACTATCCTCTTAAATTGGTTGAACATGAGAGGTTTAGAGATTTTACTAGATCACTACAACCATTATTTAAGCCCATAAGTAGGACTGTTGCTAGAAGGGATATTATGAGTATGTATGAGATAGAGAGGGAAATTTTATTGACCATGTTAGGGAAGATTCAGGGTAGGATTGCCATTACTTTAGATATGTAGATAGCTAGCAATCAAAAAAGGTGTTACATGACTGTCACGTCACATTTCATTGATGATTCATGGCAACTAAAGAGTCGACTTTTGAGGTAATAAAACTTGTGGTTATTTTATATTCTGTTTGTTAATACTATTTGTTTGATGTGTTTGTTTTTTAGATCTTAATTTATTTAAAATCTTATTTGTTACGTTTATGTATGTGTCATGCCCTCACAATGCTGAAAACCTTTCTACTGCATTAATGAATAGTTTGTTGGATTGGAATGTTGATAAGAAGTTATCTACATTGACTTTAGACAACTGTTCCACAAATAATAGCATGATTGATATATTGTTGGGTAGATTGTCTTCTAGTTCATTGGTCATGCATGGACGTTTATTTCACATACGATGTGCTATACATATTTTAAATTTGATTGTGAAAAGTGGGTTGGATGTTATTGAATTTGGGATTGAAAGGATTCATGATAGTGTTGCTTTTTGGACGGCAACCCCAAAAAGTTGGAGAAATTTGAGGAGGCTGCAAATTTTTTGAATATTGGGTGTGAGAAAAAGTTCATGCTTGATTGCAAAACCCGTTGGAACTCAACTTATTTGATGCTTAGTGTTGCTTTGAATTATCAATAAGTATTTTATCGTTTAAACCAACGTGAGTCTCAATATAAAATTAGGATTGAAGAGAGTGATTGGGTGTTGGCCAAAGAAATGTGTGATAAATTGAAAATATTTTATAGTGTGATGCAAATGTTTTCTGGAACAAAATATCCCACAAGCAATCTCTTCTTTCCTAAAATTTGTGAGATTAAAATATCATTGAAAAAGTGGGAAACTTCTTGTTAAGTTGAGATAAGTAGCATGGCATCAAATATGGTTGCTAAGTTTGATAGATATTGGAATGATGTACATGAGGTGCTAGTTATGCCAAGCCTTTTGGATCCTAGATTTAAATTAAAACTCCCTCAATATTTCTTTCCTCTCATTTATGAAGAAGATAAAGGTTTAGATGAGGTTAAAAAAGTACGCAAACTTTTTGAAGAAATATTTCTAGACTATCAAGTAAAGGTTGGTGAAAAACGTTCTAAAGAGATTAAGGCTACTTGTAATTCGGAATTTAATCATGATGATGAGATGGATTCATTGGATGGTTTCTTTTCTTGGAACTCTGAAAGTAGTGATGCTAATGAAAAATATGAACTTGATTGTTATTTGGAAGAAAAAACTTTACCTGAGAGTCGTGAATTTGATGTTTTGAGTTGGTGGAAGCTTAATAGGATTAAATATCCTATAATGTTTGAGATTGCTAGAGACATATTAGCTATTCCAATTTCGATTGTTGCTTTAAAGTCCTCATTTAGCACCGGTTGTAGGATTGTAAGTGCACAACGTAATAGACTTCTACAATCAACTTTGGAGGCAATCATGTGTACTCAAAATTGGCTATGGGCCGGGAAACAAGGTATGGTAAACATCAAACATTCCATTTTATTTAATTTTGTAATTATATACCAATATTAGTGTATTACATTTAATTGTTTCATCTTTTATTTTGTTATTTAGGTAATGTTATTGATGGTGTTGGTGACATTGACGTTGATGATGACAATGATAATGAAGAGAATGAGACAGTTAATAGATTCTTGTTTAGAAATTCATGTCATCATGTGTTTACTTCATCTAATCATCTAACCATCTAACATCTTCTTGTATTGTACATTTGTACCGTTGTTTGTAGGATGACTATTCTGATGCAGCAAATGCTTCAAAGTGAAGGGTAGAGATTGGAGAATGAAGATTTTTCAAAGTACTTGACAATGAATTGGCTGTTATTGTAATGCAATAATGAATTTTAAACACTTTATTTTGTATTTGTAATACACTAATAAATTTTATTTTTCTATTTGTAATGGAATGTTTGTTTTTTCTATTTAATTTGTAATTTTTAGTCAAATGGGGAAATGGGAGAACGGGGTTACCAGGGGAAACGGGGAAATTGGAAAAACCTGGAAAAAACGGGAAAAATAAGGAATTGGGGATGAGGATGAGGAATTGGGGGGGGGGGATGGGGGAAGGGTATCAGAATTGGGGATGGGGATTGGGGTGGGGGGCACCTATATCAATCCCCATTCCCTAAACGTGCATCTCTAACTACCACCCTCTCAATCTCAAAAGCAAGACACATATATCCATCCCCATTCCCCAAACCTGCATCTCTAACCACCACCCTCTCAATCTCAGAAGCGCGATCCAGATGAGAAGCGCGAAAAGATGCAGGAATATCTCAACCCACTGTATCAGAATAAATATCTCCCACCATAGATTCCAGAGGAGGCTACAATAATGAGCAATCCTCAACCAAATCAATCAACGGATCTCCCAACCAGGTATTCATCCAACAACACACATTGGAAGTACGACCAACCAACCACTTTAGACTTAAGCATATCATGAATATAATGAGATTTCAGACTCGGCCAAACAAAAAAAATATATATATATAACATGTTCTCAGTCCGTGATCTAGAATGAAATAATGAGCACGAAGATAAGTGAAAACGAGGGAATCCTCAATCAACATCCTCTAAGTAAATTTCTTTAACATGGCATTGTTAAGAATGCATAGATCATTAACATCGAGACCACCCTCCTCCTTTGGCTTGCAGCAAGACTCCCAAGTAATTTAAACGAGTTTACGCTATCAATCTAACCAGTCGAAAAAAAAAAAAAATTTGTTTGTTTCTTATTACAAATCATTCTTCATCACTTAAATATTTTCTTTTGATTGCGTATTGTTCTTCATCACTTCGGAATCAAATAAAACTTTAAATTGAGATGTTTTAGGATTTGTGAAATATTAAAAATGAAGAAAATTGATGTTGAAATTTAAAAAATTGGTTTGTGTTGTCTTTAAAACTATTTTTGTCTTATTTAGTAATTTTAATTAAGGTTAAAATGATCATTTACAAAAAATAAATGGTTAATATTAAAAACTATCCCTTACCTTTGAACTATTATTGGATGTATAGTTACAAATGCTTTTATTTTAGAAACCTCCCATATAAACTAACACCATTAGCATTTTGTTTGTGTTGACTGAGTTTGACTATTAAAAAGTCTAAAATGTCCTTATTTAAACTTCAATTATATGAATTGACCATGATACACTCATATTTTTATCAAATAAATTAATAAAATAATACGAATGCGGGAATATTAACTTGTAAAGGAAAAGTTATTGTGTGGATAATTTTATTCCTAAAAATAACAAAATTACAAATGAACCAAAAGCATTGAAAATGAGTATTTGCTTAGATTTTTTTTTTATATAAAAAAAAAGACAAATAAATAAATACATATTCTAGTTTATTTTAAATGTTTTTGGTTCATTTGTAATTTTGTTATTTTTAGGGATAAAATAGTCCACAAAAAACTTCTCATTTGCAAGTTAACATTCTTGCATTTTGTATCAGTTTATTAATTTATTTGGTAAAAGTATAAAGGTATAATGGTTAATTCATAAAATTGAAGCTTAAATAGAGATTCAAACTCGGTCAACACAAACGAAATGCTAAATATGTTAGTTCATAGATAAGGTTTCTAAAATAAAAGCATTTGTAATTATTCATCCAATAATAGTTTAAAGATAACGGAAGGTTTTTAACATTAACCCAAAAAAAAAAAAAAAAAAAAGCGTAGAAAGATATTTGGGGAATTATAAATAGCATTAGTCTCTTTGAATTCTGATGGTGTTTTTGAAAATACAACAACTAAATCACTTAAACAGTGTGAAATATGACAAAAGGTCAGAGAGTGTCTGTATTTAACCAAAAAGGAATGGATGAAGTCATGAAACCATTGCTGTTCTCGTAACCAAACAAGTCCAATTTAAAACTTATCTCGTAAAGATCAACGGTCCACATTCACTATCACCATCTTAATCGATCTCAACCGTGTAAAGCTAGGGCAAACAAATAACCCTACTTGTTTTCCTGAGATATTAAACCTCGTTTCCAGCTCACTGCATCTCCTCCTCTGTGAAGCAGAACAAGCAGCGCTCTTCAGTGTTTACACCGGCCGCCGTACATCAAAACAGCCGCCGCTTGCTTCGCTTCTTGGTAAGCTCTTTGTTCTCTTACATTTACATCGAATGGTTTTCTTGAAAGAATCTGTTTTTTTTTTCTCGTACATGCGCCATCGCTTCTATTATTGACTTATTTGGTTTCAAAAACCAAAAGGGTTGTTTTATTTAATTTTTTATCAACTGGGTTCACTTTTTTCGTATATTGGTATTGCATATGGATAGTATGATATCGAAGCTGTTTATCTATTTTTTTTATTTTTATGCAAAATGTTTTTCTTTCTGGTATGTCAGAAGATGGAGTAAGTACAGGGGAGGAGAGATGGAATGAATATTTATTTTGTTATTTTAGTTTGTACTGAATCTGTAGAACACTTGGTTCAAGATTTCTTTATATTATTGTTAGTAGTTAAATGACCATATTTTTCTTGCCTGTTGCTTTCTGATTTTAGATTATTATTTCTGCCCATTGTTATTTTTTTTTTATAGCTGATCAATTTGAGTTGACTTATTGTTATTTGAAACTCAAACTTTTGATTTCTCTTGTTTGGCCTCATAGCTCTGGTTATGGGGACAGGTATATTATTGGAAATTCTTTTTGTACAGTTTTCTGTTATGTCCCAAGTGGTTTATTTTTTTGGTACTTTGTTTTCTTTTTTGTTAATAAAATCTTTTGTTTTTCCTATCTAAACAATTTTTTTACGCCAAAGTAAATAATTGATGCTATTTTGAATTCATTGGAATTGCTCTTTGAATATTTTCTTCTTATTGATGGAATTATGGGCATTTGTGATATAGTAATGTGCTTGTTAACTGCATGTTTATGAACATAGATAGGGTTGATAGACATTGCAGATTAGTGAGGCCACTGTTCAACTGGTTGATTAATTGAAGTGTGAAATCAAAGCATTGTGTTATAAAGATCTTGTAATCTTTTGTTGTGTCTGTATTTGCAAGCGTGTTGTAAGTTTGCTTAATGCCTAGACTTGGAATTTCATCTTTGATTGATCTTTATTCCCCTTTATTCATCATCTCCTATAGCAGATCTGTCTATAGCTTTTATTGATGTGATAGAGCAATTCGTATAATAGTTTCAAGATAAAGTTCCGTTTAGAAAAGTTACATTTTGAACAAGTGGTTGCTGCTCTTGGTGTTTAAATTTATAGTTCCTGTCATATGTAATCTAACTCGTTGGAATAAACCAGGTCTGTCAAGATGTACACTGCTAAGAAGAAAATCCAAAAAGACCATGATGCTGAACCTACTGAATTTGAGGAAACTGTTGCTCAGGTTAGTCATTTTTACTTCTTTCTTAATGTATTTGATTCTTATTCTTTAGTTTTGTAGAGTAAATTATTAATGTTTGGTTTATCTGCAGGCATTTTTTGATTTGGAGAACACCAACCAGGAGCTGAAAAGTGACTTGAAAGATCTTTATATAAATCAAGCAATGTATGATAGTATGGCATGGCTCTTCTGTTAAAATGAAATTGTTGTTTCTTTTTTCCGTCCTCCTAAATACTTTATACTTGTGCAGTCAAATGGATGTTGCTGGAAATCGCAAAGCCATTGTTATTTATGTTCCTTTTAGATTGAGGAATGCTTATGGTAAGGTTCATGTACGCCTTGCTAGAGAGCTGGAGAAGAAATTCAGTGGGAAGGTATTCATTCACTGATCCTTAAGCCTATCTATTGATAGTAAAGCATCATCCTCAAGATATGTTTACATTATACTTGTTGATTACAATGATGTGGGCTGTTCTCTGTCATTGAACTGTTTCGTGCAATCTGGATTGTGCTAGTATATCTTTTGTCAGTTTGAATTTTTAAAAAATTATCAGCAAATCTGATTTAGCTAGTTTGCTTTAGTTTTCAGATTAAAAGTATATGATCACTGTATGTTTTTTTATATGGATCTCTTGTAATTGTGTGGCAGGATGTTATCTTGATTTGTACCCGAAGGATAGTGAGGCCACCAAAGAAAGGGTCCGCTGTTCAGCGACCTCGCACTCGTACACTGACAGCTGTCCATGATGCTATACTTGAAGACATGGTTTTTCCTGCTCAGATTGTTGGTAAACGTGTTAGATATCGTCTCGATGGATCCAAAATTGTCAAGGTAAGTTAAAACCTTTGGTCAAAGCGCTTTATGTTGTAGCATAGTTGATATCATACCATGTTTGATTTTTGTCTTGTCAGATTTTCTTGGATCCTAAGGAGAGGAACAACACTGAGTACAAACTTGAGACGTTCTCTGGAGTTTACAGGAAGATTACCGGGAAAGACGTGGTTTTTGAATTTCCTATTACTGATGCATGAAGAGCTTTTGGAGGGGATGCATTTGTGTTGGGTGAAGTGATTTTATTCAGAGTTCTATAGTTGCTTTTAAATAGGGGATATTACTATTTAAAATTTTGACACTTATATTTGGTAAGATGTTTTTTTAATTTTGCATAGGACCAACCAATGAATCTTGAATGAATTTATTTTTTGTCTGTGTTTCTAAATCATTCAAATTTTCAGCGAGATTTTATTGCTTAGTGTTTAAATAGTCTTATGGTTTTGTGTTCATGTTTAGAAAGGGAACTGAATTGAATCATTTGAGAAAGTTGAATCACTGATGATGCAAATTAAGGCTTGGCACTTTATTAAGCATTCTATCTTAATAGAATAAAATGATGTAATGCACTATACATCCAGAATAGTCCTAAGAAGACATGGTCCCAAGCGGATACTTGACATGTCCCCCATCTTCCGGGCCCATCACAAGGGAAGCGAAACCCAAGATTTGCTTTATCCGGTATCAAATGCGAGCTACGAGCAAATAGAACTCCTTTTAGGAGTATCAATACCGTCACATGAATCGTAAATGCATGAATGTGATGTATCAAAAAATCTGCGGTTCCGAATGGAATCGGTAACAAAGCAACTTTGCCACCTACTGCTACTAAATCACCAACTTATTGATTGGTATTAACCCTATGAACAAATACCTTCTACTCAAACTCCATCATGTCTTATTTACACTACACCCCAACAAAAAACGAGAATTCTAGTAGAGCAGAACAATGACATTTTTTTTCAAGTTATGTCATGATTTTCTAGCACACCTACTATTGAAAAGTAGAATCTCTATAGCATTTGAGACTGTGTACGCTTGTCTTATAGCCTTGAAACTTATTCCAATAATAATAATGCTAGACACCTTAAAAAAGTTGTTGAAATTCATATCGAAGTGAAACTGTCGATAACATATCACTCATCATATCATTTCATGTAAATTTCATGATTTACATGGTATTACATTGTTTGGACATAAAATTAAACAATTTTTTCTAGTAGCCGGTCATTATTGTATAGACGATGTTTGTTTTGGTTCTTGTGCTCTTCAAATGGACATTTATTTTTGACAAACTCTTCTCTGGAGTTGTGCAGTCTTGCAATCTTTGGATTATTATTATTTTTATTTTGAATTACAACTGTTAGGACCTGACGAGATTAGACTCTATTAGTACAATTCAGAATACTACTCCCACTATCGAGGAGAGGGTATAAATGGATTAAAACTCTCACAACTGGAAAGAGGGTTGCACCACTCATCCGATCACTGAAGATAAGACATATAACAGAAAAGCTTATATGGCTGTCTCATCCTCAATGGTCAGGTGCTCCACTCAACAGTTCACCGATTATTTTCTCAATTTGAAGATGGAAAGAATGAGATATTGTTATCATATGAAAGAATCCATTGTTTGGGTTGTAATGTAAAGTCTCTTTACTGCATTGCTGGTTCACTTTTCCATTATGCTTCTAGACAAAATTTGTTGAAATTTCATAAATTGTTAGGAGATAATGTTAAAAAGAATTTGACAACTTTGCATTTTCTATTTTCTACAAAGTAAGGTATGAATATGATAATCCTATAACTTTTATTATATATAATAATGGCATTTACATGCCATGCCAGTACCAACATTACATCAAAGACTTGAAAAGTAAAAACTATATAAGCATAACACATGAAAAATTAATAAATTATTTAATCACACAAGGAAAATATAGTATTCACTAGTTTATACTCACAAGGCTTGGAGGAACCTGCTGTTCACCCCAGCCCTATACAGCTGCAACTCGGATGAAGTTGTTATGCTAATCTCAGTATTGGCCGGAGCAAACAGAACATCTCCTTCCGTTATTGCATCCTTGTATGAGCCAGTACCCATTGTTCCCTCCCCAACTGTGACCAAGAAAACTGATGGACCGGATATTGCAGGAAACACTGCAGATGCCCCCTCGGGAAGAATGCAGCGATCCACCTCGAATTCGTCAAAAGGAGGGAGGTACCTTGTTATGTATGGACTCAAAGGAAATCCTTTCAGGATTTCAGGAAACCCCTGAGAAACAGAAACAGATACAGATACGAATATTAAACTTCAAATTTCTCCAAGACTGTAAATAATATATTTTCATTGAAATATTGAACACACAATCAACAATCAACAATCAACAATCAACAATCAACAATCAACATATCATAGTATTTTATTAAATCAATCCACAAAATAAAGTGAATATAAAGCGTATAAAGAGAAAAGAAGAGAAGCTGCAGAATAATATGGTTATCACATCACTATATCAAAAACTTTGTGCATAACCTATGGAGATCTAGCAATCAAAATTTCTCAATCAGTGGAATATTGAATAGCACAACAGAGCCATCATTGAGAAAACTAAGTTTGTTAACATAAAACTTGATTAGAAAACAAATATTTCCCATCTAACAGAAGATCCAATCACAAACCTGAAATTGGATATCCAGTAAATTTGTTACCTGTTTATATGTCAGCATGGAACAAAGAGTTTGGACGTCTCGGTGCTTGGGAGTAAGACCAGCCCGGACAACATTGTCTGAAGTTGCCATGCATTCGATGCATTCACCACAAATATATGCGTGAGGTTCATTTGCCCCAAGGTACAATGCTTCACCAGGATTAAGCTTTACATGATTGAAAAAAAATGCTGATATAACACCGATGTCAGCTGAATATTGCTTTTCTAATCGCAACACAAGCTGCTCCTTCTCAGTCAACGGCCTCACCTGATGCATACAGAAAAAAGAAACCTTTCATTAAGTAACACCATAGGAGCAAACATGAGAAAAGGCAAAATTCCAAAAAAGAAAGTTTACCACCAAACACTATCAGAGATGAAAATTAAAAAGACTCTCCAAAAGGTTGTTTTGGGGAATCTTTCTTGAATAAATCAAATGTACCAGGGATGCACTCCCCTCATATTATAATTTCTTTTTCTTTTGAATTCTGATAAGTCATGATTAATGGAAGGGTCATAATTGTAATCTATGAAATGTATAAAGATGCAACTTTTAGTATTTTCTCAATAACTGCCAGCGACCTTTTCTTAGTATAAATTTATCTCACTACCTATCCTGATATAAGAAAAAGAATTAATAATAATGTAAAGCACTTTAACAATGAATATTTCTACCAAACTAATTCTAATATATATGTTCTGAAAATTAAATAATAAGGGAAATTGTTCCACTCTTCCACGCTTCCACACTTCCACTAACCTGACTTTCCATATGCAAACGATTTTTCAGTTTAGATACTACTTTAGTTGTCATCTCCTTACTAGCTGTCATGAGTTGGGTAAAAATTGACTGCACAACAGATTTCACTTTCTCCTCACCATCCTGCTCATTGATATGTAAAACTTGGTTTGCATCTACAGTGCCAACCAGTTCTACAATCTCAGGAACCTTTTGCAGCACGATCTTGAGCTCCTGTAAAAAAGACAATTGCTTCAATGCAAAACCTCTAAGCTCATAAATAAGGGGTGGAAAAGGTAGAAAGAGGACATGACGGAAACCTCTGAGATCCTCGTGAAATCGCTCCTTTCTCTAATGTGTGCTCAATTAACAGTAAAAGGTGTTCTATTATGAAATCTCAATCAGTTATAATTATTGTGAAACCATCAAAGTTTTAGCTAATGGAATCAAATCAGTCAATACATAAACATTATGCAGCCCCCAGCTAGCTTACAGAATACGTTTCAGAAACCCCTTATATAACTGAACTGCAATAATCAGCTTTTATGAACAATATGAAAACTTATCTTCATAATTTATCTTTTATACGTTCCCTCTAGGGAGTACCAACATCCTAAAGATAAGAATGGATATGGAAGTGGGGAGTGGGGACAGGCTAGGGAAATACCAGTTAATCATTAATATTTTCTCTCATTGACTTGGCACCACACAATCACACCAAGGCAACTTTACACCTCAAAATTTCTCATGAAATATCAACCAATAATTCAGACAGAATTTTCAGGCAGTGTGATTTTAAGTTAACTTCATGAATTAACATGCAAGGACAAGAAGGTAACAAATGGTGAATTATCAACATTAACTATTCATAATACTAGTTGAAGAAAACTAATATACTACCTGAAGACTGATGAAGCCACAAAGAGCCTCGAATTCTGTAATTGCCAAAGCCATCTCAGGCTTGTGATTGTCATCCTTATAAACATTTGGCTGCAACTTGTGCAGAGTCTTTGCCAATTCCTTGTCTGGATGAGCCTGTATTGACAATGCTTTTGCAACTGAAAGTACCTATACCCAAATCAAACAATGAGAATCTTTTATTTATTTATTATTATTTTTTGAACAAATCAAACAATGAGAATCTTTTATTTCACATGACTATGAAACCAAACTATAAAATTAGGATTCATGCAAAATCTAAAAATAAAAATCAAAGAATTATTTGAAAACAAATTTACACACATTTAACCATGTATAACAAAAAAAAAATCAACTTAAACCTCAGGCCTACAGAAATTCAAAGATATAAATTCACAAAAAAAATAAAAATAAAAATAAAAATAAAAAATAAATAAATAAATAAAGGAAAAAAAGAATCCCCATCATCAACCAATGTAAAAAGTTTAAATTTTCAATCAAACCCAAAAATATAATACAAAATCACATCAACTTTAAACTTAAAAATAAAATTAAAAAAATAATACAAAAACAAAAGCATGATACGAAATACCTTTAATAAGAAAGGCAGATCACAATCCCACTTGTCTAAAACTTTTTTACCAAGCACATAAGAGTATTTTGATAACCACAATTTCAGACTCTCCCTTCCTAACCCAAATGATTACTCACCATTCTCACCAACATTTTGAACCACAAAAGATGGTCCAGAGTCATGAGTCCCCATCCAGAACTCAGCATAAGGCTTTTCTAATTCAATTTTGGACTCCGAATTCAACCTAACCAGTTTTGCAACCGATGATTCATGGCCTAGTCGGCCCCAATCATAGTTTTGAACAGAATATCTCAACTTATTAAGCTTCTTCGGGTTTGCAAAACCATCCATCTCCATTGTGATTTGTTTCTTCATTGTTGTGGATATTGAGATAATAAACATAAAAAAAATAATAAATAAATTAAAAATTAAAAAAAAGTGAGGTAAGGCTGGAACATTTGAGGAATACGAATATGTTCCAATATCTGTAGCATTTAGTGAACGTGACTGAGACAGAACAGTGTTACAAAACCAGTAGATTAAAGAGGAAAATTCCAAGGAAGAGTCACTAGGTCTCTTGCAGACTTAAAATCCATTAACAAAGCTAAGCAAGAAGCAATTCTGGTATAATTCCCTAGAATTTTCAAGCAACAAACCGACTAAATTTGTAACTTTTTATCACTAACAATGAATGACCACACATGTTCAATAATTTCACATTGCTTGAATTAGAGCATATTCTCCGAAATTCGCATAACTAATTCCCAACTTGGCATAATTTAAGATTTCATTCCAAAAATTGATTCTTATTCACCAAAATTCAGAAAAATATGGTCATTCATATAAAAACAAACACATAAACAAATATAAAAACATTGTACCTTGAACAAGAAGGGAAGATCACAACCCCATTTGCTCAAAACATTGTCACCAAGCACAATAGGGTTCTTCGATAACCAAGATTTGAAACTCTCGTCCTCACCGCCATCATTCGACACACCATTTTGCACCCCACTTTTGACCAAAAAAGACGGTCCTGACTCGTGAGTTCCCATCCAGAACTCAGCGTAGGACCGGTCCGGCTCAACTCCGGCACCGGAATTCAGTTGGCAGAGCCTGGCAACCAGCGAGTCGGGCCCCTTCCGTCCCCAATCGTAGTTCTGGACCGAACACGTCAGCCTCTGCACCAACTTCCTCTGCTTCTTCAAATCAGCCTCCATTGAACTAAATAAAAAAAAACCCAGAAAGGAAAAATGAAAATTGTGAAGTTAAGAGAGAAAAGAAGAAAATGAAAGATTGAGATGGGTGTGTTGCAATGGAATTGCTGGTTTTTAAAGTTTTTGAAAGGGTAAAAAGAGAGAGGGAAACAAACAACAAAAACAAACTTGTAGAATCAGAATGGAGATAAATTGATTGATATTGAGCGAATACAAAGTGGGTCTCTGACTCTGACTCACTTTACAGTTTTCATTCTCTTCTTCTTAGGGGTCGTTTGGTTTTTTTTTTGGGAAGACTGAACAAAGGACTGAAATCTGAACTTGAATGATATGTTTATTCTTTTTTTCTCACATATATACCGTCAACATGTTTATTTTTTTTTTAAATAAAATTATCTGAAAATAAGTAATTTTACATTTATACCTATACTAATTAAAAGAAGTAATTTAACATACATCATTCTTTATAACATTTTATATGTTTTTTTTTATGAACAAAGTTCAATTTAACAAAATAAAAAATTCATTAAAAAATATAATTTTACAAGTTTAAGTTCAATTTATTGTGAAAAAAAAGTTCAATTTTATATATTGTCCACGTTTCCGGTGCATATAATTCATGAAACCATTTTTGTTTTTTTGGTTTCCTAGATCATATGCATCGGAAACCAAATAAAAAAAGGTTCTTGAAATTTTTATATACAATTATTCTATAACATTTTTAAGCCAGAAAATCTACTCGATATAATAGACACATTTATTGAGCACTATACAAATAATTAGATAATAAATAAATAAATAAATAAATAGTTTTTACCGGGATTTGGTAGGAGAGAAATTCAATTGTTCAATCCTCGAAAAATTTCGGTACGGGAAGTAATTTTTTTTTTCTAAAACCTGTTTAAAATAATAAATATGTTAAAAAATAAAAATTCTACACAATATCAAATTAAGATAAATTTAGAAATATATTTTCCTTGGGAGGATAGATTTGGAAGAAAATATTTTAATTGTAATCTAATGATTTGGAATTAAGTTAAAAGTCAGAATTTCTCACTTTTTATTTTAAGTTATTTTTTGATATTTTTAAATTGTTTAGCCATTTGATAAAAAAAAAAAAAAACAAAAAAAAACAATTTAATAAATTAAATTCAGACCTATTAAAAGAAACAAACAAACGGCCCCTCATTTTTATCTTCTCTTCTTCTCCTCTTCTCCACGGCACTTCTTATATATATAAATATATATATATATATAGTATTTTTATTATTAGTTTTAACAGGCAAAAGTTATATCAGTTCCTTGCATATGGGCCACTGTATTTAAATGCTTTGATTGACAAGTACATATAGCCAAGTCAAAGTATTTAAATCCAGTGGTCCACATGTAAGGAATTAATATAACTTTGTCAGTTCGAACTGATAATAGAATTTATGTATATATATATATGGAGATTTTTATATAAGGATACCCTGATAGAATTACATAAGGACATTGAATGTGAGCCATCATTTTACATACTTTGACTTGGTATGTATGAACTTGTCAAATCACTTTTATAAATGAGTGACTCACATTCAATATCTTAATAAAGTTATATAAGGATTCCGCATACAGCCAAGTCAAAGTATTTAAATCCAGTGGCCCACATGTAAGGAACTGATATAACTTTTGTCAGTTCGAACTAATAATAGAATTTCTGTATATATATATACGGAAATTTTCATATTAGGATGTCATGATAGAATTATATAAGGACATTAAATGTGAGCCACTTGTTTTACATATTTTAACTTGGTATGTATGCACTTGTCAAATCACTTTTATAAATGAGTGGCTCACATTCAATATCTTGATAAAGTTATATAAGAATGCCTTGATAGGATCGGGACCGTATATATATATATATATATATATCAGAGCATCCTTATATAACTTTATCATGATATTGAACGTAAGTCACTCATTTATAAAAGTGATTTGACAAGTGCATACATATCAAGTCAAAGTATGTAAAACGAGTGGCTCACATTCAATATCATTATATAATTATATCAGGAAATCTTCATAGGAAAATTTCCGTATATAAATATATATATATGTATATATATACGGTCTCATTCCTATTAGAGCATCCTTATAGAACTTCATCAGGATATTGGATGTGAGCTACTTATTTATAAAACTGATTTGACAAGTGTATATATACCAAGTCAAAGTATGTAAAACGAGTGACTCACATTCAATGTCCTTATATAATTCTATCAAGGCATCCTTATAAGAAAATTTCTATGTATATATATATATATATTCTAATTTATTTGTTTCAATCTTTATCGGATCTTTGGATTTCCATTAGTTGTCAAAATAAATATCCTTTTTCTTTTTAGGATGGTTATATTAGGTAGAATGACAGCAAAATAATTGGTTTATGATTCCAAAAAGGATAAATTGCACAAAATTTCCTCAAGTTTAGGTTTTATTGTATAAATATGGAACTTTTGTCTAAAATTATACAAACATACCCTATTGTTAGTTGACGTCCATTAATTCTAACCGTTGACTACCCTTTTCATATAAATTGACTAAAATACCCCTAGCTCATTATTTCATCCTTTTTGGTTGATTTTTTTTTATTATCTTAAAATTTGTAATTTAATATTTTTAAAATTTTTTTTAAAAGATAAAAATTGAGATCAGATCATCAGATTTTCATTTTTTGATCAAATCAACCCAAATTAAAAAAAAAAAAAATTGACAAGAAAATAAAGCACACAAAAGAACCATCAAGAGTCTTGGAATCAGAATTAATTATATTATATATGATCTGATGATCAGATCAACCCATGTTTAGAAAGAAAAAAACCCATGTTTAGAAAGAAAAAAAAAAGGTTTTTTTTAATAAATAAATAAAAAACAAAACAAAACCCAAAAGATTTTCAAGATTACCTTCATTTGGAAAGTCATTACTGAAGGTGTTTTACTGCTTCTCTAACCATATGGTTTCCAACTTTTATCTTTTCTGTAATTTTTTTTTTCATTTATGATATTTTTTTACAATTAATTATTCATTTTATAATTTTTTATACATTATTAATGGAGGAAAGTTAGCATCATGTGGCAACATCTCATTGGTCAAGCTTCCTTTAATAATGATTTTGTTATTTTTGATAGGTTAAAATACCTTTGTGCCCCTCTACCATTAACTTCTAACGGATGAACCGTAACAATAAGGGAAGTTTGTGTTATTTTGAGTAAAATTTTCATGTGTGCAATTATAGCTAATATTGGGGGGACGTTTGTGCAACTTGCCCTTCCAAAAATTAAGTATCACAGTTTTAATGTGTGCCAACTGTAAACTGCCAACTAACCAACAACTAAATACTATTTATTTTAACGGATAATGTTAGACATCCAACCAATTTGTTAAACTTTTGTATCATTAATAATGATTTATCCATGTATCCACTTACCAATTGACACATCAATGGTTGGATGTAAAAGTTGGACAAAATGGTTGGATGTCTACCATTGTTCTATTTTAAATAATTAGATTTTATGAACAATGATCTAGTGCGGATGAGTCTTTGTTCCTCGTTCATGCAACCAATAATACAATTAGATCATATAGCTAAGAGCATCTCCAATGGAACACTAAATTGATGCTCCAACGGCCAAGTTGGTGCACGGAGCACCGATTTGATTTTTAAAATTCATAGTTCAATCCTCCTATACTTAATTACTGTATAATAATATTTATTTCAAAAAATATACCGATGGAAAAATCTTGTTGTGATCTTTAAAATTATACCGACATTAATTACATAAAAAAAGTAATTAATATTATATAAATATTTATTCAAAGAATATTCTTTATATATACTTTTTACATTAAATTGGAGGAGAATATATTAGAGTTGAAAAATATTAATGTAAGCATATGCCATAAAATTGCTCTTTTAATATAAAAATGATGTAAAATTAAGAGCTTGTTTTGTTGAGCTTTTAAACAACCTCTATTAGTAAAAGATCTACTACTTGAAGTAGATCTATTAGAAATATAGTTTTTGAAAAAAAATATTATAGCTGTTTGGTTGGTAGACATTTAAAAAAAAAAAGTCTATTTGGAGAAGTATCTCTTCATGAGCTTTTGTCTAGTAGAGGTTTAAACTCTACTAGCCCCTACTCAATTTAAAATAGACAATCTCAAAAGCCCAACCAAACAACTTTAAAAAAACTCAAATAGACGTTGGTAGACCTCAGTAGTAGAAAGTTCAACCAAACAAGCACTTAGTGCTCTGCATCGGAGATACTCTAATAATTTAGATCACATGGCTAGTTGTTCAATTTAAGATCAAATAAAGATATGTAAACTAATCAACAATTAAATTACTTACAATAATACTATTTTGTCCAAATTGGATGTCCAAATGATGTGTCATCATTAAAATCCATTCATTTAACAAAATAATTTTAAAATGGAAAAAAAAAATAAATGTTTTTACATTTTTAAATAAAAAATTAATTTTAATTTTTTAAATTTAAATTCTTTTACTTTTTTAATTTAAATTTTGTAATAAAAAATTGTTTCTAAAATTTTAAATTATTTATAATAGTATTTACTTGTTTATATAAAAAATATAAATGTTTTTACATTTTTAAATAAAAAATTAATTTTAATTTTTAAATTTAAATTCTTTTACGTTTTTTAATTTAAATTTTGTAATAAAAAACTGTTTCTAAAATTTTAAATTATTTATAATAGTATTTACTTGTTTAAAAAAAAAAAAACTAATTATAGACAATTTGGTATTTTTATCCGTCATTCAAAGCTTACTTAAAAAATAGTAAATGTCTAAATAGATAAATGCATACTTACTATATACTGATGGCTAACTTTAGGATTTCTGAGAGAGATAGAGAATTAATGTATTTACCCTATATTTTTTGAATTGAGGGAGTTATGATTTGAATTCGAGACTTCAACTTTGTTAAGAAATATGGTTACCATCAGGTTATGTATGCGATCCTCCATATTTATAGTATATGCTATGAAAATAGGTTTGAATCTTATATTATATGTTATGAAACTATTTCAGATTTTCAGTCAAGGTTAGATAAGATTAATTCTATCGAATGACCTTTTTGTGCGATCAATTAATTAATATTTAGAGTTAATTGTAAAAAAGTAGGTTAAAATTTCAAAATCATCAAGAGAGAAGGTCATATTCCAGACTTACCAAACCGGTCAAAGATTGAAAAATAGAAATTGACGGAGTAAAACGTCAAAACTCACAAAAGAAGGAATTTGTACGATTGGGTTGGGTTTGGGATGACGACGTACGTTGAAAATTCTTGGATTTCTCGAAGCGGTACAAGAAAACGGTTACGATTTTCTGCTTGTTGTTATAATTGATTTTGATTCAGAAGTCGGTGGAAATCGTCGTTTAGTGTTAAAATGGATTTGGTTGCATCCCCCCGTCTTTTTTAGATTTTTTTGCTGCTGTTTGCAGTTGTCAAAAAATAAAATAAAAATGGATTTGGTTGGATCGGTTAATATTATATTATATTCTATTGTTTAGTGTAAAATAAAACATTTTCCTTTATAAAAAAAAGTGTAAAATAAAACATTTAAAATAAACTAAAACTATTTTGAGTTTTATTTTCTTTATTACAAATTTGGAAGTCGCGGGAGTTATATTACTCGAATTCATATTTACTTTTGTAAGTAGGGGTGGGTGTTTAAAAATCGATTTATTTTTCAATAGAACCGATAAAAAACCGATAAAGTTCGATTTATGAAAATATGAACCGATCCAATAAAATTTACAAATATCAATCGATAAAAAACCAACCGAATTGGATCGGTTCGGTTCGGTTTGATTCGATTTGGTTTTGGTCATACTGGACCAAATTCATGGGCTTTAATTAATACACATTTTCACCTTTTAATCCTTTTGGGCCTTCGAACAAATTAAATTATGAGTTTGAACAAATTGAAAATGCTTGTTTAAAATAATATTCAATAAAAAAAAAAAGGAAAAAAAAATATACTGTGACACACTTTTATAGTTTAATAGTTTCATGGACTATTGAACATTAAACTAGATTTTTATTTATTTTTATTTTTTTATATAAGTTGGATCGCAGTTTAGTTTTCTGATTTGGGATAGCTAATCAGGAAAAAAACCGATCCAATCGGTTTTCAAAAGAAATGAATCAAACTAAACCGACCAATAAAAGAAAACAGGAAAAAAAACCGATTGGATCGGTTCGGTTCGGTTTATTGGTTTTTTGGGCACCCCTAGTTGTAAGTGCATCTCTGATGTTATGTCAATGCTATAAATTATCACAAAGCAAAAAAATGTATGCTTCAATATAGTTCCAAAAGTTGTGCCAAATTTGGTATATGTTATAATTTGTGTCAAATTAATATAGCATATGCTAAATTTGGCATATCAATAAATGCAGCTGTATTTGTTGACTTCTTAAATTTTAGATAATAAAAATTTAACAAATTTAGTAAGGAAAATTGAGGTTGAAACAATTCTAAAAACATATTCAGTGCATTTATTGAATGCATTTGTTGTATTTATTGAATTTTATAAATTTAAATAATAAAAAAAATAGAAAATAACATATCAAATAGAATTTTGCATTGGAGTACAATGCTAAAATGATTATCAAATATAACATTTTACTATTTTTTTTTTTTTGTCAAATTTGGAATTGGTATTGACATATGCATTGGAGATTGTCTAAAAAATCTCAATTTTTGTAAAAAAATATATACCAAAACTTAAATTTTTGATTTCAACATCTAAGCTAGTAATGTGTTCTTAATCCAAGAGTTGTAAATGAATTCAAATCTCAATCATTGGATTAAGAGCACGTGAGTGGTTGAAATGTGATAAAATGCAATATGAGGACATCTTCCAAAATCCAAATTTGATTAAAAGAAGGTCTGTCATGAAAAAACAATGCACAAAGCAATATTCGAAAACGTGGAGCCCTTATCTGCAAAATTCTCAAATCTTTTGCAAAGCTAGGGTTTTGTCTTTGGTTGCAGCGACAGAGACACCACCAACGATGGCCGAAACCATCTGTCGAACGCTTCGAGACGGAGGCTTAGACGGAGAACACGCGCCTGCTCTCGTTATAAAGGACTCAGTAGCTTCTCCTTTCGGGCTCGATGTCTTCTCTCACGTCCTCACAAAGCTCTCCAATTACATTTTGGCGGGAAAATCTCAGTCACGGTTGCTTCAATTCTCCTTTCTTTTTTTTTTTTAAAAAAAAAAAAAAAAAAATTCAATTTCGTTTCAGTTATATTACTCGTCGAACTTATTAATTTCTAATTTTTCATTTTTAAAATGCAGAGGTCTCGTGGTTGTCGCATTTCGTCGGAGTCCGTCGTTTTATGTGAATTTATTAAAGGAGAGAGGAATCGATGTAAATCACAAATGGTGATTATTTTTCACTGTTATCTATTTATAAGTATCTGTATTTAATGTTGTTCATTGAAAGCTTGAAATGGTGTTGTTTATTGATGCTTTCTGGTGTTGCGGCGCATTTTGGGAACAGGGTTCGGATATTGGATTGTTATACGGATCCGTTTGGTTGGAAGGAGCGGCTAAATGTTAAGGAGCATTCGCAGGAAGCTTCCACTTTGTCTAGCTTTTGTAAGGATGTGAGAGATTTAGATAAGTTGTACTCTTCGATTGTTGAACTTGGTAAAGGTAAATTCCGTTTCCTTGTTTGTGAGTGTGCACTGCACTTTACGTATTGAATTTAGTGGAGAAGATAAAGAATTGGTTTGGACGAGTTCTTTTAAAATGTTTGCTTGTGCTTGCAGGATTGATTGGGCAAGAGAAAGGCCGTTTCTCAGTTGCTATTGACCTGGTAATTCTGTTTCCTGTAACTGTGAATATGTAATCAGTGACAATTGTTTTTTTAAGATAACGTGCATGCATTTCCTGTTAAGTTTTATATACTTCGAGTGGTGTTACCGGTGTTTTTTATGGTATTCTTTTCTTTTTTTGAACAAATATTGTTTTGGATGCTTAACTACTTTTACATGTCATTCACATAGGAGTAAAATAAGAAATTTGGATTTTTTAGTGAGTCTCGGGACTTCTGGTGTTATGTATGGAAACTTCCCATGGAGTAATGCCAAACATGTACTATGAACAAGATGTTTGGATTTAGGAGTAATGTAAGAAATTTGGATGTTAAATTGGATCCTATGTAGAGCTGGACTTCTGGTGTGATTTATGGAAACTTCCCATTGAATATTAAAAATGTAGTATGGACAAGATGTTTGGATTTTAGTGTCATTCCTCCGATAGAAGTCTTATCCCTTTTCCTCAGCTGGTGCAAGGCAGCTTCCTATCAATTACTATTACCCTTATGAGGGACAGGTTGTGGTACTAATGGATCCAAAATTATACGAAATATACGGGTCAATTAGGCCTTGCTTTTTGACTGCAGCATATTAAAAATGACGGGATTTGATTGCTTCATGGTCTTTTCCTGGTTTAGCTGAAGCAATTTGACATGTTTTTGGCATGTAAGCTGTGAAGAGTACTGTTGTACTTTGTTGGCTCATTTTAGGCAAGCAGGACATATTCACGTGATTTGTATAAGCCATGATCTCTTGATTGATTCCATTTGTTTCTTCCTCATGGATTTAGATATGATTCTATCTATATAATAAGTCATAGTTTTATACAATAAATTTGTAGGACTTGGATAACAGAAATGATGGTTTTTGCTGTTTTATAATGAAGTGAAGGTTCTGTTATTCTGTTGATATAGCACCTGAAGCATCATTTGATTGATATACATCATGTATGAAATGGGGATAACTCATTTTCATAGTTCAATGAAAGGAAAACACTAAAGTCAAATCACTTCATCATTTAAATAGTTGATGTGATACCAAATGTCAGCTGAATATGCTATATTAAATATACTTGATAGCGCATCTTTTTTTGCTTTAAAAGAATTTCTTTAACCTAATACTGATTATGCAATATACTAACTACTAAGTATCATATAAGAGAGCTTATATTGGAATGATTACTTAAGTCTGTTTCCTTTTTGAATATCTGCTTAAGTCTGTAATTTCTTCTTTATATTTCTTTTTAGGTGTAACTGAAAATCCTATTGTTTACATAGACATGCTAAGTTTTGATGATTCGGCAAATTTTCACACACAAAAAAGTTTACATATATACTAGTTAGGTTCATATGCCCTGTAATAGACTATTGCTTTGTTAGCATTGGTGGTTGAGTGATTTTTCCCTTTGATCCAGTCTTCCAGATATAGGAATTTAAAATGAGTAAATCCACACGGGTAACGAATAGGTGATTTAACTTTGAAAAGAAAAAAAAAAAAATCGTAAAATGTTAGTGTGGAGCATGATCATGATGCCATCTTTTTTTCTATGTTTGTTGTTGTTGTTGGTTCTTTAGTTTTCCATATGGTGCTTTCCACTCTTGTTTGTTTGTAATGGATTGTTCATGATTTTACCAGGTAAGCGAAATGTTAAGGCATGCATCAATCTCATCAGTTGCAAACCTAATAAGCAACCTTCGTAGCCATGGTATGTACATGATGTGTTGTATACTAATCTCTCACTGGAATTGTAAAATTTGATAAAATCCTATCATCTTTGTATAGATATGTGTTAACTTAATAAAAAAAGATTTATTTCTAAATGTTGGTTAACTATTTGCTATAGTCACCAACCCTTTTGCAGCATTTATTCCACAAACAGAATTTTTTTTACCAGATCCCTTGAAATCAATTGGCATTTTCAGGGCTTCAGAGTAAATATGCTCACTTGTTTGATGCTGTTATTTATTCTTCTGCTGCTCAACTGTGAAAAATGAATTGTCTATCTTATATAGAAATTTTTGACATCTGTGATTTACCTGATACATGTTTGCTTTCGATTCTGCCATTTTTCTTGCAGATCAAGTTTCTAGCATCTTTTGGTTGTTACATTCGGACCTTCATGAAGTCAGGGTCTCAACTGTTCTTGAATATTTGTCCTCAATGGTTGCCAGTCTTGAACCAATTAATGCAACTACGATTGGACAAAAAGGTGATTTGGAAAACCTTTCCTTGCTTGAGCAGAACTTTAGGAAAGGAAAGTTTCATGTTCGATTCAAGCGAAGAAATGGACGTGTTCGTGTTATGGTGATAAACACTCTCTCTTTGTTCTCTATGGAGGCTTTTATGTCAACTTTAGAAGAAGAAACTGATATAATATTTTTCAAACCTGTTGCTAGTGTGAAGAATTACATGTTGAGCTGTCAGGCATCAACTTTACATCTGTTTCATCCGAAGATGGAATAATTAATCAACGTTTTCTGCCAAAGGTCAGTTGTTTAGCTTTATCTTGATTCAATAATTTGTAGTTCTCTCTCATGTGTGCCCAACTAAGTATCGTTGTTCATTCATGCATGCATACACAATTCGGTTAACCAGAAAATGGTTCAAGCAATGTATTTGCTAAAACTTAAATAAATAAATAAAAGGAGAAAAAAGGAAAAAATAGAAGAAAGAGGAAAAAAAAGAGCTGTTTGTGCATTTACATGTATGCACTAAAAAATGATGATCTTATATAAACATGTGTGCATGAAGAGTAGAACAGACTGTGATATTCCTTATTTCGTGTATGACATTTACTTGATATGATGTTGATGTTTCATTTAACAGGTGCAGTTCAGTCTGCAGCTATCAGAGAAGGAGCAAACTGAAAGGGCCAAGGTTGTGCTTCCTTTTGAGCACCAAGGTTTGGAACTATAGATGGTTATTAGATTTGATCTTTTATTCCTTCAGTCCTTCTAAATGAATTTGATCTTTAAAAATAAAAAATAAATAGAAACTTTCGTTTTGATAATGGGAAAGGATGTTATTTTCTATTGTACTTTTGCTATTTCCTTGACTTTTGTATATTATACACTTTATTCTATATCATCCTTGCTTTAGGAAATGGTAAACCCATACAAATTTATGATGGCCGTAGATCAATCAGCGAGAACAAAAATGAGGAGACACTTGTTTCAACTGGAAAATTGCAAACAGATGAGGACACTGGCAAGGGTGAGATAATATATTTTCGGGATTCAGATGATGAGATGCCAGATTCAGACGAGGACCCAGATGATGATTTGGATATATAAAACAACGTGGGCCCATCCATGATAAATTAATGCAAGGGTGCCTCAAATTGGTAAGTTAACTGCTCTCTCTTTCTCTCTCTGGTCATCTATGGCTGATTGTTTGGGTGTGCCCATGTAAACTTGAATCATTTTACCTTCAAACAATTAAAATTGTATACTGATTACAGTTGATGGTTTCGTGTATTTGATTACTTAATATGAATATGAAGCAAAGTTTTAAAGTTTTAAATGAAACTGGAATTAGGTGGTATATATCCTTCCCTTCCCACGTTTATTTCTTTTTGCTCTTGACAATGATTTTGTTGTAAACTTTCTAAATGTATGACACAGATTTTAGGCGGGTTCAATAGCCTGGTTTTCTTGTCTCTTATTATGTGTCACCCATGGAATGAGAGCAGACCCACTGGATTGAAGTCTTCTGTTGCATCTTTCCTATGATTTTGACATGTAAGGCTTCTTCTTTAGGTGTGCTTTTCTTCTGGCCATTTTAATAAAAATGTTGTATTCAAAGTACACTAATTGTAGGACTCATATCTTATAGATAAAATGAAATTCAGTGCCATAATCTAGTGGACTCTTTTTCCGATCAAAGGGTGCTACATAATATGCCATCTGAAGGGGGCATAGTTTTAAAATTTGAGCAGGTTTGCTAGTGGAAAGAGTTTGGGAAGAGTGGATGTGTTGTTTAAGAGGTTTTGAAAATTCTCCGACTTTGACCTTGATGGGATGCTGTGACAATGAATGTATAGTCTGAACTTGAAAAATGTCCGGTTCAACTGAGATTGAGATTGTGGAATTAGTAAAAATCTGAAAATTAACTGATAATTAAGTGGAAATATTTTGATGCGTGCATTGTTATTTATGTAGAATAACATTATTAATTTGTGAAATTAAAGATGCTTTGTTCAATCATTTTTACTTTTTAGACCGAGAGTAGTCATTGCTTGAAACTTGTGTTTCATTGTTATAAGTAGTTGGGTATCTTTCATTTGTGTTAACTCAAGTAATGAGTTTTTCTGTATTTAAATAGCCTTTTCAGCTTTATATTTTTATCAACAACAGATGACTATAATTGAAATATCAACATTACACACAAGCACATAATAACTTGATATACTTATCAGAAGTTTTCATTGATTTGTATGTGTAATAAAACTCGATTATCTATTTTGAGAATCCTTCAATTATGTTGTTAGTTGAGATGATTAGATAATGAAATTTAACATGCAAAATACTAACATTATTGCAATAAACATAAAGAAGCCTAAGTTGTGCTAACAACGGTTGCCAGGCGATTGGCCTTTGTTGTGAGAAGCCTGTTCATTTTGACCTTTTGAAGTTCTCATGGCCTTTCAATCAAATTGAACAATAATAATTTTATTTTGTTAACAGAATTGCCATTGCTAAATGAGAACATAACATCTTAAGGGAATGCACATGCTGAGTGGAAAACCCGGTCAATGGAGAGCTGACATGTCACCCTGTGTAGCTCTTTGTATTAATTTTCTAACTTTTACTTATTTTTTCTCTTTCGCTTTCATTACATTGAATTTTTTTTTTATTAAAGTTGACACACATGATGATGTCCACCGGTGTTTTGAAGATTTTCTCCTTTTTAATAGGATAATGACATTCACATTCCCTGTCCTTAGTCAAACACGAGTTAAAAGGGTATATTAGTAACATAAAAAAAATCAAAACTATAGGAATTTGTTTTTAACCATGTACGAAAGTTTAACCGTTTATAACCATGTTTTTGGGCAATTATCGAAAAACCCCAATTAAAAACACTTCCCAAACTCTCCTCTTTTATCTCTCTCATCTCTCACCAGGGGCGTCTTCACTGGAGACGGTGCTGTCAGGACCAGTGCTGCCCAGGCACGGCAATAGCACTGTTGGGTGGCTTGATGGTGCTGTTCGATTTGGAGAAAGAAGAAAAAAAAAAAACCTTACTATTAATTACTTAATGAGTTAACGAGGCCAAACACAAAGTTCATGTGGCACTCTAGGTCATAATATCACCTCAACTGTCAAAGCATTCTTGCATACTAAACAACCCTTTTAAAAACCATCCGACAGAAACCATCCTTACAGATGAATTGCTCTCAAGTCACATGAAACTCTCGATGAGTCAATACCTTTTGTGGACATCCTATCAAAGCTTCTAAGCAGGTAGCTAAAACGTAACATTTAAATCATTCGCAAAGATTAATCACATGTAATTATCTTTCGGTACGTAGCATTAGAAGGTGAATGCCAACAACACGGTTGACGCACCTTAACTAGTTCTTTTATGTGACAACATGGAATATTACAATGACTAAGATGGTGGTAATAATAAAATATTATCATTATTGAAACACGGAAGGAAACGTAGATAAACAGGGAAAAAAAAAAAGGGATCAGAAATAAGAAAGAAAAAACAACAATCTCAATTGTTTGTGTTAACTTCTGAAACTTTTCTATATACTTCATTGCTAATGGATGTAATCATTTTATTTTACTTTAGTTGGTAATGTTTTGTTGTAAAGTCATGGTATTCCAGAGTTTAAGGAAATCTATCGACCTAATGATAATGTGTTAGTTTATGTTTCGGTAGTATCATATGGCTGTAATCTCTTCATGTACTTTATATATAAATATCAATGGAAAAGTAAAAATATTATTACAGCAAATCAAGAGTGTTATGTTTTCTCTTCCTTGTTCATGGGTTGATGTAGGGGGTGTGCGACGGATCGGATCTAATGGATTTACCATGATCTAAGATCTGATCCGATTGGATCGAAGAAATTGCAATCAAATCCGATCCAATTTTACAGCGGGATTCGATTCGATTGTAAGATACTTTAATACGATCCGATCCAATATGATCCGATGGATCGAATTAATATTAAGTCGTTTTTAATACATAAAAGTTATAATTTGAAATAAACAAAATCAAATAAATTATTCAAACATTACTAATTAATTCAAATAAAATTAACATTAAAAAAATGCATAAAATAACTTGTAAACTTTATATAATTCAAAAAGTTTATAAGCATTAAATATTAGCTCCAAATGTAAACTTAATAAGCCGTGATGTTGATGAAGAAGAATAAAAGAAAAGAATATGGTGGATTGTTGGCTATAAAAAAATCGAGAAAGAAAACCCAAAATAGTAATATTAGAAAATTTATTTGGGTTGAGTCTTTACATTAGAAAGTAGTGGATATAATAAATTGTCCAATATAAAAATAAGGTCTAATATTTTAGACAGATTGATGGATTCAACGGATTTCTAAACGGAAATCCAAGATCCGATCCGATCAAATCTAATAGATTTTAGAATTTAGAATTTAGGATCTAATCCGATCCAATGGATCGTATTGGATTGAATTGGATCTTGCATACCCCTAGTTTGATGGTTTCATGGTTTCATGGTTTCATGGATATGGTATTAATTCATAACTAACAATGGTATCAGAGTATTGTTCTTATGGTCTGTGAGGCTTAAATCAATAAAATATTGAGAATTTTTGAGAGTTCAAACACCTGTTCTTGAGTGATTAAACACCTATGAGTGGTCAGATGGTTTCAGGAAGCAATACTGTTTCTACTGTTCCTCACTTTTCTAGGGAAAATTATTAAATTTGGATTGTTAAAATGAAGTCATATTTGAAGTCCTTGGGTTTATAGGAGATTGTAGATCAAGATAAGTAAGTTCCACCATTGAGAGCTAATCCCACTATAGCTCAAATAAAGCAACATAAGGAGGAGAAGATGAAGAGGGATAAAGCTGTAACTTGTTTACACTCAACTTTGACAGATGTTGTGTTTACAAACATCATGCATCTAGAAACAACCAAGCAAATATGGGACGAGCTAAAAGAAAAATATGAGGGCAATGAAAGAGTAAGGTCTGTCAAATTATTGATTCTCAAGAGAGATTTTGAAATGTTGAAGATGAAGGAGAATGAATCTGTTAAAGATTATTCTTCAAAGTTATTAGAATTGGTGAACCAGATGAGGCTCTATGGTGAGGTTGTGCAAGATTATAATGCAGTGGAAAAAATGTTGATCAGCTCACTCGAACAATTTGAAGCCAAATTTGTTGCCATTGAGGAGTCATGTGATCTCAAGAAATTGACTATTTCTGAGATGATCAGTAAATTGCAGGTTCAAGAACAAAGAATTTCCATGAGAGTGGTTGATATGACTAAAGGTGCATTTTCAGAAAGATACAAGGGGAAACAACCTGTTCAAAAGCATTAAAAGAAGTAGAATTATGGGAAAAAAGGTGGTAATCAAAAGGGAAAAGGCAAGATGGATAGGAGTTCAATTGAATCTGCAGTAAAGGACAAGTTCCCTCATTGTTCAATCTGCAAAAGAACAAACCACATGTCAAAAGACTGTTGGTATAAGGGGAAGCCTCAAATTCAGTGCAACTATTGCAAGAAATGGGGACATAGAGAGAAGTATTGTAGACCTAAGCAAAACCAGACTTAGCCACAACCTGCACAACATGCCAACTTCATTGATGAGCAACCCCAAGCTGAAGATCACCTGTTCATGGCTACTCAAGCATGTTATTCAGCTTCAAAAGATGTATAGTATGTGAATAGTGGTTACACAAGCCATATGGCAATGGACTCAAGCCTCTTCACTTATTTAGACAGGATTAATAGAACCAAGGTTAGGCTGGGAAATTGAGAGATGGTTCAGGCTACAAGAAGAGTTAAAGTCTCTGTTCACACTAGTAAAGGTCCAAAATTAATTCATGATATGTTGTTAATTCTTGATTTGGACCAGAAATTGCTCAGTGTTGCACAATTATTAAAAAAGGGATATTCATTTTCATTTAAAAATAATGGTTGTACTATACTGGATTCAAATTGTTGAATTATTAGTGTGTTACTGTTTTATGATGTTAGTTGTCATGTGAATTAATTTTTAAGTTGAGCTGTTAGTTGTTGAGTTGTATTTAGTGGGATTAGGTGAGTGTAAATAGTTATAGTTGGTAGTTAGCTGCTAGTTTGTATTTTTTATAGGCCCTATCTTGTAGTATTTATATTCTCTTCTATAGTAGAGATAAGTTAAGGGAATAAAAAAGCAATCATTTTATTTTCTTCATGGTATCAGTGCTTCCTCATCTGAAACCTAAATCCCTTCTATAACAAATTATGAGATAGCTACTCCTCTCACTCCTCCTTTGACTTCATTTACTTCCATAGATTCTAAACCATCTGTCACCAATAGTAATGATGATTCAAAAATGGGAATATTTCCCATATGCCTATCACTGGACACAAACTCAATGGCCATAACTATCTCTAATGGTCACAATCTGTGTCCATGTTTATTTGTGGAAGGGGAAAAGATGATTATCTATGTCACCAGCAAAGGAAGACTCAGCTTTCAAAAAAATGGAGGACCGAGAATAGTATGGTGATGTCCTGGCTCATCAACTCAATGATTAATGAGATTGGTGAGAATTTTCTTCTCCATGAAACTGCCTAGGAGATCTGGGATGCAGCAAAAAAGACATATTCCAGCAATGATAATGTGGCATAAGTGTTTGGAATAGAGAGCACACTTTATGAGTTAAAGCAAGGAGAAATGACAGTCACTCAGTTCTTTAGCAAGTTGACTCGTTATTGGCAACAATTAGATTTATTTGAAAAGCACAAGTGGAAGAGTCCTGAATATAATGTTCTCTACAAGGATATTGTTGAGCATAAGAGAATTTTCAAGTTTTTCCTAGGGTTAAATCCTAATTTGGATGAGGTGAAGGGTAGAATTTTAGGGACTAAACCACTTTCTAGTATCCATGAGGTATTTACAGAAGTAAGAAGGGAGGAGAGTAGGAAAAATGTTATGTTAGGGAATCCTAATCCTGAACATAAACCAGATATCTTAGTTCTTGAAAATTCTGCCTGTATTGCTCGAGGGAATCAATACAATGTCACTGATAACCAACCCAGGAAGGGAAGGCCCTGGTGTGACCATTGTAAAAGACCGGACATTTAATGGAGAATTACTGGAAGGTATATGGCAAACCAGCAAATTGGAAGCCTTGGTATAAAAAGGGAAAGTCGAGGAAATATGGTGACAAGCAATGATACTTTCTCCTCAACAGATCATACCTTATTAGGGATGGGCGTAGGGGCCCAATGGGGTGGGGGAAGGTATCCCCACACTTACCTCCTTTCCTCAAACCTCCCCCCACCACCTCCCCCAAAACCCATTTAGGGGGATTGGGGGTGGGGGCAGGTCCCCCCTCCCCCACACCCAAAACCTATTTCCCTTATTTCTTTTCAATTTCAATTTTTAATTTTTAATCTGAAAATCGGAATTCAAAATTTGGAATTCGGATATTCCAATCTTCAATTTGATACAATTAAAATATTCAATCAAAAAAGTAATAAAAATATAATACAAAATACTGTACAATACAAAATCCAAAATCTATATAATTGTTGAAAAATTTATATATAAATAATAATAATAATAATATATATTTTTTTATTTTGGGGGAAATGAGGTTTTAGGTTTAGGGGAGGGCACCCCCACCACCTCCCCCAAAATCTATTTAGGGGCAGAGTTTGCCCCCGTTCCCACCCTTAAAATCCATTTGGGGGCAAAATTTGCCCCCAAAACCTCATGGGGGATGGGGCCCTATGGGTAAACGCCCATCTCTAGACCTTATTCAGCAAAGAGCATATGGATTTATTGCAAAGGTTGTTTACCAATCAGTCCACTCAATTCTCTGTTGTGGAAATTGGTTCTGTAGCTTAAAGAAGTAATTTCTTAATAGCCTTAAATGCTAGAAAAAATTTACAGAGGTACTAGATTGTTAATTCAGGGGACCTCAGACCATATGACTAGAGATGAAACTTTATTTATTGATTTTATCCTAAGTAACAACAATTCTACTGTTAAGATTGCTGATGGGTCATTATCCAAAGTCACTGGAATAGGTTTTGTAGTAATCTCTCCTAATATCACTTTACATTCAGTCTTGTTAGTACCTAAATTCGATTGTAATCTACTCTCAGTTAGTAAGCTTACAACTTATCTTAACTGTGTTGCCTAATTTTCCTCAACTCAATGTATGTTTCAGGATCTGAACTCGGGGAAGATGATTGGCAATGCTGACGTGCATGCAGGACTCTATCTACTTCAAGTTGGACCTGAATCTAGTAAACAATCACACTTAGCTATAACAAAGAATGTTCTCTCTTCTAGTTATCAGGATAGTCTAGTTAGTCAAAATAAAAATAGTGAGATCTTCATGTGGCATTATAGGTTAGGACATCCTAACTTTGTATACCTTGAAAAACTGTTTCCAACCTTATTTTAAAATAATAAGTCTTAATCTTTCCAATGTGAAATCTACACTTTGTCAAAACAGAATTGTCAAATTTATTCCATGTAGGGATACAAAAACTCACAGCCTTTTCCTTGATTCATAGTGATGTATGGGATCCTTTTAGGATTCCTAACATTACTGGAGCTAGATAGTTTGTCTCCTTTATAGATGATCATACTAGACTCACTTGGATTTTCTTAATGAAAGAAAAGTCTGAGGCGTCTCAAATATTTCAAAACTTCGTGAAAATGATACAAAAATTAAAATCTTTAGAATTGATAATGGCAAGGAATTTTTCAATAGTGTTTTAAACAATTTTTTGCTACAAGAGGGTATTATCCATCAAAGTTCTTATCCTAAGACACCACAGCAGAATGGGGTCTCTGAAAGAAAAAAATAGACATATCTTGGTAGTAGCACAATCTGTCATGTTTACTTAAATGGGAGCAGGTTTGAAAAAGGATCTTAGAGTGTCTAGGGTTGGCTAGGAGGGTCTCTTGACGCCTTTTTTTTTCTTCTCATCGGAGTTATTTCACAAATACTTGCCATGGTAAGGAAGA
The DNA here is from genome assembly GCA_035582765.1 of Acer negundo. Lineage (NCBI taxonomy): Eukaryota > Viridiplantae > Streptophyta > Magnoliopsida > Sapindales > Sapindaceae > Acer > Acer negundo. The sequence goes on along the minus strand of CM069231.1, from coordinate 4,899,071 downwards.
AGGGGGGAACAAGCACACTTGGAGAGCGCAGTACAACGGAGAGTTGTATGCTGAGTTCGGGAATGATGAATCGCTCCCGAAACGGAATCTATTGATTCTCTCCCAATTGGTTGGACCGTAGATGCGATGATTTACTTCACGGGCGAGGTCTCTGGTTCACATCTAGGATGGCCCAGCTGCGCCAAGGAAAAGAATAGAAGAAGCATCTGACTCCTTCATACATGCTCCACTTGGCTCGGGGGGATATAGCTCAGTTGGTAGAGCTCCGCATGTTCCTAAACATTAGCAACTTATTTAATAAACAGACTCCCATCCAGAGTCTTAAGCTTTAAGACTCATTGACAGGTTTTCTTACAAAGTTTTCCAAATGCTAGACTCATTTCAAATCTCTCTACCGAAGTTTTTGAATTTACAACTTTTGTTCATATGAATCAACCTCATAGAACCAAGCTTGACCCTAAATCACTAAAATGTATTTTTGTTGGTTACTCACCAACACAAAAAGGATACAATTGCTATTCCCCCACTACAAGACGTTTTTATATTTCAAAAGATGTTACATTTTTAGAAACTCATCCATTTTATTCCAAAAACAAAGTGGCGGAAGCGTCCGTGTCCAATTGTTTTTGGAAAAAAACTGATGATTAGGCCTGTAGTGGCAAATTTTTTGGTGATTTTGTTTTTGACATCTTTGAGTCTCCATCATATCCAAATGTAGATACATTCAAGACTCCTAGGACACCTACAAAAACACAAACCACAAACCACAAACCACTTCACTTTCAACTCCTAAACAACATTCTGAGATATTCGAATCCAACAATTCACCCGAGGTTTCACCTGATTTGAATCTCACACAGAAACCACATTTTGTTGATCAAGATGTGATTGCTTATTTTAAGAAAAGGAAAAACCAGAAGAAGGTGTGAGTTCCATTGCAAGTTTAGCAGAATCAAGAATCTCAACCGTGTAAAATGATCCAAGAAAGTGATCTGAATATGAGTACAGAAAGTGTAGAAAATGGCAAGACTGAATCTGGTGATAGCAACACACATGAGACAACCACATCTGACAGTGAGCTTCCAATTGCTTTGAGGAATGGTCTAAGAGAGTGCAGAAATAGAACATTATATCCCATGAGCAAATACATCTCATATAATGGGTAATCACCATCATTTCAAGCTTTTAAAGTTAATATCATGGAAACTTAAGTTCCTAACAACATAGAGGAAGTAATGAAGAGTCCATAATGGAGATCATCCATAAAAGAAGAGGTTAGAGCCCTTGAGAAAAATAGAACATGAGAGATGACAAAGTTGCCTAAAAGGAAGAACCTAGTGGTTTGCAAGTGGGTTTTCACTATAAAATATAGGGCTGATGGAAGTATAGATAGATATAAGGCTAGATTGGTGGCAAAAGGGTTTACTCAATCATATGGAGTGGACTATGAAAAGACTTTTGCACCAGTGGCAAAGATTAATACTATTCGAGTTTTGCTTTCCATAGCTGTAAATCTGGACTAGAAGCTTAATCAACTAGATGTAAATGCCTTTTTAAATGGAGAGTTGGAGGAGGAAGTGTATATGAGAATCCCACCAGGTTTAGAGAATTCAGCTAACAATCAACTTGTGTGTAAGCTGAAAAAGTCACTATATGGACTGAAATAGTCCTCAAGAACCTGGTTTGAATGATTCACCAAATCAGTGAAGAAAAGTGGGTTTAGGCAGTGCCAATTAGACCACACCATGTTTGTTAAGCACTCAACTGGTAACAAAGTAACAGTTCTTATTGTGTATGTAGATGATATCATCCTTACAGGGAATTGTGAAGAAGAAATATGAAGATTGAAGTGTTTTCTAGCTAGAGAATTTGAAATAAAAGATTTAGGATAGATAAGGTACTTTCTAGGCATGGAGGTACCTCGATTCAAGGCAGGCATTGTAGTTTCTCAATGGAAATACATACTGGACCTGCTAAAAGAAACATGAATGAGTGACTGTAAACCAACAGAAACACCAATGGATTATACAGTCAAGTTGAGTGGTCTTGAAGGGAGTGCTCCTATTAATAAAGGAAGGTACCAAAGGTTAGTAGGAAAACTAATCTATCTCACTCACACTAGACCAGATATAGGGTTTCTTGTAAGTTCTGTAATTCAATTCATGAATAAGCCAACAGAAGAGCATATGGAGGCAGTCTTTAGAATCTTGAGGTATCTAAAGTCGATACCTGGGAAAGGATTGTTATCCAGGAAGAATACTAGTAGAAGAGTTGCTATTTTTACAGATGTAGACTGGGCAGGGTCTATAATAGACAGAAGGTCTACATCCGAGTACTACATGTTGGTTTGGGGTAATCTATTGACTTGGAGAATTAAGAAGTAGTCAGTTGTCAAGAAGTAGTGCAGAAGTTGAATTTAGAGCTATGACACATGGAATTTGTGAGGGTGTTTGGTTAAGAAGAGTGCTAACAAAATTGATAGCTCCAATTGAAGGAGCATTTCATTTGTTTTGTGACAGTCAGTCAACAATCCAAATCGCTAAAAATCATGTTCTCCATGACATGACAAAGCATGTTGAGATAGATAAGCACTTCATCAAAGAAAATATTGATGAAGGCAGCATGGATTTAGCCTACATTCGTACTGCCTCTCAGACAGCAAATATCTTAACTAAGCCTTTGTCTATGACAGCTTTTGAAGAGTTGTGTTCCAAGCTGGGAATGATAGACATTTATCATCTAGCTTGATGGGGGTGTTGAATTATTATTGTGTTACTGTTTTATGTTGTTAGTTGTCATGTGAATTAATTTTTTAGTTGATCTATTAGTTGTTGAGTTGTATTTAATGATTTGTATTTAGTGGGATTAGGGGAGTGTAAATAGTTATAGTTGGTAGTTAGCTGCTAGTTTGTATTTCTTCTAGTCCCTATCTTGTAGTATTTATATTCTCTTCTACAATAGAGATAAGTTAAGGAAATAAAAAGCAATCATTCTGATTTTCTTCACAAATGATTATGAAGTTGTTAAGGTTGAAATGTGTGATAATAGCTTTCCAGTAAGTTGGAATCAAGTGAATCACTCAGCACTTGTTTCCAAACATGATGATTATATATTATGGCACGAAAGATATGGTCATTTCAATATGAATGCATTGAAGTATTTCAATCCCATGATATGGTTAGAGACATGCCTGCAGTTAGTTGTATTGATGATTTATGTGATGTTTGTCAATTGGGAAAAATGCATAGAAAGCCTTTCTCATCAGATAATGTTACAAGGGCAAAGAACAACCTTGAGCTTGTTCATATTCATTTGTGTGGCCCTATGAGTATTCCCTTTCTAAGCCAGAACAAGTATTTTATCCTGTTTATTGATGATCAGACTAGGACATGGGTGCATTTTTTTATCAAGCAAAACTCAAACTTTTAATGTTTTTAAGAAGTTTAGAGCTCTGGTGGAGTCTGAAAGTGGCTGTAAGAATAAAATGTTGAGATTAGACAATGGAAAGGAGTATACCTCTAATGAATTTAATGTGTTCTGCGAAGATATAGGGATCACTCATCAATTTACTGTTAGCTACACTCCTGAGAAGAATGGAGTTTCAGAGGGAAAGAATAGAACCGTTATGGAAATGGCAAGATGCAAAAAAGAAGTTACCAAAAATCTTCTTGGCTGAAGCTGTTTATACACCAGTGTATCTCTTGAAGATGCTACCAACTAGAGTTGTTCAAGGGAAAACACTAATTGAGGTTTGGTTAGGAGTGAAGCGCTTTGCAAAACACTTGAAGACCTTTGGATCAATTTGCTATACTCACATTTCAGATGTTAAGAGATCTAAATTGGATGACAAAGCTGAGATGAGGATTTTCTTAGGTTATGCAGCAAGATCTAAGGGTTATAGAGTGTATAATATAAAGTCAAATAAGAATGTGATTATCAGAGACATTAAAGTTGATGAGGATGCATATTTGGATCGGGGAAATAATCAAGTTCAAAGAAGTGTAAAATCAGCACAGTTGACAGCTATTCCTACTGTAACTGATAACCAAAATCAAGTTGCAAATGATATTGAAGATCAAGAAGCTGAATCTGACTCTCCAGTGCTAAAGACTAAGTTTTTGGCTGAAATCTATGAAAAATGCAGCTTTGCTGTGAATGAGCCTTCTTGCTTTGAAGCAGTTTCAATGCTGACAAAGTGGAATGATGCAATGAAGGAGGAGCTGGCTATGATCAACAAAAATGGCATCTAGGAACTCACTTCAAGGCCTAAAGACAGACATGTGATTGGTGTCAAATGGGTTTATAGGACAAAATTGAACCTCGATGGTTCCATTCACAAGCACAAAGCCAGACTTGTTGTAAAAAGGTATTCTCAAATGGCTAGAGTTGATTATGGTGATACATTTGCTCCAGTTGCCAGGTATGAAACTATTAGATTACTTGTTGCTATATCAACTTAATGTGGATGGAGGATATTTCATTTGGATGTTAAATCAGCTTTTTAAAATGGAGTTTTGTAAGAAGAAATCTATGCTGAGCAGCCAATTGGTTTCATTGTTGCAGGTCATGAAGATAAAGTTTATAGGCTTTATAAAGCTTTGTATGGGCCGAAACAGGCTCCAAGAGCCTGGTACTACAGAATTGATGCTCACTTTCTTCAAAATGGTTTTAGAAAGAGCCAAAATGAGCCTACTCTTTATGTGAAAGCTTGTGGCAATGGGAAGAAGCTTATAGTGTCATTTTATGTAGATGATTTGCTGGTTACTGGTGATGATATTCATGAAATTGACAAATTCAAGAAGAGTATGTTACAAGTTTTTGAAATGACAAATCTTGGAGAGATGAGGTATTTTTTGGGAATGGAAGTGCATCCGTCCAATGATGGAATCTTTCTCTCACAGAGAAAGTAAACAAAAGATATGCTGAGAAAGTTCAACTTGGAGAGTTGTAATCCTGTCTCAACTCCACTTGATGTAAATGAAAAGCTCTCAAAGTCTGATGGTGATGCAAAGGCAAATGCAACTCAGTATAGAAGTTTGGTTGGCAGCCTTCTTTACTTGACTGTAACCAGACCAGATTTGATGTTCTCAGCTAGCTTACTTTCAAGGTTCATACATTCACCAAGTTTGCAATATCTTGGTGTTGGTAAAAGAGTCTTGAGGTACCTGAAAGGTACTATGGATCTTGGCAATTTGGTATTGCAGAACTGATGGAAAACTTGAAGGTTTTGTTGACAGTGATTGGGCAAGATCAATATATGACTCTAAGAGCACAACTGGGTATGTTTTTTCATTTGGGAGTGGAGTATTTTCATGGAACTCCAAAAAGGAAGATGTAGTTGCTCAGTCTTCAGCTGAAGCTGAGTATATTGTTGTTGCAGCATCTTCAAATCAAGCTATATGGATTAGAAAGGTCTTGACAGACTTGGATTATATGCAAGAGGAACTTACTATGTTATGGTGTGACAACAATTTAGACATTTATGTTGCTAAGAATCCTGTCCAGTATGGGAGAACAAAACATATAAATGTCAAATTTCATGCTATAAGAGAAGCAGAAAAGAATGGAGATGTTCAATTGATGCATTGCAGGTCTGAAGCAATTGGCAGACATACTCACAAAGGCACTTCCCTATGGCAAGTGTAATGTGCTAAGAAGCAAGTTGAGAGTCTTTAAGAAAAGTTTCAAGAGTGTTAACTTGTGAAACTTTTCTAGACACTTCTTTGCTAATGGATGTAATCATTTTATTTTACTTTTTGTTGGTAATGTTTTATTGTAAAGACATGGTATTCCAGATTTTAAGAAAATCTATCTACCTAATGATAATGTGTTAGTTTTTGTTTTGGTAGTATCATATAGCTGTAGTCTCTCCATGTACTTTATATATAAATATCAATGGAAAAGTAAAAATATTATTACAGCAAATCAATAGTGTTATGTTTTCTCTTCCTTGTTCGTGGTTATGGTATTGATTCAAAACTAACAGTATGCTATAACAATTTTGCTATTTGGAAATTATCCTACCAACATGATTTTCGTTTGATATTTGAAAGTGTTGGGTTAAACAAAAATGATCCATGAGAAGCCATACATGAGTCAGAAACTCTCCTCCATGTGTCAGCTGTTGTGCATGATCACTTCCTTTGCTTTTTGTTGCTACATATCCCACCATTTCCAACCAAAATTTACCAATCGTCTCCCATTTCTTCCTCAAATGCTGTCACACAAATATTAATTAATTAATCAAACTTCAATTTTACTGTTAATATAAGTAAGTGTACATTATATATGTAAGAAATAATTAATATATAGTACCTCTGCCTCTGGTGCAGCTTCCATTCTAGTTTCCATTCTTCTATCTACAAAATTCAACCATTTTGAATGTAGTGGAAAACTGTTGGTGAAACTTGTTGACCATAAGAAATTAAATATACAAAACGATTTAATTCGATACCTCATATTTCATTTCTTTAACAAGCTTCATTGCATTGTGTAATGCAAGAGAATCATTTTCATAACCAGCTTCATGTATGATGAAATCCTCCTTCAAGAATTCATTGCAAATTTGGGTTTTATTATAGTCTTTAACATGTTTGCCATACAGGATCTGTCCTGGCTTTTTAAAGACCCAAGATGAATTTCTAAAATGAACCTCTTATTTATTTTTATAGTTTTTTCAATATATACAAAGTGTATATATATATAACATGTTTTTATATATTTAGTCTGATAATTTAATTAAATATAAAATAATATCATATGATAAATACATTTATTATATAAACATTTAACCCGACTCTACTTTTGTAGGAATTTTTTTTTCTAAAACTCCCTTTTTAAGATTGAGTCGATTGTTCTATTCTATGAGCCTACTACCTTCATCAACTTGTCCTGTTTTGAAATACCCAAGAAATTAAACTGGTCCAAGAATATACATTCCTTCTTGCCATCTCATCAAATATTTTTCGTGCTTCATCTACTCTACAAGCCTTCACATAAAACCATCAATCATTGCGGATTCAGCAACAATGTTTCGGTCAGCCAACTCCCGGAAGGGGGTTTCAGCTCTAGGTAGATCGTTGTTTTTCAAGTAGACAGTGATCATGGAAGCATAAGAAACTGAGTCTCGTTGAGACATTTCGTCGACCAGCTTCCTTGCTTCTTTGACTCGGCCACTGCTTCCCAAGTTGACATGGATATACAGCGGAAAGCTTCAAAACATGACGACAGTGACTAAAGAATGGCATGATGGCCATGGTGAAAAAAAATTCATTCACTTTGTGTAAACAATCCGATTATCGATAAACATGTTAACAATCCGATTGTCTGATTTTGCCTAAGATTGTACGACTGCTTCAAGTTCAAATGATTTTTTAGTTTTCACCAATATTCAGCTCACTAAAACCTTCCCTTTAGATTTTTAGTGGTACAACAGATTGGCCCTATAGATATAGATATATACATATATACATGTCTGGATGATTCTATGCAAAAATGGTGCTATATGAACTCGAAATTCGCATTATGCAACTAATCCTTCCTCTTCAGAGTCAGGGACTACAATGTCAAGCCTCATCATAGGCTTGTACCTTTCAGGAATTTGTGCACCTGCTTGCATGCACACTTCAACCACAGCAGGTGCCTTGCCGTAAAACCTATTCAGTGCACTTCTCAGGGGTGGTCCCTTCGGGTCTTGAGCATGCCACACGTAATTGAAAGGGAAAACTTCGTCCACAATGGCATCCTGCCAACCATGCTTCCCATCCCTCCACTGATGCTTAAATGCTCCACAGAGCTTCACATTGTGACCGCACGGTCCAACATGAACCTCCGGGCAATAGCCACACGCTTTCACAGTGTATTTCTGCATCAACTTTGTCACACCTGTTCTGACCGTCTCATATGCATCAACTGTCTCTTGTGCAATCCTAGGTACATCTGCCAACGGAGGAGGCGGAAATCGTCCACAAGCCCCATCTGTATCAAAATCAAGAAATGAAGATGAACCTCTAGAACGCCATGGCTTTGGCTCCTCAACAAATCCACCACGGTCAATAACTTTCCTCCCAATCATTCGAATAGGATTGGTTCTTCGGCGTGAGGGGTAATCTTGTATATCTACACCAGCTTGGATGCATAACTCCACTACAGCCGGAATCCTGTCATAGTCAAACCGAGTCTCATGCTTAACGCGCCGACCAAAAGGGTCATACATGTGATACGACTCAATGGGTACAAGTATATCATTGATGGAACCCTTGACCCATGAGTGAAAGCCTCGGCGGCTCCCACATGTTCCACCATTGCAGTCCTGAATGTTGTGACCGGTATGGGCTACATGAACTTCCGAGCACTCACTGCCAAGTGAAAAGACACGGATTTTCTTAAGATTAGGACAAAACTGTAGAATTACTCACTGCAATTAATTAGGACTTAAATGTGAAATGTTAAATCCGGCTTACCTGCAACCAAACACAGGAATAACATGCACCAGCTGAGCAAGGCCTTTAATCAAATCTTTCCAGGCATCTAATACTTCATATGCAACCGGGGTTAGATAAGGAACAAGTAGTCCATTTTTTGGAGGCTGCAGAGGCTTCTCTATACCCATCTCTGCAATTTTTTTGTCCTTCCTTGCAGCTTGCCTCATCTTCTCTATTGAGACAGGAAAGGGCTTCTTCTTTTTCTTGGGTAGTATAGGTGGAAGATCCACATTTTGGGGGTGTGATTTTTGTTTCTTGATAATTAGATCTTCTCTATGTCCCTGACTGGCACAAATGAAGGGAGCTTTTCGCAGATATTCATGCCCAAACTGCAAGTAAAATGAAACTAAAGTATTAGTTGCAAAACAAACAACTATCAATGAAGAATGATGTCAAGGAAAAAGAGATTCATGAGTAGTTGAACACAATTTCAACCCATATAGTCATAGCAAAATAGAGAAGGACAAATCAAGGTCTACACATATCTTCAAAAATGTAGTTACAAACATATACACAAATAAAATTGGAAACACAACAGAAAGTACATGCTAAAGAAAATATAACCTTCAACCACATAGTGTCTGAACTTAAGGTTGATAATTGAGGCAGCCTCGTAAACTCCACAGCCCCCAGGGGAATACCTGCAAAGTGGAGCGATGTTAAAAATGATTCTACATAACAAGGACACTCATCTTCTAGATTTTGGTCTTATTAAGTTACACAAACAATCAAACACTAGATGGGAAATAGCAGCCCTTTGGTGGGTTAATAATTATAAGGAGTGTAATGAGTCTGATACCTCATCTATGAGGTCATATTCATTGGCCTTGTAATATGTAATGAAAAAATAGAAAGCAGTTTACCCATCAGAGATATAGACGGATTCCATAAAGCTGGTAGTGTTTGGAGCATTTATCAGGAAGAATTTTTCAAGTGTTTCCCACTTCCTGAAGCAATAAAAACCATATAGCACAAAAGTTGTGTCAAAATTTACCCTGTTTAATCGAGTCGTTGCTTGAGTAATTTCGTTAAACAGATGGTGTGTGTCAGGGCTGGCCGTGACTTTTTAAAGGACCGGGGCGAATCTTTAAAATGGATCCCTTATTTATTTTCATAGTTTTTTCAATATATATACAAATATATATAACATGTTATCATATATTTAGTCCGAAAATGATAATTTAATTAAAGATAAAATAATATCAAATGTTAAATACGTTTATTATATAAACAAATAACCCAACTCTACTTTTTTGGGAAAGAATTTTTCTAAATCTCCCTTTTGAGACTGAGTCAATTGTTCTATTATGTCTTTTATTTCCTTTTTTTCATATCCACATGGTTGTTCTTTAGGAAACGTGTTACTAATATCTAAAATAACAAACAATGAACAATAAAACACATATAACTAAAATAACATTGCAACAGTCAAGGTGAAACTTAACAATAAAACCTGTCAAGCAATTGGATTCAACAGGTCGCACACTCGCACACTGCCACACTTGCACCAGCCACGCAAACCGCAGTATCGTAAGATTGATTTTTTTTTTTTTTTTTGCTGAAAAATACAATCAAATCATATATTAATTATATGTATCAAATTAAAATCCCCTCATTTTGCACGGTATAAGATATATACATGAAAGCTGGAAAAACTAATGGGACAAAAACTCATTTTGCACGGATTTTTTGGGTTTTCTAGGATTGATTAGGGACACAAACTGTGTTGAAGACTTTGTGAAGTCCTTTGTTAAGACTCGAAGACTTGATGCTTGAATAGTTGAATGGATGAGACTATTAGAGTATGAGACTGTGAGAGTGTTAGACCTATGGATAAAAATACCTAATTGTCTATAATTAAAATTTAATTTTTTTATAACCAAGTAAATACTATTATAAATATTTAAAATTTTAGAAACAGTTTTTTATTACAAAATTTAAATTAAAAAATGTAAAAGAATTTATATTTAAAAAATTAAAATTAATTTTTTATTTAAAAAACTAAAAACATTTATTTATTTTCCATTTAAAAATTATTTTTTTAAATGAATGGATTACATATGACAGAAACTATAAATTTAAATACCAAGAGCAGCAACCACTTGTTCAAAATGTAACTTTGCTAAAGGAACTTTATCTTGAAACTATTATACGAATTGCCCTATCTCACATACTCACGGAGAAATCAAAATTTTGAGTTTCAAATAACAATAAGTTATTCCAACAAGTTAGATTAAAATTTTGAGTTTCAAATCTAACTAGTTTATTCCAACGAGTTAGATTACATGTGACAGGAACTATAAATTTAAACACCAAGAGGAGCAACCACTTGTTCAAAATGTAACTTTTCTAAATGGAACTTTGTCTTGAAACTATTATACGAATTGCTCTATCATATCAATAAAAGCTATAGACAGATCTGCTATAGGAGACGATGAATAAAGGGGCATAAAGATCAATCAAAGATGAAATTCAAAGTCTAGGCATTAAGCAAACTTACAACACGCTTGCAAATACAGACACAACAAAAGATTACAAGATCTTTATAACACAATGCTTTGATTTCACACTTCAATTAATCAACCAGTTGAACAGTGGCCTCACTAATCTGAAATGTCTATCAACCCTATCTATGTTCATAAACATGCAGTTAACAAGCACATTACTACATCACAAATGCCCATAATTCCATCAATAAGAAGAAAATAATCAAAGAGCAATTCCAATGAATTCAAAATAGCATCAATTATTTACTTTGGCCTAAAAAAATTGTTTAGATAGGAAAAACAAAAAATTTTATTAACAAAAAAGAAAACAAAGTACCAAAAAAATAAACCACTTGCGACATAAAACTGTACAAAAAGAATTTCCAATAATATATCTGTCCCCATAACCAGAGCTATGAGCCCAAACAAGAGAAATCAAAAGTTTGAGTTTCAAATAACAATAAGTCAACTCAAATTGATCAGCTATATAAAAAAAATAACAATGGGCAGAAATAATAATCTAAAATCAGAAAGCAACAGGCAAGAAAAATATGGTCATTTAACTACTAACAATAATATCAAGAAATCTTGAACCAAGTGTTCTACAGATTCAGTACAAACTAAAATAACAAAATAAATATTCATTCCATCTCTCCTTCCCTGTACTTACTCCATCTTCTGACAAACCAAAAAGAAAAACATTTTGCATAAAAAAAAAAAAATAGATAAACAGCTTCGATATCATACTATCCATATGCAATACCAATATACGAAAAAAGTGAACCCAGTTGATAAAAACGTTAAATAAAACAACCCTTTTGGTTTTTGAAACCAAATAAGTCAATAATAGAAGCGATGGCGCATGTACGAGAAAAAAAATAAAACAGATTCTTTCAAGAAAACCATTCGATGTAAATGTAAGAGAACAAAGAGCTTACCAAGAAGCGAAGCAAGCGGCGGCTGTTTTGATGTACGGCGGCCGGTGTAAACACTGAAGAGCGATGCTTGTTCTGCTTCACAGAGGAGGAGATGCAGTGAGCTGGAAACGAGGTTCAATATCAGACGAATTTTCACGGTTGAGATCGGTTAAGCAAGTGATAGTGAACGTGGACCGTTGATCTTAACGAGATATGTTTTAAATTTGGCTTGTTTGGTTACGCGAACAGCAATGGTTTCATCCATTCTTTTTTGGTTAATTACAGAAACTCTCTGACCTTTTGTCATATTTCACACTGTTTAAGTTATTTAGTTGTATTTGCAAAAACACCATCTGAATTCAAAGATATTAGGACTTCGATTTATAGTCCCTAACTTTTTAAAAAGAGTAATGCTATTTATAATTTCCCAAATATCTTTCTACGCTTTTTTTTTTTTTTTTTTTTTTTGTTTGGTAAATGATCATTTTAATCTTAATTAAAATTATTAAAGAAGACAAAAATAGTTTTAAAGATGGTACAAACCAATTTTTTAAATTTCAACGTCAATTTTCTTCATTTTTAGTATTTCACAAATCCTAAAACATCTCCATTTTTTACTATAATGTCAAGTTTTATTTCATTTTGAAGTGATGAAGAATAATATGCAATCAAAAGAAAATACTTAAGTGACGAAGAATGATTTGTAATAAGAAACAAACAATTTTTTTTTTTTTGATTGGTTCGATTGATAGTCGTAAACCACTCGTTTAAGTTGCTTGGGAGTCTTGCTGCAAGTTGAAGGAGGAGGGTGGTCTCGGTGTTAATGATCTCTGCATTCTTAACAATGCCATGTTAGAGAAGTTCACTTGGAGGATGTTGATTGAGGATTCTCTCATTTTCACTTATCTTCGTACTCATTATTTCACTCAGTATCACAGACCAAGAATATATTATATTTTTTCTTATGTTTGGCTGGGTCTAAAATCCCATTATATTCCTCAGATGCTTGATTTTAGGTGGTTGGTTGGTAGATCGTTATTCCAAAGTATGTTTTTAGACGGATAACTAATTGAGAGATCCGTTAATTGATTTGGTTGAGGATTACTCATCGTTGTAGCATCCTCAGGAATCTCTAGTGGGAGATATTTATTCTGATACAGTGGGTTGGGATATTCTTGAATCATTTGGCGCTTCTCATCTGGATCTTGCTTCTGAGATTGAAAGAGTGATGGTGAGCGCTAATCCAGATTCACTTGTTTGGACTTGTTCTTTGGATGATGTTATTTCTTGTAAGGCTACCTATGATTCTCTTTTTAGGGTTTGGGGTTCGGTTTGTTGGGGAAAGCATATTTTGGCAATGTGTATTCCGCCATCTCAATATGTCCTCACTTGACGCTTGTTTCATAGCAAAATTCCTACAGATGTTGCTTTGCGTGCTCGAGGTTATATGTTTTCTTCCCGTTATCGACTTTGTTGAGCAGCGGAGAAAGATTTATGATATCTGTTTATAGAGTGTCCTTTTGTTTGTGGGTTGTAGAATGAGGTGTCCTCCATATTTGGACATAATATTAAATTGGATGGTACTTGTTTAGATCTTTGGCAGGAGGCGATGGAAGTCGTTTTTAGCACTCAATTGCAAGCTCTCTAGCTGGCTTCCATTATATGGTTTCTTCGGAATCAAACCACTTTTAAGGGTGGCAGACTAGTTTTTTCTGAGGCTTTTTCCTTGGTTTGGCTTTTAGTTTACGAAATAGACTCGCTTCAGTGTGGCACGAATTTAGGGGTAGGCACCAACCTGCCAACCCAACCCAACCATACCCAACCCGACTAGATTGTGTTGGGTTAATAAAATATAACCCAACCCAACCCAACCCGACAACCCGACATAAATAATAAAAAATAAATTAAATAATTTTATTTATTATTAGATTTATTATGAAATCTCATTTTTTAAAATATTTAAAATTTTTACTCATGCACCATTTATAATATTATAAATGACAAATATAAATACTTAATTTTAAATATTTTTATACAATAAATATATAATACATTTATTAAAAATATGCAATTATATTGTCTTCATATTTTGTATTAATTGACACATCCTAGATTATACTTTAAAATGTTTTTTTTTTCCTTAGGATTTAATTAAAGATTTGGTAGAAAAAAGTCTAAAAGTGTATATACACTCAAACTATTATGTTGGTTGAAATAAATAATAGATTATCCAACCACAAGATATTCAACGAAGTGATTATAATTGTAAAATGGATGGGAGGCTTAGATGGAGACTTTCCAAGTTGGATAAATTGTTATATTTTTATTTATTTTTTAATTATGCAACAGATATTTAAACAATTAATAATATATGTTGTGATTTGATTTTGATGCTTTTAAGGAATCTAAACTCCATGCGATATGATGTTAGGGTGAAAATTATTTTAATTTTGAATTTTGATATAACAAAATTTGAATTCAAATATATTTTTTCTTTTGAGCTTAAAAAGTCCAAACCGATCAACCCAACCCGAAAAATATTGGGTTGGGTTGGGTTGGGTTAGGTTACAATTTACGTTGGGCTAGAATGGGTTGAAAATTTTTCAACCCAACCCAACTCAACCTGAAAACGCCCACCCTTAGGCATGACGAAGAATTCAGTGGATGAGCTTCTAACTCTTCAGTGTCTCTATGTCTCTGATCATCCTTCTAGAGCCTCACACATTGTAGAGGTTATTTGCTGCTCTCCTCTACTGAGTTTTCTTAAGTTTAACACAAACGAGCTGCTTTTGGTAGTTCTAGTCTATCTGGTTGTGCATGGGTTTTATGTACTTACAGAGGCTTTGTTAAAGGCTGTTTTGCTATTCGTCTTTGGGTTTGTTTTGCTTTTGAGGCTAAGTTGGCCGCTATTGTCCATGCAATTGATTATGCTTGGATCTTTGGATGACGTCGGTTAGGGTTGGATAGTTATTCAGTTTTTATGGTGGTCATCCTTCGTTTGAGGACTTGTAAGGTTCCTTTGCGTTGGTGCCCATCTTAGGATAAGTTTTTGGGTTTGCTTACTCAAATGGACATTATTGCTACTCATTTTATCGGGAGGGTAACTGTGTTACAGATTGCTTAGCGTCCAGGAGCCCTAGTATCATTACTCTTAAATGGTGGTGAAATGCTTTATATTTTTGCACTCCTTTTATTTATGATGATGTCAGTAGTAGACCTTCTATTAGAGTTTGTTGTCTTATTTTCTGTTAAGGAAATTATCATTTCCCCTAAGAGGTTTACCTTATTAGAAAGATGGTGATTGAACCAAAATTGGTATGGTTTTGACCCTCTCTTTTCACTTGATTTTCGAGCAATATCCCATGATTTAATTGTGTGAATTATGTGTTTTCAGGTATTTATAAAGTTCATGGGCATTGAAGTAATTTTAGAAAATTAGGGGCAAAAGTGTAATTGTTGAAGGAAGATTGAAGTTATTGTGATTTTATAAGAGATCAGGGGGCGTTACGTAATTTTCCATGCAAATTAGTTAGCCAACGCCACATCATTAAGCAATACGGTGCGTTTCAATTAGGTAAGCAGATCAGGCGTGGCCTAAACACAAGCTGAAACCTTAACCTAATCTGATCCATTTGAAGCCCAACTACACCCCAAAGACCTGTTAAATGCACCTACCATCTTCATGTTCAACCTCCAACTGCAAAACCAGATGAACTAGTGAAACCCTAGTTAACTGAACTCTGTACAGCAGCCACCCGGGACGCCGCCGTAGCGTTGCCTTCTCTTGGGTAGGCCATCGCACAACGCAGTGACCAGATCGGTGTCGATTCATCTCACCACAAGAGTATTTCAGCTGATCACAGTCTACCTAGCATCACTTCTACTGTCGCCTCCATTTAGACCGTGAAGTAGCCGCGAAACGAGCCTAGAGAGTGTCACGGTCGCCTTTTCCCACAGCGACAAAGAACCAATTCTTCACCTGACAACGTCGCCCCCAAATGTCGTCATGGAAGACACTGCGAAAATCAACAGCGACCGAGTCTGATTGGTTGGGAAATTTAAGGAATAGACCTCTCTGAGGGACTAAATGGTAATTTTCCATACCATTGGGGTGTTTTAGTAATTGACCACCCGGGCCTTAATTTGAATACACTATAAATTCATCATAGTTTTTCCTTGGAACACAATCTTGATCAAACAAGAATCTCTTTCTTCCACTATTCCTAATCCCACCATTTTTCCTCTCCAATCTTATCAACAACAACTCTAGATTATTTAACCCAAATCACTCATCTCTTCCCATATTCTCCACACATCTCTTTTGTCACTTTCCATTTGACTCCACCAATCTAGACATATCCTTATTACCCAATCTTTGCACTAGGATCAACAAAGAAGCCCAAGGAAGGATCAACCGCAATTGCCTAGGCCTTTGATCGTCACTAACCGATCCCACCTTGACCCCCTCTCCTTAATCGGTTAGGCATTTTGGTGGAAAGTTGTTTAGGGTTTGTAGTGACGGTCTAAACACAATTCCGAATGAGATCGATCATTGATTGTGTGGATCGTACATTAATGAAGCCATGTATGAATTGGTCAAAGTCCATTAGACTTCTTATTACTTGTTTAAATCATTTTCTTATTTTGGTTGTTTATATTGGATTTCTATCTATTCATATTCTCTTTACATTTTTGTTACATTTACTTTTCATGTATATTTGATGGTTTCTCAAACCATGCACCATCCAAACTACCATGATTTACTTTATTGCATTTAAGACTTGTTAAATAATTCAACTAATTACTCTAATTCCTTGTGGAACGAATCCTTGCTTACTATTTTACTACTTTTACATCCAAAGTGGATTTTCAAGTGGTGAAAGTTGGTTTTCAAAATGAACACATAAAAACGTATTTTATTGAGTATAAAACGACCTAATCAAAATTGGGGCCGCTGTCGGGGAATTGGTAGTGATTGTTGAATTAATTAACTTTTCTTTTTAGTTTATAATCTTATTAGATAGCCTACTAACATTTGTTTTCATTTAATTATTATCTTTTACTAGTTTTTAGTTAGTTTGTTAGATTTTTGTAGTTATTTTGTTATTCATTTTTTTTTTTTTTTTTTTTTGTAGTTAGATTTTCTAGGTTGCGTGTCATTTTTGTTATTTTTAGATTTTCTAGTCTTGTTTTCTTTTGTGTCTTGTTTTCATTTTTGTTTTTGTTTTCTTTTAAGGAGCAATGGATCCTTTTGCTATGCACTTGGATGAATTTAACAGGCAAATTGAGTTGTTTGCTTCAAAGACTTCAGGAATAGGACAAACGCAGGCTATAACTTGCACATTTTATGGAATGTATAGGCATGAGACATGGAGTTTCCATTCAAGAGGAGAGTTTTCTAATGATGGAGGACAAGCCCAATCATCAAATTGCTACAATTCGTGGCCTATGCATGAACCATATGGAGATTTCAAAAATTTAGTGTCAAGCTATGAACGATATGCCGATTCTTACAAGCCGGATTGGAGGAGCGATCAAGACACTCAAGCTAATGCCTATGTGTGATCTCAAGAGGAGACTTTGAATGATTTTATTCAAAGTGCTCAAGCCTTCAAACAAAGATCTCAAACCAATATACAAGCCAATGAACAAGGATGGCAACAATAAGATCAAATGTGGCAATAACAAAATGAGAGAATGGAGGCCTCAATTAGAAGAATGGAAGAGCACTTTGAGATTATTGCCGAAGCTATACAAAGTCAGGTGCATGAAGAGTCCTCGAGCCATCCGGAGAAGGAAAATGCTACCACCATCCTTTCGAATGGTGAGAATGTTGAAACCGAAGTTGGTCATGAATTTTCTAATGATATGCCTTGTGTTTTAGGAGAGGAAATATAAAAAAAGGAGACAAAAGATGTGGCGAAGGAAGCGGAAGATGTCCTTTTTTGAGGCACCGCTCCTATGCGAGGAGTCCATGCCGCCTACACAAAAGCAATTGGTATAGGTTATTTTCTAAACCTACTAAACCACTTTGTCAAGTGACTATTTACTTGCCTTTGCTTGTTGTGATTAGGAACACGCTGATGCGCACCAAAATTTTCCAAGATCTAATCTCGCGTCGGCGTAATTCGAAGCCTTGGAATTCAGTTGACCGATCCAAGTAGCATGTCTAGCCAGGACGTAAAACCAAGCACTTGATGGGAGGCACCCCATTTAGGTACAACTTTTTTCCTTGCTTATTTTAATTTGTTTAATTTCTTGCTTTTTAGTTTTCTTGTATAGAATAAAGGTGTGAATTTTGTGTGATAGAGGCTTTGATAATCACATATTTTGTCCGCATGGATTGTGATGATAATTCTTGATGAATTTACATTGATATATCTCTTGAGTTGATGATGAGCATATAGGATGTTATTGAACCTCTTGATTCCAATCTTTGGGATAAATTTTGATATGGACATTGATTATGTTTTAAAACTCTTTGATTGTGGATGTGTATTGCGCTGCGTTTACCGGATTTTTATATGCCCCAAAGACATTGAGGACAATGTCAAATTTAGGTTTGGGGGTGTGTGCGCAACATCGTCTCTTGTTTGTAAATTGTGTGCAAATATTTTGAGCCGAATTTTTTCTAATTTCGAAAATCTTGTAATAATGCCATGCTTAAGCATATTTTGCTTGTTGAGATTGTACTATTGTGTGTGCGAGTAAGGAATTGTGCATCTTTGCGTTGCTTAGTTTAGGAATTGTGCAAAACACGCTAGTTCTTTTCTCTTGATGTTGGAGTGAATATTTAATTGTGCTTGAAGCTTAGGAATTAATGGTGGAGACTTCCTATGAAGTTCACAAACATGGCCTAAAAAGCTTATTTTGAGGGAAATTTTTCACTCTTTAAACACTCATTCAAACACACATGTTAAGCATATTTAAAATGTTTCATTTACACTTAAATGTTGTTTGCCATAGAACATTATGGATTGCTTGTGGATGCCTTAATTGACTTTGTGGACAAGCATTTAGATATGATTTTAGGCAATGCATGTGAAGAACCACTAAATTGGCCTAAATACTTCCATACCCCTCTAAGGTGTGTGCTCCCATGCCCATTTGAAGCCAAACACATTTAAGCCTTTCATTCACGAACCACATCAACATAAACCATATAGCCTATACACTAGACTTACCTTGTACTAAATGGTTTGCTAAGGCTTAGGGGTTGAATGTAAGCTTTGGGTGTATTAAAATTGTAAGGAGTGTACCTAGGCATATATGTGTTAGGATTATGCTCAATAGCAAGAGTGTAATGTTGTAATTAACAATCTTTTTCATATTAATAAAGTGATTTCTGGTTTAACAAATCGTATAGCATTTATAGTTTGTATTATAATTGTCAAAGTAAATAATCATAAGGTCTAAAGACTATGGGAAAAGAAGAATTGTTCGTACATCTGGATATGTATGTGGTAGACACAATTCTTTAGTTAGTCTTGAATATTGTTCACAACTTAAGTTAAAGGTTGGGCACCTTTATCTTGTTAAAGTTGTAGAATTCTTTTGCTAGCATTTGAGTGGGATCAAATGAGATATGATGAGTCTAAAATCATCGGAGTGTCTTCGAGCAAAAGGATCTAGTGCACTGGGTGCATTGAACTGGATCACAATGAAAAGCTTTATCTAGAACCGTCAATAGATAATAGTCTTTTCATTATCAGGACAATCGGAGAGTCTATCTTAATCCTGAGATAAATGATGGACTTATGGTTGCAAGTGATATCATTTGAGTTATCAATGAGTACGATTATATCGCATAGTCTATCCT
The DNA here is from genome assembly GCA_035582765.1 of Acer negundo. Lineage (NCBI taxonomy): Eukaryota > Viridiplantae > Streptophyta > Magnoliopsida > Sapindales > Sapindaceae > Acer > Acer negundo. The sequence goes on along the minus strand of CM069231.1, from coordinate 4,879,366 downwards.
CGATAGTTTGGTGATATTCATTTGTTAATCGATAGAGGACTTCATTTATAGATATGGACATCGTGGCTCCATTTAATTAAATGAGAGTATAATATCATCATATGGATGTTTTGAGGTAATTGGATATTAAATCTCAACGTTGAGTTTTCAATAGTGTCTATTGAAAACATGGCTTCTGGACAAGTCAAAATATCCAAGTTCAAAACGTGGTCATATGAGTAAATATGGTAACTTGGAGAGTTATAGGCGGTCTATGAACTCTTGGCGATTACTGATATTAATCACGAGGATACACTATCTCCAATATGATTGTCTAGGGTATGAATGAGGAGCATCTTCCTTTTCTATCTTTATTTAAGAGTTCAGTTTTAGCTCTTTAGTGGAATGAGTTAAAATTAATGGATCGGACCTAAGTGAATCATTTGTTGATTGTGATTAGGTTATGTCTATTGAAGCTTAAATTTAGATGGCCCGCCAAGATCCCCAATCCACACGGACTTGCATGGATCACTTGATATATTCTACCGGACCAATTTAAGGGTCCATCTAGAATTGCATTTAATATATTAAGAATATAATTTGCACATTATTTAAGTAATGGGCTGCTCAATTATATTAATATATTAATGAAAGACATGTGGGCTTGTTTCTTTTAGTAAGAATGGGTCTGGTTCACATGTGGGCTTTTTTATTTAAAGTCCAATGGATTAAATGAAATAGGAAAATAATATTAGGCCCATCTTATATATAAGTGGGGCGGCTAGGTTAAGGTTTTGACCTAAAAATATTATTTTGTTTCATTTGTTTTAATTAAATAAGAATTAATTGATTTATTGATTAATTGTTTAATTAAAGAAACAAATCTTTCCTAAAAGTAAAAGACTTGTTTGATAAGTAAATAAATAAATTAGTATTATTTATTTAATCAAATAAGGAGTCTTTTTTTTTTAGTCAAATAAAAGAATAAAAATAAAAGAGTTGGATTAGGGTTTGAAGTCTATAAAGTTAAAAAGAATTAGGGTTGAATTTCAGTCACCCTATATAAGTGACATGATGAAATTCGGCCAACCCTAATTAGATACTACATAGAATTCGGCAACCCTAAAGGAAAAAGAAGAAAAATTCGGCCAACCTATATATATGTTCTTATAGGGTTCGGCCACATCAATTAATTGGTGCTTGAGTTTTTATTTTCTTTCTTCTTCTTCTTAATTCTAAGAGAGTTTTTATTCTAGAGAGACAAAAAGGAGTGAAAAATTATTCTTTGATAGTATACAATTGCTTAAACATCAATAAGCTTGTGTATACGATATCGATCTAGGTTCACGCGAGTTTCGATCATAAGATTGTGAACTCAAAAGTGACCGGAATAATTTTGACATTCTTTTGATTGTTTTGTGACTAACAAAGAAAAGAAAGTATTTGTTTGGTCCATTCACAGGTTTGCAATTCAAAGGAAAGGGAGACCACGCTCCTAGGTGATCCACGTTCGTGCTCGGATTGAAGGTCTTGCGGATTACCATCGACGTAAGTCAATCGGATCACGCGACAAGAGGTAATTTACTTTTGTTGATATATATATGCATGTTTATTGATTAAAAGGGTTTAAGGTTCATAAAGGAAAAATTTTAAAAGTCACTAAATCGTCTTTAGTATCGCTTCCGCTGCGTGTAACACTTTTATTTGTTTATTTTTCCCTACAATATGTATGTGCAAAAATATTAAAAAGATGAAATGCAATGCTTGAAAAGAAAAGACAAGCAAAGAAAAGAAAAAAAAAAGCAAAAGAAAGAAAAGAAAAGATAAATGAGGCACAAGTTAATGACCAAAGACTTTCTCGCGAGCCTACACATATAAAAAGGGCTACTTCCTTTTTAGGCCATATCGAACCCTGTTAAGAAGTTTTTTCGGTTGAAATCTCAGAAATTGCCTAGATGAATTATGTAGAATTAAATGAACTACTTAATGAAAATTAAGAGTAGCAAATACACAAAGTGAATTGTAAGTCTGGATGTCAAAGTGTGATTATGCAAGTCGTAATGAGCAAATTGTACTAAATTTAGAATGTAGGCCTTAGTGTGACCATTGGGTGTTTGTTATTAATTTTTCCCATTTATTGATTCACCATTCACCTTAAGCCCCATTACAACCAAATGAAAGACCTATTTAATCTTTAGGGATGCCCACTTTGGAAATGTTGGTTAATGCATGCTCTTTTCGGTTCACGGCTTTCAATTCCATTCATAAGACTAATTTTCAGAAATTGTGTATTTAAATGATCATGTGCAATTATATTTGATATCCAGAACATGAACTCATATTTCATATGGATTATGAGTAAAGACTAGGAATCTGTGCGAAAATGTGAGAATCCGGTGATGATTAGATGTCGAGACGAATTACATTTTGTACCGAATGACACTCTAGTTTTTGAAGCTTTAGCATCTTGAATGTAGGATTGCGTTACGTGCAGTATTTGCTTAGAGTGGCATATTTTTAATCTTCATTTAGATTCTCTTACATGCACATGTCCTAATTAATGAGCACAACGTTGATTAAATCTCTTCCCTTTTGGTTTTGCAAGTCAAATTTTGACTTTTGAATCTTTTACAAAGAGTCGGTGCTTTAATGTTGAATGTTTGATAATTAGACACATGTCCATTAGTGCTTAGTGTTTTTTTTTGCTCGATGACGAGCAAAAGATAGGTTTGATAGTATTTGATAGAACCAAAATTGGTATGATTTTGATCCTCATTTCCTTCTCTTTTCGCTTGATTTTCAGGCAATATCCCGTAATTTAATTGTGTGAATTAAGTGTTTTTAGGCATTTATAAAGTTCATGGGCATTGGATTAATTTTGGAGAATTAAGGGTAAAAGTGTAATTATTGAAGCAAGATTGAAGTTATTTTGATTTTATAAGAGATCAGGATGCGTTTCGTAATTTGCCACGTAAATCATTCAGACAACGCCTCATCATTAAGCAATTCAATGCGTTTCAATTAGGTAAGCATATCACGCGTGGCCCAAACCCGAGCCCAAAACACAAGCCCAAACCTTGACCAAATCTGATTTAAGTGAAGCCCAACTACACCCCAAAGACCTGCTAAACGCACCCTACAATCTTCATCTTCAACCTCCAGCTGTGAAACCAGATGAACCAGGGAAACCTTAGTTCAACGATCTCCGCACAGCAGCCACCCGGGACGCCACCGTCGCGTTGTCTTCTCGTGGGGAAGCCATCAGACAGCGTCGTGAATAGATCGGTGTCGATTCAGCTCACCACACGAGCATTTCAGCTGATCAGAGTCTCACCGACATCGCTTCTACTGTCACTTCCATTTGGACCGCGAAGTTGCCACGAAACGAGCCCAAAGAGTGTCGCGGTTCAATTTCACCTTTCCCCAAGACTCAACTGCGACAGAGAATAAATTCTTCACCTGACAACGTCGACCTCAAATGTCGCCATGGAAGCCACCATGAAAATCAACAGCGACCAAGTCTGATTGGATGGGAAATTTAAGGAATAGACCCCTTTGAGGACTACATGGTAATTTTCCAAGCCACGATGTTTTAGTAATTGACCACAAGAGCCCTAATTTGAATACACTATAAATTCATCGGAGTTTTTCCTTTGAACACAATCTTGATCAATCAAGAATCTCCTTCTTCCACCATTCCTAATCCCACCATGTTTCCTCTCCAATCTCATCAACAACAACTCTAGATTACTTCACCCAAATAACTCATCTCTTCCCATCTTCTCCACACATCTCTTTTGTCACTTTCCATTTGACTTCACATATTTAGACGTATCTTCATCATCCAATCTTTGCATTAGGATCAACAAGGAAGCTCAAGGAAGAATCAAACTTACAAGAGAGACATAACGGTGATTTCTCTATATTTTACTTCCATTTCTTTGTTTGTGATTATGTGTAACTAAACCCCCATTATAGAGGGATGATTTGAGTAACTTTTGGACATTGGGAATTCGTTAAAGCTTTGAAGATCATGTTTATACAATTATAGTTCTATTTACTTTTTAATTAGATCTTGCTCTTATGTGATTGATTGAGTTATTGACACACTTGTTGATTCCAATATGTTGTAGGATTTATTTGTGATAAAATTGGTTGAGTTATTGACGCATTTGATTGATTGTAGCACATAGTGAATAGGATATGTTATTGGAGGGTATATCAACCGCAATTGCCTAGGCCTTTGATCGTCACTAACCAATCCCACCTTAACTCACTCTCCTTAATTGGTTAGACATTTTGGTGGGAAGTTGTTTAAGGTTTGTAGTGACGGTCTAAACACACTTCCGAATGAGATCGGTCATTGATTGTGTGGATCGTACATTAATGAAGCCATGTATGAATTGCTCAAAGTCCATTAGCTACTCTTATCATTTCCCTAGACTTCTTGTTAATTGTTTAAATCATTTTCTTATCTGGGTTGTTGATATTGGATTCCTATCTATTCATATTCTCTTTACATTTTTGTTACATTTACTTTTCATGTATGTTTGATGGTTTCTCAAGCCATACACCATCCAAACCACCGCGATTTACTTTATTGCATTTAAGGCTTGTTAAATAATTCAACTTATTACTCAAATTCCCTGTTGAACGAATCCTTGCTTACCATTTTATTACTTTTACATCCAAAGTGGATTTTCAAATGGTGAAATTTGGTTTTCAAAATGAACACATAAAAATGTGTTTTGTTGAGTACAAAACGACCTCAATAGACGGGTCCCTAGTTCCAGTCATAGCCAGTCACCCCCTGAAACCCTAAATATTGTTCATATCCCCCTTCATTTTCCATCCAAAAAGCTCTTTGACCGTCAAAGAGCAAGGGCAGTAATATAACTTAGCAGAGAGGATAGTTAATGATTTATTATAATAAGAAGTTAATGAATAAAATAGTTAATGATTTATTAAAAGAAGAAGTTAGTGAATAAAAAATATAAAAAATTACAATTGAAGATTAACACCAAACCTCAAAAATCAATCCCTAGTTCATCATCATAATCGATCTCAAACAACACCAAACTCAACCACCAATTCATCATCATGATGAATCATGAATCACCAACAACACCAAACCCAAACCCAGAAACTTCCACCAGTTCATCGTTATCATGAATTATTAACATGCCCCCCGGCCCCCCCCCCCCCAAAAAAAAAAATAAAATTGAAAAATGACTTTAGCATTAGAAGGCGAATGCCAACAGCACGGTTGACGCACCTTAACTAGTTCTTTTATGTGACAACATGGGATAGCTATAGAGAGAAGACATAGGCTACGTCTCCAAACTAGTTATTTTATGTGACAACAGGGATTGAGCCATATGAGAGGAAATGCTCATGTCCGACTTTTGAAGCATCCTAATTTTTCTTTTGCTAGGCCTATAGCTAAAAAACCTACTTTTTTACGATTACGAGGTTTATTTGAATATGAAATCCAATCCTGGAAATATAGCATCCTACTTTTTATTTTTATTTTTTTATTTTTAAATACCCTAGGTTTCGATATATTAGACTAAGGGATTCATACCAGATTTATCACCAATGGTAATTAATTTCATAATTTACTTGATTTTAGAATTTTGATACTAAACTTGCAACCTTTAGATATTCATGATGAAGCTATGCTTCTGCTTTTGAAATACAGATGCCACATGTTCAAGAAAACAAATTGTAACATATTCTTAACTTGGCAAATCAAAAAGCTTACTTGTCACATTGTATATGCTTTTTCTTTTTTAAAGGAGTAAAATGAGTAGCATAAATCAAAAGCAAGGTTTGCCCAACAAACTCTACTTTTATGGGGATTAATTAATATTTATTTTGTAATTTTCTTTCAATTTTACGTTTTAAAGATTACTTAATTACAGTTGTAATTTTCATTTTTATTGTTTTATTAACCAATAACTTGAATAAGGTTAGATCATTTGTATGTGATTGATTTTTGTTGTTGTTGACAATATCTATTAATTCAGGACTAGATATTTTTTTGAAAGCTTTCGTCATTAGTAGGATTCGAAACAATGACCCGATAGTCATTTACCCAAGCCTCAAACTCGTCCATCTACCAGCTGAGCTATGCCACTGTTGGCATTTATATGTAATTGAATTAAATTACTTATTTGTTAGACTAGAATTATGTCTCGAGTCGAATTTAAAAATATATATTTAATGATATATTCATAGGATAGGTGTATAGCAATGGCCTTACAATGATTATGATGGTAGTAAGAATAAAATATTATCAATATTGCACCACGGAAAAAAAAAAAGAAAAAAAAAAGACAAGGAAAGGAAATTAGAAAGAAAAAACAACAATCTCAATGGTTTGCTATTTGGAAATGATCCTACCAACATGATTTTCGTTTGATAGTTGAAAGTGTTGGGTTAAACCAAAATGAGCCATGAGAAGCCATACATGAGTCAGAAACTCTCCTCCATGTCTCAGCTGTTGAGCATGATCACTTCCTTTGCTTTTTGTTGCTGCATATCCCACCATTTCCAACCAAAATTTACCAATTTTCTCCCATTTCTTCCTCAAATGATGCTGTGACACAAATATTAATTAATTAATCAAACTTCAATTTTGCTGTTAATATAAGTGTAAGAAATAATTAATATACAGTACCTCTGCTGCCATTCTAGTTTCCATTTCTTCTATCTACAAAATCCAACCATTTTGTATGTTAGTGAAACTTGTTGACCATAAGAAAATAAATATACAAAACGAATTAATTGGATACCTCTTTTTCCATTTCTGTAACAAGCTTCATTGCATTGTGTAACACAAGAGAATCATTTCCGTAATCAACTTTATATCCGATGAAATCCTCCTTCAAGAATTCATTGTAGATTTGGGTTTTCTTATTGTCTTTAACATCTCTGCCATATTTGAATGCCCCATAACTTATGCCTTCAAAGCTAACAGCCATCAGGCCTGTTTCTGCTGATATCATGGAAGGATTCATGACTAGGAGATGCAGCATGTACCTTGAAATTCTTTTGATCGCTTTACAATCGGCAAGCAAATCCTCTGGAATATCTTTTCGATCTCGATCTATGTAGTACGAAACTTCTGTTGTGATGCTCTAGATGAGAATTTTATACTCATACTTTTCCCAATCAATAACTGTATGATGCAAATCATCTTTTTGATCGGTGATGCTGGTGGGATGCAATGGAAATGCGGTAAATGGAGTTTCCCCGGTTGTTTCTGATTCCTCAGCTTTCTCTTGAAAATACTCGAAGAACATCTTTCGCATATCTTTGGTGACTTGAACATTCCATTGGTTTCTTCTCACTGTCCCAATGCTTATGAAACGACCGCAAGACAGCAGGGACTCTTTTTTTGTTCTTGAAGCTCAGAAGAGTGTACTGGGACATTCTATTTGACCATCTAGGAGTCTTGAGTAGTGGAAACCAAGTAAGTGCTTTCATGGAGGAAATTTTCTTATTATTTTTACTCAACCAGACGAAGAACCAGTCTGAGCAGAGTACAAGTAGAGCTGCATATATCTCTAGAAGAACAGCTACTAGTAACAACAAAAATGTTATGGAAAGATCAATCTTTGAGTAGTTGTGTTTGCCATCAAGAAGAGAGAAGAACACCATGGAAGAGCAGATAAGAAAAAAAGTGATGAGCCGGAGGCCTAAACCCTTGCGTGAATACAAGAGCGGTGCTTTGGTGTAGAGCAAATCGTAAATCATCCCTAGTTGGATTTCATTGATTTCAAAACCATCTTCGAAGGATATATTTCTGAAAACAATTTGGATTCCATCTTTGAGGCTAAAACTGAGTGCAGATTCTTCGAATAGCCGTTTAGTCATGCCTAATAATAATCTGTTGGCTGCAAGAAACTTTTCTTCTTCAGAAATGGAATTGTTAGTAAAACCTGAGAGATCTACTTGCAGCCAAGTTTGAGGACACCTTTCTACACTCACAATGTAACCTTCTTCTTTCTTAATGAGACATTTAGAATTATCTTACTGCAACTGATCATATATATCCATATCTAACCAACCTCTACTGATCTCAACGCGATGTTGTTTGAGCACGGTCTTCTTGCGTATTTGATTGCTTACCTCCCTAAGTACCCACGTCCGCTCTCCATACTTGTTGAACCCAGCAATGAATATCAAAATGGAAAGAATCGAAAGACGCGAGCCTTTGCCTGTCCAAGCTAGAATAAAGACATTAATGGCACCACATGTCTGAGAAACAAGTCCAAGCAACTGCCTCAACCAAAGCTTATTGTCTTCTAAATCATAGGCAGTTATAGAGTCAGGACCGCCCAAGTGTAATAGAAGAAATTGTGCCCAAAACATTGCTAGTTGAACGCTGGGATACGGATGTCCAACATGGCCTGCAGTAGTGCCTTTTTCCAATATATCAAAGAGGTTATTTGAGAGTAGACCAAAAGCGAAAATTGCGAGAGAGTCTGTAGCTGTATAGGCAGACCAAAGGAGAATTCTTATCCAAGTGTTGCGGTTGTGCTTTCTGTGATTGCCCAGAATGCTGAGTAGTAGTTGAAGAATAAGGCTAAGTAGAATGGTGAGTCGTAGATCCCATTCCTTCCAAAGTTTCCTCAACCTTGGAGGAATTACTTCTAGTATTGCTCGCCTATTTGTTGAATACATCAAACTGCTGACAACTGACCAATAAAAGTTGATTCATTCACATTAGGACAAATATGAGGAATTTAAGTTTTATACTAAAATAAAATAAGTTTATTCATGAGAAAAACCAAGTTACTACATACTTGGGGATATCATGCTGATATTGCTTATCTGCAAACCTGTCCAAGTTTGGGCACTAAGGTCTGAGTCTCTCTCTCTCTCTCTCTCTCTCTATATATATATATATATATATATGGAGAAAGTAAAAAAGAACCCTTCAAAACATTAAATTTTTGTTTTTAGGATAAATTGCTTAAATATACCGTGTGTTTTGGCAATAAGGCAAAATATGCTATGAAAGCCTTTAATTACAATCATATCCCTTGCAGTTAACGGTCAACTGTTAGATTTAATTGTTGACCATAAAAAATTAAAATATCCTTGTTCTAACAAATTAAAAAAAAAAAGAAAAAAAAAAAAGAAAAAAGAAAACTCCACTGCCGGTGGAGATTGGATCTCCTTTGTGGAGATCAAACGACCTCTGCAAATGAGATCGTCAATCTCAACCTTAGAGGAGATCCATGATCTCTTATAGAAGAGATCGTCGATCTCCTCTACAGGAGATCGATGATCTTCCTCGGAGGAGATCGAATAATCTCCCACACGATCTCATCTAGAGAAGTTAATATCCTCTACGACAGGAGGAGATCCCCTCTACTGGCGGTGACAACCGGTGGAGTCTTTTTTATTTTATTTTATTTTATTTTATCCTTTTTTTGTGTAGTTGGGGTTGTTTTATAATTACATATTTATGGGTTCTTTTTATAATTTCTATGTAGGAAAATTTGTATTTATTAAGAGTTTTGAGACTGGTTTTGAATACTTATTTTATTTGTTAGGTAAAATGACCATTTTACCTTGATTTTCAAAGTCAACGGTTAAGTCTAACTTTTTTCCGTTAAAGAAAGGGGATTTGTCTGTAATTAAGGGCGTTAGTAGCGTATTTTGCCTTATTGCCAAAATACATGGTTAGTTTGTTCAATTTTCCCTTGTTTTTAACAAAATATGAAAGTTTAATTGTTAATAAGTACGTTTTGAGAGATGGGGGAATGTTGTGTGGAGTTTGTGACAAGTAGGTTCGAGCTTCTCCTGTGTTTGGCTCTTGTTCCAGCCCCAATTCTCTAGCGGCTTTTTGTTAATGTGTCCTACGTTTTGAGTTTTTTGGGCTGTTTTTGGTTTTTGTTTACTGCTGTTGTTGTTGTCTTGTCCCTACTGTTTTTTTGGTTTTGTAGCAGTGGTGTTGGTTTTGTCTGTTTTGTTGGGCTGTTTTTTGTTCCTGTTGCTTCCTTGTGGAACTTGCCTTTGCTTTGGTTGCTTGTTCCCCTGCCTCCTGAAGGCTTTCTCGTCAATAAAACTGTTGTTTTTTTTTTTTTTTAAAAGTACGTTTGAGAAATTACCCATATACTCTCATGCAAACCCTTCCTTAACTCTCTCCCCTCTTTGCTATTTCTTTGAAATTTCCCTCCGTCTATAAAGACAGTGCCGTTGGGCCCAAGTATCATCAGTGGTGTGTTGCTTTATCGGCATTGTCACTACCGGTGTTGTGGAGGTAGCAAAAAATGATTAGAGGAGGCTCTTGGCCTCCTCCACGAAAAGGAAGAGATGCACTGTCCCTCCTCCATTTGAATTAGAGGAGGTGCCAAATGGAGGAGGCGCGCGCGCCGCCTCTTTTTGATCTAGAGGCATCAGACCTCTTCTTGAAACAATCGAAAGAAGGCGACAAACCCCCTCTTAGAGGGAAGAGGTAGAGATGCGTCTTTTACAGGGAGGAGGCACCACGAGTCATTCTCTTCAAATTGAGGCATGACAAATCACGCCTCCCACTTTTCATGAAGGAGGCTCATGGTCTCCTCCTTATAGTAGATGGAGAACTTTTTGAGGTGAATTTACAATCACTTAAATATTTAGGGTACATTTTTCATTTCTCAAATGTCAAACCATGTCATCGCTAGATTAAAAAACGAGGGACATTTTTGAGTTTTTACGTCGTAATGTTAGTCAAAAGTTATCTCTAACAGGGGTTGACGTTTTTCAAGGGAGACATATACAATAAAAGGAAAAGTTGAATGTGCTTATAATTTCACCTAAAGTTAGGGGTTGTTGTGCAATTAACCCTTTGAATATCGATATTATAAATTTTAAGTTTTTAATACCAGGTCCTTATAATAAATTTAAGAGAGAAGTTCATTACTAACCATTTGAAACATTGAGTAATCCATTATAATTTACTTTCAAATTTTAATTATTTATAACTTAATTTTTACGTTATTACTTTAATACCCCTATATAAAAGCATCCAAAATATTTCTCTCTCCTGATTTCCTTCTTTCTCTTCTCTTCAATGAGACTCCTCTTTTCCTTCATCTTTTTAATTTTGTCATATGAATCGCCCATTTGCATATAACCGGAAGCCATATTAGTACACAAATAAGCAACATCTATATTGTTTTTAGGCAACAATTTAAGAGCTTTTTCAAACTTCAACATAGCCCCTTTGATGTAGCGGAAGCTCTATCGAGAAAAACCTGCGTAAAACGATTATAAACAACCTACTAAAGTTCCGTTGATTTGCGCACAAATACCGGAAAATTAGGCTTCAATTCGTTGATTCACGATGAATACCGAAATTGGAATAATTAGAGAAAACTCTAAAATTTTATAAATCAAAAGCTGAATGGCCAATTCAGCCTACATCATTATTTAAAGCAAAATAAATCATAAACCTAATCGAATTCCTTGGAAAGCAAGAAAAACGACTTAAAAACGGAAATTTACCAAAAAAGGCAAAAACGATAAAAGAAAGGATAAATGATTCGGATCCGTTGATTCGCGCACAAATACCGGAAACAAACCCTACTAACGCTCCAGAATTAAAGCAAAAACTAATTCTACTGAGAATCCTAAACACTCCAGAATTGACGGAAGTCGATTTGGAATTGGGAAACTCAAATTATTGCGAAAAAGAAACTTTCCTAAAACGGCAAAAATTGCAACTTCAAGGCCTAAACGACGGAATTTGTCTAAAAAAGGACGTGCTTACGCAGCAAAGCTACGTAGTAGTTCCGGAAACGCCGAAACGCATCAGCTGTCAAAATTTCAAATCATTCTGATTTCGCCGCCCGGGTTTAGCCTTACTTGGTTTGTTTCAAATCCCACCCCTCCAAATAATCTAATGCCAGTTGATCCGCCGCATCACCCTTCATGGTCACGTTTTTGAAAAAGTTTAATACCTTCCTCTTTGAACTCATGTGACATGCTAATGAACATCGCTGTGTCTTCATCCAAAGCTTTCGACGACATCGCTTGATCCACGACGGCCTTATTCGGATTGCCACCAGGTCTTTGTGGTGTTGCTATCGTCTCTTGATTCTTCTTCTTCCCTGTTGGTTTCCCTATAACTTTGAATCAATGGACTCCAAAGACAAAACCCCAATCTAGGATTTTCAAAAGATGAGCTTTTTGAATTGAAATTGGACGAAATTTTCAGCTGTGTAATACAGGAAGACAGAAAATTAGGGTTTAGGTTTTCATCTGAAATAGGGAGTCAACGTTTTACAGTTAAATGAAAGCTGCCACTTTCAATTGAAGCGCGTGTAAAATTGAAATAGTAATATTATTCTAATGATAAAAAAAGGAAAAAAAAAAATATTGAAATGGGCAATTCATGATTGATTGTGGATTTGTGGTGGTGGTTGGTGGGGTTCCTCTTCTCTTCAAACAGAGCTGGCAATTTTTCTTTCCAACCCAACTTCATTTGCAAAAATTTTCATTAAAAATAAATAAATTATTTTTCTCTAATATCTAAATAATTATTGTGGAATGTGAATCCTCCTCCATGAAGATGGGATCTGGTTTTTAGCAAAGATCAGAAGATGTGATCTGATTTTTAGAGAAGAAGAGGTTTTTTTTTAAAAATTTAAAAAATTAAAAAATTAAAAAAATTAAAAAATTAAAAAATTAATTGGCTGGATGTTGTTTTGGGATCGAAAGAATTTATTGCAAAATGGTTATAAACAATTAAAATATGAAACAAGACTAAAAACAATTTTCTCATAATCTATTTGGTTAGATTTGACAATTTTCTCTAAATTTAATAGGCTCTATGATAAGTTAATAACAATAGAATTGCTACAGGGAACAAATCATGTTGTTATCAACGAAATATGCCTGGCGGAAACAACACCATTGATGATACTATTATGTTTTAGGTAAAGAAAAACCGACACACTCACTCACAAGCAAGAAAAAAAAAAAAAAAAAAAATGAAAAATACAAATCCCAATTGCAAACATAGAATGATGGATTTTCTCAAGCTCTTGCTTCATAGCTGTTGTTATTTTGATTCCTAATTCAACATATCAATCACAAAAAAAGAAGAATGTCAGTTTGACTTGAAAATAAAGGATAATGCATAAGGAATAGAGAGGATATTGGACTTACCGGAAAAGGATGAGAATTCCATGTTACTTTTTTAATGTATAAATCTCTACGTTGAAGGAGGCTTTTGTAATCAAAAAGCATTGGCATATTTGTTAATGCTAATTTTTTCAAACTGGTTACATTATGCAACCCCTGAATTGGCCTCAGATTTTGGCAGCTTCTGATTTCTAACTCTCTAAGACAAGGCATGGCTCCTTCCTCCACAGTCCACACTTGTACACATAGTTTCCACAATTTCAAAGCTCGGAGTTTGGGAAATCCTTTAGAACGACAAGTCATGCTCATTCCTCTGTAGGAATCGGAGAAAGGCCTGAGGATGTTGAGGTGAGGCAATTGTCCTAACACTGCCATTGGATCCTCTTCTAGTCCTTACATTGACAAAGTAAGCTTCTTGAGATTAGGAGGAAGGAAACCAACATCAATTACGGATTGTGGCTGATTTCCTAGTAAATAGACTTGTTGTAGCTTCTGATGCTCACACATCTTCTGCAATTTGATGATTGAAGCTTGATCATTATCACTCTTAACTATTGATCTCAACTTCAAAGATTGGAGTTCAGTCAATTTGTTAATCCATTCAGCTACTTTGTCCATTGCATGATTGATATGGATAAGGAAAATAATGTCAGTTTTAGCTTTGTAAGTTTTCGCATATCAAAGAGACTACAATAGTCCTGATCAAACTCTACATTGTTGCAATTCATGTTTAGGCCCCATAAAGTACGAAGGTTGGTTGAAACTCGGGGGAAAGTACTTTCAAGATAGTCCTCTCTCAACTGCTTATAATTGTTGTTCAAATAGATGTGTTGTAGCTTGTTTGCTTTCGCTAGTGTAATATTTCTAATGTTTGTGTGCTTCAAATCTAAAGTTTCTAAAAACGGCAGATGTCCCACAAAATCTGTAAGATCATCCATAAAAGTTGATCTCAGGCCTAAGTATCTTAACAATGACAGTTTTACCACTACTTTGTCGGTTAACTGGGGCTTAAATACACCCTCAAGGTCAAGCACCCTCAGTAAGCTAAAGCTTCCATTACTGATAAACTTGTCAAAAAGCATAAAAATAACTCTAGCAGGTGTGACTCCTACCCTATTGTCGAAAGCTACATAAGATCGATGGCGCTGAAGGTGATGATTAAATGAAGTGGGGATGTAATTGATACCTGTGTAGGCTGCCAGTTTCCGAACTGGAAATTTTTGTTGTTGTGGTGGGAATGTATGAGATGGCTTGAAAAGGTGATGAAGAAATCCAGCATTTGCTGCCTTGGAAGAGAAGAAATCATATACAACACTAGGCATACAACATGTTTTAGGAGTTCCATCTAATCTCGATCTTACTTGAACCATGTTTCGAGAGACTAGTTCTTCCAGACACATTTCTGCAACATCTTCAGGATCTATTATTTCCTGATCAGGGGGCGGAGTCACAAATCCCTCAGCGCACCAGAGATGAATCAACCTCCTCACAGGGATCTCAAATCCTCTTAGAAAAATCCCTATGTAAAGAAAAAATGGTTTCGCCTCTGAAGGCCAGTCTTGATAGCTTAAAGCCATTATATCTTTAGTACTAGTACTAGTACTCTTGTTTGCAAGCATAGTCAATACTCTTGACCACTGATCATAGCTTTGTTTTTTGGTAGACAACAAGCCTCCCAGCAAGACAATGACTATAGGTAAACCAGCACAAACTTTCAAGATTTGCTCCTTCATGGGTTTGATTACATCTCCAGCTGCTATTCCAACCTTGTTAAAAAACACCTCCCAGCTCTCCTCATCATTCAATCGACACATGTTTACACCGTCATGAACAGAAGATGGTGGTAAACCATCTTTATTGCGAGTGATCATAACTATTTTGCCTTGATACGAAGAAGAAAGGATACCTCCAAGAGATTCCCAAACAACCTGAGGTGTGTCGACATCATCTAAAACAATGAGAAACTTATTAGTTTCATTTAAGAGTTTAGTAAGCTTCCTCATCAATGCGTCGTGGGAAAGTGTCACTACCGCCACCAAATCCTCTTGGCTAATTTGTTTGAGTATATCAACCAATACATCTCTAGCATTGAACACACTAGAAATACAAACCCAGACACGGGTGGTGAAATGCCACTTTACATCAATGCTATTGTATCACTTATTGCCAGAGTTGTTTTGCCTTAGCCTCCCTCACCAACCACTGCAATTACTTGATCAGCATAACAGTAATGTTGATCATCAGAGGCCTGAATTTCCTTACCACTAGACTGGCCAACATTATGATCGCGTTGAGGGACTAACCGAACTACCAAGTGGTTTATTTGTCGTTGAAGACCAACCACATGTGTTTCCTCATCCTCCAAACAAAAATCAGAAAATTTTCCCCAATGGTGTCTCTAGCTAAGACAAATATTAGACAGATTATGTTTCCAGTGGTCTCTGTCCCGATTCCTGGCTCCTTTTTTCTGAATCAAGTGTTTGACTTCATAGTTGAATTTCTTCATCTTCTGGTTGAAAACAATTGGGATATATAAGGAGCTCATCAGACGGCTACAGGAGATGTTCATCAAATAATAGGTGTAAAGAATTTGTTGACCGCAAGAGTTCATTAAATCAGTGAAACCATCATAATCATCTCTGAGACCATCCTCCATGCAACGGCAAGACTTGATGTTGCGGCAACAAATCAGCATTGAGAAAGGGATTGTCAAATGGCTTGAAAAAAATTCTTTGTGCTCTCTGTCAACTGCTGGAATTCATTTCTCATAAGGAAGGTGTCGGTGGCATCCTCTAAGGAGTAAATTGCTCTTAGAATCCTCCAGGCTGAGGCATTAACTGAACCAGTACTACTAGATGATGATGATGATGAAGCTTCATGATCATCAATGTCATCTACATCTTTCAAGAATTGCTTCAACAAATTGAGATTGTTGATAGCTGTGTGGACCTGTTTTTTAAGCCTTTGATTGATAGTAGTTGCTTCTTCATGATTAAGAAAATCTTGTAACTTGTTTATTGAAAGGGAAAAGCAAATTTCAGCATCCATATATATGGATTAATGAAACAGGACAAGAGCAGATTAATGTGTGGAAATTTGAGATGTTGGAAGTTGATTGTGATTGTGATTGATAGGGAAACAAATTAAAAGACTTATAATTATGAGATGGGTTGGAGTTGAGCTGATTGTTATTGTTGTTCAAGGTGATTTTGTTTTTATTAATTTTGATAATGTTGAATGCAGTGTTTTACTTGATCTTATTCAAAGAATCTTAAGCGAAACAAAAATACTTGATTAGCTGTGAGCATGCACTTTATATCCTTTTTGATAATCCTTTCTTTGTGTAACAAGGTTTGATACAATGCATTCAATCAACTTTAGAAAGCAAATAAATTAATTCTGCATTCTATTGCTTTCAAAAGCAGATGCCACATATTTTGAAAAAATAAACTCATCTTTAATTGTTTCATTAAGAAATTAAATATGCACAAATTACTTGCTACCATATAGTTATTTCATTTGGTACGTTGGTAGCATGTCCCCAGACAAGTTCTCTATGATATAAGGAAATCCCCGGACCAAAATTTAGTGTGTGTAGATTATGTGGGATTAACACAACTTAATAACTTGAGTTTTATTAGCACCAAAAATATATTTTTGAGAAAAACACCTTAAGACACAAACACAAAATAAGTGTTGTGCTATTAAGTTGGTACTAATCGTATATCAAAATAATAATAATAATAATAATAATAATAATAATAGAGGTCATTATGTCAACAGTGGTGTAGCTCAGCTGGTAGATGGACGAGGTTGGGGCTTGGACAAATGCTCCCAGATCAACGGTTCGAATTTTAGTAATGACGAAAACTTTCAAAAAAAAAAAAAAAAAAAACCTGATCCTGAATTAATAGATATTATCAAAATAAAAAAATAACTTGAATTTTATTAGCATTGATTTTTTTTTTCCAAGTCTTTTGATAAGTCAAGTAAGAACATTTTTGTCACTTTAAAGTTAAAATTCAAGTTATTAAATTAGTGCTAATCATATATATATATATATAAAGTTGGTGCTAGTCTCAAAAAATCGGTATAAAAAAGTGTTATTTTGCCCTATTAACTCTATTATATATTCATTATCTATTTAGATATCCCGATTTTAATTTTATAATTTTCTTTAAAAATTAAATTTTAGTTGATGAATACTATCCAATGGCTATCAATGAAATGAAATGATATATTTTTATACATTTTTTACATTAAGAATCATTAAACAATTTACATTTTTATATATTGTAAATTGAAAGATTACAGAGTACATGAAATTAAAGTTGCAATCAAGGAGCAAGCATAACTTAGGAATGAAATTCTATATCAATTACAAGTTGATAGAAAAATCTCTTTTGTAAGTACTTTGTACTTTAAAAGTTTAATTTTCCCTTTTATAGCTACCTGTAATTAATCATGGACCAATCGGAATCGAGATTAAAACAAAACTACATATACGGTTTATAAATTTCAGGAGATATCCACAGTCGCAACACGAGGAAATATCTCTCTCTACAGATGCTAGCAAATGTGAACAGTGGATTTTGAACCATACAACAAACAAGAAAGAGATGAGGTGTATGGGTTCAAAATTTTTTTGTCACTATTTAGAGGGGTTTTTGTGAGAATATCACCGGTTTACTAATGTAAGTTTAAAAGACATCTATTTAGGTGATCAGATAAAAATACCCTCATTTTTTTTCAGTTTGCGTTTGAAGAGAAAAGAGTTGAGAGAGAGAGAACAGTCGAAAGAGAAAAGGTTGAACCCAGAAATCCGGTACTAACTCTCACGACAAACTCACTGGCGGTGGCGCTACAATCTTGAAGTCGACGAGAAGGTAAGTTTCATTTCCTCACGCTTTTTTGTTGTTGAAAATTTAATGTGCGTTTGATGTTGGGTGTTGGTTAGACATGTATATTAGGTTTGATTTGATTTGTTGTTGTTAGGTTTGTTTGATTAGATTAGGGTTTAAAACTTATGAAAAAATTCTGTTGAACACGATGGAGTTCTGGGTTTTCGAGCCTTTTAAAACTTCATCCGAGCATAATCCGAGCCTTTTTCGAGCAATTTCAATAGGTTTCTGAAATTTGAATCTCCGGGCCTTTTAACACTGGCTCCGAGACTTTTAAAACAATATCCGAACCTTTTAAGGAATATGAATAGGTTTCTGGAATTATAATCTCCGAGTCTTTTACAACATTCTCTGAGCCTTTTAAGGAATATAAATAGATTTCTGGAAATAGGTACCTCTGAGCCTTTTACAACTTTCTCCGAGACTTTTCAATAACCTTCCGAGACTTTTAAATACTAATCCGAGTCTTTTAAATTATTTTGTAAATTTTGAATCTCCGAGCTTTTAAAAACACTGTCCGAGCCTTTTGAACAGTAATCCGAGCTTTTTAATTTTTAAGTTATAGGTTTGTGAAATTGTACTCTCCGAGCCTTTTCATATAGTGTCCGAGACTTTTCATATAGTGTTTGAGACTTTTCATATACTATCCGAGACTTTTCAAATACACTGTCCGAGACTTTTTATATACTTCCGAGCCTTGTCATGTATATATTATATTTTTTTGTAATAGGATATTTTTTTTTGAATGAACATGCAGATGAGGAATCAGCTCAAAGATTCATTTAAAACTCCAGAGGATGAAAGATACTCAGGGACAATAACTCGCCATGACTATTTCGATGACCTTAGAGATATCGACAATGCACTTAACAGGGTATCTGAACATCTTGCGGTCGAAGAACGACGTCGATATACTGAGTTGTGTTTTGGACATTTCCTTCGGATGGATTGTGAGATGAAGTTTTCAGCTGGCATTGTCCATCGGTTGCTTATTCGCGAGTTGCATCATGATGGGCCTGAAAATGAGATGATATTTCTTTTAGGAAGGCATTTGGTCCGGTTCTTGAAGGTTGAGTTTTGTTTGATCATTGGATTGAAGTTCGGAGAACTTCCCGAAACGTCGACCTATGATATGGTAGAGAATAGCATACACCAGCGGTACTTTGATGGTCGAGATGAGGTCTAGTATGTAGAGCTGAAAGCCATTCTACAGATTGGTTTTTTTTTTTTTCTTCTGAAAAGTATGATGCGGTTAAGCTGTGCTTATTATATATGCTTAACTGGATATTGATGGGGTTAGACAAGAGAGAAAGTTCCAGTATGGCAGTTTCACCTAGTCGAGGACTTGGACGCTTTTGATGCGTTCTCGTGGGGTGCACACATGTATAGTCGGTCTATATATGGTTTCAAGTATGTGTTGGATGGTCGATGTGGGTGGTTTGAACAACGCCAGCGACGAAAGGGCGTTGATGTACACACCACGGATACATACAACATATACGGTTTAACTCATGTCTTGTTGGTGAGAATTTAGAATTTCAATCCATACTTTAATCGTAATTTTTTCCATATGACTGATGTATTTTATTGGATTCTTATCGTACTTATCTGTTTTGCAGATATTTGCTTTTGAGGTTATCCCCGAGCTTGGCAACAGTGGATATGTAACTCTCAGGGAAATTGAGCTATCCCTCCGAATTCTGAAATAGGAGTTGAGTATGCGACCGAGGGGGTTGAAGCTGAATAGCATTTTCATCGAAATGGTAAATATCTTTTATTTTTTATTTATTTTTATGTTCATAGCTATTACTATGTATACAATTACAATGGTCTAACTATGATTTCAGATGTTTGCGAGCGTTCAATTGGTGCCGACGGTAGCTGAGAAGGCTGAACGGTACTTTGAGGCCATTTCCCAGGGAGGCAATCTATATGATGCCGATGTCGGTGATATACATGTTCCCGTCTTGGATCCCGAACGATATACGACTGCCGGAAGTAGTGATACTGAGGGTCCGTCTTTCGAACCCACTGATACGGAGGGTTCTGACCTAGATGGTAGTAATATTCAAACTACGAGGACTAGGCAAGTTCGATTCATGTTGCCCAGAGAGCCTCGAACTGGAGATGACTCACGAGGAGGCGTTGAAGGGCAAGTAGAGGTATGTATAATTCTTTTTACTGTTTTGTTTAATTTCAATCGAGTGAACAGTTTTAGTACTGACAATTTTGAAATCCTTTCAGGACCGTCGGTATACTGAACTAATGTATGCGTTCCAATAGTTACGGGAAGAGGTGTGAAAGAGTAATGATAAGTGAGATTAACATCATCAGGAGTTACTGGATTTGATTTGGGGGCTTCAGGGTTCGACGTCGCATAGTGGAGGTACACAGTTTTATGACCCACCGTTCAATAATGAAGACAGACACCAAGACTTCAGTCCTAGATGTCCGATGGGTAGGACCCACCAAGAGACCGGTAGTCAGTTGCAACCTACTACGCAGCTAGTATCTAATCAGTAGGGGCCTGATGTGACGCCGCGAGAGGAGGTTACTCATGGTACTAGTGGTACAAATATAGATACATCACATATGTAGATTGAATAGGTACCTCAGCAGGTTTTATCAGACCAGTCTGTTCATCTTTGGGACCTAGGACATAGTGCCTCCTTACAGCTCACCCCTCTGGTCGATTCAAGGGCAGTGCACCCCTCCATTTATTCCACGGGGACAGACTTCCCCAGTCTTAGCGCACCCCTCGAGCTCACACCTGCATGCGATCCACAGGGACAGAGTTCCTCCATACAGGGCACCCCTGCAGGCTATCCACGGGGATAGAGTTCCTCCATACACGCACCCCTGCAGGTGATCCACTAGGATTGAGTTCCGTCTTAAAGCGCACCTATCCGGTGGATCCTAGTGCTTTGGACTGAAATTCCCCCACCCCATTAGCGTCAGGAGCGGGTTCGCAGGTGAGGTTGGCAACAGCGGAGCCCATACACTGATCTCTATTGGCCGAAGAGGCCAAGGATTATGCCACCTCTACCACATGTATAAGCGCCCCATGCATTGATAAATCCTGACCACCTTGCAGCGTACCAAGCCTACAAGAGGAACTCGACGGGGGAATTGTAAGTATAATCGTATATATTACAATCTTTTTATAGTATTTTAAAGCACCTACGTAAAATTACTTGCTTATCTAACTTTTTCAACAATTATGCAGACATGATGTGGATCTACACGAGGCAGTTGGTGTCCTTTGGTTCCATCGGTTTCAAACCAACATCATGGAGTTGGAGGATACGATATGGTCATTACTAGCACGTTGTGTATAAGTTTTTTCTAAAATAGTAGACTGCTAACAACATATAATTTTGAATTGTCAACATATGAATGTGTACTTGCATGTTCTGCGGAAGCTTCAGCGATTATACCCCACTGTCTACGATCCGAGGATCAATATACTGGATTCACAGTTCTATGTAAGTGTTACCATCCATTGATGTGATTCATACATCTTTTAGCTAACGTTTTGACAATTTTTTATGTACAGTCAGTGTTATTGAATGACTAGGAGAGAATGATGGGAAGTGGGGCCGAAAAACCCCGTCGCGGATGGTCTTTGCTAAGGTACCAATGGTCCGTTGATGACCTTACGGTAGTACGTGGATTGCTCCCGGTAGGAAACAAACCATGGAACGAAGTTGATGTGGTGAGTGTTTATTTTACATTGTTTGAATTAGAATTTAAAATAAATTTCACATCGATAACACTTTGTTGAAACACCTACAGGTTCTGATTCTTTGCAACCTTGAACATACGCATTGGGCCATGGCTAGCGTCGACCTCACAACCGGGATTATCTACCTGATAGACCAATTCAGACAAGATGTACCATTTCGCCATAGGAAAACTCAGCTCGCGTGCTTACGGTATTTTTTACCCTTGATGCTGCATGCAGTGGACTTTCACAGTTGCAAATGGAGGGGTGATATGATATACACATTGCAGAATAAGGCCTTTCCGCTGACCATTGTGTCTAGAGACCATGTGCCCCAATAGGATAGAGGGTATGATGATTTCAAAATCTGATTCTATCCCAATTGGTTTTAATAACATTCCATTCTAACGGTTCTTTATGTGGTGAATTGCAGAGGTAATTGTGGTGCCTATCCTTTGAGATTGATAGAGTACCTAGCAACGAACAGGGATACGCTCGACTGGTCAGAAAACGATATGGGCACCATCCGAGAGAAGATGTCTGTGAAGGTTTTTTGTAACTCGAACGACTAGACTTCGAGTTAGTGATTTAGTTGATGTACGTAACATTTTGAGTAATGAAATGATATGTTTTATTTGAAGAAATTTTAGTTGTTTGTAATTAAAAGTTGAACACACTTGTCATACATTTAAATCCATAAACAATACAACAAATTCTGGACACTATAATAAAGGATCCAGTATGACATTAAACGAAGAACCAAAAAATATATTAGAATAGTTCAACATAAAAAAGCATAAAAAACAACGGTCTCATAACACGACTGTATCGAGCATGGTTCCCAACGTTTGAACGATGTTGGAAGACATCAAGTTAGAGACATGTTCCTTAAAGTGCTTATTTTCTTGTGGCAATTCGTCTTCCTCTTGTACTGCCTTGTTTTGTTGGATCGCTTTCCTCAACGGCTCCATTCATTCCACGGTAGAGTTCTTCTCATGGCATATTTGTTTGTTGTGTCCAATTGAATGACATATGCTGCATTTGCGAAGGTATTCCTCATGAACAATTGTGCCGGGACCTTCATTAACCATCGGCGGGTTGGAACACCTTCTACTATTATGTCTTGATTGTCCACATCTTTTACACGACTGTGTGGTTGTCCTTTCCGAAGACGAGGCATGTCGACCCTTCATCGGGTGACGTAATTGTCTCTT
Organism: Acer negundo; assembly: GCA_035582765.1. NCBI lineage: Eukaryota > Viridiplantae > Streptophyta > Magnoliopsida > Sapindales > Sapindaceae > Acer > Acer negundo. Next base: position 4,856,402 of record CM069231.1, on the reverse strand, counting down.
CGACTTAGGATTTAAAACCACCCGAGACACGATGTCGTATGGCATTACCCATGAAGAAGGATGGCCAACATGCATAATAGGAATCGAGTATGCTTCAATAAGTGTCTCTCTCTTGTAATAGTTCGCACACAGAGATATGAAATCCAAGTTTCGCTCCCTACAACAATGAAGACAATGAGATTCAAGTTTATGGGTAATATAAAGCGTTAACTGTAACATCTCATTTACCTTGCCGCTGCTAGTGCGTGAGAACATGGGAAATGGTCCATTTGGGATTTGTTGCATGTGCAAGTCTTTAGGGCTAAGTTAACCGTCCATTGGTTTCCCTTCAGTTTAACGGAGAGTATGTTCTAGTCAACATGATTTACGGTCATATAACTGGACTTCTCGACACTTTTTAGGATGACAAGATGTACCGCGTCAGTCAATTGATAACACATGGACCGTGCAGCTATATGACGATCGTAAAACCACTTTTGTAGCATATTCCTAATGAACTCTGCCAATGTCATCATTGGCAGTTGCCGTGTGAATTTTAGGTATGACTTTATGCACTATGCAACATTTATAGTCATCACCCTGTACCTTTTTTGGGGACAGTGTACGTGAGACCACTTGTGTGGACCGACAATAATGGCATAATCGAATGCAGCTTTGTGTAGCCTACGTAACTCTTCCATATGCCAATTATAATTGAATTCACTGTACGTCATAGCTGCTGAATCTATTATGTCAGCAACATCCTTTCTGTGGAATCGCTTCTTTATATTTTCACAAAAATGCCAGCAACATATGGTATGGGTTGCATAAGGGAACACTTTAGAAATCCCTGGAAATCCCGCTTCAATGCTTGCATGACGATCAAAAATGAAACCCAGATCATCTATTTGACCAAGGGAACCCCTCAAGCATTCCAAAAACCACTCCCATGAAATGTTGTTTTCTGAGTCACTGTACCCAAAAGCAATTGGATACACTTGTTCGTTTCCATCTTGTGCAGTTGCAACAAACATTGTACCCCCGAATCTTCCCTTCAAATGGGTACCATCAACTGCAATCACATGACGCATACACCTCCGAAAACCTCTAATTGAGGACCCTAACGACATGAAAAAGTATAGGAATGTACCATCGTCTGTGCAATGTAAGTCGGTGATTGTGTCAAGATTATACTGTTCTAGAACGTATGCAAACGATGGTAGCATATTGAAACTTTCTTCATGCGTTCCATAGGTCAATGACAATGCATATTTTAGGGCATCATGTGCCTTACTGTACATGACTTGGATGCCATACATTGTTTTCATATCGTTGATTATGTCCTTCGGATGCATGAGATGACCATCATGTTGTTGAAGTCTAGGTGCAACAACTTCTTCTATTATGACTGAAGTAGCTTGTCGGTGGTGATAGTGAACCTCTTCCAAGGGACAACTATGTTGGTTGACAAAACTTCTGACTTGGAAGTAAGTCCCTTCATCTCTCTTTACTGCTCTTAATTTCCATGTACAGTCGTCAATGATGCAAACTAGATGTAACGTTGTCTTATTAGACATTTTTACCTTCCATTCAAAGTTCTCTCGTATTGAAAAAAGGCAAACTAGCCTCTTCAAATCCTTTTTACTTGGAAAAAATTGACCTTTATATATCATGTTTGTAGGTTCTTGCGCTGCCAAGGTGCTACTTTTACAAATACAAAACGAGTATGAATCTGTTTTGGGAATAACCCATGTTGTCCTATTATCAGAATCAGATGTAGTTACATTATGCCGGACCTCAGAAGTCTTAGGCCTATTTGTTACAGTGCAATTAAGTCCTTGTACATGTCTTCCTTGTGTTTGAATTTGTGCAGGCTCTTCATCCACATTTTCTATATCATCAACTTGTTCATTATTTGCCTCATTATCCACCTCATGGTTCGGGTAATTGTTCTACTCATTGTAATGCTCATTATACTGCTTATTGTACTGCTCATTATATTGCTCATTGTACTGCTCAATTCGACAACCAAATACATCCCCAAATTGAGGTTTAACTATGTGGTCAACTGCTACTGGTGGGACACCACACATATTTTCCCCACCTTCGGCGACAGTCCTTTGAGTGAACACTTGGTTGCTACCGCTAAAGGATCCAAATTGTTGGGTATTTTCAGGAGGAGGAATATCATTCCCTATCACATCTACAGTTGTCCTCTGAGTTAGACTTACACATACTTGAGGGATCACTCAATCTTCCTCTAGCATAAACTGATCATCATAATCATTTCTTATAAATGTTCGACATGTTTTGCTAGGAACGATTAATATTGATGCCAGATCAACACTGAATTTGTTTGCATCATTCTTTACAATGGTATGCACGATCGCCACCAATTCTTTGTAAGTCATATTCTTTGACACATACATTCCCTGGTTATCGGATCCAACAAATGTCTGACTTCTATCGGGTAACTACTCCTATCGGCCGTTGTAAGATATTACTATTCTAACCTGATTCATGATGCTGTCAAATTAATCATCACAAACCATTAATAAAAACCCAGAACTACAAAATATTTTCACATTTTACATTTACAAAGCTCGGGTAAGGGTATTGAAAAGGCTCAGAAAACACTTGAAAAGTCTTGGAGAAGACATGAAAAGTCTCAGAAAATACTTTAAAAGGCTCGATTTACTATTCAATGAAAAGTCTCGGAGAAGACTTAAAAATGCTCGATTAGTGATTCTTTGACAATTCTCGGAGAAGACATGAAAAGGCTCGGAGAAGACTTGAAAAAGCTCGATTAGTGGTTTTTGAAAAGTCTCGGAGATGATATGAAAAGGTCTGGAGAAGACATGAAAAGGCTCAGAGAAGACTTGAAAAGGCTCGATTAGTGACTTTAGAAAAGTCTCGGAGATGACATGAAAAGGCTCAGAGATGACTTTAAAAGGCTCAAAGAAGACTTGAAAATGTTCGATTTGTGACTTTAGAAAAGTCTCGGAGAATACTAGTAAAGACTCGGAGAAGACATGAAATGGCTCGGAGAAGATGCAAAGGCTCGATTAGTGATTTTTTTAAAAGTCTGGGAGATGACTTGAAAAGTCTCGGAGAAGATATTAAAAGGCTCGGAGATCATTTTAAAAGCCTCGGACAAAGGTGACAATGTCTCGAAGATCCACAATTCTCACAATGGCTTAAGACAACAAATGAAAATGTGAACAAATGAAAAGAAGTATTTGCAAGAAATATTACCTTGTTGTAATGAAACACGTCTAGTTGTTTATAAGTTGAACTTTTATTTGTAGACAGAGAGAGAGAGAGATAGAGAGTAACTGAGTTATCGTTTTTGTTGGAAGTGTGGAGAGAGAAAAGTACAAAGAGAATAACATAAATGATTATCTAAGGGCAATTTTAGTAGTTCACTATAATATGTGTCTTTTAAACTTAAGTTATTAAACTAGTAACTTTATCACCAAATGAGTTGGAAAATGTGACACTTTCCACCAATTCCACTGTAAACTACTCGGTACTAATCAAGGGTGGATTCCAATAATATCTTTTGGCGATCCTTTTGTTTGTATGCGAAGATAATATAGATTGATTAAAAATAAACTCTATAAAGCAAGTAATTGATTCTGCAATCTATAATTTTTCAAAAGCATATGCCACATGTTGCTAGCCCATCCTTAGGAAGTCATCCAATGATTCTAAAAAATTAAAGTTAATCATTAAAAAAAAATTGTATAAATTTAGCACAATAGGCTCATAAGTGCTTGGACTATAATCTTTTTTTTATTTTTATTTTTATTTATTTTTTTTAGATCAAGTCCTTTTATTAAAATAAAATAAAAAAGAAAACAAAAGAACAGAAAAAGAAAAACGAAAGCAAAGTGGCACGCATGCCCTAAAACAATAATCTAAAAAGGTACGCAGACCTTAACATGAGGCAAGGAAACAAGAACCTAAAAATACATAAAATTAACCATTCTCTTCTACCTCAAACGGTGAGGCCCAATTATAAATAGCAATATGATGTAATTCTGCATTGGCAACACGAGGTAATTCTGCATGGGCCGATGGAGTCACAAAGTCAGGGCGAATCTTAATCTCAGCAACAGAGAGGCGCTTAGAACTTCCCTTACTCAATTGAGACTTGAAATTAGCTAAAGACTTGAAAGTTGGTTTCACTCTTCTATTCGATTTTCTCACCACGAGAATCCAATTATTGTTGGGATTAACTAGATCTTGAGCTTCTGCATACTTGTCATCCTTCTTTGAGAAGTTGTTACCTAGATTCCCATAATTACCGCTTTCCAAATGAGTAGATATTGAATTTGTAAAATCCCTGTCATTGACAAAGTGATCTCTAGATACTTCTCCCAAAAATATTGTAACAACTAGAGGAATTTGAATCTCCTATGACAATTGCGGAACCAAAATAGGAATATTTTCCTCAACATGATACTGCCTCTCACTGTGGCTGTTCTGCTCTTCAAAGACTAAAAGTTGCATATTGTCTACCTTTTTTGGATCAGGATTGTCAACAAGAGCCTCTGTGTTTAAGGTCTTTATATTTTGACTCATACCCTTTGTATCTTGCTGATCATTGTCGTAATTGTGCACCACATGGTCCGTAGATGAATCAGTCTCTATGTGCGTAGTAAAACCGTCTGCATCATCTTGAGAAATAATCTGAACCTGCTTATTAACAGGTCTATAAACTTGTTGTGGTCCTCTAGATTGGGATCTGCTGTGAGGATCCAGACCTTCTCTAGCCGATTCGAGCTTACTAGAACTAACAAGAATCCCCTTGCCGGGCTTGTTCCAACGACAAATATTGGGAAAATGACCAATAGAAGAACAAGTAGAACATAAAGCTGGGAGATTCTCATATTCTACCGAAATGAAAGAACTATGAGAATCATCCTTCTCAAGAAGCAAAGAAAACGGAGGCACAGTAGACACATCAATATCCACCAGAACATATGCAAAATGTCCAAAATCACACTCCATAGTAGCCCTATCCAACCGTAAAGGCACTCCGATCCCTCTAGTTAAATCGAAAATAATCTTCTGATGCTAGTATTCCCACGATAGATCATAAAAAAAATGAGCATTTGAAGGCTTATGTAATGTCGGGTTAAAATCCGGAATCCAAGGCCGAAGCTGTAAAACACATAGTTTGAGATTAATAGAGCCCAAACTCAAAACAATATTCTTGTAAGCATTTGAATTCAACATAATCTGAAAGTATCCCTTACCTAAAGAAATCAGCCTCCAAACATAGTTCAACTTCTAAATAGACTGCAGTTTGGCTTTAAAATCAACCAACGTCCAAGGCTTCTCACCACTAGAAAGGACAACCCGACCAATGAGAGAAAACTTACAAACCTCTAATCTAGATTTATAAGCAGAGGATCCACCCGAACAGTCACGTAACCATCCTTTTTCGAAAGAATCGAAGGACCGGAAAATTTTTCCACTTGAATCGGGACAGCATTAAAATGATCCGCTTAAGAATCTATGGAGTTAGAAACCATATAAACCAAAAAACCTAAACCCTAACAATCATGTATATGTAAATGAAAAAGAATTTTTTATATTTTTTTATGAACAATGGCGCTACAGTATCGTAAACAGTGCCCCCTATAGTTTGTAAACAGTGCCGTGCTCCACTACAGTACCTGTACCTATGAACAGTTATGAACAGCACTGCAGCATTTGTGAACAGTGCCACCGTTCCGCTACAGTACCCTATAAACAGTGCACTGTATCACCTGTGAACAGTACCATCACAGTACATGAATAGTGCTGCTTTGAAGCCCTAAGAGAGCTTTTTCTACAACTTAATTAACTTATCTTTAAATTAAAATATTCTAATCAACTTCCTGCTTGGACTATAATCTACAGGGATCAATGTAGGTTTTAGACGAAAACCTTAAATGAGAACTTATCTTTATTTTATTTTATTTTAAAATGATACCTTTTTTCATTATCTAGTAATTATGTTTGAATAGGTATTATCATAAAAAATTATTTAAATATAAAAATATTAAAGATAAGTCTTATTTAACTATTCAGAAAATTAAGAAAAATATTATATAATTATAGAAAAGATGAGTAATTATATTATTTATTAAAAAAAATTATAAAAAAAAAAACAAATAATATATAAAAGAATGATTAGTGGTACGTTAACTGAAGGTTAAGTTGATGGGAATGAATGAAAATGAATATTCTCAGAAAAAAAAAATATCAACTTATTTTTATGAGTTAAATGTCAAGTTTGTAATTGTATTATCTTTTTGGATATAACTTCTTGAGATATGAGTTGCTGTTAAATAGACAAGGGTAATATGACAAAATAAACTAAAGAAAGTAAAAAAAATGAATTATTGCATATATGATTTGAGATTTTGAGTTGTAAGAATTTTATTTTAAACAACCCAAGCCGAAACAATATTTGATCGGTATGACAAACCGGTTAATATAAATATTTGATCGGTATGACAAACCGGTTAATATATATTTTCTTAATGTGTAAGTGAACCGATCCATAAAGTTTGGATTGAATTAGGTGGGTTGGTTCGGTACGGTTTTTTGCACATCTCTATTCAGAAGACATTCCAGAATTAGACATTGTGCTGCAAGATTTAAAATTGTTGGATTACATGTTTTTACTTTTTTTATTTTTTTTATATTTTTTATATATATTTTTTAAGTGTACACTGTTTCCAGTATTTGTGTTCTGTTCCTTATACTCAATGGTGGACCTTATATTTGACTACAGGAAGTGGAATTCACCAAGCACAATTAAATCTAGAGCCCTTGCTGCTCCCAACAACTTGTCTAATCCCACAGTGGCAATGGCAGGCGGTGGAGCAACACAAACCACCACCTGCACTGGTGGCGTTTTTAGCGAACTAGCCTGCCGTTGAAGGTAATCTTTAACAAAATTATCACACTTTGCACAATATGATTTTGATTTCCATACGAAAAACTTATAATCAGTATGTTTTGCCACTCTTCTAAATTTGATTTCTTAACTGAAAGCAATGCTAAAGTGCTTGAATTGGAGTGCATAAATTTGTAATTGTCAATATGATGAGCAAGGGCGGACGGATTGGAGGGCTGACCCGGGCTACAGCTAGGCCAGCTTTCTAAAAGAAGAATAAAAAAAATCTCTAAAAATTAGCAAACCAATCCAGGCTCACCTCACATCACACCAACCGTCTCTCTTCTTTAAATACTTCTTTAAATACTGGTCCCACACTTTTTTTTCTTTTTCTTTTTATAAAACTCATACATGGCAGGATGACACATCTTCTCTCGTTATATCAAGTTCTATATTGTCATTATGTTAATTAAAAATTAAAATCTCAAAATATTAAACAGCATTACAAATTTACAACAATCATCCATCTTCAAACTCAAAAGAAGAAAAAAAAAATGCATACTCCATTATCACACTTGGAGACCATTTTCTTAATTTTTAATTTCTTTCCAATTAATAAATTAGGGTTTTGAGTTTAATATTTTTAATTTTGAGTCCTTATTTTATCACTTCTAATGAAACCCTACTCAAATTTTGTATTTTTAGACACAGTGATTAGCCGGCTGATGGTTAGCTCTGTCCAAAATTATATATATATATTTTTAATATTATCTTATCGAAAGTTTATGTAATTTTGTTTACTATATGCATTTCGAGGCGTAAAGTTCTTTCTGTCTCTCTATATAAATATATCTTTGCTTTTTAACTATGAAATTTTCTCGTAAAAAAATGTAGTTTTGTTTTAGTCCACCCGAATAAAAAATCCTTTGTACGCACCTGACGATGAGGCAATCTTTTCCGCTTCTCATGATCCATGTTGGTGCTGACATGATCTCCCCTTGTGGAGGAGCATACCCTTATTTAAGAACAGTGAAATATAGTTTTGCTCTTGTTTATGTGAAAAATGCAATGCTGAGGGTGCTGCTTTATGGTTTGTCCCTTTTTTTATCCTGTTGAATCCATATTATTTTTATTTCCTTTTTCCCTTCTCCACTCTTGCTTGGTGAGGTAATAATGCCGTGTGCTTGAAAGTTTGGAGAATTTTTTTTTTTTTTTATAAATTATAATAATCTTTGAACTAATGTCTGTATTTTTTTATTTTTTTTATTTTTTTTTGTTTTTCAATTTGGTAATGGGAAATGAATGTCGGTTTTTTTTTTTTTTTTTTTTTTTCATTTAAAACTTAATGAGTCTGAATCATAATTATTAAGTTATTTTGTTTGTCTTTTTAAGTAGTCAAACAATTTAAAAATACTAAAAACCAACTTAAAATAAAAAGTAAAAAATCATGACTTTTCACTTAATTTCAAATCACTAAATTGCATTAAATGCAATCAAAAATATTTTCTTCCGATATTATCCCCCATATATAAGAGTATCTCCAATGCAAATATGCATTTTTGAGTTTCTAAATAGTGTCATATCAATATTTCTATTCATTATGAGCCCATTTTTGAATTTTTTGAATTTTTTTTAGAGAAATACATATTCACATCTCCAATGCAATTATTTAAAGTCAAATATGCATCCATTTTATAACCAATCATAATAAAAAAATTATTTCACTCTCTCTCCTCTTTTATTTTACAATTAAATGAGATTTAATCTTATTGATGAAAAGAGTTAGAAATCCTAGTCAACATTTCTAGGAGAGTTTCTAGAATTAGAGCATCTTCAATGCTATTATGCATTTGGAGAAAATAGAGTGTCACATAGGATAAATATTAAAAAGTTAGAAAAACTCTTTTCAATACTATTATCTAAATTGAATATGGAGATGACATGGCAAAAAAAAAAAAAAAGTTAGAGAATATGAAGTTGGGTTTCTAATTCTAGAAACTCTCCTAGAAATGCTAACAATGATTTCTAACTTTTTTTCTCTAATAACAATAAAGCTCATTTAGTTTTAAAATAAAAAACTAAAAGAGTAGAGATAGTGGAATAATTGTTTTATTATGATTGATCATAAAACGGATGTATATTTGACTTTAGATAATTGTATTGAAGATGAGAATATGTATTTCTCTATTTTTTTTTTCAAAAGTGGGCCCTTGATGAAATTTTTTTGTTGATGTGACACGATTTAGAAACTTAAAAATGTATATTTACATTGGAGATGCTCTTAGAAACCCAACTCCATATTCTCTATTTTTTTTTGCCACATCATCTCCATATTCAATTTAAATAATAGCATTGGAGAGAGTTTTTCTAACTTTTTAAATATCTATCCTATGTGGTACTATATTTTCTTAAAATGTATAATAGCATTGGAGATGCTCTAACATATTTGTGTGAGTTTTTCTGGTACCCCTTATTTGGTTGGGTCTAACCAGTTTTGACTTGAAATCCGAATACTTGACCATTTAAAAATATATATGGCATGATAAAGTGATCAATAACGAGACATACAAGTTACTGTTATGTACGGTTCATCAAATTAACAAAAGCTAAAAGAGTAATAAAAATAAAAATAAAAACAAAGTGTTGTGTAGAACTTCTAGAAGCAGAAATAATAATAATAAATAAAATCACTTGCCATTGCTATAATCATGACAATGCAATTAAATGTTTGGAAGTTAAAATTTTTTTTCAACTCAATCATGAAAATTGCACTAACTTAGTTTAATATTATTAATATTTTTTAACTTTATAAAATAATGGAAACAAATTGGAATTTTTTACCATCCCTTACTTGGAGTTTTATTTGTTAATGAAGATTTTCATTTTGTACGAAATTGTACAGTTGGTGTCCAAAAACAAATATGAAATAATAAATTAGGATTTTTGACTTTAACCTTTTATTTTTAAAATTTTATTAAAAAGTTTTGGGTGTGATATAATAAAAGTATTCGGTTTACGGTCTGGTTCAGGTTTAATATACTCGGACCATAGACCGGATCGAACCATAATATTTTACTAAAATAAACTCATACGTTTTTTTTTTTTAAAAGTACAAAACCAGACCAAACCAAGTGGTTTGGTTCTGTTTGGTTCGGTTTGCGGTGTATGAGCTTTTTTGCCCACCCCTACTTTTCTTAGTAAAAATGAATTTTGTTTGTACTCAAAGAAGAAGATTATGATCATATGTGTTCATATATAATTATTATTTTTAGATTATTTTTATTCCATATTACATGTATAATTGTCTAATATGGGTATAAATTATTTTCAGACAATTTTACTTTTAAAAACAAACATGTTGAGAATACATTCAAATGTGAGGAAAAAAAAAATGTTATTTAAGTTCAAATTTCAATCCCTATTCAGTCTTTAGAAAAATTCAGGACTGTCCAGTCTTCAGATAAAACAAGCGACCCCTTAGATTGTTTTGATTGTTGTTTATTTGCTTTGATAATAAAGAGTCTATTGCTCTTATTGTCTGCTTTTATTCTACCATAATTGATGTCATGCTTTCCTTTTGTCTATCCCAAAATGTGTCTTAAGCTAAGGAATTAAAGCACCAATTTTTTAATTTTCAAGCATTTTTAAGTGAAATTCACTTTTCGATATGTCTTACTATAGTGATAAAAGTAATTTTAGAATACACCTGATGTTTTGAGGTGTCCATACATTATTGTCTGTCCTTAATCATTACCATTAGGGTGAACATTTGTGTCCACATATCTCTTTCTACCCATAAAATCTCCTTGCTTTCCTTTAAATTTATTGATGACATTTTTACTATAAGAAATATGGTCTTTTCCGAGCCCTAAATGTGGTCGGAAAATGTCAAAAAGTCATTAAAAATGCATATTTCCGATGGGAAAAGGTCGTCGGTCTCCATTGAAAATAGTATCGTGGGAAATGATCTTTTTTTGGCGAACCGTCGAAAATATGGCATTTCCGAGAGAAATGAGTGATTGGAAATAAAGAACTATGCCGTCTGAAAAGTTTTTGAAAACCGGGTTAGGGGATCATTTACGATGGTATTTTTCATCAGATATAAGTTATTACTGAGGGAGACAGTGGTTGAAAATAATACATCACCATCACCAAGGAAATTACTTAGGATGTCAATAGTACGGGTAGGATACGGGTTTTCCAATACTATCCCCAATGCCAATTAGTATGAGAAATACCATCCTCTATGAATACCCGCCTTAAAAGAAACGGTGCGGGTACGGGGATTCCCTATTAGGGGATCGGTGTTTTACCTCATACCATCCACATCCCATTAATGTATTTTTTTTTAATGATTTTTTAATAAATTTATATCCAATATAAATTTAAAGATCATATAAATATTATTGAATAATATGAAAATAATAGTGTGGGGTATATTATATATAATGATCTGAAATGAAGTAGTGTTTCAATGGAGAGAAAAAAATGGGAAAAACTGAGAGGGAAAATTATGTTAGTTGGAGGGAAAAAAATGAAGGAAAATTATGTTTTATGAAGATAGTAGTCACGGTACTAATTTTTTTAAGAGTTAATTCCAATACTAATTAAGTACTTCATATATATATATATAGGGGTGCAGGGATGGGGTGGGGCAGGGACTTGAAATCTCGTAACCGTACCGAAATTAAATCGGGTATTAAAAAAAATACCGGCCCCATACCATAACTCAATTGATACGGTTAAACCCATCCCTAATGGTTTGGATCCCTACGGATCCCTGGACCAATGGGTAATTTTGACATTCCTAGAAATTACAGTGGTCGGAATTATTGTATTTTGGAGGAGTAAAGTTGTTGAAAATAATGTATTTTAGAGGAGCTCAATAGTAGGATATCATTTTTGAGGACCTGCTAAATTTATCCGATTGATTACTAATTATTAATTCCAATCAAAGAGTTCCACAATAGTTATCTTTTCATTAAAAAAAAAAAAAATCAAATATTCAGTAACAAAAATTGTATATAATAGTAGTATAAGTAAAACTCAAATAGTACATAGAACATGTATATAAACAATTGTTACAAATTCATCACTTGGTTTTTTATTTTTTTATTTTTTTGCCATGGATAAGAAAATACATAACTCAATAAAATTATTGTTAAACTTTCACAACATACATAGAAGCTAGCCTCAATACATGAGCTGTCTCTTGCAGATGAAAAAAAAAAAAAAAACTTTGTAAGATATTTGATAATAAGATAGGACTCTTATTTGGAGTTAGTCCCCTGCTTAAATCTCCATATTAGTGCAGGGCTTTTGAAATTAACATATAAGTTAAACTTAATGACTATTATATTTTACATTCCATTGCTAACTAAATTAGTAAAACATGCTTAGCAAAATATTTGAACAAATTTACTGTACAAAAAATTGAACAAGTCAATAATTGATGTAATAAAATAATTAGATTTAAGATCTTTGAAGAATTCTAAAAACTGATTCACTTACATATTAAAGTTGTCGAGCATTGAAACTCAAATCATTAGAGGAAAATTTCATTAAGTAAACCTCTTGTAAACTGCAATTGAACGAAATTAAAGAATATCAGTGTTTATTAAAGAGAAGTTATAAAAAAATGATACAAATTAACATCAAAACTTTAATCTCACCTATATAGCTTCCGCCCTTGATAGCCAAACATTAAAAAATTAAATGAAAACAAAAATTGTATATGAAAGAAGATTGACACAAGTCTCATTGTTCTTAAAGACTCAAACCAAAACAAAAATTAAAAGAGGACTTCAAAAATCAGGGGAGGGGATAGTTAAAAAAAAAAAAAAAAAAGAGGACTTGCATAAGTATGACGATTTGAGGTGAGAAAGAGAAGAGTCGTGGTGTGCTACAACAGAGTGAGTTTCTTCGGCGAGAAGGAAATAGTCAAGGTTGAGCAGCTTGATGGATGAATTGGTGATGAGGCGAGGTTGTAAGATCCTTGCTTTGTATTGGCTTGATTCCATTACAAAACTTTCTAGATTTGTAATAAGTGTTGTTTAGGTGGTTCTTGGTGAAAAGAAGCTTCAAAGGTTAAAAGCGACGTCTCATGCAAATTCGTCTTCAAGAATAAAATCGCATACTTGGATGCTAATATATCAAGTTTCTTCTTCCTCTTGCAAGGGGTAAGGCACACACACACACGACATTCATATGTGTCCCTGCATAGTTGTACACCATTGGTATAACACATTCACACACTTAGTAATGTATGCACATGCATTAGATTTAATTTAATAAACATTGTTAATTGCATGTTCTAGGATTATGTCTAGGAAATGGTATACGTGTGTGACTTGGTGATTATTTGTTTACGTTTTATTGTTTTTAGATTTGAACATGATCTCTTATGATTCCATATTGAGTCTCAGTCATTTCAATTACTCATTCATTTGGTTTCGAGTACAAATGATATAGCTACGGTACTTTGCGTTCTCATTCATTGAGTTGTTTTCATCATTGTTTTCCGAGATGAATTCTCAACTTTTTGTCAAATTTTTATAGTCACAGTCATCGTTGTACGTGAGAGAGTCATAATTTGTAATCTAAGACATATTGAAATCTAAGTTCGGAGGCTCGAATATAGCCGAAGAGCGCAAGAGGAGCGTGGGAGGAGCTTGCTCGGCCAAAGCAAGCAAGGTGTCCACGTGTGCCACACGGCCATGCAGTCCCTCTGCCCATGTATGCCACACACGCCCCACACATGGAGGTGACGTGGCAGTCATTGGTTGGTTCAATTTTCCCTCTCTTGAATTCTTTCAAAAGCTCTTTATTCCCTTCCTTTTCATTTTAAGAAGAAATTTGAAAAAGATAGAGTGCAGAATTTTCTCTCCAACTTTCTCAACTTCCAAACACCATAACTTTCTCATTCGGACTCTGAATTGAGTGATTCAAGTTGGAGAATCTTCGTATTTAAGTCTCATACCTTCTCCAAAAAGGTTTGCAGCTATTTAATTGAGTTTTTTGATATTTCTACCCTCAAAACCGAAACTGCATGGGATTCTTAGGTATTGAACTAAACTCTGTGATTTTTTTTTTTATGATCTTCAATTACCTTAGGTTTTCTTTTTCTATATGTATGCATATGTATGATGAAATCTATTGAGAAAGATAGTTTCAAATCAAAGCTAATATAGTATAATTAGAGAATTGAATGTGAACTAGTTTCCTAGAATTCTAGGTTTTCACATGTTTGTGAGTTGTATTGTGATTAGCTTGATATCTAGGGTTATTTGTGACTTGATTGATTCATTTTATGATTAATAACCTTAGCATGTACTTGAATCCTTTAATTGAACATATTTAGGATTAGCATATTTAATTTTGTGTTTAGAGCTTTCTAGTATTTAATTGATTATCTAATTATATCATTCTTCTAAATACTTGCTAGAATATTCATTGATCATATCTTGTGATTCTAGCATTTTTGTTGTTTGTGTTCTAAAGTCTTGAATATATGCTTAATGAACATGCTTTGTTTTTTCAAGCTTTAGTAACATGAATATAATATAGGATTTGACATGTTTTAGGTGTTTTGCATGCTCTAGATTTTTGTTCATGTTTAAGGTTTGGACAACTTTGTTTTGTGAACTTTGTTGCCTATGTCTAGCTATTCATAGAGTGTACCTTATCCATACATTTCATATGCTCATGCATCATTTTGTATGGTGTCATATTTTGGATCATAAACTAGAAAAATATACATTGTGTGCTCATTGATTATTTCTAGTTTCTATAGTATGTATTGATCATATATTATACGTTGCATGTGTTTGCATCATTTGCATCACTTAGATCATTTGCCTTGTAAAAGGTGGAAGTCTCTTGTTAAGGTAAGTGAAGCCTTAATTTGACCAAGAAGACTTGGTAGGAAAGTGTTCTAGATAGCCAAGCAAGAAGTCTTAGTTAGGATCAAGAGGATCCAGATAACTAAGCAAAAGTCTTAGATAGGAGTGTGATACTCTGGATGGTTGAGCTAGGGAAGCTTGATTAGGATCTTTGTGATCTGTTTTGTTAAGCAAGGAAATCTTCCTAGAGATGTGAGTTAAGCATCTTGGATAGGAAGTTGCTTTCTAGAGACATGAGTGAAGTGTCTCAGATAGAAAGTAGGCTAGGAGTTGATAGCTTAAGGTGGATATCATGTGTTGATAGCCTTGAGTGTGTAAGTCTTTTTCATCATAATGAATTGCTTTGCTGATGGCTGTGGATTCAACCCGTTGATGTTTCCTCTTCGGAGGTTTACCACTCAAAAATCTATGTGTCAATTGTCTCTATCTCTTTATATTTGTATGTATGATCAATATAACTTGTTTAAGATATTCATTTCCTCATATCCATGTAAACAAGTTATTGGTGAAGAAAGAGATGCACACATTGTTTGTTGAAACTACATCTGTTTCTTGTATCTTGTAAGTGTTTGAACATTGTATCTTGTAATTCTATATCAAGTTGTAAAGTTCTAATCAGTTTATTTACATTGATAAATTCAAAGTATAACTTGTGGAATTTGCTCTTTATTGAATATACTTGTATATGAGATACATTGTTTCTTGGTATATGTTTTGTAGACTAAGGGTGGTGAATTGAGCATACATGTGTTAATTGTTTTCTCATAACAATCATGTTAAAGTTTAATTTGTATGCTCACCAAGGTTTTGACATAAGTCACAAAAGAGTTTTAAAATTAGAGTGTAAACCTATTCACCCCCCTCTAGGTTGTTTAGTATAATCTTATAGGTATTTTCAGAGGTAAAGGTAAAGATAAAGATAAAATGGTTTAGGGTTTTAAATTTCAAGTTTTACCATAGTACAATTACATTGTTACCCCATGCCCTTCAACACATTTAAGTGCCCGTTTGGAAGAGCTTGTTTATCGGCTAAAAGAGCTTTTTTTAATTAAAAAAGCTTTTTTCAAATCTTTTTTGTGTCGTTTAGTTGACACTCAGTAGAGCTTTTGGATGATTAAAAAAATTGTTTTACATCTACTTGTAGAAGCTCAAATTTTAGGCTTTTCCAAGTAGATCTTTTTGAGCTTTTTTAATAACACTTAAATGTCTAATATAACCCTATCATTTAAAATAGTTTTTGAATATTTTGGTAATCCTACCATTTAAAAAAGGTTTTTCTAATTGACAACTAAATGATCAACATCTTCCCATTAAAAACTCTAATTGTAGAAGATCTACTTTAAAAGATCTAAGTGCCCATTTGGAAGAGTTTCTCTTCTAGTTAAAAGAGCTTCTTTAATTAAAAAAGCTCTTTTTATTAATTTTTTTTGGTATCGTTTGGTTGTCACTCAGTAGAGCTTTTGGATGATTAAATAAGCTGTTTTACGTCTACTTGGAGAAGCTCAAATTTTAGGCTTTTCCAAGTAGACCTTTTTGAGCTTTTTTAATAATACTAAAATGTTTTATATAACTCTATCATTTAAAATAGTTTTTGAAAATTTTGGTAATCTTATTTAAAAAAGCTTTTTCTATTTGATAACCAAACAACCAACATCTTTCCATTAAAAGCTTTACTCGTAGAAGATCTATTTAAATAAGCTCTTCCAAATGGACTAACTCCTACAAGATCTACTTGAAGAAGCTCTTCCAAACAGAGCCTTAGTAGTCTTTAAATGTGTTTGACTGTTTTCACTTGTTTTTTTGTTTTGTTTACAAATTGGTATGACCTTTTTTTTGACTTAAAAATAAATTTTAAATTATTTATATTTTAATAAAAACTTTACTGTTGACGGTGATTTCTTGGTGGTTAGCCGATCAACAATTTTGGTCAATAAAACATGGAAGATATGCGTAATAAAAGTAAGAATAACAAGGAGAACAAATTATGTGGTAAAACTCTAGTGATCAGAAAAACATCCATGGGTTGTTGCTTAACGACTGAGAAGCAAATCCACTATCCTATAAATTGGTGTTACACACTTTGATCTCTCACTCTCTCTTAAGATTTTTCACTTCTCTCTACAATGCTTTTTATAGGTGTATTTATATGGTTTTTATAGGGTTTAAACCATGGTGTACAAGTAAAAGATTACAGAGTTGGATTTAAGACTCTTTTCCTATTCGGTGTCGTCATAGCATTGAATGTGATTGATTTTGAATCTGTTTAGGATTCCAAATTTCTCGGGGAAGATCTTCTTGTTTCCTTGTTGGACCTCTTCTGGTGGTTGTATAATAGCTGATTTATAATTGCATATTACGGCCGCGATGTCATGTGTGTGGAGGAAACCCTAACATGGATTTTTCCCATTTTAGCTGAGCATAGTCGATCAGGCAAAAGTCTTTACTCAAGAAGGCTAACCTTATCTGACATTTCATAAAGGCTCTTCTTGTGATGAATTTCTTGTCAATGTTCCATTTGACTTCTCTTTTAACTTTTGCTTTCGTGCCATGATTGGTGTAAGGATTCCCATTTATTGATTGGCTTATTTCATGGACAAACCACATATTGGGGCTTGATGTAAGGGTAGCTTAGGTATTTGATGGTTGTTTTGCATAACCAAGGCACGCTCAAGACCTCAAGAGAAGAAGCACCAAAGGTATATTCTAGTGCTTTCTTGCTTTGAAGAGATCTAGTTGTATACACACACAACTCATGCATATATCTTATTCATGTATGTTGTGTGTTTTATATGTGTGCATGCATGTTCTTGAAAATCTCTTCTTGCATGTTTTATTTGATTGCATCTTGTTCATTGAAATGCCATAACATGTTTAGGCATTAGGATGCAAAGTCATGAAGTCTTTTCATGCATGTTTATATGATTGCATTTTGTTCATTGAAATGCCATGACATGTTTAGGCATTAGGATACAAAGCCATGAATTCTATTCATGCATGTTTTTAATTGAGTGCACCTTGTTCAATGACAATGCTATGACATGTTAGGCATTAGGATTCATTCACTTCCCACACTTGCATTTCATGTTTGTTAGTTTTACATGTGGTGTAATTCGTTTCCCGAAGATGATCGGAAACGTCCACGCTTACACGATGGTGTGCATGTCTTAGCGCGATGGTTGACCACTTGAGAAGGTCTCATTCTTCTCTTGGATATGTGTAAGTTTTGGTTTGGTTGTTTGGATTAAAGTGTCTAGTTTCAAAATATTGGATTTCAATGTTTTAAATATATTTCAAAACTAACCTTTGTGTGGTCTTGTGACCATAACTTTTTATAGAAAGATTTAAATTGAGTTTTGTAATATTTTGAACAAACTAGACACCTATACCTTTCCAACGGTATATTATTCGTAATATTTCATGACCGTTTGGATTGGTTTTGAAATCTCCAAAGTAACCACCAAAACAGGGCAACTCTGTTGTTGTTTGTTTCTGACCTTTGGTCACTCAATTAACCATAACGTTTTCTACAGACATCAGAATTTCATTCCATAAATTGGAGTTGAAAGTAGACTTCCATACCTTTCCAACGATATATTATATGAAAGGTTTCGATGTTTTTTGGTCATGTTTTGAGTCGTTTGAAAATCAAGCTCTGTGTTGTGATGCTTCGCTGCGGTTTGAATGCTGTGCCTTGAGTGAAAGCGGCATGCTAGCGACAGCAATTTGCCTTGGTTCAAGTGCCACTCCTTGGGTGATAGTGGCATGCTAGTGGCAGTCCCGACCCTATTTTGTAATTTGGCAATATCTCACTTATTTGGAGTCCGATTTGGCTCATTTTTGAAGGGCAAGTCACATAATTTATAAGGCTATCATCTTAGCACTATAAATATATCTTTTTCTTTCATTTGTATTCAAGGAAGAAAAGATACAAAACCCTAGAGAGAGATTAAGAGTTCCCTAGTGAGAGAAAGCACAAAGATTGCTTCTTTAACTCTTTAAACCCATTTCCATATGCTTAAATCATCATCTAAGCATCATCTAGGTTTATCTAGCATGTGCTAATGCATGGGTCTTCTTGAACACACATGATATGGTATGTTGAACACTATTATCTTATATAATTAGTGTTTTTACTTATCAATTTTATCTCATTTATTATTTGTAAGTTCTTAGAGTAATTTCTACATACAAGATTGAGATTATGTGTTGATTGGGTTATTTTGTGATAGCTAGGTTTTATTGTTTATATGCCATGTAGCTAATTAATCTCATTGCATGATTGAGATTGTTTTTTGATAGCTAGGATTTCATGATAGATATATATACATCTAGCTAATTGATCTCATTTATTGATTGAGATTGTTTTTGATAGCTTTGTATCTAGGATTGGTTATCCTTTACTTAGCTAAATTTGTATGCCATGACATATAGCTATTTTCATTTCTAGGATTGATTTTATTATCATCATATAATCCTAGGTAAGCATCTAGAGTACCCTAGCTCTATCTTGCATATTTGGATATCATTGCATGTTCACAATAGGGTTTGATCTCTGTGGAGAATGTAAGTCTTGTGTGATTGACCAGGATTAGGTTGCTACACCTGGATTAGGTGGTCACTCAAGCAAATTGGACTAGGTCCGCTATAAAAGGCCTACGAGTAGTGGTAGCGGTAGCGAGATATTGGTCGGGATTAGGCTGTCAAACAGGGATTAGGTTGTATACGCTATTGCATATAGTGGATTCGAGGTTCGAGTGTGGCGCACTTACCAGCCCGTGGTTTTCCCTGTTGAGGGTATCCACATAAATATCAAGTGTTATTTAAATTTCGCACATATTACACTTGTTGTATTGTATTGACTAATTGGGTATTTTCGTAAATTGACTATACGCGAAAATTTGGTAATAACTAATTCACCCCCCTCTAGATTAATATTGAACACACCATGCATAATTTGTTTCAATAGGTATCAGAGCGGGTTCTTAGATATACTTAGGTGATCTTTGCTCATTTTGGTGTGTTTTGCATTTTGTGTGATTTCTTGATTTATTCATACATTTTGCATTCTTTTCATTTGCATTCATTTAACTCAAACACTGTGAGTGAATTTGAGAGAGAAGAAATTGACTCCGATGAGGAGACGTCTCTCTTGCTAGAGAGATTCAGGAGATTTACGAAATCTCAAAAGAAGATGACCTCCAAAGTGAAGCAGGAGAAAAATATGACCTCTATGGTGAAAGAGGAGAAAAAGATTACACCTCATAAGAAGAAGAAGAAGAATATTGCTTTGAAGACTTCGAAGTATGACAAGAATTGAGGAGTTGGTATGATCGCTACTAGGAGAGATAACGAAGTTGAAGTAGTTGAAGTATGTTCCACAGGCTCAGTTGAGTGTGAGAACAACTACTTCACATCTCCGGTTTCCTACCAAGAAGAAATTCAAGATGTCACCAAATGTTTGCCTTGTGAAGATTTCAAGATTGGTGACTTGATGCTTGGAAACCGAAGTGGAGCGAGCTTGAGAGAAGCAAGCCTTAGGTGACGTGTCTTTTCGACAAATATTACACAGAACAATTCCCCCTTAAATATTTGAGCTGGGTACCTTTCTTTTCATTCATCGTTTATCCCGAGTGAACTACCGCCTGTCTTGAATGACCTTCACTCTATGAGAGGTATCTAAAAACTTACTCGACTTCCACTCGATCAGGCTGCATCTGTCTTGGTTGGTTCTTTGCTCAAAGAGAGAGATTAAAAGATTCCTTTTGAATGTTGTCGTTTTCCCCAATGCAGTAATTATGATTCCTTATTAATTCAAAATATTAATGACGCGCTTTAATGCTATTTGCTTATATCAGATCATTCCTCTGATCGAAATCCTTTAATGGCGACGTTTGACGGTTTGAAGCCTTTCTGTCTTGCCACATGTTCTCACGTGGGTATGTGTGCTAGGCAGAATTTATGGGACATGACCATGACCTTGTATTGACTCGTACGTCACCGTTCACGTAGCTTTGATTTCCCGCCTTTTCTTGATGTCGCCTAGGGTTTCGATTTTCAAAAACCAAATTCTCACATGTAAGGTTTTAGATTTGTATTGGCTTGATTCCATTGCAAATTATATGATTCTTGGTTGGAAGGAGCTTCAAAGGAGAAAAGCAAATTCTCATGCAAAGATCGTCTTTAAGAGGAAAATCGCTTACTTGGATGCCAAGGTATCAAGATACTTCTTCCTCTTGCAAGACGTAAGCACACACACACACACACACATTACATACATTTGTTTCCCTACATCATAGCACTCATTTGTTATAACACATTCACATAGGTGTTTTAATATGCTCATGCATTGACCTCATATTGACAAACATTGTAGAAATGCATGGATTATAACTATCTCTAGGAAATTGCATACTTGTGTGATCTTATGTTTATTTGTTTGTGTTTTATTGTTTTGATCTTGAATATATTCTCACATAATTCCTTACTGAGTTCCGGTCATTTCAGTTACTCATACATTAGTTTTTGAGTTCAAAATAGGAAGATACGATATTTTACGTTCTCTTACAATGCATTGTCTTCGTAGTTATGTATTGAGTTGAATTCATAGCCTTTGGTCAAAGTTTCATAGTCTTCCTTATGTGTTATTGAGTTATGATTTGTAATCTGAAAGCATATTCGAATTCAGAGTTCGGAGGCCGGAGAACGGTCGAAGAATGTGAGATGTGCATGAAGGGAGTGAAGGAGAAGAGAGGAGGCGAATGGCCGACCACCCTCGCTCCTGTGGAGGCGCGTGGCAACCACGGGAGGGACACCTATCTGCCTCCCCAAATTGCCAATCATTTTCTCTAAGTGTTTTCCCTCCATATATATTTCAAATTCGTGCTGAAATCTCTCACAACTTTTGCATATTTGTTTTAGTCATATCTCTCTCATTTCAACTTTGAATTGAGTGATCCAAAAGCCAAAATTGTTGGTCTTGAAGAGAGGGTCCCAAGCATTTTAAAGGTGAAAAGATGTCCAGATTATTCGCAATGAGATTTCAGTTCTTGCGTTATCTTTTCTTATGGTAAGCATCCTTTTTGCATTTTTCTTATGATCAACTTGATGGATCTTATTATTTGATCGATGAAAAATGTTTAGAATGATTTTGATTTCAATTTTAGACTTGTTTGATTGGTTTTAGAGTTTTAACTTTTTGTGAGTTTGATTGAACATATTTCAAAGCTAAACTTGATTCACATGAAATTGATTCTAGAAAAGTTTTTGTTACCAGGAAAATGTTAACGATACCAAATTCCTATTAACACGATATTAATATAAAAATGATGAAATAATGATCGTTCTAAATATGTCTATGTTTTGAGCGTCTAATTCCTCCCCTTTGTGATCATTTTTGAGATATTTTAAGTGTTTAATAAGTGTTATATAGTGTTTTCAGGTATTTTCCTCTTCCAAGGTAACTTTTGGTCCAAGTTGGAGAATTAGAGTCAAAAAGGGCGTTTTTGGAAGAAAAGAAGAAATTTGTGAGTACATGCTCGCAATCCCAACTCGCAGATGTCACCCAGTATACATTGCGACTTCAAGCTATTAGAACAACCTCGCATGACATATTTCCATACATAGTCCAAAAGAGACTGCGAGAAGAATTTACGAGTTCATACTTGCAGACCAAAGTCATAGATCCAAGTTCAGAATCAACAGTGAGACCAGACCAGCAAATTTCAAACTGCAAGATCAAAACCGCGACTTCATACTTGCAGATTCAAGATCTGAGATATTTCCATAACCATTTGCGAGATGAATCTGCGAGTACATACTCGCAGATTTCTACATTATCTCGCGGATTTAAGGCGGCCACCTCTAATTTCAGCCAGACATTTTCAACCACTATATATAGATAATATCTAGATTAACCTAAATATACTTTTTAGACTAAAACTTAAAGATATCAATATTTTTAGATATTTTTACCTTTGTAGAACAAAAATAGTTCTTAGTTTTAGAGTGGATCTTTAAAACTCTTTGGAAGAAGATTGAAGAAGAAGTTTTGTAATCAAAGTCAAGGATTGTCATCCAAGCTTATGGGTTGTATCACTTTCTCTCTTTCTTTATCTTTTGTTATAGATAGAATGATGTGTAGCTAAATCCCTAGGGATGTGAGGGATTGATGCTCATGAATTGTTAACTTTGATCTAAATCCATTTGCTATTTGTATTCTCCATATCTTGTTTAAGTATGTGCAATCAATATGTGACCAACGCATTCAATGCAAGTTTTCCTTTCAAGTTAGCATTTAATATGTTATTAAGTGGTAGGATAGAAATAAATATGTTTGACCAAACATAATTATACTCCTTCACTTTTCCATGTGGTGTTTATTAATTGTTCATGTCTATGTTCATTAATTTCACTAGCCCTCATGGAATTAAGGGGGTGTATTAGATTAGGACTTTTAAAGACTTTTAATGACTTGAAAAGTTTGAGTGTATTCAATACAGACTTTTAAAGACTCTTTAAAAGTCATCGGGTATTCAATATAGACTTTTATAGACTTTTAAAAAGTCTATAAAAGTTATAGGGCATTCAATTAAGACATTTTAGAAGACCATAAAAGTCTATAGGTATTCAAAATGTTAATGAATTTTATGGAATTCATACAATCAATGACTTTTTTAGACTTTTGGGTTAGAGGTATAAATACCAAATTTCACAAATTCTCTCCTACTCTATCAAGAAACTTTTGAAGACTTTTTATTTGAGAAGAAAAAAATAGAAACAAAGTTAAAAGTTGAAAGAAACAAAGCACCAGGATTCAATTTTTGAATTGAAGGAAGCATCTCTCTCTTCTCTCTTCTTCAACTTTAAAAAGGTACCTTGAATTCACAAAACTCTCCTCTCACTTTACTGCACTTCGATTCTCTTTTGTTGACTCTTTATTAGATTTCTCTCTTGTTCTTCTATTTATTTATCGTGACAGATTAGTTTAGATTGAATTCAAATTGATTTATTTTCTGTGATTACAAGATTCTTTTTGTTGAATCTTTGTTAGAATTCTCCGTTCCTTCTTTTTATTTTAATGTACCTTTTTCGAAATTGAATGAATTCTTTTATGTGCAATGATTATGTTTATTTATTGTGAAATATCGTGACAAGATTAGTTTAGGGTTTCCATCCTTGATTAATTTGATGAATAATTATGTATTATGGGTTTACTACTCTTTTTATTTTCCTTAAAAAAATTTGTATGTTTGCTTGAAATTGCTGGTTCTTTTATTCTATTTTGTTCTTGTTATTGTAATTCTTATAAGTTTTTTTTGGCATAATTTTCATTCTTATAAGTCGTTGGCTTTGATTCGCATCTTTTTAAAATTTTAATATAACATTTTTTCTTGTTTTTTAATTTGCTGAGTTGCAAGTTATATTACAACTAATTGAAACTGAAAGAGATCACCTGTTTTGTGAGACCTTTCACAAATTTAAAAATACAAATACAAATTGGTTGTTTGATTGATTGTCTGTTGTGATTCTACTTATACACGGTAAACTCTCTATTTGGTTGCCTAGAGAACTGTTTGAAAATCAATTGAATTGAACCGCCTTCTCTTTTTTCTCCTAAGAAAATTGAGATTCTTATATTGGTTTAGGCAAAAGAATAGTAAATAGAGTTTGCTGAGATGATTATCTGATTTTAATTAATTAAAGCATTTTTTTCATTTAAAAGTTCTTATTACATTGCATTTAAAATTTAGGAATATTATTAATGGGAGATTCACATCAAGAAAATGACAAAAGAAAGGGAAAAGTTGTAGAAAAATACAAAGTATGGACGTTGGAAGAAAGTAATGAGTTGCTAAAACTCATGGTTGATACTGCCACTCATAGATGGCGTGATAGTAATGGTTTATTAAGCAAGATAACTGTAGAAAGAAAGATACTCCCAGCTCTTAATGAAAAGCTCAGATGCCAAAAGACTTATCCCCAATATCTAAGCCGTTTGAAATGGTTTAAGCAATAATACAATAACTTTTCTCAACTTATGCGCCATAACTTTGGGTTTGGATGGGACCCTGTCATAAAGAAATTCACTGCAAGTGATGAATTATGAGAGGATTACTTAAAGTTAAGTTTTTATTTTTATTTTTTTATTTTTTATTTTTTATTTTTTTTATTTTTTAAATTTAAAACAATAACAATACAAATTATTGATGTGTATTTTTAAAGTGTTAACACTTATATATATTTTTTTAATAGTCACATCCTACCCATAAAAATTACTGCACGAACACTTTCATGGATTATGAAGATATGAGAATTGCAATTGGAAACGGCTGTTGGAAGACACTCGATTGGATTAGGGGATGGCACTGATGCGAGAACATTTGGGGTAGAAGAAAATAGAGACAGTGGTTTAGATGACCTGATATATGATCTTGGTACTGAGACATTCGTAATTGATCAACAAGAACCTTTATATCGGTCTTTATCTCCCAGGAAGTCAACTTCACCATTACACTCTCAGCCCATGAGTTCGGAGGTTCCTCTAGCAACTAGAAAACAGAATAGAACCGAGTATGAAGGAAAATCGAGCTCATTTGAGACCAATAATACTCAACCAGAGGCTATAGACAAGCTCATTCACACAATTGACAAGCTTAATTATACTATTGATTCAATTTCCACAAGAAAGCATAGTTCTTGGGATCTTATCAAGAAGATCCTAAACTTGGATAATTGTGCTCGTTTCAAGGCGCTTAAGTTGCTTAATACTAGAGCAAAAAAAATTGAGTTCTCGAAAATGACACATGAAGAGCGTTCTGAATGGATATTTTATGAATTGATAGAATGAGTGATTCTTCTTGAGATGATCAACTTTGTTTTAGAAATTATGTTTCATTTGAATTGATTGAACTTTTGGAATTATGATAAGTTGAATTGTTATTAACAATGATTTTTTTTACAATTTTGAATTAGCAATGAATTATGTTTTTGAGTTATTAATTGATTGTACTTATTTATTAACAGAGTTGAGTACTGTTACTTGTCGATTGAGTTGAGTGTTTTCTTTTATTCGAAAATCATAAGCAAATATACAATTTATTGCCTGTTTGCATTAGTTATGTTTTGAGTTTCCAGTGTTTGAATGTATTAGTGCTATTAACGAACATGTCACTATTGTTGTTTAGAAGCTAGGCTGGTTCTTGTATAGAAATCATTGTTGAAGACCTTGGTATCTATAGAGCTAGAGGAGAGGATCAGTGATACAACAGCCATTGCACAAATCATGATTAACACATTTTTGTTCATTTGCTGAGAGTTGGTATCATTAATTCTTTTGCCAAGACAATGTCGAGGTTGAAAGTTGATGGGTTGTTTATCTAAAAAAACTAAGTAAATACTATTTTTAGATGTCAAAGTCAATGAAAGTCTATCGATTGTCTTTGAAAGTTCATCATTGTCGTTAAAAGTCTTTAAAATGAATGTATATAAAAGTCTATGAAAGTCTTTCATACTTTTATGGAGTCTACAAAAGTCATTAAAAATCCATAAAGTATACAAAAGTCATTCACTTAAAAAAAGTCTTTAAAAGCCATATGAAATACTGATTGAATACACCCTCCTAAGTAGTATATTCTAACCATCCTTTGACATCTTGAGATGAATTAATGTTGATTATCTTTCTAAAATAACAATTTAATTAGAGCCACATACTTGATTGATGAATAGTACTTAAGGTTATATTAATGGATGATTTAGGTTAACACTTGTGCACTATCGTTTTCCCTTGTATGTCATTTGTTTTAATTATCTTTCTCATTAACTTAATCTTAGAAATTGATAGTTAATCAATTCACTTAGTTAAAAGCAACTTTTACAATCTATTAGTTCTATTACCGTTAGGCTTCATCGTGGGAACGATAACCCTTACTTGTGTCCGCTATACTCGACAGCAATCCGTACACTTGCGGAGGGTTGTAGACAGGCACACTTATCTCATTCACCTTTAGGCGTACCATTAATAGTAGTAGTAGTTTCTCTTTCTTTGAGGTACGCTCGTAGTGCGTCAGTACCCCTTACCTTGTACCCAGTACCCTGTATCTAATACTTTTTTATAGATCTCCTCTGTAGTTCTCCGACCCAGATAGAAAGCAAGTGAGAGCTAAGACCATCGGAGTTAGAGTTTAACTCATATACATGATGAATAAAAGAGATATGAAGGAGAGAATGACAAGTCTTTTGATAGAAGTGGACTAGCCTATGGAGGAAAAACATCACATATGATCACATGCTGAAAAACCCATAAGTAGTATCCACTGGAGATAGTGATCATCCTTTATATATTTATGAATAAGGCGTACTTCGGGGAGCTTACACAAGTAGCAAAATAATACAACATAAGTGCTTTAGAGGGCTTACAATAATAGGCGGGAGTAGGCCCTTTTTTGAAATCAGTAGAAAAGAAGAAGAAGAAGATCATGTCTTGTGGAAAAAAAAAGGATACCGTACAAGAGAAAGCTTTGTCATATTTATAGGTTCTAAGTCTTGATGCCCACTCTTTAAATTTAGTTAATCAACTTGCAATCATAAGAACACTGATTGGGCGTTAATGGAATTGACTTATTTCTCATTAATGGAGTTGTGAATGGCCATTAAAGAGTTGACTGATTTCTCATTAATGGCGTTATGAATGGCCATTAAAGAGTTAACCGATCTCTGTGTGAATGGGGTGTTACTGTATGCGACTCTTCTTGGACGCAGTATTTCCTTCCTTGGCAATCTAACAGATGGTGTATTAAGACCTCCTTGTTAATGCCGTATATGCTAGATGGTCGAGAGGTGCTCAGAGGACCAGTCTAGGCAGAAACTGGGGTACCGAGGTACTGGGTACCAGGATACCGGTGTGGCGAGACGCTGGGGTACTGTGTATCATGGATCATGGTACTGGTATTCTTTAGGTATCAGAGAATCAGGATGACCCCGATGATGCTCCTTGTAGCTTTCTTCTAATCCAGGTAACCTTAGTAGGGAGAGAAAATCCTTTTATGGACCCAGCCAAAAAAGGCTGTTAACAGAAGTCCTTTTTGACTTGAACACCGATAACTGGTTGGGGTTGGGGTTGGAGTAAGGAGATCTATAGCACTTGAAGGATTTTGTTCATTCTACCTCGCTGGCAGTTGGCATTCCTCTTCTAGGAATCCTGGTACTTAGGCAAACATATTGTCAAATCTGGGTACTTGGCATTCCTGAAAAAAAAAAATGAGTGGTGGTGGACCACAAATAGGGATATTCTTTGGAATTCATGTTCCAATAATCCTGGTACTTTGGAGAAAATCCACTGGCGAAACGTTGGTGAATCTATGGCATAAGGTATCCTGATAAGCGGTCTTGATCCTTAGGCGATCTGTCCAGGAGAGGGGTATTCCTCGTCCGAGGCTTCAGGATGCCGTATATGCTCTCATGGTATTCCATTTGATGAATCTTTGGCACCAGGCATCCCGTAAAGGGATCCTGATCCTCAGGCGATATGTCCTAGAGAGGGGTATTCCCCGATCAAGGCTTCAGGATTTTCGTATAGGCTCTCCTGGTATGGAGGATGACTTCACATCCTTAGTTTGGCTAGCAACTATACCACTTAAGCACTTGTGCACCAAATCCTTCCAGGAGGATGGTATTTCGCAACCAAGGCAGTAGGAATGCCATGTGGCTTTTCCTGGTCTTAAGGCGATCAATTATGGAGATCCTCCTAGAGGGGTTAACCCAGTCCAGGGCATCATGAGTGCTACGTAGCCCTCATTGTCTTGATTCAGTAATGGAGATCCTCTTGGAAGGGTTAACCCGGTCCAGGGCAACATGAGTGCTATGTAGCCCTTCTGGTCTTAATTCAGTAAGGGAGATTGTTAACTGAAAATTCACTCCAGTTAAGGAATTTCAATTTACACCCTTAAACTGCTACCTGGTAGATTGCAACGAGGTAGGTACCATGGTTGAGTAGAAAGTCTGGAGTATGATGCAGTAGGTAGAAGGAAAATCGCCCCACCAGTCGGGGCTTTAAGCATAAGGAGAAGATACCGTGCTTGATGTTCGTTTGCTAGTGTGAGAGTTTTGATCTTGATCCTTGGTCTTGGTACCTAATCCCGGTACCCAATTTCGATACCTCGGTACCCAGTTCCGATACCTCGTACCGGGTACCTGGTACCTCATACCCAGTACCCCGTATTTGGTACTTTTTTCTAGATCTTCCCTGTAGTTCCCCGACCCAAATAGAAAACAAGTCAGAGCTAAGACCATCAGAGTTGGAGTTTAATTGATATACATGTATACAAAGAGATACAAAGGAGAGAATGACATGTCTTTTGATAGAAGTGGATTGGCCTAGGGGGGAAAAGCATCATATATGATCATATGCTGAAAAACCCCTGGGTGTTATCCAGTGGAGATAATGATCATCATTTATATATTTATGAATAAGGCGTGCTTCTAGGAACTTACACAAGTAGCAAAATAATGCAACATAGGTGCTCTGGAGAGCTTACAATAATAGGTGGGCGTAGGCCCTTTTTTGAAATCAGTAGAAAAGAAGAAGAATAAGATCATATTTTATGGTAAAAAAGGGGTCCCGTACAAGAGAGTGCTTTGTCATTTTTATAGGTTCTAAGTCTTGTTGCCCACTCCTTAAATTTAGTTAATCAATTTGCAATCATAGGAACATTGATTTGGTGTTGATGGAGTTGACTGATTTCTCATTAATGGCGTTGTGATTTGCCATTAAAGAGTTGACAGATTTCTTATTAACGGCGTTGTGATTGGCCATTAAAGAGTTGACTAATTTCTCATTAATGGTGTTGTGAATGGCCATTAAAGAGTAGACTGTTCTCTGTTGTAGGGAAAAATGGTTTATATGCACAGTGGAATGCGAAAATTAGGTTTACGATAAAACAAAAATTTTCCCTTTTAATAGATGAACCTTAACCCTTGATTAAATTAATATATAAACAAAAGAACTCTACCTTTGTTATGTGATCCCATTGACGTTGCGTCGATGGTAATCCGCAAGATCTTCCAATCCAATCACGAACGTGGATCACCTAAGAGCGTGGTCTCCCTTTCTTTGAATTGAGTACCCGAGGATGGATAAAAAAAACTTTTCTTTTTTTAGTCACAAAACTTTCAAGAGATCGCAATGAACGTTCCGGTTACTTTTGAATTATCAATATTTTGATCGAAATTTGTTTGAACCTAATTCGAAGTTATGCACAAAGCCTTTTTGATGTAAAAGCTTCTAGTGCACTATCGAAATAAAACGTCTCTACTATTTTTCTTTCTCTTGGCCGAATTACACACTACTCTCTAGAGTTGGATTTCTTTTTCCAAAACAAGAATAAAATTCTCTCTAAAGCAATTAGGGTTAGCCTTATTCTTATTACCATACTATATATATATATATTTATATGGGACCGAATCCAAATTGCCATATAAATAATATATATATAGGCAACTTATTCTGCATGCTATACAAATAATATATGTATATCCGAATTCATCTTACCTAAATAATTTATGGTTGCTTGAAATCTCTAATAGGAAATTTAGGTGGTGGCCGAAATCCTTACTTGAAAAGGATGTATTTCCATCAATGACTCCTATCATTCTTTAGAATTCCAAACCCTAATCCAACTCTTTTGTGTATTTGTAACTATATCAAAGACTTCTTTATTTGACTAGATAAATAAATTCATTTTATTTATCTACTTACCAAATAAACTCTTTTATATTTATTATACTATCATCAATAGTATAATACTAAGAAACATATTTCCTTGTCAAAAAAAGATTTAGATTCTTAATTAAATAATTAATCAATGAATCAATTAATTCCAATTTAATTAAATAATAAAATAAAACAATATAATAGGCTTTATATATAGCCTTGCCACCCAACATATGTATATAGGCCTATATATTGTTTTTCCATTTTACTAAACCCATTGGACTTTAAATAAAAAGCCCATATGTGAACTAGACCCATTATTACTAAAAGAAACAAGTCCACATGCCTTTCATTAATACATTAATATAATTTAACAACCCATTAAATAAATAATGTGCATATTATATTCTTAATGTATTAAATACAATTCTAGATGGATCCATAATTAGTCTGGTAGAATATATCAAACAATCCATGCAAGTCCGTGTGGATTGGGGATCTTGGCGAGTTATCTAAATTTAAGCTTCAATAGATATAACCCAATCACAATCAATAAATGATTCATTTAGGTCTGATCTACTAATTTTAGCTCATTCCACTAAAGAGCTAAAATTGTACTCTTAAATAAAAATAGATCAAGTAAATGTTTCTCATTCAAACCCTATACAATCTTATTGGCGATAGTGTATCCTCGTGAATAATATCAGTAATCCCCAAGAGCTCATAGAACGCCTATAGCTCTCCTAGTTACCATATTTACTCATATGACCACATTTTGAACTTGGATATTTTGACTTGTCCAGAAGCCATGTTTCAATAGTCACTATCGAAAACTTAATGTTAAGATTTAATATCCAATACCTCAAAACATCCATATGACAATAATATACTCTTATTTAATAAATGGAGCCACAAGTCCATATTTATAAATTAAGTCCTCTATCTATTATCAAATGAATACCACCTGTTAACCGCCAAAAATGGTAGGGATCTAAAGAAGAATTTTCCCTCCAAATTATAAGTAAAAAGAAGTCAAAGGAAGTATCCTGTTACCATGAGAAGAAGATGTGACAAGATTTAACCTACCTCGAGGTTGTCCGAGTCCCCTCATGTACCACGATATGGAATTTAAGATCCAAAAGGATCTTACTACTAGAAGCTTTCGGGGTACCACGCAGTAATGTCTAAATACCTTACTATCATGCTATCCGGGTACCTCACTGTTACGTCCTATTACCCTGCTACTACCTAATCCGGGTACCTCACTACTACATCTAGGTACCTCGGTACTACATCCGAGTGCTTTGCCATTCCATCATCAGAATACCTTTTTGATACGAGATCCATGGGATTTTGCTACTACACCATCTTAATATTCCATTATTTTACCATCTTGGTACCCTGCTGTTGTATTCCTTTAGTACCCCGATCCCTCCTAGATTCCATTTGCCAAACGACAAGAAGGTTAGAAGAATAAACTAACAAAAAGGGATACTACACCCGGGTTTCGATATTAAACTAGAAGAGGGATACCACACAAGTGTAAGACCAGAATTCTCCTTTTAGTAACGTGGAAGGAAAAGGGTTGACTCATTCATCTGTTAATGCACCATAAATGAGACCAAATGAAACAATTGATTCGTATATCAAATATAAACGGAAACATGACGTCATTAAAGGGAGTCATTCTTGTGTAAATTGAGATCCTCCATTAACACCTATCAATTCCTTTAACACGGCCAATCAATTTGGTCTAAATTAAAGGGATTTGAGTAGCAAGGAGGAGGAAATAAAAGAAGACGATCATGACCAGAGAAAGGGATCTGAATTTTTGGAAGAGAAAGAGAGATAGAGAGCTTGCCTACTTATCGACTCGGACGATTTCACAATCTCCAACAAGGTCAGAATCCTAAGATAGAATAGATGGTCAGAATCCTAAGATAGAATAGGTCATAATCACCATTGTAACGATGTTTAGTTGGAATCTATCAAAGAGTTGTACCTCACTCTCTGTAAATGTACGAATATAAAGGTTGATTTCTCCCTATCACCATCGAGCCTAGTTTGTTTTACTGATTTTTGTACATGTATTAAGCTACGAGATACCCCTTCATGGCGTGGTATATCACGATCGTGGTCCCTTTAAAATTCGTTATTTGAAAACTCACCCCAGTGACGATTTTCTGGTAACACTTTTTGGCGCCGTCTGTGAGAACGATATTTTCCCATCGTATTGCAAAGAAGCCGTCTTAGCTCTATCCAGTGAGCAAGAAGATGAGAATCCGATCCTTTCAGGGGCAGCCTGCCCCATCAGGGCCCCACTCTCTCGCTTCCACTTAGAGAATCCAAAAGCAGGGAAGAGGGTCGAGAGTCGAGGAATAACAACTTGGCACCAACTCCTCTACCAAATGCGGGCTCCGTGCCTTTCCAAAGAAATCAATTGTGATATCCTAGAACAGCAAGCTGTAGCCTACATGGAGAGTATCCGCCTCCGAATGATAACCCAGAGAATACCCTTTGAAGTACCTAAAACCTCGGGAGAGGCCGAACAAGGTACCCGGGTATCGGTCTTTGGTAGGCTGGGGCCACCTCTTCTAGTACCAAGCTACCCTACAGATTTCAAACCCCGATAGGTGAGATCAGCAGTAGAGATCCCTCCCAGAAGAAACTAGCCAGTTTCGTGCCAATAGCTGATGAGCAAGCGTCACAGCCCGATGCGAGCGCGAGCATCAAGCCAAAAAGAAATTCCAAAAGGAACTTTCATCTAAGAGAGGAGTGCAATGAGATGACTGTCGTATCTGAAACCTCGGACAATGACGCCCTAGAAGTTCGATCTGAGCATGACGTATCCAAGCAACTGGAGAATCAGATGGCCAAAATGGCAAGGGAACTTGAAGAGTTGAGGAGGGGTAAACATTGAAATACCCGGAAGAAGCCCCTGGGGGAAATGAACGCACCTTTCTCAAGAAGGATCTGGGAGGCAGAGTTACCTTCCAAGTTCAAGATGCTATATAAGAAATACTCTGGATCGAAAGACCCTGTAAGCCACTGAGAAAGTTTTATGCACCAGATGGAGATTCAAAATGCCACACGGTTAACTATGTGTAGGATGTTTCCCTCGACCCTGACAGATTATGCCAAAACTTGGTTCAGGAAATTACCCCCAGGTAGTGTAGATTCCTTTACTAAACTCACTGTAGATTTTCGTGCACAATTTTAGGGAGTCAAACCTTGCCCCAAAGATCCCATCCTACTATAATATGTAATCCAGAAGCGGGTTGAGACGATAAGATCTTATGTGGAAAAGTTTCACAAATAAGCAATCCAGATGGGAGTGTTCACCGAGAAGGAGACCATAGCCAATTTTCGAAGGAACCTATGGGTCGGGAGACTATTTCGATCGTTTGCCAAGCATCCACTTGAGATTTATTAGGAAGCCTATGATAGGGCTTTAGAGCAAGTAGAGATAGAGGAACAACTTAGGATCAAAATCGAGCATGACGAAGCCCGATCTTTCAAGCGTCCTAAAAAGGAAGTTCTAAAACTTATATCGACTAAGGGAGTGTAGAATCTTCCTCCCAACCAGTCTACGTATAGGCCACCACACTTTTCTCAACATCGGGATAGATACCCCGCACGAAGGAGTCCTCCCTAAATGACCCCTCCATTAAGGGAAGTAGCCCGAATAGCAGGTGAAGAGGACGAGTATAACCACTACACCCCTCTAAATGCCTCATGAGAGACCATATACCTTGCAATCTGTTACAAAGGTCTTCTTAGGAAGCTAGACCCTATGAAAGCTCTGGTAGACATAATGAACCGTTACAAATACTATGATTTCCATGAGAACGTAAGACACAATACATCAGAATGCTACAGCCTGCGTAACCATGTCGAACGATTGGTAAGAGGAGGACTTTTGGTCGAATTCTTACAACAAGTGCGGGATATCATCAAGATGGGGAAGGAGGTACAAGAAAGAATGCAGGAAGCGGAGGAGAGAGGGAAGGATGAAGGAAAGGATTTAATGCAACAGATCAAAGTCATCCATACTATTAGTGGGGGCCCTACCCTAGCAGGAATTTCCAACAACTTCAAGAAGAATCATGCTAGGAAGATTCCTAGACTTTCTAGCAGTAGCAACGTACTTAAGGTTACCAGGGAATCCCAAAACCTTCCACTTGCAAGCCAGATTATTTTCACGGAGGAAGACGTATACAACACAGTTCAACCATATGACGACCCAATGGTGATCACGGTTTAGGTAGCCAATTGCCAGGTCTATCATGTCCTGATTGATACTGGGAGCAGTGTAGACATTCTTTTCAAAGGGGCTTATGATAAACTCAATCTGAATAACCCTTGTTAAATCAATTGCACCACGCCTCTATATGGATTTATAAGAGACTCATTGATGCCGATTGGGTCCCATAGGTTGCTAGTGATAATTGGAAAAGTGCCACTTCAATAGAACATAATGACAGAATTCATTGTAGTTGACACCCTATCCGCCTACAACGCTATTCTGGGAAGACCCTTCTTATCCGGCATAAGGGGGGTACTGTCTGTTTATCATAACGTATTGAAATTTTCAGTTGGGACTGAGGTAGGAGAAGTCTGTGGAGATTAGCACGTTGTACTTAATTGTTATGCTATATCCACAAACCCGACTAAGGTAGCTAAGCAATACATACACAACGCTAGCAAGCTACCTCTGGGCATGCCCGAACAGGACCTGTTCGTCCCGAAAGAAGGCGAGGTACCAGATATGGTTATAGAGGAATCGGAGGAAGAAGAACGTGGCTGGACCAATGGGTACCCCACTGAACAAATGAAGGAGATACCAATAAGGGAGAGCAATCCAACAAAGATAGTGAAAATCGGTGGCACACTAAATCATGAAGTAAGGGGAGGATCTGATAAAGCTCCTCAGATAATACAACGATATTTTTACTTAGAGTCATGACGAGATACCGGGTATCCCTTCAGTTTGACCGCCCACAGGCTAGCGGTGGATGCAACTTTTAAGCCATTTAAACAGAAACGGAAGCACTTCAACACCGAACAGAACATCGCGATACAGAAGGAAGTATACAAACTCCTGAAGGCTAGATTTATCAGAGAATCTCATTACCCCGAATGGATCGCTAATGTGGTTATGATAATTAAGTCTAATGGGAAGTGGTGCATGTGCATAGATTACACAGACTTAAATCAGGCTTGCTCCAATGATAGTTTCCCCTACCCAAAATAGATCAGCTAATTGACTCTACTGTAGGAAACAAACTCTTAAGCTTCATGAACACCTTCTCGGGGTACAATCAGATCATAATGCACCCTGTCGACCACGACAAAACTAGCTTCATCACTAGGCAAGGCCTTTACTGCTACAAGGTAATGCCATTTGGTCTTAAGAATGCAGGTGCTATGTACCAGCGTTTGGTGAACAAGTTGTTCAAACCGCAAATCGGAAGATCTATGGAAGTATACATAGATGATACGATCACCAAGTCTCGTACAACAGATTAGCATCCCAAAGACTTGTGCCAGACCTTCCAGATAATAAGAGAAAATCAGATAAGGCTAAATCCTACTAAATGTGCTTTCGGAGTAGCAGCGGGAAAGTTCCTGGGATTTATGGTATATGAAAGGGGGATTGAGGCCAATCCCTGAAAAGATCAAAGCTATCATGGTTCTTGAGTCTCCTACCAACCTCAAGCAAGCCTAGGGACTAACTGGTAGGGTAGCAGCATTGAACCGCTTCATATCCTAGTCTACTGATAAATGTCTTTCCTTCTTTAAAATTATTAAGCAGGGTAAGAAGATAAAGTGGAATCAAGAAAGCAAGGAAGGCTTCTATTCATTGAAAATGTATTTATGGTAGCATCATTGAACTGCTTCATATCCCGGTCTACTGATAAATGCCTTTCCTTCTTCAAAAGTATTGAGTAGGGTAAAAAGATAAAGTGGAATCAAGAAAGCAAGGAAGCCTTCCAGTTTTTGAAAATGTGCTTTTGGGGTAGTAGTGGGAAAGTTCCTAGGATTTATGGTACATGAAAGGTGGATTGAGGCCAATCCTCGAAAAGATCAAAGCTATCATGGACTTTGAGTCTCCTACCAACCTCAAGCAAGCCTAGGGACTAACTGGTAGGATAGCAGCATTGAACCGCTTCATATCCCGGTCTACTGATAAATGCCTTTCCTTCTTCAAAATTATTAAGCAGGGTAAGAAGATAAAGTGGAATCAAGAAAGCAAGGAAGCCTTTTAGTCTTTAAAAAGGTATTTATTTATGGAAGCAGCTTTGAACTGCTTCAAATCCCGGTCTACTGATAAATGCCTTTCCTTCTTCAAAATTATTAAGTAGGGTAAGAAGATAAAGTGAAATCAAGAAAGCATGGACGCCTTCCAGTCTTTGAAAATGTGCTTTCGGGGTAGCAGCAGGAAAGTTCCTGGGATTTATGGTACATGAAAGGGGGATTGAGGCCAATCCCCGAAAAGATTAAAGCTATCATGGACTTTGAGTCTCCTACCAACCTCAAGCAAGCCTAGGGACTAACTGGTACGGTAGCAGCATTGAACTGTTTCATATCCCAGTCTACTAATAAATGCCTTTCCTTCTTCAAAATTATTAAGTAGGATAAGAGGATAAGAAGATAAAGTGGAATCTAGAAAGTAAGGAAGCCGACCAGTCTTTGAAAAGGTATTTATTTATGGTAGCAGCATTGAACTGCTTCATATCCCGGTCTACTGATAAATGCCTTTCCTTTTTCAAAATTATTAAGCAGGGTAAGAAGATAAAGTGGAATCAAGAAAGCAAGAAAGCCTTCCAATCTTTGAAAATGTGTTTTCGGGGTAGCAGCGGGAAAGTTCCTAGGATTTATGGTACATGAAAGGGGGATTGAGGCCAATCCCTGAAAAGATCAAAGCTATCATGGATCTTGAGTCTCCTATGCAAGCCTAAGGACTAACTGGTAGAGTAGCAGCATTGAACCGCTTCATATCTCGGTCTACTGATAAATGCCTTTCCTTCTTCAAAATTATTAAGCAGGGTAAGAAGATAAAGTGGAATCAAGAAAGCAAGGAAGCCTTCCAGTCTTTGAAATGGTGTTTAGCTAGCCCGCAACTACTAGTAAAACGTATATCGAGAGAAGAATTGCAGCTTTACTTGGTAGTCTCAGAGACCGCAACTAATGAAGCCTTAGCGAAGGAATGTGATGATGGGATTCAAAGACCAGTTTATTACGTAGGCCGCGCCTTGACCAAGTCTGAGAAGAATTACACCCTCTTGGAGAAGCTTGTTTATGCACTAGTGAGTGGTGACCACAGCCAGAAAGCTTTGACCGTATTTTCAGGCTCATACCATTGCAGGTAAGGCAGTTCATCCAAAGGCCAGACGTATGAAGAAGGTTAGTCTTATGGGCTTTGGAGCTTACCCGGTATGATATCAAATACAAACCCAGAACCACTATCAAGGCTCAGGGCTTAGCTGACTTCGTGGTAGAATTTAGTATTGTCTCCAACCAAGAAATTACCTCGAGTACGGTTCCATCCTTAGAATCCCGTGAATGGGCAGTTGATAGCAAGACTTGGACACTGTACACGGATGAAGCATCAAATCAATCGGGCTGCGGAGTAGGGATCATTTTGATTGACCCAGACGGAGTAGAAACAAGCCATTGTTTTAGGTTTGAGTTCAGAGCTACCAATAATGAGGTAGAGTATGAAGCATTGCTAGCAGGAATGAAGGTGGCGGAAGAATTGAGGGCTAACTTCCTCTTGTTTAAAAGTGACTTGCAGTTAGTTATCAACCAAATATCTGGATTATACCAAGCGAAAGGTGACAATATGATAGCATACCTCAAACGAATCTAGGAGGTGATGACAAGATTCAAAGATATGAGAATTGAGAAAATTCCTAGAAAGAATAATCACCGAGCAGATGTGTTGGCTAAAATTATTGTGACCGGAGGATAGGTAATACCAAGAGGAGTACCGCTCCATTTGATACCTCATCCCAACATAGCTAGCGGGATTGAGGTACACCCGGTTGATCGGTTTCCTTGCTGGATGGATCCTATAGCTAATTACCTCTAGAACGGAGCCCTCCCAACGAATCCGGATCACGCACGAAACTTAAAAGGACCTCTACCTCGGTACTGCCTAGTAGAGGGGTACCTATACTGCAAAGGGAAATCCCTTCCACTTCTGAGATGCCTGCATCCAAATGATGCACAATAGGCTTTCATCGAGGTACACTCAGGGGACTGTGAGGACCATGTGTCAGGTGAGACCCTGGCCTACCAAATACTCAGAATGGGTTATTATTGGCCTACTTTGCACTAGGATGTAAAGCAATTCATGCGATCTTGCGAATTTTGCCAGAAGATAGCAAACCTACACTACCTACCTCCTTAAAGGCTATCTTCAGTTAGTACACTATATCCCTTTGCTATCTGTGGGGGTAGATCTCATTGGACCACTTCCTACTGCACATGGTCAAGCCAAGCACACCATAATAGCAATAGACTATTTTACCAGATGGGTGGAAGCTAAGGCCTTCACCTGGATAATTGAGGCGAATACTACGAGTTTCATCAAGGAGAATATTGTATGTCAGTTTGGTACCCTGATGGCCATAATAACCGATCTCAGAAAACAATTTAACAATGCCAAGTTCAAGGAGTTTTGTGAAGGGCGAGGTATCAACCTTTGTTTCGCATCAGTAGCTCATCCGTTGACTAATGGATTGGTGGAAGCTACTAACAAAACCATCAAAAAACTTCTGAAGAGGAAGCTTTAACAGAAAAAGAGCAAATGGGTTGAAGAACTCCCGAACGTGCTGTGGTCATATCAGATTACTAGGAGGACTGCAACTGGGGAAATCCCCTACTCATTGGCTTTTGGACGGAAGTAGTTTCACCAATTGAGCATAGGTTAACATCTTTCAGGGACAACATTTTGAGCTAGAAGAAAATGAAGCAAAGTTGAAAGCTAACCTAGACCTCCTTGAAGAGAAGTAAGACAGAGCAGTAGAACGAGTTACAGCTTATCAAGGCAAAATAATCCGTTGCTTTAATAAGAGAGTGAAGACCCGTAACTTTAAAGAAGGAGATTTGGTCCTTAGGAAAGTAACCCAGAATACCCGAAAGAGGTCAGACGGGGTACTAGCTCCCAACTGGGAAGGTCTTTACTTGATAAGAATAGTAGTTCGAGGAGGAGCCTACAAACTAGAAGATATGGATGGCTACCCGGTAGATCATACCTAGAATGCTGACCACTTTAAAAGGTTTTATCCTTAGGTTTTGAAGAAGAAGTTTATCTTGGCTGGTGTATATCTCTGAGTATGTACCTCGCCTTTTGCTTTGTATTGATTTGAAATTTAGTAAAGAAGTTTGTCTTTCTTCTACTTGATTCTCTTATATTCGCCTTGAAAATTTTGACATTCGCCTCAAGACCAGGAAAAGTCAAATGACTTTCCTACTGCTTTGGTCGGGGTATACCCTTCTTCAAGAAGGATTTGATGCATAAGTGCCTAAGTGGCATAGTTACCAGCCAGACTAAGGATCTAGACTCGTGGCCCTAGTTGCTCGCTCATCCTTGATACTAGGGGAGCCTACATGGCACTTTTGAAGCCTCGGATGGGGTATACTCTCCTCTGAGAATATAAATATATATATTTAAAGCTGGTGCTAAAGTGGCCTTAGTTGCCTACTAGGTAAAGAGTTCATAAGGATCAAGATACCTTATTAGGATACCTGATACCTTGTCTCACCATACAAAGAAAACCTGGTGCTAAAGTGGCCTTAGTTGCCTACTAGGTACAGATCGCGTAAGGATCATAGGACCTAATTTGGAAACCCGATTCCTTATTTCGCCATAGAGAGAAACCATGTGCTAAAATGGTCATAGTTACCTGCCAGGTATAAGGTCGCCTGAGAATTGAGACACCTAGTTCCTCAATTCGCCATAAAAGAAAAATCGGTGCAAATGTGGCTTGAATTCACTTAGGAGTCGGGGTTCCTCAGTAGGGTACCAAATACTTAGGTTCGCTCAATAATGATCTTGAATCCACCTTAGTAGCTAACTGAGAATGAATCCAAGTCAGGATTCCCCATGCAAGAATCACCTAGTACCTTAAGTTGCAGTATCTTGATTCAAGTATCCCGACGAAATTTGCTACCTACAGGGATTTATTTCATCCAATTTTTTCTCCAAATTGATTTCAGAAGGATTTCAGAAGTTTGACATTGTCTAAGATAGGATGCGCAGGTATCCGGGCAAATCGAATGATCCTATTTTTTACAGGCTCTAAGGTACCTCTTTCTTTCGTTTGGGTACCCCATTGTCATACCTGGGTACCTTGTCATCTCCATTTGGATAACAATTTTGTTCAAAGCAAACTATTTCTAGATCATCGACTAGCATTCGAACGTCTATTAAGGTTTAACATAAAATAATGTATTGCAAACAAGGGAAGAAACTTTTCATTAACTAAGTAGGAAGCTCAATCCCCGATTACGGGCTACACAAAAGAAAACAAATTAAACAAATCTGCATTACCACCACCCTACTCTTCCTCTGCTTCTAGACCTTGGTCTATCCCACTAGTACCATCAGTTGCCTTGGTGATTGCCTCTGTTAGGATTATGATCAATAGCAAGAGTGTAATGTTGTAATTAACAATCTTTTTCATATTAAT
This sequence comes from Acer negundo, assembly GCA_035582765.1. NCBI lineage: Eukaryota > Viridiplantae > Streptophyta > Magnoliopsida > Sapindales > Sapindaceae > Acer > Acer negundo. Next base: position 4,815,218 of record CM069231.1, on the reverse strand, counting down.
AAAGTGATTTCTGGTTTAACAAATCGTATAGCATTTATAGTTTGTATTATAATTGTCAAAGTAAATAATCATAAGGTCTAAAGACTATGGGAAAAGAAGAATTGTTCGTACATCTGGATATGTATGTGGTAGACACAATTCTTTAGTTAGTCTTGAATATTGTTCACAACTTAAGTTAAAGGTTGGGCACCTTTATCTTGTTAAAGTTGTAGAATTCTTTTGCTAGCATTTGAGTGGGATCAAATGAGATATGATGAGTCTAAAATCATCGGAGTGTCTTCGAGCAAAAGGATCTAGTGCACTGGGTGCATTGAACTGGATCACAATGAAAACTTTATCTAGAACCGTCAATAGATAATAGTCTTTTCATTATCAGGACAATCGGAGAGTCTATCTTAATCCTGAGATAAATGATGGACTTATGGTTGCAAGTGATATCATTTGAGTTATCAATGAGTACGATTATATCGCATAGTCTATCCTCGATAGTTTGGTGATATTCATTTGTTAATCGATAGAGGACTTCATTTATAGATATGGACATCGTGGCTCCATTTAATTAAATGAGAGTATAATATCATCATATGGATGTTTTGAGGTAATTGGATATTAAATCTCAACGTTGAGTTTTCGATAGTGTCTATTGAAAACATGGCTTCTGGACAAGTCAAAATATCCAAGTTCAAAACGTGGTCATATGAGTAAATATGGTAACTTGGAGAGTTATAGGCGGTCTATGAACTCTTGGCGATTACTGATATTAATCACGAGGATACACTATCTCCAATATGATTGTCTAGGGTATGAATGAGGAGCATCTTCCTTTTCTATCTTTATTTAAGAGTTCGGTTTTAGCTCTTTAGTGGAATGAGTTAAAATTAATGGATCGGACCTAAGTGAATCATTTGTTGATTGTGATTAGGTTATGTCTATTGAAGCTTAAATTTAGATGGCCCGCCAAGATCCCCAATCCACACGGACTTGCATGGATCACTTGATATATTCTACCGGACCAATTTAAGGGTCCATCTAGAATTGCATTTAATATATTAAGAATATAATTTGCACATTATTTAAGTAATGGGCTGCTCAATTATATTAATATATTAATGAAAGACATGTGGGCTTGTTTCTTTTAGTAAGAATGGGTCTGGTTCACATGTGGGCTTTTTTATTTAAAGTCCAATGGATTAAATGAAATAGGAAAATAATATTAGGCCCATCTTATATATAAGTGGGGCGGCTAGGTTAAAGTTTTGACCTAAAAATATTATTTTGTTTCATTTGTTTTAATTAAATAAGAATTAATTGATTTATTGATTAATTGTTTAATTAAAGAAACAAATCTTTCCTAAAAGTAAAAGACTTGTTTGATAAGTAAATAAATAAATTAGTATTATTTATTTAATCAAATAAGGAGTTTTTTTTTTATTTAGTCAAATAAAAGAATAAAAATAAAAGAGTTGGATTAGGGTTTGAAGTCTATAAAGTTAAAAAGAATTAGGGTTGAATTTCAGTCACCCTATATAAGTGACATGATGAAATTCGGCCAACCCTAATTAGATACTACATAGAATTCGGCAACCCTAAAGGAAAAAGAAGAAAAATTCGGCCAACCTATATATATGTTCTTATAGGGTTCGGCCACATCAATTAATTGGTGCTTGAGTTTTTATTTTCTTTCTTCTTCTTCTTAATTCTAAGAGAGTTTTTATTCTAGAGAGACAAAAAGGAGTGAAAAATTATTCTTTGATAGTATACAATTGCTTAAACATCAATAAGCTTGTGTATACGATATCGATCTAGGTTCACGCGAGTTTCGATCATAAGATTGTGAACTCAAAAGTGACCGGAATAATTTTGACATTCTTTTGATTGTTTTGTGACTAACAAAGAAAAGAAAGTATTTGTTTGGTCCATTCACAGGTTTGCAATTCAAAGGAAAGGGAGACCACGCTCCTAGGTGATCCACGTTCGTGCTCGGATTGAAGGTCTTGCGGATTACCATCGACGTAAGTCAATCGGATCACGCGACAAGAGGTAATTTACTTTTGTTGATATATATGCATGTTTATTGATTAAAAGGGTTTAAGGTTCATAAAGGAAAAATTTTAAAAGTCACTAAATCGTCTTTAGTATCGCTTCCGCTGCATGTAACACTTTTATTTGTTTATTTTTCCCTACAATTGGTATCAGAGCCTAGGTTGAACCCTTTTAATTAATTAACGTATATATACATGGATCTATTTATTTTTATTGTGATTATGCATGTTTAGAAAGAGATGGCACTCTAGGTATTCAAATATATAATTACATGTGATGTATGGATTTATATATATTTTATGTGGTTTGTTATTGCTCGATTTTGGCCCTAGATTTTCAATGTAATTTTTGTTTCGGAGTTGTAACAAGAAGGGTGGTCTATTATCGCCATAATTCCTTCTTGGTAGATTGCTAGGTTTTATTTTTTTTTATATATATGTGCAGTATTTTTTAGGGTTACTGCAGTTTTTTTTTATTATTTATTTTTAGTATGTGCAGTTTTTGGTTTGTAAAAATACTGCAGTGAATAAAAAAAAAAAAAATTAATACTGCAGTATTTATTATATATATACTGCCGTAATATATTTAGGTCTTGGAGATTCGAAGACACGAAGAAAAACGAAGCAACCGGAACCAAGTACGAGCACCGTGCGCACCCTAGGAGTGGATTGGGCTGCACATGACAAGCCCAAACTTTGGTGGGCTGCGCATGGCAGCCTTGTGTGGCCTTATGGGCTGCGCAAGGCAACCCCTTTGTGGGGTTGTGGGCTGCGCACGCCCATGGGAGAAGGCCGAAGGATGAGCGTATGGTTGATGGGCCACCTGAAGATCTTGTATTCCCGACAAATTGTAATTTACTTGTTTTTCTAGGATGGGCCAAAATTGTTGCTATTTAATTTATGCTTAAATATTACAATATTTGTTATTGTATGATAACATGACATATAGAATAGGAGTGCCACGCATATATCTCTTTTGGTATGAACATGCATTGAATGATTTAGGTATCTAAATTGGCATCTAGATAACTCGGTAAATCATTCTATGGGATTTAATCACACGCCTTAAATAATTGAGTGGGAGAAGGTGTTTTGGTAACACCTATGGCCTCCAAGGTTAGTTGAGCTTTATTATTTATTGGTAATCCCCCCAAGGGGCGTCCATGAATGGAATTTAGCAACATACTTCCTTACAAGGATAGACTAGACAATGGACTCAAACGAGATCTACTCCCCAAGGAGGGATTTTCGTGAGAGAAAATTGAGGGTCGATATCTTGGTAACACACTCAATGTAATTTTATTGATATCCTCCCAAGAGTTCTTGTCAGTAAAATTGCAAGGCTAAAATTGAAAACGCTGGTTGTTATGTTAACAATTAGGTGGGACCTAGTCTAACTAGTAAATGGTGCGAACTCCCAAAGGAGGCGTAACATTTATGGGTGTTAGATCACCGTTGAATTTTATGATTGAGTTATTTATTTAATTCAAGATAAATATTTAAAAGTGCTTTATCATGATTATTTACTTATATATGTTTTGTTTTATTCAGAAATCATGACCCCATCACTTATGAACATTCTGAAAGATAACACTTTAACTGGAGATAATTATGTCACATGGAAAAGGAAAATTGGGTTGTTACTGCAAAGTGAAAAACATAAGTTTGTTCTAACTACTCCTAAACCACCTGCTCCTAATAATGAATCTAGCATAATGTGTAGAGATGAGTATGAGCAGTGGAAGACTTCAGATGATATGGCAAAATGTTACATTATGGCCACTATCTCCGACGTGTTGCAACAACAGCATGAAGGAATGGAGTCCGCTGCTGATATAATGATGTCTCTAGAGGAGATGTTTGCTATGAAGTCTAGGACGACTAAGAGAGAGGCAGTGACTGCTTTTATGAATCTTAGGATGAAACCTGGACAGGCTGTGAAAGATCACATGATGAAAGTCATAGCACATCTCAACATTGCTGAACTGCATGGCGCTGAGATAGATGGTGAGACAAAGATTGATATGGTTGTCAATTCATTGTCAGATTCCTTTGATCAGTTCAAATTGGACTACACTTTGAACAAAAAGGAATACACCTTACAAGGCCTGATGCAAGATGTTCAAAGTGCTGAAAAGATCCTTGTGAAAGCCAAAGGTCAAGAGATTCATATGGTTGGTAAAGTTGCTACTGTTAAGGCCCGTCAAAAGGTCAAGAAACAACAGAAGAAAAAGCAACTTGGGCCTATCAAGAAGGAGACCAAGAAAGTAACCAAGATCAAAGGGAAATGCTTCCTTTGTGGTGAAAAGGGACATTGGAAGAGAAATTGCCCAAAGTCCCAGAACAAGAAGGAAGAAGGTAATTTGAATTATCTAAAAACATGTTTTTTGGCTGATTCTACAGATTCTTGGATCATAGACTCATGAGCCACTAATCATGTTTGTTATTCCTTGCAGGGGTTTCAAGAAAGGAGAAAGCTGAGTAAGAATGAAATCAATTTGCGCTTGGGCAACGGAACGTTAGTGTCTGCAAGTGCAGTGGGAGATATTAGAGTTTATTTGGATTCTAGAAGGCATTTAGATTTAATAGACGTTTATTATGTACCTCAATTCAAGAGGAATTTAATTTCAGTTTCTTGTTTGAATAAATTTGGATATTCGGTTACTTTTAATAAAGTTTTTATTATTAGTAAGAATGACAAAATTATTTGCCAAGGTACATTGGAAAACGGTCTATACTTTTTGCATAGAAATATCTCTCACTCGTTAGACACAGAAATAACGGAACCTAATCATAAAAGAGTAAAATTATCAACAGATGAAACCTACCTTTGGCATTTACGCTTAGGTCATATTAACCTTAATAGGATTAAAAGATTGGTAAGTGACGGACCTTTAAGTGACTTAAAGGTTGATGATCTACCAACTTGTGAATCTTGTTTGGAAGGTAAAATGACCAAAAGGACGTTCTCTGCCAAAGGTGCAAGAGCCACTGAATGTTTAGGATTGATACACACCGATGTATGTGGACCTATGAGCATTCAAGCTAGAGGTGGATATGAGTACTTCATCACCTTCACGGATGATTACTCAAGATTTGGTTATGTGTATCTCATGAGACATAAGTCGGATGCTTTTGACATGTTCAAAGCATTCAAAGCTGAAGTGGAAAATCAGCTTGAGAAACACATAAAAATCTTGAGATCTGATCGTGGTGGAGAATATCTATCTGGTGAGTTTCAGCAATATCTTATTGATAATGGGATAGTTTCTCAGTTTTCTGCACCAGGTACACCTCAACAGAATGGGGTAGCAGAAAGGAGAAATAGAACTCTTTTGGATATGGTTAGGTCTATGTTGAGTTATTCAACGCTTCCTATTTCTTTTTGGGGATATGCTTTACAAACTGCTATATACATTCTAAACGATGTACCATCTAAGTCTGTTCCTAAAACACCGCATGAGTTGTGGACTGGGCGCAAGCCTAGTTTACAACATTTAAGGATATTTGGTTGTCCTGTGCATGTGTTAAAAGGAAAGACAGAAAAGATGGAGTCCCGTTCAGAAACATGTATATTTGTAGGGTATCCAAAAGAAACTAAAGGATATTATTTCTATAGTCCTTCAGATCTTAAAGTATTTGTTTCGACAAATGCTAAATTTCTGGAAAAGGACTATATGAATGATTTTGTGCCTAGAAGTAGAATTGTCCTGAATGAGATGTCAGGAGATACAATTCCACGAGAGGTTGCACAACCTAACCCAATTGTAAGTTCCGATCCAACACAAGATCAACAACCTACCATTCCTCGTCGTAGTGGGAGGGTTAGAACACAACCCGAAAGATACATCGGTCCGGGAGAATCAGTGGAGAATCTCCCGGACGACGATGATCCCTATACGTACAAGGAAGCTATGGAGGATGTTGATAGTCGCCATTGGCAAAAGGCAATGCAATCTGAGATTGAATCTATGTTCGATAACAAAGTCTGGTCCCTTGTAGACTTGCCTAAAGGGATAAAACCCATTGGGTGCAAGTGGGTATACAAGAGGAAAAGAGGTATGGATGGAAAGGTGGAAACCTTTAAAGCTAGATTGGTAGCTAAAGGGTATACACAGAAAGAAGGTATCGATTACGAGGAAACCTTCTCTCCTGTGGCCATGCTTAAATCCATTAGGATACTCTTATCCATTGCAGCATCTTTAGATTTAGAGATTTGGCAAATGGACGTCAAGACAGCTTTCCTAAATGGAAGTCTTGACGAAAGCATCTACATGATGCAACCAGAGGGATTCATTGAAAAGGGCCAAGTGGATAAGGTATGCAAGTTGCAGAAATCCATATATGGATTAAAGCAAGCATCCAGATCCTGGAACATAAGGTTTGATCAAGCTGTCAAAGGTTTTGGATTTATTCAGAATCCTGACGAACCTTGTGTATACAAAAGGATTAAAGGCGACAAGTTGGTTTTCCTGATTCTTTATGTTGATGATATACTACTCATTGGAAACGATGTAGGTGTATTGACATCAGTAAAAGAATGGTTAGCAAAACAATTTGATATGAAGGACTTAGGAGAAGCAAGTTTTATTCTAGGTATCCAAGTAATAAGGGATAGAAAGAATAGAACGATTGCATTATCCCAAGCTTCATACATAGACAAAATCTTGTCTAGGTTTTCCATGCAGGATTCCAAGAAAGGTATGTTACCTTTCAGACATGGAATCAAGCTTTCTAAGGAACAAGTTCCTAAGAATGAGCATGAAGAGCAATTCATGAGTAGAGTTCCATATGCCTCGGCAGTTGGAAGTCTCATGTATGCAATGCTCTGTACTAGACCAGATATTTGTTTTGCTGTTGGCATAGTTAGCAGGTTTCAATCGAAACCTGGACCTGATCACTGGACGGCAGTCAAGCATATTTTCAAGTATCTTAAAAGAACGAGAGATAATATGCTTGTATACTCTGGAGGGGATTTGGTTCCCGTTGGGTATACAGATTCTGATTTCCAATCAGATTCTGACTCCAGAAAATCCACATCAGGGGCTGTGTTTACTATTGGAGGAGGAGCAGTTATATGGAGGAGTATCAAGCAATCTTGTATTGCTGATTCCACCATGGAAGCTGAGTATGTTGCTGCATGCGAAGCTGCCAAAGAGGCTGTTTGGCTCCGCCAATTCTTGATTGACTTAGAAGTGGTTCCTAGTGCGAATAAGCAGATCACTATCTACTATGACAACAGTGGAGCAGTGGCTAATTCGAAAGAACTAAGAAGTCACAAGAGAGGTAAACACATTGAAAGAAAGTATCATCTTTTAAGGGAGATTGTTCAAAGAGGTGACGTGACGATTACCAAAATCGCGTCAGCAGAAAATCTAGCGGATCCCTTCACAAAGGCTCTACCTCAGAAGAGTTTCGATGGGCATCTAGAGAATATGGGCTTGAGAGATATGACACATTTGCTATAGCGCAAGTGGGAGATTGTTAGGATTATGCTCAATAGCAAGAGTGTAATGTTGTAATTAACAATCTTTTTCATATTAATAAAGTGATTTCTGGTTTAACAAATCGTATAGCATTTATAGTTTGTATTATAATTGTCAAAGTAAATAATCATAAGGTCTAAAGACTATGGGAAAAGAAGAATTGTTCGTACATCTGGATATGTATGTGGTAGACACAATTCTTTAGTTAGTCTTGAATAATGTTCACAACTTAAGTTAAAGGTTGGGCACCTTTATCTTGTTAAAGTTGTAGAATTCTTTTGCTAGCATTTGAGTGGGATCAAATGAGATATGATGAGTCTAAAATCATCGGAGTGTCTTCGAGCAAAAGGATCTAGTGCACTGGGTGCATTGAACTGGATCACAATGAAATACTTTATCTATAACCGTCAGTAGATAAAAGTCTTTTCATTATCAGGACAATCGGAGAGTCTATCTTAATCCTGAGATAAATGATGGACTTATGGTTGCAAGTGATATCATTTGAGTTATCAATGAGTACGATTATATCGCATAGTCTATCCTCGATAGTTTGGTGATATTCATTTGTTAATCGATAGAGGACTTCATTTATAGATATGGACATCGTGGCTCCATTTAATTAAATGAGAGTATAATATCATCATATGGATGTTTTGAGGTAATTGGATATTAAATCTCAACGTTGAGTTTTCAATAGTGTCTATTGAAAACATGGCTTCTGGACAAGTCAAAATATCCAAGTTCAAAACGTGGTCATATGAGTAAATATGGTAACTTGGAGAGTTATAGGCGGTCTATGAACTCTTGGCGATTACTGATATTAATCACGAGGATACACTATCTCCAATATGATTGTCTAGGGTATGAATGAGGAGCATCTTCCTTTTCTATCTTTATTTAAGAGTTCAGTTTTAGCTCTTTAGTGGAATGAGTTAAAATTAATGGATCGGACCTAAGTGAATCATTTGTTGATTGTGATTAGGTTATGTCTATTGAAGCTTAAATTTAGATGGCCGCCAAGATCCCCAATCCACACGGACTTGCATGGATCACTTGATATATTCTACCGGACCAATTTAAGGGTCCATCTAGAATTGCATTTAATATATTAAGAATATAATTTGCACATTATTTAAGTAATGGGCTGCTCAATTATATTAATATATTAATGAAAGACATGTGGGCTTGTTTCTTTTAGTAAGAATGGGTCTGGTTCACATGTGGGCTTTTTTATTTAAAGTCCAATGGATTAAATGAAATAGGAAAATAATATTAGGCCCATCTTATATATAAGTGGGGCGGCTAGGTTAAAGTTTTGACCTAAAAATATTATTTTGTTTCATTTGTTTTAATTAAATAAAAATTAATTGATTTATTGATTAATTGTTTAATTAATGAAACAAATCTTTCCTAAAAGTAAAAGACTTGTTTGATAAGTAAATAAATAAATTAGTATTATTTATTTAATCAAATAAGGAGTCTTTTTTTTTATTTAGTCAAATAAAAGAATAAAAATAAAAGAGTTGGATTAGGGTTTGAAGTCTATAAAGTTAAAAAGAATTAGGGTTGAATTTCAGTCACCCTATATAAGTGACATGATGAAATTCGGCCAACCCTAATTAGATACTACATAGAATTCGGCAACCCTAAAGGAAAAAGAAGAAAAATTCGGCCAACCTATATATATGTTCTTATAGGGTTCGGCCACATCAATTAATTGGTGCTTGAGTTTTTATTTTCTTTCTTCTTCTTCTTAATTCTAAGAGAGTTTTTATTCTAGAGAGACAAAAAGGAGTGAAAAATTATTCTTTGATAGTATACAATTGCTTAAACATCAATAAGCTTGTGTATACGATATCGATCTAGGTTCACGCGAGTTTCGATCATAAGATTGTGAACTCAAAAGTGACCGGAATAATTTTGACATTCTTTTGATTGTTTTGTGACTAACAAAAAAAAGAAAGTATTTGTTTGGTCCATTCACAGGTTTGCAATTCAAAGGAAATGGAGACCACGCTCCTAGGTGATCCACGTTCGTGCTCGGATTGAAGGTCTTGCGGATTACCATCGACGTAAGTCAATCGGATCACGCGACAAGAGGTAATTTACTTTTGTTGATATATATGCATGTTTATTGATTAAAAGGGTTTAAGGTTCATAAAGGAAAAATTTTAAAAGTCACTAAATCGTCTTTAGTATCGCTTCCGCTGCGTGTAACACTTTTATTTGTTTATTTTTCCCTACAGCCTCAGCTTGAACTCCTCCAGTTTCTAGCATTCCGGGTGTAGCAGAAACTCCCCCTCTCTTTGTTAACTCGGTCCTGGTCTCTGCAATATCCTCTTTCTTATGCATCTAGTCATCTTGCTGGGTTAGAAGCTCAAATGCTGATGTTATGACTTCTTTTACCTGATCAATAGTGGGCGGGTTAGGCCCTTGAAGAGTAGAAAGGTCAGAATCTGCAATAGATATAGAAGGATCCACTTGGGTCAAGATAGGCCCAGAAAGCTAGGCGACTCTAGCCTCAATTTGCTCCCGATCCTACCTTAAGAGGTCTTCAAGTCAAATGGGGGAGGAAATGCTTTGGCAACTTCATAGAAGTTGTAGAAGTAACCATCCCCAAAGGCATCATCTATCTTTGCCTCCAAATTCCTTATTGAACCTTGTAAGAGTTGGTTCTCATCGTGGAGCAGGACCTTTTCACCTTTTAGGCTATCTTTCTTCTCTCGGCCACGTAGCGATCTGATAGTTTCCGTATCAAGAGCTCGTTCTAGCCCTGCCGAGTCCGCCAAGGCCTTGTCTCTTGTCTTCTTTGCCTCAGTTAGTGATCTGCTTAGGATGTCGATGCTTGTCTCTGACCGAACTAGATCCCGTTTGGCATCCTCTAATTTTACCCGGGTAGAGATAGCTGCCTCCCTAAAAGCATTCACCTTTTTTTTCCATGGCCATAGTAAATTTGAATGCCTATAAGAAAAGAAAGGAGGGTGAGTACCATACCCTGACTATATAAGGTGGATAAAATGATAGAAGATTATACCTCAGCAAGAACGGAAGCTCCCTTAGAGAACATGATGTCCTAAGGCGTTTAGGTCTCAGCCTGCATACTTCCACGCAGGCATACCTTCAAAAATTGGGCTACTACCAGATTCTTATCCCTCGACAAGGAACTTGAAGGCTGATCAGTAGGGAGTATCATCGAGATACTGACATCCCCCGCCATATCCATTTGGGGTTGTCGCCTTGCAGATGTAGAAGGAGGAGGAGGAAGAGGAGGAGGATGAACTACTGGAGAAGGATCAGAAAGGATAATTGAATGAGTAGCTGAAGTCTACCTTTGAGCTTGACTAGGAAGATCTCGAACCCTGGTAACCCTAGCATTCATCTCGCTAAAAGGTGAGCGTGTTACAGGAAGGACAAGGAGTGTAGTAGGAGGACTCGGTTAAGATTTGGCCGGGGTCAAAGGAGGAGTAGTTGTTGTTAGGATTATGCTCAATAGCAAGAGTGTAATGTTGTAATTAACAATCTTTTTCATATTAATAAAGTGATTTCTGGTTTAACAAATCGTATAGCATTTATAGTTTGTATTATAATTGTCAAAGTAAATAATCATAAGGTCTAAAGACTATGGGAAAAGAAGAATTGTTCGTACATCTGGATATGTATGTGGTAGACACAATTCTTTAGTTAGTCTTGAATATAGTTCACAACTTAAGTTAAAGGTTGGGCACCTTTATCTTGTTAAAGTTGTAGAATTCTTTTCCTAGCGTTTGAGTGGGATCAAAAGAGATATGATGAGTCTAAAATCATCGGAGTGTCTTCGAGCAAAAGGATCTAGTGCACTGGGTGCATTGAACTGGATCACAATGAAAAGCTTTATCTAGAACCGTCAATAGATAATAGTCTTTTCATTATCAGGACAATCGGAGAGTCTATCTTAATCCTGAGATAAATGATGGACTTATGGTTGCAAGTGATATCATTTGAGTTATCAATGAGTACGATTATATCGCATAGTCTATCCTCGATAGTTTGGTGATATTCATTTGTTAATCGATAGAGGACTTCATTTATAGATATGGACATCGTGGCTCCATTTAATTAAATGAGAGTATAATATCATCATATGGATGTTTTGAGGTAATTGGATATTAAATCTCAACGTTGAGTTTTCAATAGTGTCTATTGAAAACATGGCTTCTGGACAAGTCAAAATATCCAAGTTCAAAACGTGGTCATATGAGTAAATATGGTAACTTGGAGAGTTATAGGCAGTCTATGAACTCTTGGCGATTACTGATATTAATCACGAGGATACACTATCTCCAATATGATTGTCTAGGGTATGAATGAGGAGCATCTTCCTTTTCTATCTTTATTTAAGAGTTCAGTTTTAGCTCTTTAGTGGAATGAGTTAAAATTAATGGATCGGACCTAAGTGAATCATTTGTTGATTGTGATTAGGTTATGTCTATTGAAGCTTAAATTTAGATGGCCCGCCAAGATCCCCAATCCACACGGACTTGCATGGATCACTTGATATATTCTACCGATCCAATTTAAGGGTCCATCTAGAATTGCATTTAATATATTAAGAATATAATTTGCACATTATTTTAGTAATGGGCTGCTCAATTATATTAATATATTAATGAAAGACATGTGGGCTTGTTTCTTTTAGTAAGAATGGGTCTGGTTCACATGTGGGCTTTTTTATTTAAAGTCCAATGGATTAAATGAAATAGGAAAATAATATTAGGCCCATCTTATATATAAGTGGGGCGGCTAGGTTAAGGTTTTGACCTAAAAATATTATTTTGTTTCATTTGTTTTAATTAAATAAGAATTAATTGATTTATTGATTAATTGTTTAATTAAAGAAACAAATCTTTCCTAAAAGTAAAAGACTTGTTTGATAAGTAAATAAATAAATTAGTATTATTTATTTAATCAAATAAGGAGTCTTTTTTTTAATTTAGTCAAATAAAAGAATAAAAATAAAAGAGTTGGATTAGGGTTTGAAGTCTATAAAGTTAAAAAGAATTAGGGTTGAATTTTAGTCACCCTATATAAGTGACATGATGAAATTCGGCCAACCCTAATTAGATACTACATAGAATTCGGCAACCCTAAAGGAAAAAGAAGAAAAATTCGGCCAACCTATATATATGTTCTTATAGGGTTCGGCCACATCAATTAATTGGTGCTTGAGTTTTTATTTTCTTTCTTCTTCTTCTTAATTCTAAGAGAGTTTTTATTCTAGAGAGACAAAAAGGAGTGAAAAATTATTCTTTGATAGTATACAATTGCTTAAACATCAATAAGCTTGTGTATACGATATCGATCTAGGTTCACGCGAGTTTCGATCATAAGATTGTGAACTCAAAAGTGACCGGAATAATTTTGACATTCTTTTGATTGTTTTGTGACTAACAAAGAAAAGAAAGTATTTGTTTGGTCCATTCACAGGTTTGCAATTCAAAGGAAGGGGAGACCACGCTCCTAGGTGATCCACGTTCGTGCTCGGATTGAAGGTCTTGCGGATTACCATCGACGTAAGTCAATCGGATCACGCGACAAGAGGTAATTTACTTTTGTTGATATATATGCATGTTTATTGATTAAAAGGGTTTAAGGTTCATAAAGGAAAAATTTTAAAAGTCACTAAATCGTCTTTAGTATCGCTTCCGCTGCGTGTAACACTTTTATTTGTTTATTTTTCCCTACAGTTGTAAGCCGGCTAGGTCCGAGTAAAACGCCTACATTAGTAGTAGGAGAAGCAGAAGAATAAGGAGAAGAAACAGGAAGTGCAGCTGGAAGGGAAGTGCGATAGAAGAGGAAGCTGCAAAAACTACCAAGTCAGTCAGTATACAAGACTAAATCGATCAAGTAAAGAGAAGCAAGATGTAGAAAGCTACTTACGTAGGATGGCTAGGGAAATCTTGAGGTATCGATCTACGCAGCCACCATCAAAGGGGTCGGAGGTAGGATACTTCATATTCGTATAGAATCGGCCTAGGATCTTCTCTAGGATACCCCATGACTCTTTGGAGATTCTTCCTTTGCCCTATTTCTCTTGCCAACTAAATTGAATGGGGACTGGATGCTCAACCCCTTCGATAAAGACTGAATCACCCCAATCTCCTCCTACCACAACCCACTCCTCACGCCAAGGACGAGGATATTTCACGTTGGCCCCTAGGACAATGAATTTTAGAGGATTCTTGGTTCTCAAATAAAATTGGCCGTTGGGGCCCGACTTGAGAGCTGTTACCTAGAAGATATACCGGATCTCATCATACCTCGACTCTCTCATAGTGCCATCTATCTTACACTGTTCCTTCCACATCACTAGAAATCTGACAAAATGTTTCCAGAACCCGGGTGAGATCTATAGAGGGGTAAGACCGAGAGCGACCAATGCTTTACGGAGGGTAGGATGGAGAGGCAGCCTGAACCGACACTCAAAAGTGACCATGTGGATGGGGACCTCGCCTTTAACCCGAATATAGGCATCATAACCCCAATGCGGAAGAGTGGGAGTAACAGAATCAGGAATTTGGTACTCTTTCCTCAAGCGGGCTAGGGTGTCAATCTTGCAGATGGAGTTTATGACAACTCGGTCTTCAGGAGGAAGAATTAAAGCAGGCCTGGTCGGTATCCCGGTAGAAACTCTTTCCTCATCATCATCGTCACCTTCATCCTCATCCGCTTCTTCATCAGCAACCTCGACTGGGTTGTCAGACTTGTTATTAAAGCCTGACCTAATCCTAGGGTTCCTCATAGACCGGTGGCCTTGAACCGAGAGAGAGCTTCTCGCAGTGTCGCTCTCCTCCTGACCCCTCTTCCGCCGTTAAAGTGGGGTACTTTCAATCGAAGCCTCCTTCTCTGTATCAAAGAGCTTGTCAAGGCTATTATAAGGGTTTGGAAGATCCACCATGATAAATGAGAATTGTAGAAGAAGAGGAAAAAGTTTAGAGATTGCTGTAGCAAAGAAGATGCAGAGAGAGTTTTTTAATTTGAAATTTGAAATTGGTGGAGAAGAAGGAAGAGGATTGGGCTACTTATAGCGAAAGAAGTAGACGGTTACCGGAGCAAAACAAGGAAACAGTAATTAATGATCGGTGACGTGTAAAAGGCAGTTTCAAGAAATTCACACCCAAAACGGTCATTCAAACGAATGTACCATTCCGACTTAGACATGTATAGGACGCATTAAATTAAATGTGTAGGAAGAAGATTTCTTCCCAAATAATGGAATCCAATCATATATGATGAACGAAAATCCTTCAAACATTCTAGATATCTTGACTCCAACCCTAACAAAGTATCGATGTTCAAGTCAAGGGGGACTTTTGTTAATCGCCAAAAATGGCAAGGATCCAAAGAAGAATTTTCCATCCAAATTATAAATAGAAAGAAGTCAAAGGAAGTATCTCGGTACCATGAGAAGAAGATATGCCAAGATTCAACCTACCTTGAGGTTGTCTAGGTCCCCTCAAGTACCAGGATATGGAATTTAAGATCCAAAAGGATTTTACTACTAGAAGGTTTCGGGGTACCACGCAGTAATCTCTAAATACCTCACTATCATGCTATCCGGGTACCTCATTGTTACGTCCTGGTACCCTGCTACTACCTCATCCGGGTACCTCACTACTATATCTAGGTATCTCGGTACTACATTCGAGTGCTTTGCCATTCCATCATAAGAATTCCTTGCTAATACGAGATCCATGAGATTTTGCTACTACACCATCTTAATATTCCATTATTTTACCATCTTGCTACCCAGCTGTTGTACTCCTTTGGTACCCTGATCCCTCATAGATTCCATCAATGAAGCAACAAGAAGGTCAGAAGAATAAACTAACAGAAAGGGATATTACACCCGGGTTCCGATATTAAACTAGAAGAAGGATACCATATAAGTGCAAGACTAGAATTATCTTTCAAGTAATGTGGAGGGAAAGGGTTGACTCATTCATCAGTTAAAGCACCATAAATGAGACCTAATGAAACAATTGATTCGTATGTCAAATATAAACGGAAACATGACGTCATTAAAGGGAGTCATTCCCACGTAAATTGAGATCCTCCATTATTGCCTATCAATTCCTCTAACAAGGCCAATCAATTTGGTCTAAATTAGGGGGATTTGATTAGCGAGGGGGAGGAAATAAAAGAAGACGATCATGACTAGAGAAGGGGATCTGAATTTTTGGAAGAGAAAGATAGATAGAGAGTTTGCCTACTTATCGACTCGGACGATTTCTCCATCTCCAACGGATTCAGAATCCTAAGATTATTAGATCATAATCGCCATTATAATGATGTTTAGTTGGAATTGATCAAAGAGTTGTACCTCACTCTCTGTAAATGTACGAATATAAAGGTTGATTTCTCCGTATCACCATCGTGCCTAGTTTGTTTCACTGATTTTTGTACAGGTATCAAGCTACGAGATACCCCTCCAGGCCATGGACTATCACGATTATGGTCCCTTTAAAATTCGTTATTTCAAAACTCACCCCAATGACGATTTTCTGGTAACACCACCAAACTATCGAGGATAGACTATGCTATATAATTGTATTCATTAATAGCTCAAATGATAACACTTGTAACCATAAGTCCATCATTTATTTCAGGATTAAGATAGACTCTCGATTGCCCTCATAACGAAAACTTTTATTCACTGACGGTTCTAGATAAAGTATTTCATTGTGATCCTATTCAATGCACCTAATGTAGTAGATTATTTTACTCAAAGACACTTTGATGATTTTAGACTCATCATATCTCATTTGATCACACTCAAATGCAAGCAAAAAGAACCTACAACTTTAACAAGGTAAAGGTACCCAACCTTTATCTTAAGTTGTGAACAATATTCAAGACTAACTAAAGAATTGTGTGTACCTCATACATATCCAGATGTATGAACAATTCTTTATATCTCATAGTCTTTTGACCTTATGATTATTTACTTTGACAATTATAATAATTAAACTATAAATGTTATAAGATTTGTTAAATCAGAAATCACTTTATTAATATGAAAAGATTGTCAATTACATTATTATACTCTTGCTATTGAGCATAATCCTAACATGCCCCGACCAAGGCTGCAGGATGCCATGTGGCTATCTTGGTCTTGAAGCAATCTGTTATGGCGATCCTCTTAGGCAGTATTAACCCGGTTCAGGGCATAAGGAATGCGATGTGGCTATCCTGGTCTTAAGGCGAATCAGTTATGGCGAAATTGCAAGGTGAACATAGAAGAATCATATAGGAGAAGAACTGACTTCTTTTATTGAAATTTCAAACTAATACAAAGAAAATCTCAGGGTACATATTTGATGACATACTAGCCGAGAAAAACTGTTCCTGCTAACCTTTATGGGTAAAATCTCTTGAGGTGATCGGCATTCCAAGTGTGGTCAACCGGGTAGCCACCCATGTCTTCTAGCTTGTATGCTCCACCATGGGCTACCGTCTTGATCAAGTATGGTCTTTTCCAGTTGGGAGAATGTTAGGATTATGCTCAATAGCAAGAGTGTAATAATGTAATTGACAATCTTTTCATATAAATAAAGTGATTTTTGTTTAACAAATCTTATAGCATTTATAGTTTAATTATTATAATTGTCAAAAGTAAATAATCATCAGGTCAAAAACTATGAGATATAAAGAATTGTTCATACATCTGGATATGTATGAGGTAGACACAATTCTTTAGTTAGTCTTGAATAATGTTCACAACTTAAGATAAATGTTGGACACCTTTACCTTGTTAAAGTTGTAGATTCTTTTGCTAGCATTGAGTGGGATCAAAAGTGATATGATGAGTCTAAATCATTAAAGTATCTTTGAGTAAAAGTATCTAGTGTACTAAGTGCATTGAATAGGATCATAATGAAATACTTTATCTAGTACCGTCAATAGATAAAAGTTTTCATTATGAAGGCAATCAGAGAGTCTATCTTAATCCTGAGATAAATGATGGACTTATGGTTAAAAGTGTTATCATTTGAGTTATCAATGAGTACGATTATATAGCATAGTCTATCCTCGATAGTTAGGTGGTATTAATTTGTTAATAGATAGAGGACTTCATTTATAGATATGGACATCGTGACTCCATTTATTAAAATGAGAGTATAATATTATTATATGGATATTTTGAGGTATTGAGTATTAAATCTTAACGTTGAGTTTTCGATAGTGTCTATTGAAACATGACTTCTAGACAAGTCAAAATATCCAAGTTCAAAATGTGATCATATGAGTAAATATGGTAACTAGGAGAGCTATAGGCGGTTTATAAGCTCTTGGCGATTACTGATATTATTCACGAGGATACACTATCTCTAATAAGATTTTCTAGGGTATGAATGAGAAACATTTACTTGTTCTATCTTTATTTAAGAGTACAGTTTTAGCTCTTTAGTGATATGAGCTAAAATTAATAGATCGGACCTAAATAAATTATTTCTTGATTGTGATTGGGTTATGTCTATTGAAGCTTAAATTTAGATAGCCCGCCAAGATCTCCAATCCACACGTATTTGTATGGATCACTTGATATATTCTACCGGACTAATTTATGGGTCCATCTAGAATTGTATTTAATACATTAAGAATATAATTTGCACATTATTTATTTAATGAGCTATTAAATTATATTAATGTATTAATGAAAGGCATATGGGCTTGATTCTTTTAGTAAGAATGAGTTTAGTTCACATGTGGGCTTTTTATTTAAAGTCTATTGGATTTAATAAAATGGAAAAACAATATATAAGCCCATGTATATAGTTGGGCGGCAAGGCTAAATTAAAAGACCTATTATATTATTTTATTTTATTATTTAATTAAATGGGAATTAATTAATTAATTAATTAATTATTTAATTAAGAATCAAAATTTTTTTTTTCTGACTAGAAAATATGTTTCTTAGCATTATACTATTATTGGTAGTATAATAAATATTAAAGACTTTATTTGGTAAGTATATAAATAAAAGGAATTTATTTATCTAGTCAAATTAGGAAGTCTTAGATATAGTCACAAATACACTAAAGAGTTGGATTGGGGTTTGAAATTCTAAAGAATGATAGGAGTCATTGGTGGAAACACAAATCCTCTTCAAGTGAGGATTTCGGCCAACCCTAATAATTTTAGGGAAGAGAATTCTGTTAGGATTATGCTCAATAGCAAGAGTGTAATGTTGTAATTAACAATCTTTTTCATATTAATAAAGTGATTTCTGGTTTAACAAATCGTATAGCATTTATAGTTTGTATTATAATTGTCAAAGTAAATAATCATAAGGTCTAAAGACTATGGGAAAAGAAGAATTGTTCGTACATCAGGATATGTATGTGGTAGACACAATTTTTTAGTTAGTCTTGAATATTGTTCACAACTTAAGTTAAAGGTTGGGCACCTTTATCTTGTTAAAGTTGTAGAATTCTTTTGCTAGCATTTGAGTGGGATCAAATGAGATATGATGAGTCTAAAATCATCGGAGTGTCTTCGAGCAAAAGGATCTAGTGCACTGGGTGCATTGAACTGGATCACAATGAAAAGCTTTATCTAGAACCGTCAATAGATAATAGTCTTTTCATTATCAGGACAATCGGAGAGTCTATCTTAATCCTGAGATAAATGATGGACTTATGGTTGCAAGTGATATCATTTGAGTTATCAATGAGTACGATTATATCGCATAGTCTATCCTCGATAGTTTGGTGATATTCATTTGTTAATCGATAGAGGACTTCATTTATAGATATGGACATCGTGGCTCCATTTAATTAAATGAGAGTATAATATCATCATATGGATGTTTTGAGGTAATTGGATATTAAATCTCAACGTTGAGTTTTCAATAGTGTCTATTGAAAACATGGCTTCTGGACAAGTCAAAATATCCAAGTTCAAAACGTGGTCATATGAGTAAATATGGTAACTTGGAGAGTTATAGGCGGTCTATGAACTCTTGGCGATTACTGATATTAATCACGAGGATACACTATCTCCAATATGATTGTCTAGGGTATGAATGAGGAGCATCTTCCTTTTCTATCTTTATTTAAGAGTTCAGTTTTAGCTCTTTAGTGGAATGAGTTAAAATTAATGGATCGGACCTAAGTGAATCATTTGTTGATTGTGATTAGGTTATGTCTATTGAAGCTTAAATTTAGATGGCCCGCCAAGATCCCCAATCCACACGGACTTGCATGGATCACTTGATATATTCTACCGGACCAATTTAAGGGTCCATCTAGAATTGCATTTAATATATTAAGAATATAATTTGCACATTATTTAAGTAATGGGCTGCTCAATTATATTAATATATTAATGAAAGACATGTGGGCTTGTTTCTTTTAGTAAGAATGGGTCTGGTTCACATGTGGGCTTTTTTATTTAAAGTCCAATGGATTAAATGAAATAGGAAAATAATATTAGGCCCATCTTATATATAAGTGGGGCGGCTAGGTTAAGGTTTTGACCTAAAAATATTATTTTGTTTCATTTGTTTTAATTAAATAAGAATTAATTGATTTATTGATTAATTGTTTAATTAAAGAAACAAATCTTTCCTAAAAGTAAAAGACTTGTTTGATAAGTAAATAAATAAATTAGTATTATTTATTTAATCAAATAATGAGTCTTTTTTTTATTTAGTCAAATAAAAGAATAAAAATAAAAGAGTTGGATTAGGGTTTGAAGTCTATAAAGTTAAAAAGAATTAGGGTTGAATTTTAGTCACCCTATATAAGTGACATGATGAAATTCGGCCAACCCTAATTAGATACTACATAGAATTCGGCAACCCTAAAGGAAAAAGAAGAAAAATTCGGCCAACCTATATATATGTTCTTATAGGGTTCGGCCACATCAATGAATTGGTGCTTGAGTTTTTATTTTCTTTCTTCTTCTTCTTAATTCTAAGAGAGTTTTTATTCTAGAGAGACAAAAAGGAGTGAAAAATTATTCTTTGATAGTATACAATTGCTTAAACATCAATAAGCTTGTGTATACGATATCGATCTAGGTTCACGCGAGTTTCGATCATAAGATTGTGAACTCAAAAGTGACCGGAATAATTTTGACATTCTTTTGATTGTTTTGTGACTAACAAAGAAAAGAAAGTATTTGTTTGGTCCATTCACAGGTTTGCAATTCAAAGGAAAGGGAGACCACGCTCCTAGGTGATCCACGTTCGTGCTCGGATTGAAGGTCTTGCGGATTACCATCGACGTAAGTCAATCGGATCACGCGACAAGAGGTAATTTACTTTTGTTGATATATATGCATGTTTATTGATTAAAAGGGTTTAAGGTTCATAAAGGAAAAATTTTAAAAGTCACTAAATCGTCTTTAGTATCGCTTCCGCTGCGTGTAACACTTTTATTTGTTTATTTTTTCCCCACAAATTCGGCCACCTTTTATGATAGGCAAGAAGAATTCGTCTTATATACATATTTATTGGGCAAGAAGAATTGGTCTGATATATTTTAATTAGGCAAGAAGAATTCGTCTGAGATACATATTTATTGAGCAAGAAGAATTCGTCTTATATATATAATTAATTGGGCAAGGAGAATTCGGTATAAAAAATATACAATATATATTACAAAAAGAATTCGTCCACTATATAATTAATTATGCAAGCTAGAATTCAGGAACCCTAAGTTCTTTCATGAGATAATTATTTCTTTTTCTTGAAAAATAAATCTAACTCTAGGTATAGTGTGAGAATTCGGCTAAGAGCAAAAAAAGAGAAGAATTGTTTTATTTCGATAGTGCACTAGTAAGCTTTTACATCAAAAAGGCTTTGTGCACAACTTCGAACTAGGTTCACGCGAGTTTCGATCAATAGATTAATAATTCACAAGTGACCGGACATTTTTCATTCTTTGTTCTAAGAAGTTTAAAGTGACTAACAAAAGAAAAAGTTTTTTGTTATCCATCTTCAGGTATACAGTTCAAAGAAAGGGAGCCCACACTCCTAAGTGATCCACGTTCGTGATTGGATTGGAAGGTCTTGCGGATTGCTATCGACGCAACGTGAAACAAATTTAAGGTGTGTTCTAATATTAATCTAGAAGGGGGTGAATAGATTTTAACACTTATTACCAAATTTTCGTGTTTAATCAATTTACGAAAATACCCTAACTAGTCAATACAATACAACAAGTGTAATATGTGCAGAATTTAAATAACACTTGATATTTACGTGGAAACCCTCAATAGGGAAAAACCACGGGCTGGTAAGTGCGCCACACTAGAGCCTCGAATCCACTAATTGTGATAATGTTTATAACCTAATCCCGGTATGTAACCCACTACCACTACCTGTAGGCCTGTAAAAGTGGACCTAGTCCAATTGCTCAATCCTTGAAATCACTACTTGTAATGATGTTCACATCCTAGGTTGACCTCAACCATGCTCGGGCTGTAACCTACCACTACTACCCACAGGCCTGTAATAGCAATCATAGATCAATACTTAATTCTCTGAAGAGATCATACACCCTAAGTGAATATGCAAAGATATCCAAATATGCAAATAGAGCTAGGGTACACTATATGCTTATCTAGGATGATAATAGACTTCCTAAAAGATCAATCAGACTCTCCCTAATTCATAATTTGGCCAAGGGTGATATGTGGTGTATGGAATGGTAGGGATGGAATAAGGCAAGTATTTGGAAAGTTACTAATTAAGCCAAGGTGTTTTATAAAATACAGTTTAGAATACTAAGCTCTATATAACTTCAAATTTTAAATTTTCAAACAAGCGTCTAGGCTACAATTTTAATTTAGATTTGTACTAAATGATTACTCTAATTTTGAGTAACATTGCATTGAAGTACATGGGCTTTAAGTGTTTTATTTTTAACACTTAATTTTTTTGAAAGCCTTTCTTTTAACACAAACATAAAATACGCCAAATTACACGCTTTTACAGATTTTAGAGCTTATCATTTGAATCTTCTAATTTGTACACCTTGACAAGATTAATAACTAAAGTAAGGTTAAGTGTTTAGGATATGTATGTGATGTGAGTGATGTGGGAAGGTTAAGTGTTTGGCGTCATTTGCAATGAAGTACACATAGTAGGGATACAGATGTGTTTAGGCAATTTAGTCGTGAAACACTAACAAAGTCCTAATATCATTTCTAGAAGTCTGTCTACTATGGGAATAAAAATTTAACATGTTATCCACATTTATGAATGTTCTTTGGCAAACAATGCAATTGATACAATGGGATCATAATGAAAAACATATTCAAAGAGTGTTTAAGAATAGAAATAAAATTTACCCTCAAAATGAACGCTAAGGCACAAAACTCACGGGTAGTCTCCACTATTAATCCTAACAATTGAGTACGGAGTCTTGTCCACTTAGACACTAAGAGAAATGGACTAAGTTCACATCATGTGAAGCAATCCTAGACTGACAATAGTTAGCCAAGACTCATCAACTAACACATGTGAAAGACTTCTCAATGGCATAACTCAAACATCTCATTCAAACAATTTGTTCAAAGTTGGCTCAATTCGCAAAAATTTTTAAAAATTTATTCACAAACACAAAAACATAATATTCACAACAAAAACAACATGTGCATGTATGTGTCCACACCCCCAAACCTAAACTCGACATTGTCCTCAATGTTGAAAATTTGAAGAACGTGGACAAAGAGTTCATCGGTTCGAAAATCCGGGCATAAACATACAACACTTATATACAACTAAACACATACCCGCGCAAAAGGCGAGAACATTACCACTATACTACAACGATACATATATACAACATGAACAAAAAAAATACAAATTTTAAAAACAAAATAACAAAAATACCATGTAAAAGCAACCTCTAAACATAGAGGAAACCATTTCAAGAAAACTATCAACTCTCGAATTCGAACAACGTCTGCTCTTCAATACATATTTTCAAAGATACTCCATAAATATTGCTCAAATTTTGATACAAGAATATAGACATGCAAATGAACACTTTTCATGAATAAAATATTTCAAACTTAAAATCGGAAAAGTGTGAAAAAAGAAGATGAAGATAGGTCACATGCAGAAATTTGAAAACAGGGCACATTTATGACCTTCGATAGAATAAATAATCATAACTTTTAAACCGCCGTCCAGAAATTTACGTTCTTTATATCATTGGAATCGTAACGAAAATAAAATGAACACAAAGTAGAAAGAAAAATTTATTTCTTTGCTGATTAGTACAATTTTTAAGAAACATTTCACCCTAAAATTTTCAAAACAGAGCATTTCACAAGGTTTGAAATAAAATTCGAAAAAACTAAAAACAAAATACAATCCTAATATATACAATTAACATGTAAACACACGTATATAATCCTAAATATCCACCACTAATCACATCACACAACCAACCCTAGTCACTAGGTAAAAACAACCAATTCACACTCTTAAGCTAAGCAAGAGATATAAGCATAAAGTAAAAGCTTAAAAGTGGAAGATTGGACCTATGATTTAGCATTCCTAGGTTGGTGCGTCTTCGTGGTTTGGTGTGTTCCCATGGATATGAAGTTGCGGAAGTGTGCGGGCTTTGCTCCCCTGTTCCCGCTGTTTTGTAAGTCATGTAGAAATCCGCGGGTTCTGTGTCTTCTGTCCCGCGGGCTCTTTCCAGCTGGTAAGAAGTCGCGGAAGTTCCTAGAGAATTCCACGCTTGTTCATGCATTATGGTGCTTGGCTTCTGTCCCGCAGATATGAAGTCGCGGTGAATCTTTGAGCTTCTCACTAGTTCCTTCCTTCTGGCTAGCTAGTTCTTTCCTGCGGATTGATCTCGCACAAGGTTCGAGAGAACCCTACGGCTTTGTTGAGAGGGCTTATACCCGCAGACTCATCCTGCGGTTTGCATTTCTTCTTGATTCCAGCCCCTGCACATACAAAATCACACCAAAAACACCACAAGCACATGATATGCAAGTATACAAGTAAGGAGTCTAAACCTATCTATTTCCATGCATCTTATCATTAATCATTAAGCACAATTGCAATGTGATAAGTGGACAAATATAGAGTTAAGACTCAAACACTAAAATTAATCCTAAAAATGATAAAAAAAAAAAAATCCTAAAAATGAGCTACCTCTAAAAGCTATAGCACATTAACATGCAAGCATACACCTAATATTGTTCATACATGTAATGAAACACGTAATTCACTCGAAAAGTTATCATGCAATGTATGGAAGTTCGAAGGTATATCTAATTTAACATGTTTTCCATCATGGTTCTTTACTACCCACACCTTATTACTAGGTGTGTCATTCCTTGCAACAAAATGAGTTAGTTTTGGTTGGTCTAGTTTGTCCTTATGGATCCAAACTTCCCTAACTTTTCTCACTTTTCTCCTAGTCATGCTTTTTCTATTTTTGCACAATTCAATATATTTAACACATTGGGCCTTTTTGTGACCCTTAACGTGGAAAACAATAGGAAGTAGGAGCAAAGTTAGAAAGACTACCTTTGTTGTGTTTCGCCGTTGCTTCGGCTTGCTTGAGGGCAACCTTCGAATGGCTTGCTCCACCTTAGGTAGTGTGGGGCTTCTTGGTTGATCTCCATTTCATCCCCTTCTTTTCCAAAGCCTTGATTGGACGTTCGGCTTTGTCTAACTCCACGATATAATCACATATCAACACTTGTGCTACCTTCAAGGCATTGTCCTTCTTGATGAATTCTTCTTTCAAACCCTCCAATACATTGCCCTTCCTTTCGGCTTCCATTAGCATCTCCCTCGCTTTCCGAGCGAATTCTTATTCTTGTTCTTCCACCAATATAGAGAGCTCGTGTGCCTTCTTCTTTTCTGAGTCTTTCTTCTTCTCAAGCAAATCGTCCTTAAGTATATAGTCTACATTAAGACTTATCAACTCCATAATCTCCTTGGTTAAGTCTACTTTTTTTCCCTCTTTTTTTAGCCTTAGCTCTTCTTCGAACTTGAGTAAAACTTTGCCAAGGTCGCAATTTGAGCTATTTTAGCACTCGACCGGTTGGGTCGCCTCTTTCCTTCCCTTTTCTTGCCTTAGCTCTTCTTTAATTCTTATCTCTTCTTCAATAGTAAGACAAGAGAAAGGGTTGGTTGCTCTAGGAGTTGTTGTGGCTATTCGTTGGCTTGTTCTTGGGATCCTTTCACACATTGTTCCAACCGACTTCTACATCTTACTATGCATTCTTCAATGTTAAGTAGTCGTTGTTCAACGACATGTTGGTATGCTTCTTCATCAAATTTTCCCCATTGGTGGTTCCATTCTTGATCATTGCTTGCTTGATTGTTGTAGTGTTTGTATAGGTACATGGATGGGACTTCTTCTTCCCCCGACCATTACTCTCCTTACGGACCGAGGTCCGTATGTCCATTCCACCCAAAGGTGGGTAAACCGTAGCTGGTGGTTGTTTAGAGTGTGACATGAAAGTCATCACTTCCCTATTTAAGTCAGCCAATTGAGTAGCTAAAACCGAATTACCCCTTTCCATGTTGACTAAAAATCTGAAACAACCAACAACTAAATATAAATCAAATCGAACAAGATATATAATGACAATAAAAAGTAAAGCTAAAAAATACAAAAGTAACTAAAAATGACTAAACAAAGACTAGACCTACAAAAATGTACACAATGCCTTCCTCGGCAGTGGAACAAAAACTTGACACGCTTGGAACGGTTCCCTAAAATATGTGAGCGTGGTTGTTAGCCACAAGTGCACGGATCGTTACGATCGCGTAGCAGCAAGTACGGTTCGTTCTCACGAGGAGGTACGGTACACTTAAGTCGATTCTAAGCCTCAGATTATTTACACTATATACACTAATTACATGCAATAAAAGTATAGAGCAATGGTCATAAGCTATTGACTACCTAATCTAACATTACTCTAAGATAGCTTTTAACAACTATAATTAACTTAAACTAGCTAGGTTGGCAATAAAACAAGTAAGTAAATTAACCACTAAATCACTAGGATTAAGTTACACTAAGATTGCATCAATTAAACTACAACGAAGTTACACTAACTCAACTACAACTAACTAAATTATCATTAACTAACTAAACTAATTACCACTAATGCAATGATCATGCAAGAATGATAATGAGAGTGAGTTGGTGTGGGAATAGAGATGTTAGGATATTGGTATACATGTTCAATTACCCAATTAACAAGTTGATTTCAATTAAGCACATAAGTGGTCTTAAACCTTGAATAAAGACACATACATCAATAGTTATTCATGTATGATCTAAATTGTATTACATGCCAATCAATTAGTTAATTAAATTAACACATATAAATTGAAGCTCAAACATAGATAATCAACCAATATCATAGATAATATTACAAGTACACAAAATCCCAACATCAATAGTTATGAAACAAATTAAGGTGTGCCTAATATTAATCTAGAGGAGGGTGAATAGATTTTAACCAATTATTATCCAATTTTCATTACTAATCAATATTCCAAAAATACCCCTATCTAGTCAAAAGATAAAATCAAGTGTAATAAATGTGGAATATAAATGGCACTTGATTTTTACATGGAACCCAAACTGGGAAAAACCACAGGCTGTTATGTGCGCCACACACAAACCTCGAATCCACTAATTGTGAAATGATTATAACCTAATCCCAGTTTAATGATCTAACCCTGATCAATAATCATTACAACTACCTAATCTCGGTATGAGTGAATCTAGTCCAATTGCTTGTGATTTAGGCAACCTAATCCTAATCACAACACAAGTCTTTGTTCTCAATAAAGAGACAAAAAGTCTATGTGAATATGTAATGATATTCAAAGAGCAAATAAAGCTAGGTAACTTTATATGCTTATCTAGTATGATAAAATGACAATCAATACAATCCTAAATATCAATAGCTAAATGACATGTCATAAAGCTTAGCTATGTAGAGGATAACCAATCTTATATACAATAGCTATAAAAAACAATCTCAAACATTTCAATGAGATTAATTAGCTAAATGTATATATCAATCATGAAATCCTAGCTATCAAAAAACAATCTCAATCATGCAATGAGATTAATTAGCTAGATGGCATATAAACAATAAAACCTAGCTATCACAAAATAACCCAATCAACACATAATCTCAATCTTGTATGTAGAAATTACTCTAAGAATATACAAATAATAAATGAGATAAATTGATAAGTAAAAACTTTAATTATGTAAGATAATAGTGTTCAACATATCATACCATCTGTGTTGAAGAAGACTAATGCATTATCACATGCTAGATGATCATAGATGATGCTTAGATGTTGATTTATGCATATGGAAATGGGTTTGGATGATCAAAGATGAGTTCTTGGTTGAATTCTCTCTATGAAAATGCTCTCAATAAAAAATATGGGTTTTTGAGTCATTGGGACAACCTAAAGTCAAAGAGGCATATATATATGATGTCCAATTGAAGCTATGCTGTTTTGGAAATTTTCCAAAAGTTATCCCGCAAACCGCTCTACGTAGGGCAGTAGTAAGGTGGGTGTAGGGTGACTTCTTAAATCAATCAGGTGCCCGTTGTACATAGAGCGAGTGAACATCGGTTTGGCCATGACAGTGCATCAGCTTCAACTTCAATCACCTCAAAACATGACCAAACAACATCAAAACATTTCGTATGATATATCGTTAGAAAGGTGTCGAAGTATACTTTCTACTCCAATTTATGGAATGACATTTTGATGTTTGTAGAAAAAGTTGTGGTCAATTGAGTGACCAAAGGTCATAAACGGACAACAACATAGTTGCCCAGTTTTGGTGGTCAATTTGGATATTTCAAAACCAATCCAAACGGTAATGAGATATTATGAATATATACTGTTGGAAAGGTATGGGTGTCTAGTTTGTCCAAAATTGTACAAAACTCAATTTAAATCTTTGCATAAAAAGTTATGGTCACAAGACCATTTATATGGTAGTTTTGAAAAATATTTAAAACATTGAAATCCAATCTTTGAAACTAGACACTTTACTCCAAACAACCAAACCAAAACTAACACTTATCCAAGAGAAGAATGAGACCTTCTCAAGTGGTCAACTATTGTGCTAAGACATGCACACCTTCATGCAAGCACAGACATTACCGATCACACAAACGAAAATGAATTACACCACACTTAAGACTAACATGAAGTGTAAGTGTGGGAATTTAATGCATCATAATGCCTAACATGTCATGGCATTGTCATTGAACAAGATGCACCCAATTAAAACATGCATGAATATAATTTATGGCTTTGCATCCTAATGCCTAAACATGTCATGGCATTTCAATGAACAAGATTCAATCATTTAAACATGCATGAAAAGACTTCATGGCTTTTCATCCTAATGCCTAAACATGTTATGGAATTTCAATGAACAAGATGCAATAATTTAAACATGCATGAATATACTTCATGGCTTTGCATCTTAATGCCTAAACATGTTATGACATTTTAATAAACTAGATGCAATCAATTAAAACATGCAAGAAGAGATGTTCAAGAACATGCATGCACTCATATAAAACACACAACATACAAGAATAAGATATATGCATGAGTTGTGTGTGTGCAACTAGATCTCTTCAAAGCAAGAAAGCACTACAATATACCTTTTGTGCTTCTTCTCTTGAGGTCTTGAGCGGGCCTTGGTTTTACAAAATACCAACCATCCAATATGTGGTTTGTCCACGAAATAAGCCAATCAATAAATGGGAATCCTTACAATCTCCCCTTTTGGCTATTTCATGACAAAACCACCACTCACATTGATCCTCACAACATAAATAGAAACTAAAGGGATTTTCTACATTATAAAAAGATAATTAAAAACAATGATCTTCAAGTCTTCAATCTCATGTAGAACAATCAATCCTTCAAAATAAAGTTTTTATACTTTCCAATACAAGTATATGTGAGATTAATCAAGTGAGATAAAACAAGCATTTGCAATAAAGAATTTTGCAATAAAGAAAACATGCATCATCATAAAAATGAATGTGAAATGCTCCCCCTCAACAGGTTACTGACTCACAAAAAGTAAACTCCCCAATTATGCGACACTACTACAAAAAACACAAAAGAAATCAGTTTTTTTATATGGAAGAAATCGGTTTTTAAAATTTTTAAAACCGATGTCTATTTGAGTATTTTAGAAAATACGTGCAAAATACATCAGTTTTTAACCGATGTAAAAACAAGGAAAAGAAATCGGTTTTAGTTAAAACCGATTTAAAAACCTTGATGTAAAATTGGTATATTACAAAAATTGATTCCACCGTCGCCGGCCCACTCCACCGTCTGAGCGCCATCGTCCGACCGCCGCCGTCGGCTCACCAGCCGGCCACCACCGTCGGTCAACCCAACCTTTGATATTAATGAGGATTAATTGTCATTATGGGGAGTTGAACTTGCAACCTTAAAGTCAAAGTGGTAAGCCTTTACCGCCTGACTATAAGATTGGATATGTTAACAATTGCACAATATTTATATATAAGTTATGAGTCGTTAAAAAAAAAAAAAAAGAACTTGTTTGATAAATTTAAATTTACTCAACTAATCAAAATTCTAATTTCTACTACAAATATATATATATATATATATTAAATAAATTTTATTGGTAGGTTTATTTTTTATTTCAGTTTTTATTGTGTGGTTTTGTGTTCTGCTGGAGATATTTTTGTGCAAACTTTTTCCTTAAAACTGCAACTTTTGGAAATGAAATAAATTTTTTTGTATGATTTTTTGATACAAATCCAACGTTATAAAGAACGTAAAATTCTGGACAGTATTTTGAAAGTTATGATCAATTATTCAGTCAAAGGTCAGAAATGATTGTAGATATTTTTATGCAAACGTTTTCCTTAAAACTGTATCTTTTGGAAACGAAATAATTTTTTTTTGTCCATGTTGGATTCTTCGATTTTTTGATACGAATCCAACGGTATAAAGAACGTAAATTTTCAAGCGGTATTTTAAAAGTTATGATGAATTATTCAGTCAAAGGTCAGAAGTGATTGGAGATATTTTTGTGCAAACATTTTCCTTAAAACTGTATCTTTTAGAAGCGAAATAAATTTTTTGGTCCATGTTGGATTCTTTTATTTTTTGATACGAATCCAACGGTATAAAGAACTTAAAATTCCGGGAGGTATTTTGAAAGTTATGATCAATTATTCAGTCAAAGATCAGAAGCCATTGGAGATATTTTTGTGCAAACTTTTTCCTAAAACTGTATCTTTTGGCAACAAAATAAATTTTTTTGTCTATCTTGGATTATTTGATTTTTTGATACAAATCCAACAGTATAAAGAACGTAAAATTCCGAGCGGTATTTTGAAAGTTATGATCAATTATTTAGTTAAAGGTCAGAAGCGAATAGAGATATTTTTGTGCAAATGTATTCCTTAAAACTGTATCTTTTGGAAATGAAATATTTTTTTTGTCTATTTTGGATTCTTTGATTTTTCGATACGAATCCAATGGTATAAAGAATATAAAATTCCGATTAGTATTTTGAAAATTATGATCAATTATTCAGTCAAAGGTCAGAAGTAATTCACGAATACATGAGTGAGTTGTTTTCATCACTCATTTTCACGTTTGTCAAATCTATTTTTGTTATATTTTATGATTGAAAAGTGTTTGTTTGCATGTCTACCTTCTTGTGTCAAAATTTGAGCAAATAATGTTGATTATTTCTAGAGATGCGTACTTGAATGTGGACATAGGTCATATTTGCATTGTATATAAAGACAATGGTTTATATAAAAACCGATGTCTAAACGCTTTTTTTTAATACCGGTTTTTATATAAACTAATGTCTTTTGAATGCAAAATTTAAGACATCGGTTTTTATAAAAACCAATGTCTAAACCTTTATTTTTTAATATCGGTTTTCCTAAAAATTGATGTCTTTTGAAAATCCAATATTTAAGACATCGGTTTTTATAAAAACCGATTTCTATATTTTTTTTTAAAATCGGTTACATAAAAACCGATTTAAGCAAGTGATTTCTTTAAGAAATTTTGTAGTAGTGCGAATGCTACAACAATTTAACAATTAACATTCTCCCCCTAACTACATACTACTCCCCCCTTTTGTCATGAGATGGGCAAATGAGTATTCCCCAACCGGGCCACTTGTAGCAAAGAGAGATAGTACATACAAGTCTTTTGCATAATAATATAATGCACTTTATGCAACTCAATTAATTGGAGAGAACAAGGATATTTATTTTCTTAAAAATGTATGATTATTATGCTTTGCATACAATACATACTCATTCAAGTCCAAAAATCAATGGTATTTGGCAAAACAAATGAAAAAGGTTTCCTCTAGGAATTCAAACCAATTTTACCATTTGACATGAATCAAAGCAAGGATATAGAAAATTCATTGAATTCAATTTTAGAGCAACTATATCCAACTTTATAAGCAAAATATGGCATGAGCAACTTTTTGCACCCTATTTGATTTTTCTGGATAAGATATACATATGATAGTATCCATGTTCAACAAATAAAGAAAGAGAAACATTTGGATTTTAAAATCCTTTGAACGGATACTAGACCCTTTATTTATTTGAGTCTAATTAGCTTTTCACACATAATTTTGCATTTAAGAATATGCAATCATCAATTCATTTTCATTTGAGCATGTAATATGAATTTCATGCTTTTTGAAAATAATACAAACGTAGTTAAATCGCTTAAAGCATACCTACAGGGAGGGGTGAATAGGTTTTTACGCCTTTTTCAATCCATTGAAACAAACATTCGTTTGTCCCTTAAGGTAACTTTACATACAATACATAATCCAAAACATCCATACAATATACTCATGTGATCATTTAACCAATGTCTACATATATAAGGAGTTGCATGAGGTATAAAACACAAAAAATCTCAATAACAAAGAATACTTGTATTATGATATTGTTCAAGGAATTATAAGTATTAACAAATATATCTATATATCAAAGTAACAATATACAAAAGAATAAACACTAGTCCATTGGTCTGTGGATAGGCTACTGATGCGAAATTAAGGTTGTTCTCCTTTCCTCGCAAAACTACCTGAATTTGACATTATTGAACTATTTGCCCAGATCAGTTATTATGGCCATCCGGGTACCGAAACGACAAACAATGTTTTCTTTAACGAAGCTGGTGGTTTTTGCTTCTGTTATCCTAGTAAGGGTTCTGCTTCCACCTACCAGGTAAAGTAATCTATTGCAACCACGACATGCTTGGCTTGACTTGACTTGGAGCAGTTGGGAGTGGTCCAATGAGGTTAAGTCCCTAGATGGCAAAAGGGTATGGCGTACTGATAGAAGAGAGCCTCTCCGGAGGAAGGTGGTTTAGGTTTGCTGTCCTCTGGCATGGTTCACAAGATTGGGTGAACTGCTTTGCATCTTGGTGGAGAATAGGCCAAAAATAACCCATTCTGAGTACTTGGTAAGCAAGAGTCTCACCTGATACGTGGTTGCCATATTCTCCAGAATGTACCTCGTTGAGTACCCATTGTGCATCATCTGGGCATAGACATCTTAACAGTGGAAGTGACTTTCCTTTACGGTAGAGAAAACCATCTACGAAGCAGTACTAGGTGGCGATCCTTTTGAGTTTGCACGCTTGATTTGGTTCAGTATGAAGGGTATCATTGTAGAGGTATTATGCTATAGGATCCATCCAGCAAGAGAGTCGTTCGACTGGGCTGACTTCTACTCCTATAACTATGCTTGATCGAGGTATCAATTGAATTAGTACTCCTCTTAGCAATGCTTGCCCTCCACCTACAGTAATTTTGGCTAAGATATCTGCTCGGTGATTCTTCTCTCGCAGAATCTGCTCCATCTTCACACTTTTGAACCTTGTCATAGCTTCCCGGACTTTAGTCAAATATGCTACCATGTTATCACCTTTTTCTTGATATGATCTCGATACCTAGTTGGTCACTAGCTGAGAATCGCTCTTAACCAGGAGAAAATCTACTTCTAGCTCTTCTGCTACTTTTATCCCTACTAGTTAGGCTTCATACTCTGCTTCATTATTAGTGGCTCTCAATTCAAATCTGAAACAGTGGCTACACTTGACCTTTTCTAGGTCAGTTAGGAAAATCCCTATCCCGCAGCCTAATTGGTTTGATGCCCTATCCGTGTACAGTACCCAGGTCTTGCAGTTATAGAGCCATTCTAGGTTCTCCGGTACCAGGTCTAGGGTTGCATTTGTATCTTGATTTAGAGTCATGCTGAATTCTGCTATGAAATCTGCTAAAGCCTAAGCTTTCATTGTGGTCCTCGGCTTGTATTTGATGTCGTACTAGGTGAGCTTTAAAGCACACATGACCAATCTATTGGATACATCGGGCCTCTAGAGGAATTGTCTCAAGGATTGATCAGTGACCACCGCAATGGTATGAGCTTGGAAATACAGCCAGAGCTCTCTAGCTACAGTCACCAATGCATAAGCGAACTTCTCTAGAAAGGAATAATTTTTCTCTGACTTGGTCAGTGCATGGCTCACGTAATAGACTAGTCTCTAGACCTCGTTATTGCATTCTTTAACCAGGGTCTTGCTAGTAGCGGTCTCTGATATTGCCCGATAAAGTTGCAGCTCTTCTCCTTGGATAGGTTTTACTAGCACAGGCGAGCTAGCTAGATATTCCTTCAATGGATGGAAAGCCCGTTCACTTTCTTGATCCCACTTAATCTTCTTATCCTGTTTGATAATTTTAAAGAAAGGAAGAAACTTATCGGTAGATCGAGATTTGAAGCGGTTTAGTGCTGCTATCCTACTAGTCAGTCCTTGTGCCTGTTTGAGGGTAGTGGGGGATTTAAGGTTCCAAATGGCCCTGATCTTTTCTGGGTTGGCTTCGATCCCCCTCTCATGAACCATGAATCCTATGAACTTTCCTACAGCTACTCCGAAGGTGAACTTGGCCGGGTTTAACCACATTTGGTTCTTCCATTTCACCTGAAATGTCTACAGTAAATCCTCTGAATGCTGCTCTGACTGTTGAGATTTGGTGATCATGTCATCTATGTATACCTCCATAGACCTTCATGTTTGCTATTTGAATAGGTTGTTCACCAGACACTAACAAGTGGCGCTAGCATTTTTGAGCCCGAAGGGCATTACCTTGTAACAGTAGAGGCCTTGCTTAGTGATAAAACTTGTCTTATCATGATCGGCAGGGTGCATCATGATCTGGTTGTACCCCGAGAAAGCGTCCCTGAAGTTGAGAAGCTTGTTTCCTACAGTGGGGTAAATAAGCTTATCGATCTTGAGTATAGAGAACCTGTCCTTTGGGCAAGCCAGGTTAAGGTCGGTGTAATCCACACACATAGGCCATTTCCCATTGGATTTGGTAACCATGAGTACGTTGGCGATCCACTCGGGGTACCGGGATTCCCTGATGAATTTGGCTTTCATGAGCTTGTCTACCTCTTCCTAGACCTTGGCATTCCGCTAAGTGTTGAAATGCCTTCATTTCTGTTTGACTGGTTTGAAAGTTCCATCTATTGCTAACCTGTGGGTAGCTAGGGTGAGAGGGATACCTGGCATCTTGTTGTGGCTCCAAGCAAATATGTCATTGTATTCGCTAAGGAGTCCCACCAAGCTTTCTTTGAAACCGTTGTCTAACGCTCCCCCTATCTTCACCACCTTGGAAAGATCATTTTTTCATATCAATATCTCCTCCAACTAGTCTGTGGGGTGCTCACCGGTCTATCCCCATTCTTCTTCTTCCTTCGGCTCTTTTATGAATATGTATGGTACTTCTTCTTCCTCCATGATACATTGATCCAATCCCGATATTTCCTAGTTTTGTTCATAGGTCACAAACGCACACTGCTTGACCAGCGCGGTAGGATTGGTAGACACAGCATAGCAGCTACGGGCCGCTAGTTGATCTCTTCAAACTTCTCCTACCCTGGTCCCAACTGGAAACTTCAAGACATTGTTGTAGATAGACAATACTCCCCTAATTCCTAATAAGAAGGGTTTTCCCAAGATGACATTGTAGGTGGAAGGGGTATCGACCACGGAGAATTCTATCATTACGTTCTGCTAGAGAGAGTTTTCTCCGATTATTACTGGTAACCTATGAGACCCAATTGGCATTAATGAGTGACGTAAGGTTTTTTGCCGTTAAAAAGATCGTCCGACAAAACTATTTATAAAGAACCACAACAATGCCTCAAAAGTTTATAAAACTAATACATGGCAAGTCGGGTGTCGTCCACAAGGAAAGGGAAATCAAATGGCTGAAACTAGTTAACTAGTATTAAACTAAAGCAAAACATGAAAAGGTAACAATGGTTGCTTTGAAAGTTACTAGCTATAATGCAAACTACAATTATGTTAATTAA
Source organism: Acer negundo (assembly GCA_035582765.1). Classification (NCBI taxonomy): domain Eukaryota; kingdom Viridiplantae; phylum Streptophyta; class Magnoliopsida; order Sapindales; family Sapindaceae; genus Acer; species Acer negundo. The sequence continues at coordinate 4,779,235 of CM069231.1, read as the reverse complement.
TCTAACATGTAACTAAGTTAGTTAGAATGCAAATGGTGAGATATGATATGAGATGTGAATGTGTGAGATAGTGTAATCAAAACACAAATGATGGGCAATCCATTTAGCCTTTGAAGAGCGTATTCGGTTATTAAGGGCTAATCTACCTTTGAAGGTGACTTAGAATCAATGACTCTCACTCACAACTACTGGGCCGATTTGGAGAGGTAAGGACTCCTTATCACATCAACTCGCTACTATACAACTACTTGGTTGGCTTATGAGAGAGTCTCTTTTTAGGCTTAGGTAGATTCTAATGTTTACATATGGCTTGGAATGGTATGTTCACAAATCACCTCTTTCCATTGAAGCCTGGATGCATAGGAATGGTATGTTCACAAATCACATCCATTATATTCGATTTAGCTAGTTTTAATCACCTTAAAAGTGGGTATCTAACTTGGCTTGAGAGAGGGTGTATCTACCCAATCCAAGAAGATATAAATTCCAATTAAAAACTCAAAAGAGATTGATAATCAACAAAAAAACAAGAGATGGTATGTCTACTTAATTCAAGAGATAATCGATTACATTAAAAAAAACATTGAATAAAACTAAATAATCAAATACTTCATTAGATGATGGAATACCTAATACTCATGTATGATTACATCATTCCCACATAAGGATTTAGCTACTCATGCTAGATACAAAATAAAAGCTAGGAAATAAGAGATAGAGAAGACCCATATGAAACTCCTCCTTTCTTGAAGCTTGAATCCAATCTCCTAATATCCTTGAGTAGATGAGAATGAAGGATGGTTAGATTTGGTGGGGAATGATTCCTAAAGTTGGGAGGTCAAGTGGTGTAGAAAATCTAAGTCTAAAAATGTGGAGTTCTCCATCTGAAAATCAGAAGAGTTATATTTATCCTATCCTCGAAAATAGGTCAGAAAATGTTGATGTGGCAGTATCTGGTTCGAAGTGTGCGGGTAGTGTGCGGGTGTGCTTACCATCACAGTACCTGCGCACTTGACCATTTATGGGATTCTTCAGCTTTAAAGTGCAGGTGAGTGCGGTTGGGACCCGCACTTAATTGATCTTCATCTGAATAGCTCCCGAGATTCCATAAAGCACAGGTGTGAGTGCGGTTGAGTGCGAGTGAGGACCCGCACTTTGTGTTGGTCGTTGCTTGCTGGTGCGCTGGTAGTGTGTGAGTGATCTTACCCGCACAGTACCTGTACACTGATGCGCATTTCCTTGCTTTAAGGCTTGTTTTGCCTCTTTTTACAGCCAAAATTCCCGCAATATGCTCATAACACCATAAATGGATAGATGCCTGCAAATACGAACATAGAGCCTATAAGTGACATTAAAATGCAAGAAAATGACACAAAGGGTATGGATTTGAGGGCAAAAATATACAACATATTTGGCGCGATCAATGAGTCCCTTGTAAATCCATACAAAGGCGTGGTAAAACTATTGTAACATGGGTTCTTTAAATTGAGCTTATCATGAGCCCCTTTGAAAAGGATGTCTACACTACTCCTAGTATCCATCAGAACGCGGTGGACCTTATAATTAGCTATCTGCACCGTAATGACCATGGGATCGTCATGCGGCTGAATTGTGTTGAAGACGTCCTCCTCTGTAAAAATGATCTGGGCAGAGAGAGGGTACTCGTGGGATTCTTCCTTGAATTATTGGAAGTTCCTACTAAGTTGGGACCTTCACTAATAGTGTGGATGATCTGGACATGTTTCATCAGATCTTTCCCGTTATCCTTCCGTCTTTTCTCTGCTTCCCTCATCTTTGAAGGGAAAAATAAACAAATAAAAGTGTTACGCGCAGCGGAAGCGATACTAAAGACGATTTAGTGACTTTTAAAATTTTTCCTTTATGAACCTTAAACCCTTTTAATCAATAAACATGCATATATATCAACAAAAGTAAATTACCTCTTGTCGCGTGATCCGATTGACTTACGTCGATGGTAATCCGCAAGACCTTCAATCCGAGCACGAACGTGGATCACCTAGGAGCGTGGTCTCCCTTTCCTTTGAATTGCAAACCTGTGAATGGACCAAACAAATACTTTCTTTTCTTTGTTAGTCACAAAACAATCAAAAGAATGTCAAAATTATTTCGGTCACTTTTGAGTTCACAATCTTATGATCGAAACTCGCGTGAACCTAGATCGATATCGTATACACAAGCTTATTGATGTTTAAGCAATTGTATACTATCAAAGAATAATTTTTCACTCCTTTTTGTCTCTCTAGAATAAAAACTCTCTTAGAATTAAGAAGAAGAAGAAAGAAAATAAAAACTCAAGCACCAATTAATTGATGTGGCCGAACCCTATAAGAACATATATATAGGTTGGCCGAATTTTTCTTCTTTTTCCTTTAGGGTTGCCGAATTCTATGTAGTATCTAATTAGGGTTGGCCGAATTTCATCATGTCACTTATATAGGGTGACTGAAATTCAACCCTAATTCTTTTTAACTTTATAGACTTCAAACCCTAATCCAACTCTTTTATTTTTATTCTTTTATTTGACTAAATAAAAAAAAAGACTCCTTATTTGATTAAATAAATAATACTAATTTATTTATTTACTTATCAAACAAGTCTTTTACTTTTAGGAAAGATTTGTTTCTTTAATTAAACAATTAATCAATAAATCAATTAATTCTTATTTAATTAAAACAAATGAAACAAAATAATATTTTTAGGTCAAAACCTTAACCTAGCCGCCCCACTTATATATAAGATGGGCCTAATATTATTTTCCTATTTCATTTAATCCATTGGACTTTAAATAAAAAAGCCCACATGTGAACCAGACCCATTCTTACTAAAAGAAACAAGCCCACATGTCTTTCATTAATATATTAATATAATTGAGAAGCCCATTACTTAAATAATGTGCAAATTATATTCTTAATATATTAAATGCAATTCTAGATGGACCCTTAAATTGGTCCGGTAGAATATATCAAGTGATCCATGCAAGTCCGTGTGGATTGGGGATCTTGGCGGGCCATCTAAATTTAAGCTTCAATAGACATAACCTAATCACAATCAACAAATGATTCACTTAGGTCCGATCCATTAATTTTAACTCATTCCACTAAAGAGCTAAAACTGAACTCTTAAATAAAGATAGAAAAGGAAGATGCTCCTCATTCATACCCTAGACAATCATATTGGAGATAGTGTATCCTCGTGATTAATATCAGTAATCGCCAAGAGTTCATAGACCGCCTATAACTCTCCAAGTTACCATATTTACTCATATGACCACGTTTTGAACTTGGATATTTTGACTTGTCCAGAAGCCATGTTTTCAATAGACACTATTGAAAACTCAACGTTGAGATTTAATATCCAATTACCTCAAAACATCCATATGATGATATTATACTCTCATTTAATTAAATGGAGCCACGATGTCCATATCTATAAATGAAGTTCTCTATCGATTAACAAATGAATATCACCAAACTATCGAGGATAGACTATGCGATATAATCGTACTCATTGATAACTCAAATGATATCACTTGCAACCATAAGTCCATCATTTATCTCAGGATTAAGATAGACTCTCCGATTGTCCTGATAATGAAAAGACTATTATCTATTGACGGTTCTAGATAAAGCTTTTCATTGTGATCCAGTTCAATGCACCCAGTGCACTAGATCCTTTTGCTCGAAGACACTCCGATGATTTTAGACTCATCATATCTCATTTGATCCCACTCAAATGCTAGCAAAAGAATTCTACAACCTTAACAAGATAAAGGTGCCCAACCTTTAACTTAAGTTGTGAACAATATTCAAGACTAACTAAAGAATTGTGTCTACCACATACATATCCAGATGTACGAACAATTCTTCTTTTCCCATAGTCTTTAGACCTTATGATTATTTACTTTGACAATTATAATACAAACTATAAATGCTATACGATTTGTTAAACCAGAAATCACTTTATTAATATGAAAAAGATTGTTAATTACAACATTACACTCTTGCTATTGAGCATAATCCTAACAATCTTTCCCTGTACCTCTTTCCCAATATTGATGCTATCCTGGACCTGTTGTAAAAATTCAATTAAAAGTCCCATTTTACTAATCCTTCGATCTTGTTACAGAGGCTGTAATTTTCCTATGTGTTGTGCCCCACATCCTCATGGAAGTCACAGTATTTGAAACGATTTCTCTGGTCAATCAAGATCTTGATAGGACCCGGCTTTCTGAGTAGGCCATTGTTATAGATGGCGAGGTATATGGCCTCTCGAGATGCATTGAGAGGGGTTTTAATGATTATAACAGTCTTCCTCTCTTTCCACTCGTGTTACCTCCCTTGGTGGCGATGTTGCTCTTGGAAGGGCTCTTCTTACAGGAAACCTATCCCGATACGGGGTAGGAGGTGGTTACCGGCAGGTAGATTGATTTGGAAAATGATTGTGGTATTTATTTTCAGGTTTTTGAACTTATTGTTTCTGACGCTTAACTGATCGGGCTTCGTCATGTTTGACCTTGACTCGAAGTTGTTCATCTATGTCCACCTGTGTTAGTGCCCTATCTTAGGCCTCCTGACAAGATTTAGATGGGTGTTTGGCGAATGATCGGAAGAGTCTGCCAGTCCACAGATTTCTCCTAAAGTTGGCTAAAGTTTCCTTCTCAACAAACACTCTCATCTGAATTAGTTCCTTGTGGAATTTTTCTACATAGGACTTCAGCGTCTCACTCCGCTCCTAGACCACGTACTGAAGTAGGATGGGGTCTTTAGGATGAGGTTTGATCCCTTGAAACTGAGCACAAAAATCTTTAGTGAGTTTTGTAAAATAGTCCACACTACCTGGAGGAAGTTTTCTAAACCAAGTCTTGGCACAGTTCGTCAAAGTGGAATGGAACATCCTGCACATTGCTGACCGGATCGCATTTTGAACTTCCATTTGAAGGACAAAACTCTCAATGTGGCTTACAGGGTCTTCCGAACCAAAATACTTCACAGTAGGCATCTTGAACTTGGGGGACAATTCCGCTTCCTAGATTCTCCTTGAGAAGGGTGCGTTCATTTCTTCTAGGGGGTTCTTTCGGATAGCCCGATGTTTTCCTTTCCTTAGCTCCTCGAGTTCCTTGGCCATCTTGACCATCTGATTTATAAGGCCTCAGGGTGCATCGTGTTTGGATCTTTAATGGTATTTGGTAAAGCAAATGACAAAGGTTTCCTTTAAAAATTCAAACCAATTTCACCATTTGTCATGAATCAAGTAAGGATATAGAGTTTTTAATGAATTCAATTTAATGAGCAACTATATCCAACCTTACAAGCAAAACATGGCATGAGTAACTTTTTGCACCCTATTCGATCTTTCCAGGTAAGATGCCCGTATGATAGTAGCCATGTTTCACAAGTAAAGAAATAAAGACATTTTGATTTTGATTTTCATTTGAGTCTCATTTGCTTTTCACACATTATTTTTGCATTTAAGAAAATGCAATAAAAAAATTCATGCTTTTCATTTAGCAAGTCATTTGAAATCATGCTTTTCATATTTAGCATGTTATTTGAAATCATGCTTTTCACTTTTTAAGCATGTAATATAAAATTATGTTTTTCTCATTTTAAGTATGTCATTTAACAGTCATCATGTCATGGAGATCATTATAGGTCATTCAAAGAGTATTTCCTATGTTTATCTCCTAGTCTAAAAATGCATGTTTGAACATAAATATGACATGAATTGCCATACAAGCAAAGTTCACACTTATTGAAGTAAAAACATATAAGCATATGTGTAAACTAGCTATTCAAGTAATTAATAAAGAAGCATAAGATATATCAAAATTTTGCATGCAACAAGTATACATTTGCTCTCTTTGCTTGAGTTCCCAATATGGGGTCCAATACCACACCTTTTCAATGAAGGGCATAAGGTCCTAAAGACCTACCAAGTCTATTGGACTTAGTTGAACCAATGGGAGACATGTTAGTCTCATAGCAAGCGGGTTCATCTTTTCTAATCCATTTAGGTGTAGAAATTACATTCCTAGTGGTCATAGATTGCATGTTATATGAGATCCTAGGATTATTTACTCTTGTTTTCCTAGGCACATGCAAATGGGCTCTTCTTAGCCTCTTTCGTTCCCTCATCCTTTCAACCCTACAATGCTTAATGTACTTAAAGCACCTAGGCCTAATATGCCCATTAACAACACAATAATGATATGTTGGTATAAAGTGAGAATTCATACCATGTCCTCGTGAAGTTGTTGGAGACTCATCATGCATTTGATGTCTCATTTGGTGTTGAGCCAGTTCACATCTTCCTTATGGTTGAACCGGAATGGGTTGCCTCTTTGGTTGAGGTAGCATGCCATGCCTTATCGGTTGGTTAGACTGTAATTGAGGAAGGCTTAGGCATGAAGCTCTTTGGTGTTGAGATTGAGCACCGCCCTTTGTTGGCATCTTCACTTGGCCATTCTTGGATGACATTCCAAGATCAATCTTCCTCCTTGGATGATGAGAAGGTAAGGCTTTGCCCTTGCCTTGAGCTTGAGGTTGCAATATCTTACCCTTCTTCAAGTCTTGAAGGTTCCTCTTCTCTTTTTCCCTAAAAATTCTTAAGGAATTTTCCTTGCAAGCAAGTTCATCCTTCATTGTCTTCATCCTTTAATGGCAATATTCAATCACCTTCTCGTATTTAGACAAAACAATTATGTCTACCTTCAAGGAGTCAACCATGTCCAAACTCAAAGTCATCTTAGCAAGTGAACTTCTTGCCTCTTTAAGTTCCATCTTTAACTTGCCTTCAATGCCTTTTACACATCTCACTTCATCATTCAAGTGAGTTATCTTGGCATGTAGTTAAAGATTATCCTTTTCCAATCTAAGGATATCATTCTCTTTCTATTTCAAAGACTTTTGAAGCGAGTCAATGAACTCTTGGTTGTCCACCAAATTAACACAAGAGTTCTCGGAGCTTGATCCACTATGATCGAAGCATCTCTCACTTGTGCTTGTGAGAGTCATATCATCAAGGCTTGCTTCTCTCAAGCTCGCTCCACATTGATTTCCAATCTTCAAGTCACCAATCTTAAAATCTTCAAGAAACAAACATTTGGTGACGTCTTTAGTTTCTTTTTGGTAGGAAACCAGAAATGTCAAGTAGTTGTTCTCACACTCAACCGAGCTTATGGAACATTCTTAAACTACTTCAACTTCGCTTTCTCTTCAAGTAGCGATCAAAGCTTCCCCTTTTTTCTTTGATGGGGTCATCTTCTTCTCTCTTTCACCATAGAGGTCATCTTTTTCTCCTCCTTCACTTTGGAGGTCATCTTCTTTTGAGATTTCACAAATCTCCTAGATCTCTCAAGCAAGAGAGTCATCTCTTCATCGGCGTCAATTTATTCTCTCTCAAATCCACTTATAGTGTTTGAGTCAAATGAATGCAAATGTATGAATGACCAAAAATCACATAAAATGCACAACACACCAAAATGAGCAAAGGATCACCTAAGTATATATATGAACCCACTTTAATACCAATTGAAACTAATTACAGTGTGTTCAATATTAATCTAGAGGGAGTGAATAGATTTTATCTGATATTACCCAATTTTCGTGATTAATCAATATTTTAAAAATGCCCCTATCTAGTCAATAACATATCAAATGTACTAAGTGCATAATTATAAATGACACAAGATATTTACGTTGAAACCCTCACGGGAAAAACCACGGGTTGGTAAGTGCGCCACACTCGAATCTCAAATCCATTAATTCTGATAACGTTTACAACCTAATCTTGGTATGTAACTCGCTACCACTACCCGTTGACCTATAAAAGTGGACCTAGTCTAATTGCTCAATTCTCGCAATCACTACTTGTAATGATGTTCACATCCTAGGTTGACCTCAACAATGCTCGGACTGTGACCCACCACTACTACTCGCATGCCTGTAATAGCAATCCTAGATCAAGACTTAATTCTCCGAAGAGATCATACACGCTAAGTGAATATGCAAAGATATCCAAATATACAAATAGAGCTAGGGTACACTATATTCTTATCAAGGATGATAATATGGCAATTAACACAATCCTAGATATCAAAAGCTAATTGAAGTGTCATAAAGCTTAGCTATGTAGAGGATAACCAATCCTAGATACAATAGCTATCAAAAACAATCTCAAACATTTTAATGAGATTAATTAGCTAGATGTATATATCAATCATGAAATCCTAGCTATTAAAAAATAATCTCAATAAGGCAATGAGATTAATTAGCTAGATGGCATATAAACAATAAAACCTAGCTATCACAAAATAACCCAATCAACACATAATCTCAATCTTGTATGTAGAAATTACTCTAAGAATATACAAACAATAAATTAGATAAATTGATAAGTAAAAATACTAATTATGTAAGATAATAGGGCTAAACATATCATACCATGTGTGTTGAAGAAGGCCTATGCATTATCACATGCTAGATAATCCTAGATGATGCTTAAATGATGATTTATGCATTTGGAAATAGGTTTAGAGAAATAAAGATGTAATCTTTAAGCTTTTTCTCTCAAGTCTCTCTAAATATCTCCCTAGGGTTCTTAGAATGCAAGACTTGTTTAAAGAACAAGAGAAAGTTGTATATTTATAGAGAGTAAAGAAAGGTTGGGTGATATGACAATTTTGTCCCAAATTTACTGGCCAAATCGGCTCCTTATTCTGCTGCCTGTGCCAGTAGAATCAAGGGTGCAAAAATGCACCTGACATACTGGTTGCAGTTCTGCACCCTGATTTTGCGGTTACAAGCCGTAGAAATCCGCCGTAGAGCATAACTTAATATTCGAGCGCACCGAAACACCACCAAACAATATCAAAACCTTTCATATGATATATTGTTGGAAAGGTATAGAGATCTAATTTCTATTGCAATTTATGGAATGACATTTTGATATCTATAAAATAATTTATGGTCAATTGAGTGACCAATGGTCAGATTTGGATAAAAGCTGTGATGCCCTGTTTTAGTGGTCACTTTGGAGATTTCAAAACCAATACAAAAGGTCACGAAATATTATGAATAATATACTGTTAGAAAGATATGGGTGTCTAGTTTGTCCTAAATTTTACGAAACTAAATTTAAATCTTTTTATAAAAAGTTATGGTCATAAGACCATACAAAGGTCAGTTTTTAAAAAAACATTTAAAACATTGAAATCCAATCTTTTGAAACTAGACACTTTACTCCAAACAACCAAACCAAAACTAACACTGATCCAAGAGAAGAATGAGACCTTCTCAAGTAATAAACCTTAGCACTAAGACATGCACACCATCGTGTAAGCGCGGATGTTTTCGATCACACAAATGGAAACGAATTACACCACACTTACTAACGTAAAGTGCAAGTGTAAGAAGTGAAAGTGTAAGAAGTGAATGTGTCCTAATGCCTAACATGTAACGGCATTGTCATTGAACAAGATGCCCTTAATTAAATGCATGAATAGAATTCATGGCTTTGCATTCTAATGCCTAAACATGTTATAGTATTTCAATGAACAAGATGCAATCATTTAAACATGCATTTTGAAACTTCATGGCTTTGCATCCTAATGCCTAAACATGTTTTGGCATTTCAATGAACAAGATTCAATCAATTAAACATCCATGAAGAGACTTCACGGCTTTACATCCTAATGCCTAAACATGTTATGGCATTTCAATAAAAAAGATTCAATCAATTAAACATCCATGAAGAGACTTCATGGCTTTACATCCTAATGCCTAAACATGTCATGGCATTTAAATAAACTTGATGCAATCAAATAAACATACATGAAGAGATATTCAAGAACATGAATGCACACATATAAAAACACACAACATACAAGAATAAGATATATGCATGAGATGTGTGTGTGTGTGCAACTAGATCTCTTCAAAGCAAGAAAGCACTACAATATACCCTTGGTGCTTCTTCTCTTGAGGTCTTGAGCGGGCCTGTTCAAAGGGGCTCATGATAAACTTAACTTGAAGAACCCTTGCTATAACAGTTGTACCACGCCTTTGTATGGATTTACAATGGACTCATTGATGCCGGTTGGATCTCATAGGCTACCAATAATAATCGAAGAAGCTTATATCCAACAGAACATAATGACAAAGTTTGTTGTAGTAGATACCCTTTCCGCCTACAACACTATCATAGGAAGACCCTTTCTGTCAGAAATTAAGGGAGTGTTGTCTATTTGCCACAATATCTTGAAGTTCCCCATTGAGACCAAGGTAGCATAAGTCCGAGGAGATCAACAAGTGGCTCGCATCTACTATATGGTGTCCACCAATCCTACCGCGCTAGCCAAGCAGTGCGCGCATGTGACCTATAAACTAAGTTATGAAATACCGAGACTAGGTCAATGCTTAATGGAAGAGGAAGAAGTGCCTAACATGTTCATAGACGATCCGGAAGAAAAAGAACGGGGACCCACGGAATAGTTGGAGGAGATGCCCATACGAAAAAATGACCTTTCCAAAGTGGTAAAGATAAGAGGAGCACTAGATAGCTGAGTCAGAGAGAACTTGGTGGGACTCCTCAAACAATACAATGACATCTTTGCTTTGAGCCACGACAAAATGCCAGGTATCCCTCTCACCTTTACTACCCACAGGTTAACAGTAGATGCAACCTCTAAACCAATCAAACAGAAACGAAGGCATTTTAACAGCGAGCGGAATGCCGCGGTTCAGGAAAAAGAAGACAAGCTCATGAAAGCCAAATTCATTAGGGAATGCCGATACCCCGAGTGGATAGCCAACGTAGTCATGGTTACCAAATCCAGTGGAAAATGGCATATGTGTGTGGACTACACCAACCTCAACCGGGCTTGCCCAGAGGATAGCTTCCCTCTTCCCAAGATCGATCAGTCGATTGACTCCACTGCAGGAAACAAACTTCTCAGCTTCATGGAAGCTTTCTCGGGGTACAACCAGATCATGATGCACCCCGCTAATCAAGACAATACCAGTTTTATCACTAGGCAATACATATACTGCTACAAGGTAATGCCCTTTGGACTTAAAAATGCAGGTGCCACCTATCAGCATCTTGTGAACCAGCTATACATAGAACAAATAGGAAGATCTATGGAGGTTTGCATAGATTACACGATCACTAAATCTTGGCAGATAGAGCAGCATCTAGAGGATTTACGGCAGACTTTTCAATTAATAAGAAAGAACCAAATGAGACTGAACCTGCCAACTACGCCTTCGAGGTACCTGCAGGAAAAATCATAAGGTTCATGGTTCACGAGAAGGGGATCGAAGCTAACCCAGAGAAGATCAATGCCATTTTGGACCTGGAATCCCCCTACTACCCTCAAACAGGCGCAAGGACTAACTGGCAGGATAGCAACATTAAACTGCTTCATATATCGATCTATAGATAAGTGCCTTCGTTTCTTTAAAATTATCAAACTAGGTAAGAAGATGAAGTGGGATCAAGAAAGTGAAAGGGCTTTCCATTCTTTAAAGTAATATATGGCTAGCCCTCCCTTACTAGTAAAACCTGGTCTAGGAGAAGAACTACAACTTTACTTTTCAATATTATAGACCACTGGGTTTTGGTTAAAGAATGTAATGAAGAGGCCTAGAGACCAGTCTATTACATGAGTCGTGCTCTAACCAAGTCAAAGAAAAATTACTCCATTTTGGAGAAGTTCACTTATGCATTAGTGACTGCAGCTAGAAAGCTTCGACCATATTTTCAAGCTCATACGATTGTGGTGGTCATTGATCAGTCACTGAGACAATTCCTCCATAGGCCCAACGTATCCGGTAGATTGGTCTTGTGGGCTTTGGAGCTCACCCAGTACGACATCAAATACAAGCCACAGACTACAATTAAAGCTCAAGCGTTATTAGATTTTATAGTGGAGTTCAGCATGACTCTAAATCCGGATACAACTGCAACCCCGGAGCCGGCTCTAGAGAACCTAGAATGGCCTGATAACTGCAAGACCTGGGTACTGTACACAAATGGGGCATTGAACCAATCAGGCTGTAGGGTAGGGATAATCCAAATCGACCTAGAGTGAGTTGAGTACAGTCACTGTTTCAGTTTTGAATTCAGAACCACCAACAATGAAGTAGAGCATGAAGCTCTGATAGTAGGACTGAAAGAAGCAAAAGAGCTAGGAGCAGATTTCCTTTTGGTCAAGAGTGATTCACAGTTGGTAATCAATGAAGTATCGGGATTATATCAAGCTAAAGGTGATAACATGGTAGCATATATGGCCAAGGTCCAGGAAGCTATGACAAGGTTCAAAGGTATGAAAATGGAGAAGATTCCCAGAGAGAAGAATCACAGAGCAGATGCCTTAACCAAAATTGCTGCAGGAGAAGAACAAGCACTGCCGAGAGGAGTACTAATCCAATTAGTACCTTAATCCAGCATTCCTATAGGAGCAGAGGTAAACCCGGTCAACCGGCTCCCTTGTTGGATGGATCTTATATCAGAATACCTCTAAAATTATACCCTTCCTACTGAAACGAATCAAGCACCCAAGCTCAAGAGGAACGCCACCTGGTATTGCTTGGTTGATGGTTTTCTCAATTGCAAAGGAAAGTCGATTCCTTTGTTAAGATGTCTACATCTGAATGATGCACATTGGGCACTCAACGAGGTACATTCAAGAGAATGTGGCAACCACGTATCAGGCGAGACTCATGCTTACCAAGTACCAGAATGGGTTATTTCTGGCATACTCTCCACCAAGATGCAAAGAAGTTCATATAATCTTGTAAACCATGCCAGAGGACAGTAAACATCCACCACCTTCCTTCGGAGAGGCTCTTCTCGATCAGTATATTATACCTTTTCGCCATTGGGCGACTCGACCTAATCGAGCCACTCCTGACTGCTCTTGGCCAAGCCAAGCATGTCATGGTTGCTATAAACTACTTTACCTGATGGGTGGAGGCAAAATTCCTTACCTAGATAACTGAGGCAAACACCACCAATTTTGTCAAAGAAAACATTGTATGTTATTTCGATACCCCGATGGCCATAATAACCGATATGGGTAAACAATTCGACAATGCCAAATTTTGACATTTTTGAGAGGAAAGGAGAATCAACCTCTATTTTACATCGATAGCCTATCCTCAAACCAATGGAGTGGTGGAGGCCACCAGTAAGACTATCAAGCAACTCTTGAAGAAAAAACTCCAACAGAAGAAAGGGAAGTGGGTTAAGGAACTTCCCAACGTGCTATGGGCATACCAGACAACTAAAATGATTGCAATCGAGGAAACCCCTTACTCAATAGCTTTTGGGACAGAAGCAGTCCTACCTATCAAGCACAAACTTACATCTTTTAGGGTCTACCAGTATGAACCTGAAGATAATAAGATGAAGTTAAGAGCTAACTTGGATCTTCTCGAGGAGAAGCAAGATAAAGCCCGATATTTTAACAAGAAAGTAAGGAGTCGAAGTTTCAAAGAAGGAGACTTGGTTCTTAGAAAAGTAACCCATAATACTCGAAGCAGATCAGACAGGATCTTAGCCCCTGACAAAGCCATTTTGCGAGTATATAAATCCACTTGTCAAAAACAATTTATAAAACCTCACAAAGCTGTAAATGATATGAAAGCACAAGTATGGCAGTAAGTGGGGTATCGTCCACAAGGATCACATTTAGTTAAAACTAATTAGAACCTAAGTAATATAAATGCAATAAAAGTAAATGGTTTATGATGTGAAAATGTGAATGAGCAAACACTATAAAATTACACTAGAAAGGTAACTAAAAATGAAATGCAAATGGATGTAGATAGATATGATGGACACTAAGGAAATGATGGACTAGTAAGCTAATATTGGGCAAATGTATACAACACGAAAATACACTCGTTTTAACAATCATAGTCAACCTAGGATGTATAGAGTTGGCTTTCTATCTCTAGCAAGGAGCAAACCTAAGATGTATAGAATTAGCCCCCTACTAGCAATCAATCTTTCCCGAGCAACCAATATAGGGTGTATAAAGTTAGTTGCTAGTTTCTGATCCTTACCATGAACGCTCACTATTTAAATAAGGCTCTACCGAGAATAAAGGTAGCCAACCTAGAGTGTATAGAGGAGGCTTCTAATCCTCTTACAAGAGTCGTCCTAGGGTGTATAGTGTCGGACTCTCGTTTGAGGTTAGGTGAAGAACGTGGTCATTGAGCCAAGATTCTGAAAATCCCATCTACTGGCATAAGCAATAAACAACCTAATAGAGTGTATATCAAGTTGTCTACACAAATAGAATCCAATAATAACTTGCAAAGAGAGTGAATCAAAGACAAGTAAATCAATGAAGACATTCATACTCATGAATAGAACTAATAAAGATAGAAATATAAATCAAATAGTGTTTATATACAAAAACCTAACATCAAACAAACTAATCCATCAACCCTTTAGAGGGGATTTAACCACTCATTACAATAATGAAAATAAGAGAAAGGATGGAGAAATAACCCATAGAGATCATCTCTTTCATACAAGTTCCCTTTAAGATGAGTGGATTGTGAATGAAATGAGAAGAAATGTATTCTTAGATTTAGATTACAATTTTCCAATTTTTCTAAGTGTAAAAGCTGCTTAAAAACGAAAACAACACTTTCTATTTATACTTCCTACGAAATAAGTTACAAAACTGCTGTAAAACGACACTAGATCGCGTCAAAGTGCATGTGAGAGTGCAGTTCAGGGACCCACACTCACCCGCACTTTAGTGAATCCTTTAACTTTTAGCTCTTTCGAAAGGGATAGAGTGCGGGTGAAAGTGCGGTTGGATGACCTACACTCTATCAAGTCTTCAACTGTCAGATCCCAGACCTGGGAAAGAGTGCGGGTGGCCGACCCGCACTCACCCACACTTTATCCTTCCTTCAGATATTTGATCTCAAGTTTTGGTGACAGTGTAGTTGGGAGTGTGGTTGGAACCCGCACTGACTTGCACTATTGATGCCTTTGTTGCCATTTGTCCAACTTTTCACTCCTTTTGGTCCCCTTTTCGTTCAAAAGTCTCGCAATACACTCTAAGCACTGAAAATAGATAAACACCTGCAATAACGAACATAGAACCCATAAGTGACATTAAAATGCAAGAAAAAGACACAAAGGATATGGATTTGGGGGGCCAAAATGTACAACATATTTGTTGCAATCAGCCCCCAACTAGGAAGGTCCTTACCTGATCAAGATGGTAGTCCATGGATGAGCTATCAAATTAGAAGATATGTATGGTTACCTGGTTGACCACACCTGGAATGCTGATCACCTCAAGAGGTTTTACCTTTAGCGGTTAGCAGGGATAAGGATTCTTTATTTTGTTTGGCTGGTATGACATCAAATGTATACCCCGATCTTTGCTTTGTATGAGTTTGATAATTCAATAAAGAAGTCAGTTTCTTCTCCAATGCTCATCTTGAACATTTCACCGTAACTAAATCACCTAAAGACTAGAAGAGTAATACAACACTCTTGATGCCCTGGATCGAGATGACCCCTCTAGGAGGATTGTCATAACTAAGAAGACCAGGAGAGCAATACAACACTCATAATACCTTAGAAAGGGACGACCCCTCTAGGAGGATCCCCATAACTAAGTCATCTCAAGACCAAGAAAACCTATACGACATTCTTGAAGCCTAGCTCGGGGAATACCCTCAACTGGGATAGATTTATCAAAGGACCAGAGTCCCTTAGCGGGATATCTAGCTTTTTGATTCGCCATGTGAAGAACCAGGTCGGGGAATACCCTCCACTGGGATAGATTTAACAAAGGACCAGAGTCCCTTAGCGGGATATATGACACCTTGATTCGCCATGTGAAGAACCAGGTTGGAGAATACCCTCCACCGGGATAGATTTATCAAAGGACCAGAGTCCCTTAGCGGGTTATCTGGAACCTTGATTCACCATGTGAAGAACCAGGTTAGGGAATACCCTCCACCGAGATAGATTTATCAAAGGAAAAAAGTCCCTTAGCGGGATATCTGACACCTTGATTCACCATGTGAAGAACCAAGTCAGGGAATACCCTCCACCGGGATAGATTTATCAAAGGACCAGAGTCCCTTAGCGGGATTTCTGACACCTTAATTCGCCATTTGAAGAACCAAGTCGGAGAATACCCTCCACCAGGATAGAGTTATCAAAGGATCAGAGTCCCTTATTAGGATATCTGACACCTTGATTCGCCATGCGGAGAACCAGGTCGGGGAATGTCTTCCATCGTGATAGATTTATCAAAGGACAAGAATCCATTAGCAAGATATCTGGCACCTTGATTCGCCATATGAAGAACCAGGTCGAGGAATACCTTCCACCGAGGTAGTTTTAATCAAGGAACCGGGGTCCCCGAGCGGGATACTTGGATTCCCTATTGTTGGTTGCCAGATAGGCAAACAAAAATGAAAATTATAACCTTGCAAGTGCACAAATCGTAAACGATAGCACAGTGGTTAAGCAAGGATCGTTCCCACAAATAATTAATTACCTACTAAAATAATGAGTTTATATCTAAGACACTCTAGGACTCTAATCTAACTAAATATATAAAAGAAAGACTCTAGCTCACACACACGAATGAGGGGGTTTGGTTTGATTAATAAACTAGAGAAAATTAAATAACAAGAAATAAAACACAGCAGAAAATCTAATGAGGAAAAATATATGGAAAAACACTAGTTAGGACCTCTTATCCATCACTAAACAATCATCCAATCAGTAGACAATAATCAAACATGATGAAGATATTCACGACAAGGTGATGGTGTCTCACTCAAGCCGTATGATTCTCTCTTAGTTGCCATGTAATTTGCATGATGTCTACATAAATACTTATATCTTAAATTATATCCTAGCATGGTATCTACTTAGATTTAATAATTGGAATTCATTAAGAACAAAGAGAATATGAATATCACATGAACCCTAGAACATGGTATCTATCATAGGTAATTCATGAATCAATTTCCCTTAATTGGACTTTATTTCAATCAATTGTTGCAACCAAGGATAGATTCGTATAGTGTTTGACTTGTATCCTTGCAACATAAATTATATAATAAAATAATTATGCTCTAAGGTGATCAATCAAAGAAACATAATAATAGAATGACAATTCTTATGGAGAAATTGAAGTCATCATGTATGGAAAAAAATACTTCATTAAACAAAACTTGTCTATGGAATTGAATTCATGTTTAGGGCTTCAAGTTAGCCCTAACTAACAAGAAAATTAGCTAGACATAAAAACTAGAAAAATAAATAAAAACATCTAATCTAAAGAAAGGTAGAAGAAGAGAATGTTACTTGAGTCTTCAATCTTGAACAATGAATCTCTCTCAACTTTGAAGAAGCTTTTGGTATTTATAGGTGTTTCCCTTGTAGATTCCCAATTTGCTTTGTTGTAGGAGACACATCAAGTAAGAAGATGATTTGAACAAGGAATGATAATTCTTTCCAAACTTAGGTCTCCTCTTTTGATGATTGACTCCTAATTTGAGTTAAGGAAGTTTCTCAAACATGTTATGATCTCTTGAAGTTATTAAGATTTAATATGAGAAGCTTTGGGACGAATCTGGCCCAATTCGGAGTTGAAATCCGCCAAAATTATGCACGACCGCTCCCTAGACAGCTACAGAGGCAAGTTGCCTCAACAGCTGCATAGGCAGTGGAATTCTTCTGCTATTTACCGTTTCCCGGACCGCTAACAATGCAATGTGCATGTTCGATGGTCTGGCCCGCGGTAGGCTTTTCCAGCTCTAACCTTCTATTACTAAATCGACCATAACCTCCTCTAGAAAACTCAGATAGACAAACCATAAAATGTACCAGAAAATAGACTTCCGGGGCTTTCTGAAAACATATAGATCTCAACCTAGTTCGATCTAAGGAGGGAGATATGGTCTTTACAAGTTGGATATGCTGTAGAGGCATTTCTCCAAACTTCACTAAAAATCATTTTTTTGTCATCAAACTCACTCCAAGAGCTATCTTCTACACAAACTCAACAAACACGTTAAAACATTCAATTATACTCAAGAACATAACATAAAACATAGGAACTAGGGTTCTCAAATATCAACATTTATCAACCTAACACCTATACAGGAGATACTAAAAAAATTGCAATATCTTCATAATTGGTCTGATGTGTCACTGGTTTGAAGTCCTTTACAAAATTTTCACAAAGTTTTACAGGGGGACTACCAACCAAGTTATTTGCAGAGAAAATTAGTTTTACAGTTGGTTACTCTACGCCCAGATAATAAAAATGGTGGGGGGGGGGGGGAGGGTAGGTTGACAACATACCCAAACAAATCCTGTATCAATATTTAGCAAGCATAAGTCAAACTATACCAGGCATACTAGATTATTGTCATGAAAGGTCCTACCACGACCCAGTAAAATGAGAAGGCAGGTACATTCACAAGAAAGAAGCATCCAATTGATCAATCAGAGTGCCTAAACCCCACAATCAGGCTACAAGATATGAATAATTTAAAAAACAAAAAACAAAAAACAAAAAAAAACAAAACAACAACAACAGAAGGATCAAGTAAATCATGAATCCTCTTCCTCTTCTATGGCTTCCTAGATGTAGGCCGGCTATATCAGCCTCTTTGATCCCTTTGGAATTGTATCAATGATATCGCCAAAAGGCCTATTGTCTTTGCTTCAGCCTTGAGTTCTTTTCCCTTCTTCTTCAGCATCGAGCCTTCAGTGCATCTTGAAGGCTGAACCTGCTTCGCCCACTCATGGGTCTTTGAACTAATCTTCCAATCACCAACCTATTTGTTGACTTTGACACCAATAGCACACTTGGAGACATTCTGGACGTGGCCACTGTGTCTTTGGGTACCCTTATGAATGGTACCATTAACCATGATAACTGCGGATTCGGCGGCCTAGAAAACCTTTAGATAGTTGGAGAGATGGGAGTATCTTGGCTTTATCCGGTAACTTCCGACGAAGCTCTCAGTCCTGTTATGGAAGCCCAACTCGATAAAAAGTTTCGTACTAGAACGACAAGGCCAGATCGCGATCGATCTTGACCTGGAATCACGGTTGCCATTGTCTTTCCACCTTACGCTCGAACATGATTCATCATTGAAATTAACATTTTCCATATCAAGAGAAGCACCAAGACTAACGGCAGAAATTGATAGATTCGCCATCAAAGGAGAAAGCTCAGGATGACCTTGCTTCTCCTTTTACAAATTTATGGAGTGAAAGATGATGATGAGAGACAGGGTTTTTTATAGGGAAAAATAGGTGAGTATCGGTGCGAGATAATAATGACTGGGAACTTATGGGTGACGTTTTCTAGGAGACGCACCAAAAAACGAACCCATTCAAGTAAGCTGAATAGTCATGACTCAACACACGAATCGGTGCATTAAATACAGGTGTACTAAGAGGAACATCCTTCTACAAGTTTGGAACTACCTAAGCAAAGATTTACGAGACGAAGGGCACCAGGTATCTCAATTTGCTAGTCATAGGGGACTAGCTACTGTGGTCTTTAATCCAGAATATCTAAGTACCTCGACTCCGTGAAAGTAAAGCCAGATCCCGATAACTTTCTAGGATCTCCCTTCAAATCAAGGCCCCTTATAGAGAAATCTTTATCAAGTTGCACAAGAAGAATACCACCCAGACCACTACTAGGAGGGAGGAAGATCATATAGAGCAAGGACTATGATCAATAAGTGTCCAGATATCAATTATTGTTAACTTTTGTCTAGAATATGAGCAAACCAACGAGTGAGCATATCAACCAAGTTATACCAAGTATGAGTAATATCAAGTGCAAGCAGGATAATACACAGGTCACAAACAAATGAAATTTTTTCTTAGATCAAACAGGGCGCCCAACCCCCGTTTCCGGGCTACAAAGAATATTTGATTAAAGTGATGAAAAGATCATGCACCGTCATGTTTCTCCCCTGTCTTGTCTTTTGGATTGACTACGCTTGTTTTTCCAACTACTGCAGTTCCAGCCTCAGTCAAAACCACCCCTGCTCCTAATACATCAACTTCAGCTGAAACACATTCCTTCTCCGTAGGAACAACCTCGCCAGACAAAACTACATCATGTATCTGGTCGTCTTGAGTAGCAGGAGGAACTTGAGTCTCCACAGCTTCTTCTATAAGGTAAATAGCTAGCGCAGTATTCTTTAGTTGGAAGGAGGGATCCACGATTGGAGCATTGTCTGTCTGAGTTTGATCATCATCAGAATATTAGGCGACCTTGGCTAAAATCATGCTTCAATCCTACCCAAGTGTAACTTGAGTGTCAAAATCAGTGGGGTGGACCTGAACCACCTTATAAAAAACAGTGAAATATCCCTGCTCAAAAGACTTATCCGCTAGGGTTTTCAGAGCCAGCACTGCATCCCGCAGATGGCGATTCTCCTCCACCAGCCCAGCTTTCTCCTTGGCCAACTCCTCCCGCTGAACTCTACGGCAGGCGGACTTAATAGTCTTCGTATCCAAGGCGCGTTTCATCCTCTCCAAATCCATTATGGCCTCTTGCCTACCCCGCTCAGACTCAGCAGCAAAATGGATCAAGGCATAAGTGGCTTCTTTGGACCGAGCTAGGTCCCTCATAACCTCTTCCAACTTAACAAGAGCTGCGATGTTAGCCTCCTGCAAAGTCTTCAGTTGTTGCCTCATTACTGTTGGTGGAATGGGAATGTTGAGGTCACTTGTGGTGCACCTCTGAGAGAGATTGTAACACTAAAAAAAAAGAGAAGCTTTGAACTTTATTTCTCTCTTGAAATTTTCTTACACCACTCCACTGATTTTACAACACAATCTGAGTCCCTTTATATAGGGAACTGAGATGAGATTAAAGACAAACAAAAATAAATGCAAAACCAGCAAATTCAAACTTGGTTGGAAGATGGCAGTTGGGAAGAAGGGAGTTGGGAGATGGTTGTTGATGAGTTTGGACGGTGGAGGATAGTCAACAATGTTGGCTTCTAGAAGTGGTTTTGCTGGAGGGTGGCTGACTTGTGGCAAGTTTAACATTCAACATCCCCCCTTAAACTTGACTCTCCATGCTTCTTCATACCAAGCATTGTCTTTAGTCTTTCAAACACATCATGTTTGAGCGACTTGGTGAAAATATCAGCAGCTTGATCATATGTCCTGCAAGAGACTAGTTCCACCTCTTTATACTTCACATGCTCTCTGATGAAATGATACCGCGTATCAATATGTTTGCTTCTTTCATGGAATATTGGATTCTTTGCTAGTGCAATCGCTGACTGATTGTCAATGTAGACCTCTGTGGGATTAACTTGTGGAAATCCCAAGTACTGCAACACATTCCTGATCCAGATACCATGACAAACAGCTGAGCAGGCAGCAACATACTCAGCTTCACATGATGACAATGTCACAATGGCTTGCTTTTTGGATGACCATGTGAACGCTGTATCTCCCATAAAATACGTAAAACCTGTGGTGCTTTTACGTTCATCCAGATCTCTTCCCCAATCATTATCTGAATAGCCAATCAACCTGCAATCTTCACATCTGGTATATAAAATACCATCATTAAGAGTACCTTTTATGTACCTGAGTATCCTCTTTGCTGCATTCAGGTGAGA
This sequence comes from Acer negundo, assembly GCA_035582765.1. Classification (NCBI taxonomy): domain Eukaryota; kingdom Viridiplantae; phylum Streptophyta; class Magnoliopsida; order Sapindales; family Sapindaceae; genus Acer; species Acer negundo. The sequence continues at coordinate 4,757,540 of CM069231.1, read as the reverse complement.
CTGGTCAGGAGTCTCCATGTATCTGCTGACTAGTCCAACTCCATAGAGTATATCTGGCCTGGTACACGTCAAGTATCTCAGGCTTCCAACCAAGCTCTTGAAATAGGTTGGATCAACATCTCCCTTTCATTCTTTCTTAACTCTAATCCTGTTTCTACTGGAGTTGTGACAGGATTGCATTTTTCCATACCAAATCTTTTCAGAATTTCTTTTGCATAGATACTCTGAGAGATGAAGATACCTTTTTCGCTTTGCACAACTTCAATACCGAGAAAATGAGCCATTAGACCAATGTCAGTCATCTCAAATTCTTTCACCATCCTCCTCTTGAAATCTTCAAACATGGCTGGATTGTTGCCGGTGAAGATCAAGTCATCAACGTATAGGCATGCGTATAACAAGCTTCCGTCAATCTCCTTCTTCATATATAGTGCATGCTCATACGGGCATTTCTCAAATCTGTTCTTTTGGAAGTAATCATCAATCCTCATATTCCATGCACGAGGCACTTGCTTCAAACCATATAAGGCTTTCTTCAGTCTGCACACTTTATCTTCTTTTCCTTTCTTCACATATCCAGGTGGTTGTTCCACATAGATTTCTTCTTCAAGAAAGCCATTCAGGAATGCTGACTTTACGTCAAGTTGGTAGATTTTCCAACTTTTCTGGGCTGCTAATGATATTAGCAATCTGATGGTCTCTAGTCTGGCAACTGGCGCAAAGACTTCTCCGTAGTCAACTTCTTCCTTTTGTTTATAGCCTTTTGCTACAAGTCTTACCTTGTATCTCTGGACTTCTCCTTTCACATTCCTTTTGGTTTTGTAGACCCATTTCACTCCAATAGCTTTCCTGCCTTTTGGGAGATTAGTCAACTCCCACGTCTTGTTCTTCTCAATGGATCGAATCTCATCATCCATTGCACTTCTCCATTTTCCTTCTTGGTTAGCCTCTTCAAGGCTAACTGGATCACTTGTCATCAGCAGACAATACAGAGTAAGATCTTCTTCCATCTGTTCTGTATATTCATACAGGTCTTCTAGACTGCGTGTTCCTCTAGGCCTCATATCTGAGAAATCACAATCAATTGGTAATGGAGTATCATACCTTTGTGGTGAAGGGGAACCACGTTGAGGTGTTTGCTGATCTCTGGGTGTTTGTGTCTCTGTAGCCACTTCTCTTGTCTCTTCTTCAGGTATCAACTCCGTGCTTCTAGAAGCTTTAATTTGATCCCAATTCCAGGATTCATTTTCTTCAAAAATGACATCTCTGCTGAAGATTACTTTCTTGGTGGTGGGGTTATATAGCCGATAACCCATAGTTCTGTCACCGTATCCAACAAGGATACACTTCTCTCCTTTATCTTCAAGCTTGGTTCTTCTCGCTTCTGGGACTTTGATGTAGGCAATAGAGCCAAAAACTCTAAGGTGGCTGACACTTGGTTTGTGAGTGCTCCATGCTTCGTGCGGTGTCTTTGTATCAAGACTCTTCGTAGGACATCTGTTTTGTAGATATACCGCACACAAGACTGCTTCAGCCCAAAAACTTTTAGGCATGTTTTTATCCTTTAACATGCTTCTGGCCATGTTAAGGATAGAAGCATGTTAAAGGATTGTTCGATTCTTCCTTTCAGCTACACCGTTTAACTGAGGAGTATAAGCTGGTGTAAACTGATGTCTGATTCCTTGTTGCTTTAGGAACTCCTGGAAAGCACCTGCAGTGTATTCTCCACCTTGATCTGATCTCAATGATTTGATATGATAGCCACTTTGCTTCTCCACAAGAGTTTTGAACTCTTTAAAGTAGCCAAACACTTCAGACTTCCTTTTCAGAAAACAGACCCAAGTCTTCCTGCTGTAGTCGTCAATGAATGTAAGGAAGTATTGATTCTGTCCATTTGATACTGGCGTCAATGGACCACACACATCTGTGTGAACGAGCTCAAGTGGCATAGTTGCTCTCCAATTTGCCTCCTTTCCGAAGCTATTTCTGTGTTGTTTGCTAAGAACACAGCTTTCACACATCTCATTTGGGTGAGGATATTTGGCAATCATTTCACCATCTTCTTACTTCCCAGTTGCTTTAAACTTTCAAAATTGAGATGTCCATACCTGAGATGCCACAACTAGTCTTTGTTGTTGATGATGGCTGTCAGACACTTTGGCGTATCATGATGAATTGCGAGAGGAAACATCCTATTCTTCGTCATCTGGACTCGAGTAACCAGCTTTCCTCGAGCATCTGTGATAGTGAGTTGCATATTTTGAAGACTAATGTGATAGCCTTTCTCCAAGAGTTGTCCGAGACTTAGGATGTTTGTCTTCATGTCTGGAACATAATAAACATTGGAGATGAAAGCATGATCTCCATTCTTCTGCTTTATCATGACATCTCCTCTTCCTTGGACAGAGATTTTAAAGAGGTCACCAAATGAGATTTCTCCATGAACTTTCTCATCAAGTTCAGTGAACAAGTCTTTTCTGCCAGTCATATGGTTGCTGGCTCCAGAGTCAAGAAACCACACATCTTGATTTTGATAGGTTGAGTTGTGTGCCATTAGCATCAACGATTCTCCTTCAACCTGCTCTTTCTCTACAAAGTTAGAACTTTCATTTACTTCATTTGGGATACCTCTACACTCGTTGCTACAGTGCCCATATTTGTGGCAATTATAGCATTGAACGTTTCTTTTGTCAACGTTCGGACGGTAGTTGTAACCGCCTCTTCTTCCTCGTCCTCGTCCTAGTGAGACATGGTTTTGTTGTCCACGTCCTCCTCTACTTGCATCTCTTCCTCCTCTGCCTCTACCTTTGGTTTCAACATTTCCAGAACCTCTTCCACGAGATCCTCTACCTCGTTCTCTTCCTTGTTGTGAGGTCCCCCCTTGCTCATATCTTTTTTCATAGAGGGATAACTTTGACTTGATAGCTTGCTCCAATACTCTGTCGTCACTTCTTCTTATGACTCTCTGCTCATGGGCTTGCAATGAACCCACCAGTTCTTCTACAGACATCGTCTCCAGATCTTTTGTTTCTTCAAGGGCCACCACTATAAAGTCAAACTTTGGATCCAATGATCGTAAAATTTTCTCCGAAATTCTCATGTCATCGAGATTTTCTCCATTTCTTCTTAGCTGATTTGCAACAACCATGACTCGTGTATAGAACTCTGCAATGGATTCATTAGATTTCATTCGTAAAGATTCGAACTCACCTCGTAGAGTTTGAAGACGGATCATTTTCACTTTGTCAGCACCTTTGTAGGTCTTGTGAAGGGTGTCCCAGACTTCTTTCGATGACTTGGAGGAAGCTATAAGCTCGAACGTGGGTTCGTCTAGTCCTTGATAGATTATGGACTTAGCTTTACAATCCTTCTTTCGATCGGCTCTGAGAGTTGTTGTCTGAGCTTCTGTCATGGTTCCTTCAGCTTCTTTGGATGCGGGTTCTGTGTATCCATCTTCCACAATGTCCATAACATCTTGAGAACCTAGTAGGGCTCTCATTTGTATGCACCAATTGTCATAGTTGTCTTTGGTGAGTTTCGGGATGACAACTTGCGCGTTTCCGTTGGCCATCGAGCTTGAACTACTTAGAACACTAATCTAGAGTCTGAATTTTGCAAAAAATGAGTGCACGGTTGCGTCCGGAATGGTCTAAAACCTTGGAAAACAGTCCGGGTTTGTCAAAAAACGAGTTCGGAAGTGTCTGAAACGGGCGGTCAAACTTTGTGACAAAAGTCAACCAAGATAGCGGAATATTCCTTTTCTGACGGAATATTTCAGACGGACTAACGGCGTTAGTGATGTCAGCAGCACTCACGGACCGGGTCAGATAATCGGGTCGGATCAGGTGACGGGTCGGACCGGTTCTGGTCAGGTTACGGGTCGGACTTCGGGTCGGACCCTGAAAATCGGGCGAGGAAGACGACCGGCGCGTGACGGTGACGCTCCGGACTATTGGCTGCGCGTGGACGGCGCGTGGGTACACTCTCCAACTTCAAACGGCGCGTGACACCTCTTTTTAACTCCGATTTCGATGAAATTTTCACCGATGCACTCCTTGAGAGGAATAGAACACACCGGTATGCTCAAATTTATATTTTAAGCACTTTGATTTCTGGGCCAATTTGGTTTTGGCCTCTGTTCTTCAAGTTTCCGGCTCTCCTGGGCTCTGATACCACTGTTGGTGGAATGGAATGTTGAGGTCACTTGTGGTGCACCTCTGAGAGAGATTGTAACACTAAAAAAAACAGAGAAGCTTTGAACTTTATTTCTCTCTTGAAATTTTCTTACACCACTCCACTGATTTTACAACACAATCTGAGTCCATTTATATAGGGAACTGAGATGAGATTAAAGACAAACAAAAATAAATGCAAAACCAGCAAATTCAAACTTGGTTGGAAGATGGCAGTTGGGAAGAAGGGAGTTTGGAGATGGTTGCTGATGAGTTTGGACGGTGGAGGAGAGTCAACAATGTTGGCTTCTAGAAGTGGTTTTGTTGGAGGGTGGCTGACTTGTGGCAAGTTTAACATTCAACAATTGCTAGATTGAATTTAAAAGCCTGCAACAAGAAAAGAGAAGTAAGAACCTACCTAAAAATCAGCTAGGTAAGAAAAAACGTCCGGAAACAAACCCCAACAAGGAAAGAAGCTCCTCTTACGATAAGAAGGTCCCCAAGCATGGCGACCATAACATCAGGGCTAATACTAGAACAAGCAACCGTAAAGCGGGATATCAACTTCTACCAGCTATTATCCATAGACCCCGATCCAGATGGTTGGCTAGCAGGAATCGCTGAAACCATATAATCTTTCTCCTTTTCCACCTTAGATCGTTGCGGGGTAGGTACGATTAGAAGAAAGAGAGTAGATGGAAAAGTCGCTGCTAGGGACTCAGTAGTAAGAGCAGTTGAGACCCGCTTCTTGGTCTGAATAGGTGACCCTCGTACCTTGGCACCTCTTGATAACATGGCTTTCATGGAGATGCGTGCAGGAACTAGATCGGACAGCGAAATAGGAAGGGGCAGAGGTGACCCTTTTGAAGTTGATGAGGGATAGTTGTAGGCAAATCAAAGCTAGCACCAGCACCAACACTAGGATCAATATCGATATTAGGAGAGAGAGGATAAGAGTCAACAGGAGAAGAAACTTGAAGCTCTTGTCTTGTAGGAGCAAAAAAGGAAGGCGGAAGAGGAGTGGCAGATACTCTTAGAGCAAAAAAATAAGAGTCAGACAAGGGAGAAAAGAAACAAGAAAGAAAAGCAGAAGGGAAGAAAATCACATACCTAAACTTGCGATAGAAATCCTAAGGTATCACTCCAACCTAACACCCTCGAAAGGATCATAGTCGGGGTACTCAATGTTTATGAAATCGCGGTCCATAATCCTTTGAAAGATGCCTAGGGACTTAGAGGAAATATTTCCTTAATCCCATTTGTCCTGCCTTGTAAACTAAATAGGGACTAGGTACTCGGTCCTGCCAATATGCACATAATGGCCTCAGTTCCCTCTTACCACGATTCACTCATCTTTCAAACTTTTGTTGAACTTGATATTGGTCCCGAGGACTACAAAATTTGCGGAGTTAAATGCCCTCACATAGAACTGTCCTTTAGGACCAAGCCCCATGGTAGCTACTTTGAAGACACACCGCAACTCGTCATAACCCAACTCCCTCTCTAAAACCATCCCTCTCACACAATTTTTATCAAAGCACCAAAAAAGCAGTCAAATGTTTTCAGTAACCCGGCGAGATTTGTAGAGGAGCCAGCCCGAGAGCCACCAACGCCTTTCGAAGAGTAAGTTGGAAAGGTAGTCTGACCCCGCACTCAAACGCAACTACATGAATAAGTAAGGTACCGGTAGGATGGTTGCATACTTCTTGGTCCTAACAAGGTAGGGAGAGGGAAATACTATCCGGAATCCGATAGATCAACCTTAAGCGCTATAGATCCTTTCTGAAACAGACGGAGTCTGGAACGAGCCGGTAATCGAAGGCAAGATTAAGAATCTCACTTCCCACCAGTGGGTTCCCCACCTGAACCACGTTCTTATCTTCCTCCTCCTCGTCAATAATAAGAACAAGATCCAAGGGATTATTTTGAAAACCCGATCCGATTTGAGGGTTCCGGTTTGAACGACGGCGCAGAGAGACTGCAGTACTCTCCCCAACTTCTTAGACGAGTTCCCTCTTCCTTTTGAGCAACATATGGTTGTCACCCAATTGAATCCTGGAAAAATCAAAATGAGCTTCGATACTATTCAAAGACTGTGGTAAAGTGGGATTAGGGTTTTGTGGGTATGCCATTACAGAGAAGAAGAAAAGATGATAATTCAGGAAGAATGAAGACTTAAAAGAAGAGAAGGTTGATTTCTCGATTTCTCGATTTTGATGTTCTAAGGAGGCGTGAATGAATGAAAAATAAAAAGAGGGTATTTATAGGCGCTTAGTGGGTGATTACCGGAATAGAAAAGGAAAACCACCATCAATCACCGGGAACGTGCAGGAGACGGTTTAGAGTAAATACTGCCAAAAATGGCTCGTTTCAACTTGAAAAGAAATCTTCAGTCGACACCTGGTTAAAGCATTTAATACTTGTGTATCTAAGAAAAATTGCCTCTCGGATAGTAGGAATCTAGCCAGACATGATGCATAACCAGGCGAGGTGTTAAATCCTTCAAGCAAAACTAAGAATCCTGACTCCAACCCTGATCTAGATACCGATTTTCAAGGCAGGGGGGACTTCCGTTAACCACCAAAATTGGCTAAGGACCAAAGAAGAATTCTCCACCCAAAAATCAAGGAGGAAGTGCTTTAGCAGGTAGCATCCGGATACCTCTTGAAGAGAATCTGAGCCAACATATCGAGATATATACTTAGGAGAAGCAAGGTCATAAGCATGAAGGTTCCAATCCTACAAACCACGATACACCTTCCTAGCATCCCGCTCCCCCGTGGATTGGGTATCCCGCATCTATATGGACGAGGTATCCCACTTCTCCATAGGCCAGGAACCCTGCCACCATGTAGCCCTAATACCTCTCCACATCATTAACTAGTGTCTTAAAACCGGGGTAACCAGGGAACCAATGGAAGTCATGATATAGCAAGAAAAAGGGAATCGGGGTACCCTAACACCTAAATACCCCGACACCGTAAAGAACTAGCTCGCCAAACAGCTCAAGTATCAGGTAAGGATGCCACCATGGTTTAAAGCTACAAAGAAGAACATTAAAGCGCCAGTGTTTTTGTCATTGAAAAGGAGGACTCATTCCCGCCATTTAAGAGTCATATTTTAAAGCAGTTTCTACCAAAATCCACCCAAAAAAGAATCACTAGATTTTAGGGATTGGATTCTGGACGATATCTTCGTTTATCACCAAAGGAAAGTCCCATAATTGCTGAAACCCTAGACCGAAGTTATAAGAGTGCATGGCAAGTAATGGGACCTTTATATATATGACATTATACTCAACTATGAGGAGATCGATTCTTTCAAAACCCTAAAGACTTAGCTTTTTTCTACATATCGACATGCATGAGATCTCTACCGCCAACTGTGTCAGACTTTGCTTATAGTGACCAATAGAAAATATTCTTGAATACTGTATCTACATTACGCAAAGCCATTTGTTGTATTTTTCTCCTTCATGATATAATACGATCGATTGTCCTATTGTTTTAACCCTCTTTGTATTGAATTGTGCTTATTGGAAATCATAGGTATCGAACTACGTGATACCCCTCCGACCGTGGTCAATTTTGATCGTGGTCCATTAAAGTCGTTAATTGTAAATCCACCTCGTTGGTAAATTTCGGTTAACATAAATATATATAAAAAGAAAGAAAAAACGCTTAAACACGCGTTTTGTGTCGTTATCAAATTGCAAATTGAAAATATGTTTATTAGATGTCCTACGCAATTTGCTCTAAAGTTTTGAAAACTAGTAAAACGGTAAGCAAGAGTATCATCCACAGAAAGGTGTCATTCGTCGATCATTTCATGTTTTAGTGATTATTAAAGAAATGTAAATTAGAATTTGGCAAGGGCGAGAGTGGTGTGTGTGAAGTGCAAGCATATGGAGTGTGTGTATGAGAACTAGAGCAATGGAAGGAAACAAAACAAGAAAGAGAACATGGAAGGATGAGAATGGTAATTAAAAGGCTAAATGCAACTAGGTGACTGCCTTTGTAAATTGAGCTACTCCAAACTACATTAATTTACTTCTAAAGGCAAGCACCTAAAGTTATGGAAATATGATGGATAGGAGAGATGTAAGAAAATGAACACAAGAGGTACTCATGACCACTACAACATTCGTGCCACCTATAATAACTAACCACAAAGACACTTCTAGCATAAGTTCAACCTAGCATTTGATACGACCTCTAATTATGGAAGTGGGGAGAGTCGTCTAGTCCTCGATTCCTACTCGTCGAGGGTATATTGCACGAGAAACAACCAAGGGTAGCATAAGCGTATATTTAAAGGATCAATTATCAATCTCTACTCAACTATCACATGTAAGCAACAACCATATAATGGTAGCATTAAGTATAAATTCGGACCCTCGATTATTACTCTCCGAGGGTATATCGTGTGAGCAATGACCAAAGGTCGCAAAGCATGAAGGTTTATAGAACCAAAATCCACAATGACATGGTATATACTCATCATGAATTTCACCACAAACAATTAAAAGGCACTTAAATCAATCCAAAACATGCATTTTGAATTATCAACCAACACATATCCAATCATGGGATGTTCAATTAAACTATTCCTAAATTACATTAATCTACTCTTAATCCCAATTATGAACACATATCAATTTCTAACCTACATGCCATGAATGTAAAGACAAGAGATATCCCTAAACATGATTTAAGAAAGGGTTGTCATGCATACTAAACACAAGTCAAGAATCAATATAAAGCAATTGAATGAGACAATCACAAGAAGCAATCAATTACAAGTCAATCAAATAAATGGAACAAAATGTTAGGTTCATATATTTCCCTCATGGGGACACACATCAAAGAAAGAAATAACAAAAAGAAGAGTCAAAAGAAGAAACCTAATTTTCATCTCGAGTCTCCATCCTCTATTGAAGCTCATTCTCCTCATAGACAAGGCAGGGTGGCTCTTTCCTCTTGAATCTCCTCCATAGATAGGTGGTGATGGCAGAAAGTGGTGGTGGGGAGGCATCCATTGAGGAAAACCTCCATGGATGCTTTAGAAGGCTTTTTTCTCTTGATTTGGTTAAGGAGATATGGTGTAGAGAGATTGCAGTGTTCTAGGTGTTGGTTGTTAGGGGATCCGTTTTTAGAAATCAGAAAGATGTATTTATATGGTTTTTAAAATTAGGTCTGAAATGCTGATGTGGCGAAGTCTGATAAGCGTAGAGTGTGGGTTGTGCGTGGGTAAACCACCCGTGCAGTACCCACACTATGGCATTTCTTTCATCTGATCTGCTCTCTTGTCTGACATTTGTGTGGGTAGTGTACGGGTAAGGAACCTACACAGTACCCGTGCTTTGGGCATCAATAGGGACATGTTCTCTAGTGAGAGGTTAGTGTACGGGTGAGGAGCCTCACACTGAACAAAACTTTAAACCTTTTCTCCTAATGTGCAGGTAATGTGCGGGTAAGGTACCTGCGTAGTACCTACACTTTCGAACTGCTGATTCCTCTTTGTACCATTTGATCCTTTTAAGCATGAAAGTCCCGATTTTCGTTTCCAACACTCGAAATGCACCGATTGCCTGCAATAACAATAAAAGAGCCCATAAGACACACAAAATCACATGAAAATGAGTCAAAGGACAAGGATATGAGGGCCAAAATATAGCACAATTTTGGCACGATCAACGCTCGAAGTCTCTGGTTTGGTATGGAGCTTATCCAGCAAAGCACTCCCGGTTTCTAGTAGCAAGTCATTCACTAGGTATGTAATGCAAGGACAAAATATCTTTCATAGGGTTAAGTGATGTATGTACATGTATTTCTTTTTGGCAGTTTTCCCTACATGCCAAGGAAGAGGATATGTTGCTACCAGTGGTCAATAATTGTACACAAGGCATTGGTCATAAAGTGATGCAAGGTATATGATGGACAATGATTTCGATGGCTAACAAATCCTTGGTAATCTAACATGAGAATTGCATCACAGTTTTAGCAAGTTATTTCGACAGTGGTCGGGATCATTTCAACGTATAGATCGTGGTTTTTTAAGCGATGTAATTTCCAATGACTAACGGTGTAGGGTGCGGCTGGCCAGCATATGACCTGAACCTTAGTCAATCATACGCATGCGTGGAACGAGGAAATCTTCAGTTAAAAAGGAAATTGTTCTTTTGGGAAGTTCTTATGCTTAATGGAAAATGAATACTCTTGACAAAAAGACTTGTCATAAAAGGAAATAATATTTTTGTGAAACAAGTTTGGTATGTTTAGGAGTAGGATTTTTTTTTTCATCTTAAACTCCCTGTAACTAGTATAAATGGACCTTGTAATTAGGTTATTTGGTGTGGAGCAAAATGAACATAATGTAACATCAAAAAGAGTGGGTAAGATCCGGGGGAGATCCTAGGGAATATCCGTGGAGGGATCCAGGGAATATTAGTGGATCAAGTTAGAGATCCATGGGTGATATTCAGAGGAGACCTACGGGATACTGGGGGATATTGGGGAGTTCTTAGTGAGGATCTTGTGAGTGTCGTGAGCTGAGAGTCATGATGTTTAGCTCGGTTGTTAGCTTAGGGACTTAGTGAGGCTCTATGGTTTGAGGTTGAGGTGTGAGTGAGAATCCTGAAGTATATGGTTGTAATAATTTATCATATAGTGAAATATTCTCTGTCGTCATGACGGCCCGTGGTTTTTTCTTTGATTTAGGGTTTTCCATGTATATCTTGTGTTGTGTGATTGTTTATTCTCTCTCGTTCTATTTTTTTGCAATAGACATTAATTGCTATGAGTTATGGGCAAATATTAGACATGTCGCTTCTACGTTCATCTGTTTTAATCCCTAACATAGATAGCTTGAATCGTGCATGGAAGGGGATGCCTAATGCACTGGGTTAAAACTTAAAAGTTGAAACAAATAACGATGTGTATAATATTAATCTAGAGGGGGGTGGATAGATTATTTCCGATTTTACCTTAAATTTCGATAACAGTCAATGTTTCGAAAATACCCCTAACTAGTCACAATAATATCACAAATGTAATATATACGGAATTTAAATAACAAGTGATATTTACGTGGAAACCCTTTCGGGAAAAAAACCACGGGCTGTTATGTAAGCCACACACAAACCTCGAATCCACTAAATGTGATAAAGATTACAACCTAATCCAAGAAATAATCACACACCTACCTAAACTCGGTATGAGTTGACCTAGTCCAATTGCTTGCGATCTAAGCAACCTACTTCCAGAAGCTACACATAAGACTTACTTCTCAATAAAGAGATAAAATGTGCTAAGTGAATATATGATGATATTGAATGAACAAACAAGGCTATGGAACCTTAGATGCTTATCTAGGATGATGAATATGAAATAAAAAGCAATCTTAAATATCAATAGCTAAATGACATGTCAAATAGCTTAGCAATCAAGATTAACCACAACCTAGAAAGCTATCATAATACAACACTGAATCATTTCATCACAAACAATCTCTATCTTGTATCTAGCATGTGTTCTAAAAACATACAAGTGAATAGAGAGAAGACTTATTAAGAAAGACACTAAAATTAGATGAAGTTAGTGAGATTCTTACCAAGCAAGATGTGATGATGCAAAACCATGCATGGATACACTCTATGTGAGCATAGATGATGCAATATGAAGTTTGATACAAAAAGGAAAAGCTTTGAGTGATTAAAGGTGAGTTCTTGAGGAATTTTGGCTCTTAAAAATTGTTCTAAGAGAAAAATATGCTTTTGGAACTCTTGGGGATGACCTAAAGTGAAAGTGGGATATTTATAGGCTCTCAACAAAACTGCAGTGTTTTGGACTTTCACGCAAGGCGAACCGCCGCGGTCGTTAACTGTCGCGGTTGGGTCAACCGTGGCACAGAGATTGTATCTCTGTCGCTTGAGTTTCGCGGTTGATCCAACCACGACACTTCAATCGTAGCAGAGAAGGGACATCTCTGTCGCTAGCATGCCGCGGTTATCCAATCGCAGTAGAGAAGGTCAATGCCTTCTCATGCAACTTCTCACACATAGATCATGCAATATGTGCAAGTGAGTGAATGCATCCTAATGCCTAACATGTTATGGCATTTAACTAGCAAGAAGCAAACAATTAAACATGCAAGAAGAGAGATTAATGAACATCAATGCACAAAATACAAACACACACAGCATACAAGAAAAGACATGTGCATGGGTTATGGGTGTATGCAACTATCTCTTCAAAGCAAGTAAGCACTTAGAAATTTACCTTTAAAGTGCTTGATCTCTTGAGGTCTTGAGGTCTTGAAAGGGACTTTGAGCTTGAATCTCAATCACCTAAACTACCATTGCATTCAAACCCCAATATGTGGTTTGTCCACGAAATAAGCCAATCAAAATAGGAGAATCCTTACAATCTCCACCTTCGGTTATTTTGTGACAAAACCACCACTCATATTGATTCCTTACAACAAAATAGAAACTACTGGACAACAAGATATTCTACAATGCAAAGAGATAAGAAAGTAAAAAAAAATTCAAGTATTCCATCTCTTATAGAATTATCAACCCTTCAAAACAAAGTTTCTACACATTCTAGCTCAATGAAATGTGAGATTAATCAAGTGTGAATATAAACAAGCATTTGCATTCTAAGGAATTTTAGCACAACATCATGCAATGTATGTGAATGCAACGCTCCCCCTCAAAGGGTTACTCCCCCTTAATATGTATTCTCCACAACTTGGTACCTCTTACCATGTAACCCCTTACCACATCCTACTCCCCCTTTTTGTTATGAGATCGGCAAAGGAGTATTCCCCAAACGGGTCACTTGTAGCAAAGAGAGACAAGAGTATACATGTCATTTGCATAATCATATAAAACACTTTATGCAACTCAATCAATTTGAGATACACAAGAAGATTTATTTTCATTGAAAATGTGTGATTAAAATGCTTTGCATGCATGACATATTGCATTCAAGTCCAAAAATCAATGGAATTTGGCAAAGCAAAATGACATAGGTTTCCTATAAGAATTCAAGCAAATTTCACTATTCATCATGAATAAAAGCAAGGATATAGAGAATTTATTGATTTCAATTTTAGAGAACTATATCCAATTTTATAAGCGAAACATGTCATGAGTAACTTTGCACCCTATTTGATTTTTCCGGATAAGATATATGTATGATAGTAGACATGTTCAACAAATAAAGAAAGAGAGACATTTTGATTTTCATTTGAGTCTCATTTGCTTTTTCACACATTGATTTGCATTTAAGAATTGCAATCATTAAATTATGCTTTTTCATATTGAGCATGTTAATAAAAAGAATCATCAAATTATGCTTTTTCACACTTATAGATAAAAACATATCAACATATGTGCAACCAAGATACTCAAGCAATTAAAAAAGAAGCATAAAAATTTTCAAATTTTTGCATGCAACAAGTATACAAGTGCTCTCTTTGCTTAAGTTCCCCATATGGGGTCAATCACCTAAACACATCACTCCACAAGACATATCCCAATAGATCTATTAAGTGTTTTAAATCGAGTAGAATCTAAGGGTTTAGTAAATAAGTCCACTAGTTGATCATTACTACCTACATGCTCAAGCACTGTGCATTTATTTTCAACAAGCTCTCTAATGAAGTGATGACGGATGTCAATATGCTTAGTCCTAGAGTATTAATAGCACAAATATTATCACAAAAGAGAGTGAGTGTACCTTGGTTGAATCCGTAGTCTACTAGCATTTGCTTCATCCATAGGAGTTGTGTGCATCCACTCCCCGCGGCTATGTACTCGACCTCGGTCGTGGATAAGGAAATCGAGTTTTGCTTCTTGCAAAACCAAGACACCAAGTTGTTGCCTAGAAAGAAGCAACTGCCCGATGTGCTCTTTCTATCATTCCAATTACCTGCCTAATCCGCATCACTAAAGCCAACCAAACTAGCATTAGTGTCAAAAGAGTACCAAATCCCATAGTTAGTTGTCCCATTCACAAAGCGAATAATTCTCTTAACGGAAGAGAGATGGGACTCCTTAAGATTTGCTTGGTACCTAGCACACACACCCACACTAAAGGATATATCGGGCCGACTTGCGGTCAAGTAAAGCAAGTTTCGAATCATGCCACGATATAGAGTTTGTTCCACACTTTTTCCACTAGCATCCTTGCTTAGCTTCAAAGTGGTACTCATGGATGTATCACAATGTTTGGCATTTTCTAGACCAAACTTCTTCACTAGGTTTTTGGCATATTTGGCTTGGGTTATGAAAATCCCATCATTTAATTGCCTAATATGCAAACCTAGGAAGTAACTTAGCTCACCAATAAGACTCATCTCAAATTCATAAGACATAACTTCAACAAATTGTTGGACTTTGGTGTTGTTGGTAGAGCCAAAAACAATGTCATCGACATAGATTTGAGCTATAAATAACTCATCTTTGTTTCTCTTGATGAACAAGGTCTTGTCAACACTACCCCTTGTGTAGTCATTGTCAACTAGAAATTGAGTGAGGCACTATACCAAGCCCTCAGTGCTTGTTTCAACCCATATAGTGCCTTTTTGAGGCGATAGACATGGTTGGGGTGGTGAGCATCGACAAACCCCTTTGGGTTGTTCAACAAACACTTCCTCTTGCAAGAAGCCATTGAGGAAGGCACTATTGACATCCATTTAGTGCAATTTAAACTTGTGCACACAAGAAATGGACAAGAGAAGCCTAATAGACTCTAAACGGGCAACGGGAGTAAATGTCTCCTCAAAGTCAATACCCTCAATTTGAGAGTACCTTTATGCAATAAGTCTAGCCTTGTTACGCACTATGTTGCCATCTTCATCGGATTTGTTCCTATAGATCCACTTGGTGCCTATCACATTTGTGCTTTTAGGCCTAGGAACTAGAGTCCAAACCTCATTCCTTTCGAATTGGTTTAGCTCTTCTTGCATGGCAAGAACTAAAAACTTATCATTTAAGGCATCATCAACCTTTTTGGGTTCAATTTGAGAGGTGTAACAAGTGTAGCTAATAAGATTAGCCAATTGACGTCTAGTCCTAACACCCTTATTCACATCTCCAATGATGTGATCTTTATCATGGAGCTTTCTAACCGATGGAGTGGGTTCATTAGAGTCCAAAAGAGGGACTCTATCTAGAGGTTGAGTTACCTCTTCATGTAGGTTAGATGTCCCAACATTGGGAGTCTCCACAACTTTCTCCAAAGGAGAATCATCTACAACAACAACCTCTTCTTCATGGTTACTAGTCTTAAGCCTTTCATCATCAATGACAACATTGGATGATTCAATGACACTTAGAGTTTTCAAATTGAAAACTCTATAGGCTCTACTATTCAGGGCATAGCCAATGAATATACCCTCATCACTCTTAGCATCGAACTTGCCAAGTTGATCACGGTCATTCAAAATGTAGTATTTGCTTCCAAAAGTGTGGAAGTAGCTAACATTTGGTCTCTTACCTTTCCATAACTCATAGGAGGTGTGTTTTTTGTTCCGGAACTTAGGAAAACTCTATTCCTTATATAACAAGTTGTATTGACGACTTCGGCCCATAGGTTCCTAGGAACATTGTTGCTTAGCAACATGACATGGGCCATCTCTTGAAGGACCCTATTCATCCTCTCAACAACTCCATTTTGTTGAGGTGTCCTAGGATCAAAAAACTCATGGGAGATGCCTACACTATCACAATATGTTTCAAATGAAACATTCTCAAATTCCCTCCCATGGTCACTTCTAATCCGTTGTATGCTTTTAATGTTTGAATTCATTTCATTTTGAATTTTAGTGCAAAGCATTTTAAACTTATCAAAAGTTTCGGATTTTTCTCTAAGAAAATATGTCCATGTGAACTTAGAAAAATCATCAACATAAACAAAAATGTATCTTTTTCCACCTAAACTCTTGGTTTGCATAGGACCCATGAGATCCATGTGGAGAAGCTCTAGGGGCTCCTTGGTGGAGAGATACTTGCCCTTTTTGTCCATGCTTTTGGTTTGTTTTCCTTGTTGGCAAGGTCCACAAACTCCATTGGCTTTCTTCCCAAGCTTAGGGAGGCCACGCACACAATTGAACTTTCCAAGGGTTCATAAATCCCAAAAGTTCATATGACCAAGTCTTTCATGCCACAACCCAATTTGCTCATCCATGGACATATTGTTAGAGACTATTTTAACTTCAAGACAATATCAATTGTCACTAGATCTCATACCTTTTAACAAGGTTTGTCCATTGGGCATTAGGATAGAGCAATCATTTTTACTAAATAAGACAGAAAGTTCTTTATCACTTAAATGTGAAATGTTTATCAAATTGGCTTAAACAAACAAAGCATTGGACAAAAAGGGTAGACCGGGAATGGAAATGGTTCATTTCCCTACAACTCTCTTTTTGGATCCATCACCAAAGGTGACACATCCTCCTTGCTCCATGACAATAGTCTCAAAGAAACTCTTGTTTCCCGTTATGTGCCTAGAGCACCCACTATCAAGATACCAAAAATTAGAAGAATTTGCTTTTAAAGCAATTTGTGCAACATGGCAAACATTTTCATTCTTTCTAATCCACTTAGATACAATCTTTTCTTTTCTAGTGGTTTTTAGCACATGGCCTTTAGATGTTCTAGGATCATGCAAATCAATTTTCTCATTCCTAGGAACATGCATCATGGCTCTATTCTTTCTCTTTTCAAATATGTTTCTAGTTCTACACATTTTAATGTATCGAAAGTAATTTGGTCTAATATGACCATAAAATCCACAAAAATGACCTAAAGGAATGAAATAAGGAATCATACCTTGTCCTTGTGCACACATGGGAGCTTGTCCATGTCTTTGTGGTTTAGTGGGTTCAATCAATCTTCGTTGTTGAACTGGTCTAGCTTGCTTCCTAGCTTGAGGTTGCATGATTGGTATCTTTCCCTTGTGAGATATTTGTTCAGGAATGTTGACTTGAGGACCCTTGAGGGTTGAGCTTGAGGTTGCCTCCTTAGCATTACCTTCACTTATGCATTATGAGAACATTGTCCTAGTTCTAACTTTTTCCTAGGATTTTGCACATATGAAGCTTCTTGGTTCCTTAAACTCTTGACAAATATGGTCTTCTTAGAAGTGGAGGTTTCCTTACCATATTCAAAACCAAGACCTCTCTTGTCATATGGACTATTTCCAACACCAAGTATATGGTCAAGCTTCTTAGTCCTAGAATCCATCTTAGCCAAAGACACTTTAACTTCTTCAAGTTCCCTTTTCAAGTTTTCTTCATTCCTCTTAGACAACACTAACTCCTCTCTTAGCTTATCTTCAATTTTCTTGGAACTTTCCACTTGTTTACTTAAGTGGTCATTTAGAGATGTAAGCTCAAGAATTTCCTCTCTCAACATTTTAATCTTTTTAGAGGTCTTCTTCTCTAAGCTTTTGAATACGGCGTAGTGTTCAATAAGAACCTCTCTCTCAACATTTCCACTTGCGGAGTGAGTTGAGTAGCCATCTTCACTTGAGTCATTTTCCTCTTGACTCTCTTCCTCTTCTTCACTTCTACTTTTGCTCTTATGAGAGGAGGCAAAAGCTATGAAGTTAGCCACTTCATCATTCGAAGATTCTTCTCTTTCTATGGAGTCATCACTACTACCACTCCATGTGGCAGCCATCACTTTACCCTTCTTCTTGACCAAGTGATTTGCACATTCAAGGGCAAAATGACCTATACAACTACACTCAAAACATCGGACCCCTTTTCTTTCGGTCTTCTCTTGCTTAGGCTCAAACTTGTTATAGAAACCCTTTTTCTTGTAGTTTTGACCTTTGGATCCAAAATCCTTTCTCCCGAACTTCACAACCTTCTTGAACCTCTTCACAAATAAGGCAAGGTTTTCGTTCGAGTCTTTTTTTTCCTTATTTTCCTCCTTCGAGGCTTTCAAAGCAATTCCCTTTTGCTTTTTAGAAGGAGTATGGCTAGAAGCCTTCCTAGACTCGTAGGCGAGGAGTCTTCCAATCACCTCGCTCGGCTTCATGTCCTTATATCCACTATTTTCTTCTAACGCCGTCACTTTTGATTCGAACCTATCGGGGAGAGACCTCATGATTTTCCGCTTGACTCTCCTATCCGAATACGGGTCTCCGAGTTGGTGACTTTGATTGACGATATCCATTAACTTGATTTCAAAATCATTGAAGCATTCGTCCTCCCCCATCATAAGAAACTCGAATTGAGTTTGAAAGACTTGAAGCTTAGATTCCTTCACCACATCGATTCCTTCATGTGCAATTTGCAAGATGTCCCAAGCCACTTTCGCCACTTAAGTATTCTGAACAAACTTGTACTGATTTTCATCCATTGCACAAAGAATGGCGTGCATAGCCTTCCTATTCAATCTAGAAGCCTCAAATTCTTATGGACTCCATTGAGTCTTTGGCTCAACACTTCTTGTCCTACATCTGTGGGAGTCATCATAGGTAGATCATATCCATCTTCAACCACCATCCATGCACGGTCATGAATTTGACATATGTAGGATTCCATCTTCCGTTTCCATTGGGAATAGTTCAAACCAGTGAGGAGAGGAGGTCTCCTGCTAGAAGCTCCCTCGTTGTTGCCACCGTTTCCACTCATTGTGTATAATGAATGAAATGAAATGTATGCAAAATGTATGAATGAACAAAAACACACCAAAATGAGCAAGGATCACCTAAGTATATCTAGGAACCCGCTCTGATACCAATTGAAACAAATAACGTTGTGTATAATATTAATCTAGAGGGGGTGAATAGATTATTTTCGATTTTACCCAAAGTTTCGATAATAGTCAATGTTCCGCAAATACCCTTAACTAGTTACAATAATATCACAAGTGTAATATGAGCGGAATTTAAATAACACATGATATTTACGTGGAAACCCTTTTGGGGAAAAAACCACGGGCTATTATGTGAGCCACACACGAACCTCGAATCCACTAATTGTGTTAAAGATTACAACCTAATCCTAGAAATAATCATACACCTACCTAATCCTGGAAAAAGTGGACCTAGTCCAATTGCTTGTGATCTAAGCAACCTACTCCCGGAAGCTACACACAAGACTTATTTCTCAATGAAGAGATAAAATGTCCTAAGTGAATATATGATGATATTCAATGAACAAACAAGGCTAGGGAACCTTAGATGCTTATCTAGGATGATGAATATGCAATAAAAAGCAATCCTAAATATCAATAGCTAAATGACATGTCAAATAGCTTAGCAATCAAGATTAAACACAACCTAAAAAGCTTCACAATACAACACTCAATCATTTCATCAAAAATAATCTCTATCTTGTATCTAGCATGTGTTCTAAAAACATACAAGTGAATAAAGAGAAGACTTGTTAAGAATGAGACTAAAATTAGATGAAATTAGTGAGATTCTTACCAAGCAAGATGTGATGATGCAAAACCATGCATGGATGCACTCTATGTGAGCATAGATGATACAATATGAAGTTTGATGCAAAAAGAAAAAGCTTTGAGTGATTAAAGGTGAGTTCTTGAGGAATTTTGGCTCTTCAAAAGTGTTTTAAGAGAAAAATATGTTTTTGAAACTCTTGGGGACGACCTATAGTGGAAGTGGGATATTTATAAGCTCCCAACAAAATTACAGCGTTTTGGACTTTCACGCAAAGCGAACTGCCGCGGTCGTCAACTGTCGCAGTTGGGTTAACCGCGGTACAGACAATGTATCTCTGTCACCTGAATGCCACATCTGATTTAACCGCGACACTTCAACCGCGACAGAAAAAGGACATCTCTATCAATAGCATGTCGCAGTTATCCAACTGCAGCAGAGAAGGTTAATGCCTTCTCATGCAGCTTCTCACATATAGATCATGCAATAGGTGAAAGTGAGTCAGTGAAGTGAATGCATCATAATGCCTAACATGTTATGGCATTTAACTAGCAAGATGCAAACAATTAAACATGCAAGAAAAGAGATTAATGAACATTAATGCACAAAATATAAACACACACAACATACAAGAAAAGACATATGCATGGGTTGTGGGTGTGTGCAACTATCTCTTCAAAGTAAGTAAGAAGTTAGAAATTTACCTTTGAAGTGCTTGATCTCTTGAGGTCTTGAAAGGGACTTTGAGCTTGAATCTCAATCACCTAAACTGCTCTTACATTCAAACCCCAATATGTGGTTTGTCCACGAAATAAACCAATCAAAATATGAGAATCCTTACAAAAGTCATTGTACAATACGTGATTTAGTTGAACAATTATTGATTCTCATATTCTCAACTACCATGTATTAACTAACCAAGGAAGTCTTTTAAGTTAATGGAAGAATAATTGAAGAATAATTTGCTGTTGTGAAAGACAAAGTTAGAAAAGTTCCAAGATATGGCTCTCATTGTCTTATTTAATTATTTATTATATATATATTTTGTAAATAGTGGTTCTTAGTCTTGCTCATCATTGACATTGACTCTTGTGAAAATAATACAAACGTAATTAAATCACTTAAAGCATACCGAGAAGGAGGGGTGAATAGGGTTTTATGCCTTTTTCAATCCCTTGAAACACATATTCGTTTGTCCATCAAGATAGCTTTACATACAACACATAATCCAAAACACCCATACATAGACAATATAATCATGTGATCATTTAACCAATGTCTACATATATAAGGAGTTGTATGAGGTATAAAACACAAAATCTCAAGAATAAAGAATACTTGTATTATGATATTGTTCAAGGACTTACAAGTATTAACAAATATATCTATACATCAAAGTAACAATACACAAAGGAATAAAGAATATAAGAATTATCAAATATGTATTGCTTTAGAAATCACATTTAACGAATCTTGATTCCAAAACTTCACAAGTGATGAATGTAGCACATGTTAGGATTATGCTCAATAGCAAGAGTGTAATGTTGTAATTAACAATCTTTTTCATATTAATCAAGTGATTTCTGGTTTAACAAATCGTATAGCATTTATAGTTTGTATTATAATTGTCAAAGTAAATAATCATAAGGTCTAAAGACTATGGGAAAAGAAGAATTGTTCGTACATCTGGATATGTATGTGGTAGACACAATTCTTTAGTTAGTCTTGAATATTGTTCACAACTTAAGTTAAAGGTTGGACACCTTTATCTTGTTAAAGTTGTAGAATTCTTTTGCTAGCATTTGAGTGGGATCAAATGAGATATGATGAGTCTAAAATCATCGGAGTGTCTTCGAGCAAAAGGATCTAGTGCACTGGGTGCATTGAACTGGATCACAATGAAAAGCTTTATCTAGAACCGTCAATAGATAATAGTCTTTTCATTATCAGGACAATCGGAGAGTCTATCTTAATCCTGAGATAAATGATGGACTTATGGTTGCAAGTGATATCATTTGAGTTATCAATGAGTACGATTATATCGCATAGTCTATCCTCGATAGTTTGGTGATATTCATTTGTTAATCGATAGAGGACTTCATTTATAGATATGGACATCGTGGCTCCATTTAATTAAATGAGAGTATAATATCATCATATGGATGTTTTGAGGTAATTGGATATTAAATCTCAACGTTGAGTTTTCAATAGTGTCTATTGAAAACATGGCTTCTGGACAAGTCAAAATATCCAAGTTCAAAACGTGGTCATATGAGTAAATATGGTAACTTGGAGAGTTATAGGCGGTCTATGAACTCTTGGCGATTACTGATATTAATCACGAGGATACACTATCTCCAATATGATTGTCTAGGGTATGAATGAGGAGCATCTTCCTTTTCTATCTTTATTTAAGAGTTCAGTTTTAGCTCTTTAGTGGAATGAGTTAAAATTAATGGATCGGACCTAAGTGAATCATTTGTTGATTGTGATTAGGTTATGTCTATTGAAGCTTAAATTTAGATGGCCCGCCAAGATCCCCAATCCACACGGACTTGCATGGATCACTTGATATATTCTACCGGACCAATTTAAGGGTCCATCTAGAATTGCATTTAATATATTAAGAATATAATTTGCACATTATTTAAGTAATGGGCTGCTCAATTATATTAATATATTAATGAAAGACATGTGGGCTTGTTTCTTTTAGTAAGAATGGGTCTGGTTCACATGTGGGCTTTTTTATTTAAAGTCCAATGGATTAAATGAAATAGGAAAATAATATTAGGCCCATCTTATATATAAGTGGGGCGGCTAGGTTAAAGTTTTGACCTAAAAATATTATTTTGTTTCATTTGTTTTAATTAAATAAAAATTAATTGATTTATTGATTAATTGTTTAATTAAAGAAAAAAATCTTTCCTAAAAGTAAAAGACTTGTTTGATAAGTAAATAAATAAATTAGTATTATTTATTTAATCAAATAAGGAGTCTTTTTTTTAGTCAAATAAAAGAATAAAAATAAAAGAGTTGGATTAGGGTTTGAAGTCTATAAAGTTAAAAAGAATTAGGGTTGAATTTCAGTCACCCTATATAAGTGACATGATGAAATTCGGCCAACCCTAATTAGATATTACATAGAATTCGGCAACCCTAAAGGAAAAAGAAGAAAAATTCGGCCAACCTATATATATGTTCTTATAGGGTTCGGCCACATCAATTAATTGGTGCTTGAGTTTTTATTTTCTTTCTTCTTCTTCTTAATTCTAAGAGAGTTTTTATTCTAGAGAGACAAAAAGGAGTGAAAAATTATTCTTTGATAGTATACAATTGCTTAAACATCAATAAGCTTGTGTATACGATATCGATCTAGGTTCACGCGAGTTTCGATCATAAGATTGTGAACTCAAAAGTGACCGGAATAATTTTGACATTCTTTTGATTGTTTTGTGACTAACAAAGAAAAGAAAGTATTTGTTTGGTCCATTCACAGGTTTGCAATTCAAAGGAAAGGGAGACCACGCTCCTAGGTGATCCACGTTCGTGCTCGGATTGAAGGTCTTGCGGATTACCATCGACGTAAGTCAATCGGATCACGCGACAAGAGGTAATTTACTTTTGTTGATATATATGCATGTTTATTGATTAAAAGGGTTTAAGGTTCATAAAGGAAAAATTTTAAAAGTCACTAAATCGTCTTTAGTATCGCTTCCGCTGCGTGTCACACTTTTATTTGTTTATTTTTCCCTACAGTACATGATTAAAAGCAAACATATATATACAAGTAAAAAAAAAAAGATAAGAAGAATTAACACATGGGATATTTTAACGTGGTGAAACCTCCAAGGAGGAAACATCCACGGGTTGAACTACAACCATTGGGTACTATATATATTAGATGGTAAATTAGAAATTCTACAAAGTGACCAATCCTAGATCACCAACCCATGTAGAGTCTATGTCTATCCAACCCTATTGGAAAATATGAAATCCCTCAATGATGCGGAACCACCATATATTGGACAACATACCAAACCAACATCGATGGAAGATAAGAAATTCCTCAATAGTGCATACACATCCAGTATACCCAGCTGTATTAGAGTCTATGTCTATCCATACACCTAGGCCTACCAATAATGTAGTCAACTCTCTATCCAAGGCACTCATGCCTCTAGAGAGCCTCCCTTGCATAGCTATCCAGACCTTCCCGATCCTAGCCATGACTTCTTGCTTGCCTATCCGAGTCGTCCCAAGTCTAAACAAGACTTCTTGCTTGGCTATCTGGACTCCCGTCCTAACTAAGACTTCATGTCTTTCACAAGGACTTCCTACTATGATCATGTGAATGCAAAATGATGCAATCAAGCAATTCAACATAGAACATGTGATCAATACATTCCATGGCACAAATAGACCTAAACATGTGAAACACAAGTCTAATAGTCTAGATGCAAAAATATGAATTAAACCTAGAGTAAGTGAAAAACACCTAACACAAAAACTCATAGTTTCATTCAAACAAACAACACTTGAATAGATCGTATTCATGAAGCACATATTCAAGATGTCATACACATACATAATAAAATGCTAGAATCATAAGATGATTTCAATTAATATTCTAGCCAAAGAATTAGAGAAATGATAAAATGATTACTCAATTAAATCCTAGATTTCACTAAAAACACATACACATACAATAATCCTAGATTACATCAATCATAGGATCAAAACAAAATACAAGGTCATTTATCATCAAAATGATTCAATCAAGTCTCAAACAACCTTAGATATCAAACTAGTCATAATACTACTCTCAAACATGTGAAAATCATAGAATCAAAGAAACTAGTTAACAATTGTCTCTAATTAGACTTTTGATTAGGTTTGATTATGAAGCTATCTTTCTCAATAGCATTCACCATACAGATAGAAGAAGAAACCCCAAGCAAATTGAAGGTTATAAAAGAAGAAATCTCAAAGATAAGACAGGTACCTCACAATCACAAGCTGGTTCTATTTTCTATGTAAAACAACTAAGAATGTCAATCAAACAGCTGCAAGACCATATGGAAAAGGTAGAGGACTCGATTACGAACAATCTCCAACTTGAATCACTCAATTCTGACTTTGTATAAGAAAGTTATGGTGTTTGGAAGATGAGAAAAAATTGAGAGAAAATTCTACACTTGAGAAATTCTAATTTTTCTTTTTGAATGAAATGGGAGGGAAAAGAGAACTTTTGAAAAGATTCAAGAGAGGGAAAAGATGGAAAAATCATGGGCTTCCACGTCACCTCCATGTGTGGGGCGCATGTGCCACACGTGGCACACAAAGGTTGGCCTTTGGCCAATCTCGCTCCTCTCGCACACCTTTCGTATTCTTCAGCCATATTCGGGCCTCTGAACTCCAATTTTGAATCTTTATTTGGATTACGAATCGTAACTCCCTCACGCACAATGAAGACTACAAAACTTTGCAAAAAGGTTGAGAATTCATCTCAGAAAACGACGACGAATACAACTCAACGAATAAGAACGCAATGTAGCGTAGCTACATCGTTTGGACTCGAAACCTAATGAATGAGTAACCGAAATGACTAGGACTCAATAAGGAATCATAAGGGATCATGTTCAAGTCCAAAAAAACAAAAAAAAAAACGAAAACAAAAAGACACCAAGTCACACATATATGCCGTTTCTTTGACATAGTCTTAGAACATTTATTTTCCAATGATTATCAATTTAAATCTAATGCATGAGCATATATTGCCAAGTGTATGAAAGTGTTAAATAAATGAATGTCACGTGTGTGTGTGCCTAGCCTTGTAAGAGGAATGAAATCTATTTTACCTTTATTGTGCAATGAAGCACATTCCTCCTTGAACAACACCAACTTGCATGAAGTGTGGCCGAGTTTTTCTTTGAAACTTCAAATCATCAATCCTAAGACCACTAATCAATACAAGAAAATACATCATTTTGATATGGAATATATGCCAAGACAAACCAAAAACCTAACAGTATATGCTAGCTATTTTCCCGGATGTTACTATAACATTGAAGTTGAAAATTCCTAAATATACAATATTCGCAATCAGACATGTTCAAACAATTATAAAGTAGACTGATTCCACATTTGAAACTACATTTTCTCTCACAGAGAAAGAGAATTGTCTATGGGCTTCACTACAAGAAAATCAGGTTATATGGACGAAATTTTTTAGGGCGAAATTACTAGCTTCACTACAAGAAAATTAGGCTATAGGGACGAAAGTTTTTTGGACGAATAAAATTCGTCCTAATAGAACGTCTATGGGGATGCAATAACTTATTGTTCCCTAAAAACTGTAAACCTGAATAAACCTTTAGGGACGAAAAAATTCGTCCTAGTAGAACCTCTATTTGGATGAAACAAATTATTCGTCCTTAAAAAGGACAAACTTGATGAGACTTTTAGGGACAAAAAATATTTGTTTTAATAGAATATCTATTGGAGTGAAAAAAATTATTCGTCCCTAAAAAATACAAAAGTGACAAGACTTTTAATGACGGTAAAAATTTGTCTCAATAAGATGTTTATTAAGACGAAATAAATTATTCATCTTAATAGGATATTGGGATAAAATAAATTATTTGTCCCTAAAAAATTTTGATATATATATATATATTTTAAAAGAAAAGAGAATAATATATATATATATATATATATATGAAATTTGAGGACTTATTGGTACAAAAATAATAATATTTTTTATAAATTTAATAATAAGGATCTAAAATGCAAAATCACTTTTTAAAAATGTTATTTCTCCCCCTTTTGTGATAGAGATTCAAATCCTACCATTTTTCTATTAAACTGAAAAATGTAAAGAAAGTTTATCTATTCTGAATACGAATAACGATTGATTATTTGATTTAATAATATATGATTTTAACAAAATAGTTTAATTAAATATTATAATAAATACTTTTGAATATCAATTTATTTATCATATAAAAGCTAAATAAATTTAAATTATTAGAATTAATCGACAAATTCAATTTTATTTAAAATAATCGATAAAAATTTAATAACATGTCGACGTTATATATGAAAATTATGTTTTATTAACGTATTCAACGCAGCAGCAAAGTTGTTAGGACTTTGCTTTCTTACGAGCTTGACTATTCTCAAGATTAATTGTGAATTGGGCGTGATGAGATTGAGCTGACTGGTCGTGGATGGGTGGCTGCGAATGGCTGAATGTTCAACGTACCTTAAGAATAAAAGATTAATTGTGATATGGATGTGATGAGATTGAGCTGACTGGTCGTGGTCCTCGTGGATGGGCTGCTGGGAATGGCTGAATGTGGTGTCCTTCTATGCCACTAATTAATTTATTTATTTATTTTGAATTTCGTGCCCATAGATTATCTTAAAGTATTAAATATTTAGCGCTAACAAGTTGTCTATGGGACGGATTATTTCGTCTCTATTTATTATCAACAGGAACGAACAAAATATTGCCACTTTATTATATTTTACCTATAGGTAGTTTTTAGGGACAATTTTCAATTTTTGTCCTAAAGATACTATTATGACATATCTGAGACAGTGTAATTTGAAACGGATTTTTTTCGTTCAAATAGGTATACAATGGTGGATTTTGATTAATTGGGACGAAAAAAAAAAACCTCCTCATAACCTTTTTTTCTTGTAGTGTTTTCTTAGTTTATTATTTGATGCTTATTTCCTTCGTTAATATGGCAGATTTAACCAACATCAACACGGATCGGTATGCTCTTCTAGATCTTATTTATTAGCAAATAAATGGTCCACAAGTACATTTGTGTGCAATAAGTCCATTTTTTTTTTTTTATAGTCACTCTACAACTATTTTAATTTTTGAGATTTATAAGGTTGTTAATATAATCTAACCCTAAAGAATACTACAACTACCATATAATTTTTTTTAATTTTACATTCAATTATCATGCTAACTTTAGTAAAAAAAAAAAAGGGGTGATTTATAATTATCATGTAACTGATGAGTAGATGGGATCAAAATATATTTGAGCAAATCAATCACTATTCACTAGGTAGCTTGAATCGCGAGTGGAAGGGGATGCCTAATGCACTGGGCTAAAACTTAAAATCCATTGTACAAGTCGTGATTTAGTTGAACAATTAATGATTCTCATATTCTCAACTATCATGTATTAACTAGCCAAGGAGGACTTTTCAGTAAATATAATGGAAGAAGAATCTGCTGTCGTGAAGGTCAAAGTTACAAAAGTTCCAAGAAATGATAATAATAAAAATGATAATAATAATAATAATAATAATATAAACAAATAATAGTAGTAATATTATTTTTTATTCACAAATTCCGACTCATCCCTAGTGTAGATTCAAATCGGATGGTGAATCAAAATCCGCTCATTCTACCGTCCTTTGAGATGGATGGTTGAGATCTTGGATCTCCACACACATCAATTTTTAATTTTTTTCATATTTTATTGTAATTTTTTTTTCTTGTTATTATTATTATTATTTTGTAATTTGATCACCACTATGAATATTTCGAGATGGATGGTGGAGTTCAATCTAAATATCTATCTAATTGTTTTTTTTTTTTTTTTTTAATATTTTTTTATATTAGTATTATTATTATTATATTTATTATTTTACTATTATTATTATATTTATTTTATGATTTTATTATTATCGTTGTTGTTATTGTTGTTGTTGTTTTATAATTAAATTATTTTTATTATTTTTATTATTATTATTATTATTATTATTATTATTATCATCATCATTATTATTATTTTTTATTATTATTCAATTTATTTTTTTGACATTATTAATACACTTATTATTGTAAATGAACAAATGATATTTAGGGATGTTTAAATAAAAAAGATAATTTAAATGATAATTTCCCTTAAATTATTTAAATATTGATCTGATTTTAATATTTAGGGATATTTAAATAAAAAAGATAATTCAAATAATTGTTAAATAAATTTAATTTTTTTCATTTCTCTATTTATTTAATTTTATTTATCAAAAAGTTCATAATTTTATTATTATTTAACCATTATTTCAATTTTAAAATTTTCATTTAAAATTTTTTAATTTTAATTTTTAAAATTTGGTCGGAGGTGTTTATATCATATTATTATAGTTTTCCGGTTTGCTGCAATTATGTATATATATAATAAGAAGAATGTAGTGTAATTTGATATGACAGAAAAATAGACAGCGTTACTATTCCATTAGTTATTGCCAATTTATGAAAGTTCAGAAGGTTTAATGGCAATCAAAAAAATAAAAAATAAAAAGTATAAAGGATAAAGTATAAACTCGAATATAACTCTGCATCAGTGCTAATTAACCTGTTCTCTTTTATGAATTGCGATGATTCAAGGTCTGACCTTAACATTATGGTTGAGCATACACCGGAAACATTTTCAAGTTGATGTGGAAAGAAGGATGCTGATTTGCCACGTCATCTGAATGAAAAGAATTTTAAAAAAAATCATTAATGAAATTTTGGAATTAAAAAAGGTTTTTTTTTTCTAAAAAAAAAAAAAGGTTTAGGAGTTGTTTCGAAGAACGAGACTACGAGAGGGCCTTTGTGTCCGCTTTCGATGTTGAAACGTTGGCTCGTAAAACACCCTGACGTTTGACGAAATTTACGGGAATGCCATTTGACACCTCCCTCCCATAAAAGAAACTGTATACCAAAACGCACATGGTTTTGTCGTAGTGGAATCTAGAAACAGTTACTATAAAGTAATAGGTCATTATCTTTTATCTGTCGTTGAAAAAAGTGGCTCTTATTCTTTCTCATCACTGACGGTGACTCTTGTATATGCTAGCTACAGTGACAGTGACTCTTCTATAGAATTGAAGTAGAAAATTCCTAAAGATACAATATTTGCATTCAGACATGTTCAAAATATTCTAAAGTATACTGATTCCACATTTGAAACTACATTTTCTTTCATGGAGAAAGAGAATTCTCTACTTGCTTTCTTAGTTCATTGTTTGATGCTTATTTCCTTGGTTAATATGGCAGCAGTAACAAACATCAACACGGATCAATATGCTCTTCTTGCTTTGAAAGATCATATAACTCATAATCCTAACAATTTATTAGCAAAGAATTGGTCCAGAAGTACTTTTGTGTGCAATTGGATTGGTGTCACTTGCGGTGTTCGTCACCAAAGAGTCATGGCCTTGAATATGTCAGACTTTGGTCTCACTGGCACCATCCCTCCTCAACTAGGCAATCTGACTTTCTTGACATTGGTAGACATTAAAAACAATAGCTTTCATGGCTCTCTGCCTGAAGAGTTTGCTCGATTACGTCGATTGAAATTCATTGATTTCACCTCCAATAATTTCAGTACAGAGATCCCATCATGGCTTGCTTCCTTACCTAAACTTCAACATTTGATTCTGAATCAAAACAGCTTCAAAGGGACCATCCCACCATTTCTAGGCAACATATCTTCATTGCAAGAACTTCGTCTCATGGACAACAAACTTTCAGGTACCATACCTTAGATTAATATATATATCTATATATTAATATATATATCTATATATATATATATATATATTAATTTTCCAATGAGAATTTTTACGATGCATACTTTAAGCATTTTTTGATGAAATTGTATGCACACTTAAGCTCTCTCTCTATATATACAGTGACTTTCAAGTAAGGGATCCATTACTTTAATTTCGGTCTACACCTTGATGAAATAATATCGATTTGTATGAATTTCGATATGAATTTTTTTTTTAGATGATAAATTCATTGAAATCTACCTATAAATAAGATTTCAGAATTTTTCAAATACTAGAACTATATATTTTTTTTATTTTCCTATATATCTCCCATTTTTCCGATGTCTTTATATTTAACAAAATCGAGATAAATAGTTCTAGTGCACTCTCAAATTTATTTATAGGTATATTTTAATGAAATTATCAACCATATAAAAATTCATATCAAAATCCATACAAATCGATACAATTTCATCAAGGTGTGGATCGAAATTAAAGTTAGGGATTTTTTACTTAAAAGTTAATATATATATATATATATATATTAGTCGTTTTCTGGTTATATATTAGTCATTTTCTGGTTAGGACTATTCTGAATTAACAAAAATCAAGACAATCTTGATCAATGATGTGAAGGTCTTGATTAGGGATGTCATGTCCGATTGTGGTTGATTAAAGTTGTTTATGTGCATTTTTGCTCTTTAGGAGGTGTTCCAAAGGAGTTGGGTAATCTCGCACAATTGAAGATTCTATCAATAGGAAAAAACTCTCTGAGAGGGTCCATTCCTTCACCAATCTTCAATCTGTCTTCTCTAATTGCCTTGGACTTTACAGACAATAATTTAACTGGTAACTTGGCTGACAATATGTGTCAAAATCTTCCTGCTCTACAAGGATTGTACATGTCTGGTAATCATTTCACTGGTCGAATTCCAAACAATTTGTGGCAATGTAGACATCTTCGATTTGTTTCGTTGTCCTTTAATCAATTTGGAGGAAGAATACCAAGAGACATTGGGAATTTGACATTCGCCATTGCACTAGCTATTGGCTACAACAACTTGACAGGTACTATATCATAATCTTATATTTGTACTATTATATGTTTCTTGATATTCGCTATTTTCTGTTTGCTGTAGGTAACCACTAAACTCAAAAGTACATTAACACACCCTCTCCCCCTCTCACATGCCAAATCTAAAATACAAATGCAAACTGTAGAATAAATAAATAAACATACATGTGGGGGATGTGAACCCGGACTCTGGATCAAATTAAGCTTTGATGCTATATTAGTAACCACTAAATCAAAAATCTTAAGTTAACAAGTAAAGGCTCACACAATCATATAAAAGGACTTAGTCACATGGTCGTAAGAGTCTCAAATTTTCTGTAAGCACAAGCCTACAAAATGCTTTTATTTGGAGGAGAAATCTCAATTCAATCCGGTGGAAACGTTAGTGATTTATAGGATGATCAAGTACTACTACTCTTGCTGCCCAGTAGGATTTAGTGTTACCTTACACTTTAGTGATTTCACAAAGGATATGACTAAGAAGTAAACGTCAATAATATTCTTGATATTTGTCATATTTTGAAGGAACCAATATAAAAAATATATCATTGAATATCCTGATATTTTGAGGATATTTGTGATTGTTTGGGTTAATTTTATTCAGTTTGACACGTCGGTACAGAACCCGAAATCGATGGAACCAAATCTCCACGCCATTAGGCCACGTCAGCTCAACAAACCATGAATAACCACGACGAATTGACAAGCAAAGAGCAAGTCGCCCATAAAGGGAACCTGCTCGTCAAACAATCCTTAAAGCAGGCGATTTATACGAATTCGCCTCATGCATAGCAAATACAAGGTATCATTAATAATACATGAGTTCATCATATCTCCCACAATATTCAACCCCATATTAGGCAAGATGATCACCAATGATCTAGCAGTTGAAGAATCATGCAATCAATATGAAGATTTAGAAGAATACTTCAATAAGGAATGGAGATCTTGACACCATCAATATATGAAGACTCGATTCACCAAGAATCTTGTCAAGATATGATCCTCC
This sequence comes from Acer negundo, assembly GCA_035582765.1. Classification (NCBI taxonomy): domain Eukaryota; kingdom Viridiplantae; phylum Streptophyta; class Magnoliopsida; order Sapindales; family Sapindaceae; genus Acer; species Acer negundo. The sequence continues at coordinate 4,725,281 of CM069231.1, read as the reverse complement.
TAGGATCTTGCCTATTGTTAGTTTTTGCTTATGCACCAAGGGCTAGAGCAGCACCCTAACCCCTATATAAGCACATATATTAAACAAAGAAAAGAGAGGGCATGCCATATATCACTTGTAAACTGTAATAATTCTTTCATAGTGAACACTTCTCTTTCTCCTTCTTCTAAATCGATCGTGGTTTTTCCCTAGTTAGGGCTTTCCATGTAAAAACCCCGGTATCTCCACTATCTTTTATTAGTTCTTTACATTTATTATTCATCTAACCAACTCGCTCGCATAACGAAACCACAATTGAGATCACACTTTGTTGGTTGATGCAGGCATCGATCGGCCAAGTTGTTGTTGACTAAGTTTGTCCAAAAATCAAAGTCAACAATTGGTGCTAAAGGAAGGGGCGAACCTCCACGTGATACAACTACAACTACCAAATCATCGGAATGAGTTAGAACAATGACAACCACCCACTTCTGCCTCCCCGGACTAATCTGGAATCTAGGAATAATGATCAATTACCCGTAAGACAAGATCTACCGCTGATGCCATCAGAAGAAGTAGAGCCCCACGTGATGTTTACTTATTGCCAACTCCAAGCTACCATGGCTTAATAATTCAATGCACACCTGAAACCCTGATGGCAGATCAAAATCAAATTCTGACCTCGCAATGCCTTGTAGGTGAAACCCACATGGGAAGGCTTCGATATGAAATATATGGAAAGACACTTGATACTCCTATGAAGGCATCATAGGAGAAACGCGTAAATCTAGAAGAATGTGATGCCTTAGTGACTAGAAAACGCTATGCCATAGGTAAAGCCAAGGCGGGAAAGGACACTGGATCAGAAAGACAGGCCATGTTTATGCACTCCCTTACGAGAAGTTCGAACCCTGAGTCCTTGATAAATCGAACCATCGCTACTCTAGTTCGCCATCATAAGGAGACTATGGAAGGAACAAGCAGAGACCGAAAAAGTCCCGCTTGAGGAGAACCAGTCCGAGGAAACCCTAAAGTCGACACATGAATGGCGAACATGAATGGCGAACATGAAGATAACTCGGTCGGTGAGGCTCTTTATGGAAGAATGACAGTACGCAGGCACTTGGAAACTAACAAGGAACTGGAGGGCCCACGTGATGTGATTATCAAGGATATGGATAGGCTCAAGGAGGAGGTCGCCAAAATCAAATTGAGAAGCCGAGGTAAGCTAGCCAAGCAGACATGTAGCAAGTTCACAGTGAGGATCATGAATAAACGTTTCACCACCAAGTTCATGCCCCCAACAATGGTAGAGTACCATAAGGGTTGAGACCCAGTGGAACACATCAACAATTTCGAGACTTTAATGGAGGCCAAAGCCATCGACCTCGACTTATGGTGCAATGCTTTCCCTATGACCTTTGGCGACCTCGAGTCTAGATGGTATAACTAACTCCCAGAAGGATATATGGAAAATTTCCAATAGTTTAGCGATATGTTTATATGTCATTTTGCATGAAGTGTGCAGTACAAGAATTCGTTTATGCACCTTTCTTCCCTTAGATGAAATGTGAGGGAAACAATCTGAAGCTACATGAATCACTTTGTTAAAAAGGCAATAGGTGTCGAAGATTTTAAAGATGTCGTGACAATAACCTCCTTTACCAATGGGTTACAAAACGACCGCATCTCTTTCTACATAAGACTTATGACGAATTGTTGGAGATAGCCGCCGATTTTACCCGGGTGGAGGAAAAGAAAGTAGTGCAATGAATCCTTCTGGTGCACAGGGCGCCACCCAACAGCAAGACCAATAGCAATGTCTCCTTGAAAAGGGAAGAGAAATCCAAGGACGAAAAAAATCAAGACAGGAGGGGTGACTGCCTCCGGTGTGAAAGAAGAAAACATGATAAAAAGTACACTCAGAAATACACTAATTACACCCCCATAAGAAATCAATAGGAGATTTTATCTGTGGTCCAAGAGAAAGGACTTGTATAGTGGCCTTGACAACTACCTGGAAATTCTCGAAAAGACACCACAAAGTACTGGAGGTTTCACAATGACCATGTCCATGACACCTTGAAGTGCTAAAAACTCAAAGATCACATTGAAAGCCTAATCGGGCATCTTAAAAAATATGTGCTTAAGCGAGAAGAAGCAAGATATAGGAAGAACCAGGATATAGAGACAAGAATGAAGATAAGCAAGTACGGAGAGATAGCATGAAAAAAAACCAATCGAAACGTATGAAGCTCGAGAGACAATGCCATCAACACGATTTACAGAGGCCCTTCGACAAGAACCATTAATAGGGATATGAGGTCTGAGATCCACAAGCTGAATGATGGCATGAAAAGCTTTAGAGTCTACCTCACCCAGAAAGATAGCAAGAAACCTCACCAAGAGTGGGGTCCCGTTGTTTTCTCAACGGATGACATATGAGGCATGGACGAGAGGCCAAATGATGCCATTATATTGGAAGTGTAAATAGGACTCTGAGATGTCTGAAAGGTCATGATAGATAATGGCAGCTCAGCAAATATCCTGCACCTCGCCGTCTATGAACTGGTAGGTAATGACCTCTACAATCTAAAAGTTTTCCATACCTTGTTGAAAGGATTTGGGGGAGTTGAGATTCGACCGATACAGATCGTGAAGCTTCTGGTCAAGATAGGAAGAGACCCTTGTTGCACTATAACTTTGCTCGATAAAAATACACAGGGCGTGTCTATTACAACCTAGAGGGAGGGTAAATGAGTTGTTAATCGATTAATTATCAACTTTCTCAATTAGTCAATATTAACAAAAACAAGCCACCACAACTCACATACAATCAACATAATAGAAATGCGGACAAAAATAAAAACAAGTTGGGTTGATTTACTTGAGAAACCCTCAAACTAGGCAAAACTCACGAGCTTGCCACTTAGCCACTTCAGTCCTCAAATCCAATATTTGAATACTTGTTCACAATATAAGTTAACACCCTAGTCACACTATTTTTCGAAGTAACACAAGCTATTCTACCCACGGACCTTTAATAGTGATCCAAGATCAATTACTTGCCACTTAACCCTTGATTGCAAGACTTACTTGCTTGTGCACCTTTACCTACAAGTCACAGGACTTTGACTCTTTGAAGAGAAATAATAGTCTAAGTTAATATATGAATATTCTAAATGCAATAAAGTGCAAGACTAAACACTATATGCATAATTAGATGTTAAGAAGCAAATCTAACAACCTAATTATCAAACAACCTTACATGCATATATATGAGGTCTAAATTAGATGTAGAATGATTCTAGCAATCTAATTGTCAAATAACATGCACATAAACATTCATGAACTTGACTAGATGAACAAAGCAAACCTAATCATCAACTAAGTATACATGAACATTAATAGATTCGCAATTTAGGTATAAACGACCTAATGATGCAAGCTTTCACAAACAAAATCCAATCATACAATAGAACTCATAAATAGATGCAACAAAGAAAGTCCTAGCACTTAATCATACAATAAATGCAATAAAAAGACAATATTCAAAAGTTTGAACAATTAATAAAGATGGAGTGTTTGTTCAACTTACCAAGTTAGTTAATGATGAAGACTCATGCCTTAAAGATGCTTAGTGATTATTGAAGAGGATGGGTTTGGGTTCGATAGATAAAAAAGCAATCTTGGAATTTCTCTCACAAGAAAACTTATTTCTCATTCTTAGATTTGATTTTCAATGTTTCTCATTCTTAGATTTGATTTTCAATGTCCTTAATCAGCTGGAAGGAGAAAGAGAAGTATATATATTAGCCCAGGACAAAACTGCATCGTTTTGATATAACGACCATTTTCATGACATGAAGTTCGCAGGACAAGTAGACAACACTTGTCTCGCGAAAAGCACTAATAATGAATAACAAGCTTTTTCACGGTATAAAGTTCGCGGGACAACTACACCAAACTTGTCCCATGAAAAGCACTGATAAAGTATACCAGGCTTTTTTGTGGCATCGTGCGCGAGACAAGTAGATGAATAAAAGATGCCGAAAATCATGGTATAAGACCATGTGATCTAAGATCTATCTAAGAGAAGAATGGAACCTTCTTAAAATATCAAACATCGCGTTAAGCAAGCACATCATATTGCGAGCGCGGACGTTTTTGAATACACAACCGGAAACAAATTATATAACACTTAAGACTATCATGAAGTGCAATTGTGATTGTGAGTGAATGCACACTGACATGCCCTGACCAGCTCTACTAAACTAAAATGGATCTACACTAAACTACCACGGCTATCTAAGGGGGCGTGCAAGTGTATCACCCTTTGCAAGTGCACGAGTCGTTCAACTCATATATGGTGCACAAGTACTAGTTATTGTTCCCATAAGGACTAGTGCGTTTAATGAATATAACTACTTAGTCTAGTGCTTTGAAAAGAAAATGATTGACTAATGCTTTAAGGCTAAAACGATTAAAGCGAAGAAATGAGATTAAAGACTAATGGGATATAGATGCTAGGGGAAATATGAAGTTAACAATGATATACTACCAAGTAATCACTCAACAACATTTTTGGTCTAAATCACTAAGGCAATTTCTATTAGTTTTAAACAAAGAACACAACAACTCACCACAAGATATTGTCTAAAGTCATAAAAGGAACTTGTAGGTGATTGAGTAGTCTTAGAAAAATTAACTCAAAAGTGTGGTGTTTTACAAGGCTTTACAATTAATTCTCACACTCTCTCAAGTGAGCTATTTGATGACAATACACACATCAAAGGACATGATATAAGCATTTCATCTTTTAAATTCTATCTCATCTTACATAAGTCATCAATGGTCTATGAGAACACATATTAGGATTTTGATATAAAAACATGTTATAAGCACAAAGTGATCATTTACAAAGAAGAGTGATAAAAAGGAAGTATACATCATTACTTTCATAGATCCCCCAATAAAAGTGGGTTAGTTACACATGATATCTAAATAAAGCATAAGTAAAGAGAAAAGGAAGAAATAAATGTAATGAAGTCTCCTTGGATTCCAATGAAGAACAATCTATTCTCTTTAGCAAATACAATCTAAGACGATCACAAGTAGCTCTCAAGAGCTAATCTAACTAATGATTACGAATCTAAAGTGTTTAGAAGCTAAATATGGAATAAATGAGCTAAAGATATTCTAGATTTTTTCTAATTTAAATAGAGAGTCTAATTATCTCTTACTATCTCTCTCCGTTCTTTATTACATCAAAAAAATGCTTATTTATAGATTTAGGTCACAAATGAGGGTTGGAAATGCTGCAAATAACCCCGACGAGTTGCGCGCGACTTCTTTTTACAGGTCCATTCCCGTAGACACAACCTACAGAATCTTCCTGATAATATGTCACGGCTTCTAATTCCCTACTTCACAGCTTTTTTCACTCGAATATGAGCTCGTTGGCATTTTCAAGAATCCCGGCGATCTTCACACCTTCTACTTGGCGGGCAATTACTTGTGGGTTGGAACTCATGGATATGTTCCTGCATACTGATGACTTCTCGTTGGCGGGTTGTTTCCCACAGATATGAACCCGGGGATAATTCCACGCGTGTTTATTCCTTCTATCAGGCGGGATCATTCATATGGTGAAGAGGTCGCGATCAATCCCCACAAAATTCTCACGGATTTCTTCCTTCTATTCCGTGGGCTTATTCCTACTGCTTCCCTCGTGGGTTTGTTCCCACGGTGTCCAGCTTTTCATAGTCCTTAGCCCCTTTTTTGGCCTCTTTTCTCTATAGTTAACACAGACACATTCCTTTACGAGTCTAGTGCTTGTACTTAACTAAAACAAACGTTATATACACAAACCTGCTCGAAAATGAAAACAAAAGATAGGAAAAGGGATCTCTAAATGAGAACATTTGTAGAGCGACCACAAAAAAAAAAAAAAAAAAAGGAACAATACATGAGAAATCTAAAATGCATGAGTTTGTGTCTTCAAAGAGTCAAGAACGAGTGTTATACCTTTAGAATGCTCTTAAGCTTGAGGATTTAGGGAGGGCAATGAAGCTTGATCACGAACAATGAAAAACCTAATCTACCCTTACACAATAATCCCCAATATAGTTTGTCAACGAAATAAGCCAATCAAAATATGAAGAACTTACACTCGATTTTGTGGTAGTGGACCTACCCTACTACACTTACAATACACTACTGGGAAGACCTTTTCTTAACAAGATCTAGGTGGTTACAGCCAGCACCAACACCTATTTTTATTTTACTTGTTAATCTTTTTTTTTTTTTATTTAAAAAAAGTATATTTCTTTGTTTTATACCTGGTTCTCCTTAGGGAACTTAGGTCCCCAGTACTTCAAATAATGAATCCAATAAAGCTTCTTGCAGATTAGAATTTTAATTTCAATTTTACCAGTAAGGCAGAAATAGTACCCAAACCTCTAGCCAACACAACTTGCACAGTCATTAAAAGTAAGCTCGTAAAATCCTGGTAAGACAACAACCTCGCCTCAACCATCAGTGCATCAACTCCAAGACCTCACCACGATAAATACTTGGTAGCACCTCGATAACACGTGCGAATAACATTAAAGATCGGGACTTACCCTAGGATAAAGCGTTGTCGACTTTGATTCGACCACCTCGCTACTCTAAAAAGTGGGCAACACCCAAATAACATGTCTGAGTTGGGTTAAAGACTGAGACTTACCCCGAGATAAAGCGATGTTAACCTGAAAGTGTGCTAAGCACCATTAGTAATTCAACCACCTCACTACGTTAAAGACTGGGCAACACTAAGATAACATGTGCGATTAGCATTAAAGATCGGAACTTAACCCGGGATAAAACGCTACCGACCTGATCTGTGCTAAGCAATATCAGTAATCCAACCACTTCGCTATGTTAAAGACTGGGCAGCACCCATGATAACAAACACTAGTTTACATTAAAGACTAGGCAGCATCTTGGATAACACACTCAAATTCAGCAAAGTAGTGAAAACTAGGCAGCACCGAAGATAACACAAGCAAAAGGAAACAAAGAGGATTACCCTAGCATAAAACACTACTGACCTTGTTCGGCCACTTTGTTGCACTAGAAACTAGACAACACCTAGGATAACACAACACGCAAACAAAATTAAGCATGTAAGCCCCGACAAAAGGGAAGCTGGTAGTCGACCTCGCTCGACTAAAGTTGCTCAGATGACATGCTAGACTCTCCAACGAGGATGAGTCAAAGAATATACTCAAAAAGACCACATATAACGGCAAGAGTTCATGGAGTGGCAAAATACAAAGAAATGATATAATACAATCGCAGAAATGATAATTGATTTCTTATTCAAAATGTGAGCAAAATTACAAGAAAAGGAGAAAGCCCATATAACCTTGTTTTGCTCCGCTGGTGCATCTTCAGGCAAACGTGCAGAATTGTCCCCTTCAATTGGAGAGCTAGCCAGTATAAAGACAAGTCTTACATCCACTGGTTGCTCACCATCATCTACCTCGCTGTCAAAGAGCATGTAGCGATACCCAACGTGAGGGCCCATGTCAAAATCTTTTAGTAAAGGAGAAATGGCCTCCTTTTTAGCATATAATTTAGGGGTAGTAGACTCGCCAACCATTTCCAAGTGCATTGGCAAGGGCTCCACTTGAACTTGTGACAGTGAGCCCGCCGGTTCTTCTGTTGATCATTGATGAAGCTTATGACCTTTCTCCATTCTTCCTCCATAAAGCTCTTGAAGCGATTGACCTCCTTCTTTGTGGCTTGTGGCTTGTTGTTGTAAGTTGCGCAGCGAAAAAAAGATAGGTTTTTAAAAAATTATCTTGGATCTTTTTCGGTATACATGAATATTATGAGGGATTTGTTTTCATACCTTTAAAGACCTCCCATTCTTTTCTTTTCAATCATTCAGCACTAAGCCTTCTGAACTATGACCTATGATCTAGCAACTGTGTGTGGGCACATAACGGATTCCGGGAGTTCTTGAATGGAGGCTACCAGATAGAGAAGACAACACCTTGTCCTCTTGATAGAGTTAGGCCAAGTCTTGAGCTAAAAAAAATATATTCTATTCTTTTTCTTTTTTTCCATGCCGCACCTCTCTCTCTCTCTCTGTATTAGGGTTATAATAATTTGTTTCCTAATAAGTATATTTTATATACCAAGATCCTAGGCTTTAGTTAACCAAGTCAAAATAGGATTATAAATCCTTTTTAATTCGGTAACCACTAGGACTTAAACCTTCGACCTTTAGGATTTAAAATAATTTTTGTTATTTTTAATCATTTTGTTTTAGTCATGGTTCGAATCTGTAACCTCCGATTAACAATTAGTAATTCTTAAATATTAATTTGTCAAATAAATAATCATATCATTTAATTAATTCCAGAATATATCCAAGTTACTTTCGTAACGTAATTAATTGGACCATCCAATTCACCATGAGCTTTGTTACTAATAATCGTAAAGGGCTAGCAAGGGGACCTATTGGACCTATAGTTTTGAGTTCAATAATACTTAGAAAATTAATTTAACTCTTTAATTAATATTTCATTATTATTAACCTCGGAGTTATTCCACTAAAAAATTGAGGTTGCACTCTTGTAATTGTAGTTGTTTTATACAACCAAAATGTTAGTGTCCATTGATATAGCTATTTCATATGGTATGATCCTCTACAAGTAGTTCATAATTAGAACTTGGTCATAAAGTCTGTTATACCTCTCTAATTATATCTTTTTCTTTAAGTACCATTGCTTTTTTAATGAAAAATTATATCATTCTGAAACTAATTATAGCGTGCGTCTAAATACAACCTCGAGGGGGGTGAATGGGCTGTTAATCAATTATTATCTCAATGTTAACATAAAATCCCAAACACACAACAAAATAAATCAAGTGTAAAGTGCGGAAATTAAAGAACACTTGATTTTTATGTGAAAATCTTCAACAAGAAAAAACCACAAGCTATTCTGCTTGCCACACACGGTCCTAAAATCCACTACTTGTAATGATGTTTACAACCACCATTCTCGATCACTAACCCACCACTATTACCCTGCGGGCCTTTAATAGTGATCCTAGACCAAAATGCTTGTGCACTACACCACCGTAGTCACAAGACTTAAATCTCAATGAAGAGATCAACAACATATGTGAATATATGATAGTATCCAAAATGCAATTAATGCTAGGCTACATTGAATGCTTATCTAGAGATTAAATGATGAAAATTAAATCAATCTTAAATATCAATATGTCTAAAGTCTAAACGAATGCTCATATAACCTAACTACATATAGATATGAAAACCCAAAATATATTCATCAAACAAAAGTCAATCAACATAAGTTGTCATCAAACATGCAAGGACAATTAATGCAATCAAGGAGTGCAATCAATGAATCTTAATCAACAATATCTAAATTCAAAGCATAGAGACTTAGCTAGAGGGCAAAATGGTATTAAATTCTAGCTATCACAAACAACACATCTCAACCAATAAACTAAGACTCAGACATGTTATAAACAGCATTTATTAAACTACCATGAATTTAATCACTAACTAAATGCTCAATCTAGGTAAACATCTCACAACAATTAAACAAGAAATCCTAAAACATGTAGAGATTACCTAGTCAAAGAAAACAAGAAGACCCATGCTTGGATTATGCTAGGATGATGCTAGATGCTCATGGGAATGTGTTTGGTTAAGTAAAGGTGAGTTCTTTAGAGTTTTTCTTTCTTGGGAAACTCTCTCTTTCAAAGATGTAATTTTGAACTCATAGAAGCATACAAGAAAGAAAACATCATATATATAGGAGCCCTAAATAAAACAAGGTCATTCTGGAAAGAAAAACTCATTTTTGGCATCAAAAGGCGACCTCAATGCAACCTAGAAGGTGAGGTCGCACCAAGGTCACAATTGAAACAAACTATGGTGTGTTCAATATTAATCTAGAGAGGAGTGAATAGATTTTAATCAATTTTACCCAATTTTCATGATTAGTCAAGTTTACGAAAATGCCCCTAGTCAATTTATATATCAAGTGTAATATGTGCGGAATTATAAATGACACAAGATATTTACGTGGAAACCCTCACGGGAAAAACCACAGGCTGGTAAGTGAGCCACACTCGAACCTCAAATCCACCAATTGTGATAGCGTATACAACCTAATCCAGGTTTGACGGCCTAATCCCGGCCAATATCCCGCTACCACTACCTGCATGCCTTTAAAAGTGGACCTAGTCCAATTTGCTTGAGTGACCACTTAATCCCGGTGTAGTGACCTAATCCCGGTCAATCTCACAAGACTTACATTCTCAGAAGAGATCAAACTCTATTGTGAACATGCAATGATATCCAAATATGCAAGATAGAGCTAGATGCTTACCTAGGATTATATGATGACAATAAAATTAATCCTAGATATGAAAATAGCTATATGTCATGGCATACAACTTTAGCTAAGTAAAGGATAACCAATCCTAGATATAAAGTTATCAAAAACAATCTCAACCAATAAATGAGATCAATTAGCTAGATGTATATATATCTATCATGAAATCCTAGCTATCAAAAAACAATCTCAATCATGCAATGAGATTAATTAGCTAGATGACATATAAACAATAAAACCTAGCTATCACAAAATAACCCAATCAACACATAATCTCAATCTTGTATGTAGAAATTACTCCAAGAACATACTCTAAGAACATACAAGTAATAAATGAGATAAAATTGATAAGTAAAAACACTAATTATGTAAGATAATAGTGTTCAACATACCATACCATGTGTGTTGAAGAAGACCCATGCATTAGCACATGCTAGATAAATCTAGATGATGCTTAGATGATGATTTATGCATATGGAAATGAGTTTGGAGAGTTAAAGAAGCAATCCTGGTGCTTTCTCTCACTAGGAACTCTTTATCTCTCTCTAGGGTTTTGTAGCTTTTGTTCCTTTTTTACAAATGAGAGAAAAAGATGTATTTATAGTGCTAAGATGATAGCCCTAAAAATTATGTGACTTGCCCTTCAAAAATGAGCCAAATCAAACTCCAAAATGAGTGAGATATGGCTAAATTATGAAACAGAGTCGGGACTGCCGCTAGCATGCCGCTGGCATGCCACTGTCACCCAAGGAGCGGCACTTGAACCATGGAGAATTGCTGTCGCTAGCATGCCACTCTCACTAAAGGCGCGACACTCAAACTGCGGCGAAGCATCACAGCACAGAGCTTGATTTTCAAGCGACTCAAAACATGACCAAACGACATCGAAACCTTTCATATAATATATCGTTGGAAAGGTATGGAAATTTACTTTCTACTCCAATTTATGGAATGAAATTTTGATGTCTGTAGAAAACGTTATGGTCAATTGAGTGACCAAAGGTCAAATTCGGATAACAGCAGTGATGCTCTGTTTTAGTGGTCACTTTGGAGATTTCAAAACCAATCCAAACGGTCATGAAATATTACGAATAATATATCGTTGGAAAGGTATGGGTATCTAGTTTGTCCAAAATTTTAAAAAACTCAAATTCAATCTTTTTATAAAACGTTATGGTCACAAGACCATACAAAGGTCAATTTTGAAAAACATTTAAATCATTGAAATCCAATCTTTTGAATCTAGACACTTTACTCCAAATCACCAAACCGAATCTAACACTTATCCAAGAGTAGAATGAGACCTTCTCAAGGTGGTCAACCATTGCGCTAAGACATGCACACCGTCATGCAAGCGCAGATGTTTCCGATCATCTTTGGGAAACAAATTACACCACACTTAAAACTAACAAACATGAAGTGCAACTGTGGGAAGTGAATGCATCCTAATGCCTAACATGTCATGGCATTGTCATTGAACAAGGTGCACTCAATTAAAAAAATGCATGAATAGAATTCATGGCTTTGCATCCTAATACCTAAACATGTCATGGCATTTCAATGAACAAGATGCAATCATATAAACATGCAAGAAGAGACTTCATGGCTTTGCATCCTAATGCCTAAACATGTTATGGCATTTCAATAAACAAGATGCAATCATATAAACATGCATGAAAATACTTCATGGCTTTGCATCATAATGCCTAAATATGTTATGGTATTTTAATGAACAAGATGCAATCAAATAAAACATGCAAGAAGAGATGTTCAAGAACATGCATGCACACATATAAAACACACAACATACAAGAATAAGATATATGCATGAGTTGTGTGTGTATGCAACTAGAACTTTTTAAAGCAAGAAAGCACTAGAATATACCTTTGGTGCTTCTTCTTTTGAGATCTTGATCGAGCATTGGTTATGCAAAACACCAACCATCAAATACCTAAGCTACCTTTACATCAAGCCCCAATATGTGGTTTGTCCACGAAATAAGTCAATCAATAAATGGGAATCTTTACAACAATGATCTAGGGAAAACATATGACAGCACTGCAGCTCCAATTTCGAGCGACCCAAAACATGACCAAACGACATTGAAACCTTTCGTATGATATACCGTTAGAAAGTTATGGATGTCTAATTTCTAAAAATTCTACAAAACAAGATTTGGATTTCTTTATAAATAGTTATGGTCATTTGAGTGACCAAAGGTCAGATTAAAAAAAATAGAGTTGCCCTGTTTTAGTGGTCAATTTGGAGATTTCAAAACCAATCCAAACAGTCATGCAATATTACGAATATATAGTATTAGAAATGTATGGAAATCTACTTTCTACTCCATTTTACAAAATGAGGTTTTGATATCTGTAGAAAGAGTTATGGTCATTTGAGTGACCAAAGGTTAGATTTGAGTAATAGCAATATTGCCAAAACTCATGGTATAAGACTTTGTGACCCTAAACCAATCCAAGAGGGGAAAATGGACCTCTAGTGGTGACACATCACGAAAAAGACAAGCACACCATCGTGCAAGTACGGACGTTTCCGAACATACTTTAGAAAACGAATTGTATAAAACACAACCACATTTAAATCTTACATGGAGGTGCAAGTGTAAAGTGTGATGAGAATACACACATTAAGCAATAACCACAAATGCAAGTAGACTAAGGCATGCATGAGAAATGTGTGTGTGCAAACTAATCTCTTCAACAGGCAAGTAAAGATATTTTCCTTTTACTCTTGCTCTTGAAGTCACGAAGATGCTTGGATGCTTGCCATCGAGGAACTAAGCTACCCATTACAAAATCATCCTCAAATGTGGTTTGTCACCGAAATAAGCCAATCAAGAATGAGGAACTTACAATCTCCCCCGTTGTCTATTTCGTGACAAACCACCACTCACAATTAATCCTCACAAAAAAACTAAAGGTCAACAATGATTTTTTACATTACAAAAAGATATTAAAAAGCTAGAACTTCAAGTCTTCAATCTCTTGTAGAACAACTAATCCTTCAAAACAAAATGACTACACTTTCAAAGATAAGTGTATGTGAGGTGATCAAGTGAAATCAAAACAAGCATTTGCAATAAAGAAAACAAGCAACATCATGCAATGAACGTGCAATACAGTGCTCCCCCTAAATGGGTTACTCTCCCTCAATTAGCAATCTCCTCAATATGTCAATGCTACATCAACTCCTCCCTTACCACATACTACTCCCCATTTTTGTCATGAGATATGCAAGGAGTATCCCCCAACCGGGTGATTTTAGCAAAGAGAGATAGCAGCATACAAGACATTTGCATAATCATATAAGTTACTTTATGCAACTCAATTAATTGGAAGAGAAGCAAGGAGATTTATTTTATGAAAATGTGTTATAATAATGCTTTACATGTAAAACATGTTGCATTCAAGTCCAAAAACCATGGTATTCAGCAAAGCAAATGATGAAGGTTTCCAATAGAATTCAAACCAATTTCACCATTTGTCTTGAATTCAAGCAATGATATAGAAATGTCATTTATTCACTTTTAAAAGGCAACTATATCCAACTTTATAAGCAAAACAATGCATGAACAACTCTTGCACCCTATTTTATTATTCTGGGTAAGATACTCGTATGGTAGTAGCCATGTTTAACTAATCAAAAAAGAGAGACATTGGATTTTAAAATCCTTAGAACGGATACAAGATAATCTATTCATTTGAGTCTCATTATTGCTTTTCACACATAATTTTGCATTTAAAGATTTGCATTCAACAATTCATGCTTTTCATTTTTAAGCATGTCATTAGAATGCATGCTTTTCCTTTTAAGAATGTCATTTGAAAAGAATCATCATGTCATGGAGATAATTATAGGTCATTTAAAGAGAACTCCCAAAGTAAATCTCCTAGTCCAAAAATGCATGTTTGAACATAAATATGACATGGATTGTCAACAAAGCAATGGTTCACACTTATTGAAGAAAATATCATAGAAGCATATATGCAACCAAGATACTCAAGTAATTAATAAAGAAGCATAATGTTTATCAAATTTCTGCATGTGACAAGTATGCAAAATTGCTCTCTTTGCTTGAGCTCCCCTTATGAGGTCAATACCGTCGTATCAAGGCAAGGGACAAGTTCTTATAGACATACCAAGTCCGTTAGACCTAGTAGCATTTACGGGTGACGCATGGGCATAATGAATTTTGGGTTCATTTTTTTCTAACCCACCTAGGTTCCACTTTTTTACTTTTAGTTGTCAAATTCTTCAATTCACTAGGTTTCTTAGGATCATGCAAAAAGCCCTACGGTTTATTCTCTTTTCTTTCATGCTCTCAATTCTACATCTTTTTATGTAGTACTTTGGTCTTATGTGATCAATCATACCACAAAAATGACAAATAGGTATAAGGGAAGAGTTTATACCATTGCATTTATATCTCATCGACGCCTTGCCATATTGATGAGGTTGTCTTTGATGTTGCACCGATTGGCTTGTCCTTGGAACCCGAGCCGAAGATTGGTGCCTTTGTGGTTGAGCAAGAATAGCTTGCCTCAAAGGATGGTGGACCTTTGAATGAGGCATCCTCCATGTTTGAGGTTGAGCATGGTTCATTGGAAGAGTCTTCAAGGATGAGCTTTTAGTTGAAGATTATCCTTTTCCAACTCAAGGATATCATTTTCCCTCATCTTCAAACACTTTTGAAGAGAGTCAATAACTTCTTAATAATTCACCATATTATCACAAGAGATTTCAGAGCATTTACTCTCTTGATCTAAGCTTCTCCCACTAATGTTTGAGTTGGTCATATTGTCAAAACTTGCTTCTCTCAAGCATCCTCTACTTCGGTTTCCACAATCAAAGTCAACCTTCTTGAATTAATCAAGTGACAAACATTTGGTGATGACTTGAATTTCTCCGTGGTAGGAAACCGAAAATTCCAAGTAGTTGTTCTTACACTCAACCAAGCTTGTGGAACATTCTTCAACTACTTCAACTTCGCTATCTCTCCAAGTAGCAATCATAGCATCTCATACCTTCTTGTACTTAAAGTTACCACACATGAAGGGAATGTGGCCAAATCCACCACACTCAAGGCAAGGGTCATCAATCCTTGAGGAATAATCCTTACTTGCTTTATCCTTCTTAAGTAAGGTCATCTTCTCCTCCTTATTCACTTTGGAGGTCAAACCCTTCTTTTAAGATTTCATGAATCTACTAAATCTCTCTGTCATGAGAGTCATCTCCTCATTTGAGTCGATTTCTTTCCTCTTTACTTCGGAGGTCATTAAAGCAATTCTCGCTCTAATTGTTTCACTCGCACACATGGTGTTTGGTGAAGTGAATAAATGAATGCAAATGAATGTAAAGAACAAAAATGCATACAAATGCAAGACACACGAAAATGGCAAGGATCTTCTATGTATGTCTAGGAACATGCTCTGATATCAATTGAAACTAATTATAGCGTGCGTCCAAATACAACCTAGAGGGGGGTGAATGGGTTGTTAATCGATTATTACCAAATTTTCGATTTGTCAATGTTAACATATCAAAACCCAAATACACAACAAAATAAATTAAGTGTAAAGTGTGGAAA
Source organism: Acer negundo (assembly GCA_035582765.1). NCBI lineage: Eukaryota > Viridiplantae > Streptophyta > Magnoliopsida > Sapindales > Sapindaceae > Acer > Acer negundo. Next base: position 4,709,263 of record CM069231.1, on the reverse strand, counting down.
TTAAAGAACATTTGATTTTTACGTGGAAACCTTTAACAAGGAAAAACCACAAGCTATTCTGCTAGCCACACATCGTCTTCAAATCCACTACTTGTAATGAAGTTTACAACCTAAGTTGACCTCAACCATTCTCGGTCACTAACCCACCACCACTACCCTATGGGTCTTTAATAGTAATCCTAGACCAAAATACTTGTGCACTACACCAATGTAGTCACAAGACTCAATTCTCAATAAAGAGATCAACAACTTATGTGAATATATGATAATATCCAAAATGCAATTAATGCTAGGCTGAACTAAATGCTCATCTAGAGATTAAATGATGGCAATTAAATCATTCATAAATATCAATATGTCTAAATGAATGCTCATAAGGACCTAACTAGATATAGATATGATAACCTAAAATCTAGTCATCAAACAAAAGCCAATCAACATAAGTTGTCATTAAACATGACAAGGACAATTAATACAATCAAGGAATGCTATCAAGGAGTCCTAAACTCCTAATCAACAATGTCTAAATGCAAAGTATATAGACTCTGCTAGAGGGAAAAATGGTCTTAAATACTAGCTATCACAAACAACACATCTCAACCAATAAACTAAGACTTAAAAATGTTGTAAACAAAATTAATTAAAGAGTCATGCATTTAATCACAAACTAAATGCTCAATCTAGGTAAACATGTCACAAAGATGAAACAAGAAGTTCTAGAACATGTAGAGATTACTTAGTCAAGGAAAACAAGAAGAGCCATGCTTGGATTATGCTAGGATAATGCTAAATGCTCATGGGAATGTGTTTGGTTGAGTAAAGGTGAGTTCTTGTGACTTTTTCTTTCTTGGGAAACTCTCTCTCTTTCAAAGAAGTAATTTTGAACTCATAGAAGCATACAGGAGATAAGACATCATATATATATAGGATCCCTAAATGAAACTACATCATTTTGGAAGGAAATACTCATTTTTGGCGTCAAAAGGTGACCTTAAGACAAAAAAGGTGAGGTCACAACTCTCTCAGGAAAACACACGACATCATTGCAGCTCTAATATCTAAAGATCCAAAACATGATCAAACGACATTGAAACCTTTCTTATGATATACCATTGGAAAGGTATAGATGTCTAATTTCTAAACATTTTACAAAACAAGATTTGGATATCTTTAGAAAGAGTTATGGCCATTTGAGTGACCAAAGGTCAGATTCGGATAAAAACAGAGTTGCCCTGTTTTAGTGGTCACTTTGGAGATTTCAAAACCAATCCAAATAGTTATGCAATATTACGAATAAAATACCGTTGGAAAGGTATGGAAGTCTAATTTCTATTCCATTTTAAAAAAGGATTTTATATCTATAGAAAGAGTTATGGTCATTTGAGTGACCAAATGTCAGATTTGAGCAATAATAATATTTCCAAAACTCATGGTATAAGACCATGTGACCCTAGACCAATCCAAGAGAGGAAAATGCACCTCTCTAGTTGTAACAGATCGCGCTAAGACAAGCACACCATCATGCAAGCACGGACGTTTCCGAACATACTTCAGAAAAATAATTGAATAACACACAACCACACTTAAATCTTACACAGAGGTGCAAATGTGAAGTGTGATGAGAATGCACACATTTAGCAATAAACACAAATGCAAAAAGGTTAAGGCATGCATGAGAAATGTGTGTATGTGCAAACTAATCGCTTCAAAAGGCAAGTTAAGAGATTTACCTATTGCTCTTGCTCTTGAAGTCACGGAGATGTTTGAAATCTTGTCATCAAGGACCTAAGCTGCCCATTACAAAATCATCCCCAAATGTGGTTTGTTACCGAAATAAGCCAATCAAGAATGAGGAACTTACACCTTCCTTAACGGAAGAATGAGAGTGCTCTCAATCGTTCAAGTTCCGAATCAACCCTTAAAGGAACTACTTTTCTACTTCTAACAAGAAGGAGTAGATTCCTCTATTGTGTGCATACCTTCCCAAACACAAGGTAAACTGTTATTCCAAGATACAGAGTTATTGATCGGGAATACTACTTCGATCTCACCCATGACATGTTAAGAAACACGATCTAACTTGATGTAGTCAGCAAGATACTCATGATTTAGATCACTCATATACATCCATCATTTGTCGATATATATGAATCTCTACATGAAACGGATCTTGGTGATAGGTTCATATAATGTTTCTCCATTCTTATATCACTATATGAATAGTCTAGGATAAGACAACTGTACATTACATAATGGACTGCAACTATAGATTAACCACAAATAAAGTACCAAACTTTATTTGCTTTATACAGACTCTTTAGATTGCACGTCTCAAACCGAATTCCTCTGTATATGACATTTATATACTCGGTTTGAGATTACATCTAGCAATCTTGAATGTTTAGCACACATGATATAAATTTATAAGTCATATTTACTGAATGAAAATACTACTTATTTTATTAATGGATATATAACATTTACAACTTACAAACTTTAGGGCATAATCCCAACAATCTCCCACTTGCACTAAAGCAGATGAGACATATCTTGTAATCCTAGACCCTCTAGGTGCCCTTCAAACACTTAATCCATTAAGATCTATGTAAATGGATCAGTAAGATTACTTGCGATGCAATCTTGGTGATAGTCACATCTCCTCTCTACACTATCTCCCTGATGAGATGATACTTCCTCTCTATATGCTTCCCTATTTTGTGACTTCTTGGTTCTTTGGAATTAGCCACAGCGCCACTATTATCATAATAAAGTGTCATAGGCTTATCGAAATCTGAAACAACTTCTAAATCACTTAAAAATTTACGGAGCCATACAACCTCTTTAGCCGCTTATCAAGCTGCTACATATCTGGCCTCCATGGTGGAATCAGCAATACAAGATTGCTTGATACTCCTCCACACGATGGCTCAACCACCAAGGGTGAACACTGATCCAGACGTGGATTTCCTAGAATCCTTGTCTACTAGAAAGTCAAAATTCGTATATTCTAACGGGCTCAGATCCTGTTCTAAATATACTAACATATAGTTTCTCGTTCTCCGAAAAAACTTCAGAATAACCTTAACAACAACCCAATGATCCAATCTTGGGTTAGACTAGAATCTACTGTGAAACAAATTATGGTGTGTTCAATATTAATCTAGAGGAGGGGTGAATAGATTTTAAACAATTTTACCCAATTTTCGTGATTAGTCAAGATTACGAAAATACCCCTAACTAGTTAATTTATATAACAAGTGTAATATGTGCGGAAATATAAAGGACACTTGATATTTATGTGGAAACTTTTAACAAGGAAAAACTACGGCTTGCTATGTATGCCACACACGAACCTCGAATCCACCAATTGCAATGACGTTTACAATCTAGGTTGACCTCAACCTCTCACGGTCTATAACCCGCCACTAATACCCTCTGGCCTATAAAAATGGACCTAGTCCAATTTGCTTGCACCACTCACCGGTAGTCACAAGACTTACTTCTCAATGAATAGAATAAACAACCTAATGTGAATAATATGATATTCAAAGAGCAAGTAATGCTAGGTTACATTAAATGCCTATCTAGGATGAAAGATGACAATAATCACAATCCTAGATATCAATCTTTGCTATATGACATGTCATAAAGCTTAGCTATCAAAGATTAAGCAATCCTAAAAATAGCTATCAAAATACAACTCTCAAACAATCAACACAATTATTTCAGTCTTGTCAATAGAATATGTTCTATAAGTATACAAGTAATAAATGAGATTGCTTGTTAAGAAAGACACAAAATATATATGATATTAGTGACCAACTTACCTAGCTAAAAGTGTTGAATAAAAACCAAGCATGGATGACACCTAGATGATCATAGATGATGCTAGATGATGATTTGATGCACTTGGATATGTGTTTGAGTAAACAAAGGAGAGTTCTTTAATGATTTTGTCATTTTGGAAAAATGCTAAGGCAAAAATATGATTTGGACTCTCTTGAAATCAACCTAAAGACAAAGTAGCATATATATAGGGGGACAAATTGATGCTACGTCGTTTTGCAAATTTTTCAAAAATTTTGCCTTGACCCCTGTTCACCCGCTCTACGTAGGGCGGTTGAACAGCGGTCCACTTGGGAAATAAAGAACATGTTTTTCATGACCGCTCTACTCATAGGACGGTTATCAAGCGAACCGGGGGCGATTGCTCTCGAGATTTTGAGAACTGCCTTACACCCACTCCACCAGTGGCACCGTTTTACGAAGGGTGGCCGTAGAGCAGTCCAGAGCAAATTTGCTCTAACTGCTGTTCAACCGCCATTCGTAGGGCGGTTGTTAGGCGGTTTTACAGCACCCTTAAAAAATCATGATGCAACAATGACATGGCATTTAACACACAGGATGCAATCAAATTAAACATGCAAGAAGCAAGATTAATAAATATTAAAGCACACATAATAAAGACACACAACATATAAAAATAAGAATTATGCATGTGTTGTGAGTGTGTGCAACTACATCTCTTCAAAGCAAGTAAGCACTTAGAAATTTAACTTTGAAGTGCTTTATCTCTTAAGGTCTTGAGAGGGCTTTAGTTGTACAAAGCACCAACCATCAAATGCCTAAGCTACCCTTACATCAAACCTCACTTGTAGTTTGTCACTGAAATAAGCCAATCAAACTTGAGGAACTTACAATCTCCTCTTTTGGCTATTTCGTGACAAAACCACCACTCACATTGATCCTCATAACATAATTGAACTAAAGGTCAACAATGATATTCTTTAATACAAAGAGATATATAAAAAATAAAACTTCAAGTCTTCAATCTCTTATAGAACTATAAATCCTCCAAAACAACAAAGATTATACTTTTCAAAGTAAGTGTATTGTGAGGTAATCATGTGAAGTTAAAACAAGCATTTGCATTAAAGAATTTAAGCACAACATCATGCAATGTATGTAAATGCAATGCTCCCCCTCAACGGGTTACTACCCCTCAATGTGTATTTTCCCTGACATGTAATTTTGCTACTACAATTAGCACAACTAGCATACTCCTCTTACCGCATACTACTCCCTCTTTTTGTCATGAGATGGGAAAATGAGTATTCCCTAAACAGGTCACTTGTAGCAAAGAGAGATAGAAGCATACATGTTATTTGCATAATCATATAAGACACTTTATACAACTCAATCAAATGGAGAGAAACAAGGAGATTTACTTTTATTGAAAATGTGTGATTAAAATGTTTTGCATGGAAGACATATTGCATTCAAGTCCAAAAAACAATGGATTTTGGCAAAGCAAATGACAAAGGTTTCCTATAATAATTCAAACCAATTTCACCATTTGTCATAAATTAAAGTAAGGATATAGAAAATTTATTGATTTAGATTTTAGAGAACTATATCCAACTTTATAAGCGAAACATGTCATGAGCAACTTTGCACCCTATTTGATTTTTCCGGATAAGATATCCCTATTATAGCAAACATGTTCAAATAAAGAAAGAGAGACATTTTGGATTTTAAAATCCTTAGAATGGATACAATATTCATTTTGAGTCTCATAAGCTTTTCACACAATGTTTAGCATATAAGAATTGCAATCATCAAATCATGCTCTTTCATTTGAGCATGTCATTAAGAATTATCATGTTATGGAGATCATTATAGATCATTCATTACGTACTTCCTAATTGAATCTCCTAGTCTAAAAATGTATGTTTGAACATTAAAATAACATGGATTGCATTCAAAGCAAGGTTCACACTTATTGAGATAAAAACATATATACAAATGTGCAACCAAGATACTCAAACAATTAATAAAGAAGCATAAAATTTTTCAAATTTTTTCATTCAACAAATATGCAACTGCTCTATTTGCTTGAGTTCCCCAAATGGGGTCAATTACCAAACCACATCACTCCACGAGACATCCCAATAGATCTACTAAGTGCATGAAACCTAGTTGCATCTAAGGGTTTAGTGAATAAGTCTGCTAGCTGATCATTATAACCTACATGTTCAAGTACTATGCATTTGTTCTTAACTAGTTCTCTTATGAAATGATGACGGATGTCAATATGCTTAGTCCTAGAGTGTTGTACCGGATTCTTGGAAATGTTAATGGCACTCATATTATCATAAAAGAGAATAAGTGTACCTTGGTTGAATCCATAGTTGACTAGCATTTGCTTCATCCATAAGAGTTGTGTAAATCCACTCCCCACGGCTATATACTCGGCCTCGGCCATGGACAGTCAATATGCTTAGTCCTAGAGTGTTGTACCGGATTCTTGGAAATGTTAATGACACTCATATTATCATAAAAGAGAGTAAGTGTACCTTGGTTGAATCCATAGTCGACTAGCATTTGCTTCATCCATAAGAGTTGTGTAAATCCATTCCCCGCGGCTATGTACTCGGCCTCGACCATGGAAAAGGAAATTGAGTTTTGCTTCTTATAAAACCAAGACACCAAGTTGTTGCCTAAAAAGAAGCAACCGACTGATGTGCTCTTCCTATCATCATAATTTCCTGCCCAATCCGCATTACTAAAGCCAACTAAACTAGCATTAGTGTCAAAAGAATACCAAATCCCATAGTTGAATGTCCCATTCACATAGCGAATGATTTTTTTAACGGAAGAGAGATGAGACTCCTTAGGATCCGCTTGGTACCTAGTACATACACCCATACCCACACTAAAAGATATATCGAGCGTACTTGAGGTCAAAAAAAGCAAGCTACCAATCATGCCCCAATATAGAGTTTGTTCCACACTTTTTCCACTAGCATCCTTGCTTAGCTTTAAAGTGGTACTCATGGGTGTATCACAATGTTTGGCTTTTTCAAGACCAAACTTCTTCATTAGGTTTTTGGCATATTTGGCTTGGGTTATAAAAATCCCATCATTTAATTGCCTAATTAGCAAACTTATGAAGTAACTTAGCTCACCAACAAAACTCATCTCAAATTCTTGAGACATGACATCAACAAATTGTTGGACCACGGTGTTGTTGGTGGAGTTAAACAATATATCATCAACATATATTTGAGCTATGAAAAACTCATCATTATTTTTCTTGATAAATAGAGTTTTGTCAACCCTACCTCTTGTGTAGTCATTGTCAACAAGAAATTGAGTAAGACGCTCATACCAAGCCCTCGGTGCTTGTTTCAACCCATATAAAGCATTCTTAAAGCAATAGACATGGTTGGGGTGGTGTGCATCCACAAACACATTGGGTTGTTCAACAAACACTTTCTCTTGCAATAAGCCATTGAGGAAGGCACTCTTCATGTCCATTTGGTGCAATTTGAACTTGTGCACACAAGAAATGGACAAAAGAAGCCTAATGGAAGAGAAAAGCCTAATGGACTCTAAACGGGAGCAAATGTCTCCTCAAAATTAATAGCCTCAATTTGAGAGTATCCTTGTGCAACAAGTCTAGCCTTGTTACGTACTATATTATCATTCTCATTAGATTTGTTCCTATATATCCATTTGGTGCCTATGACATTAGTGGTCTTAAGCCTAGGAACTAGAGTCCAAACCTCATTCCTTTCGAATTGGTTTAGCTCTTTTTGTATGGTAAAAACCAAAAATTCATCATTTAAGGCCTCATCAACCTTTTTAGGTTCTATTTGAAAGGTGTAGAATGTGTAGCTAATGAGATTAGCTATTTGACATCTAGTCCTAACACCCTTATTTACATCTCCAATAACATCATCTTTGCTATGAAGATGTCTAGCCCATGGAGTGGGTTCTTTAGAGTTCAAAAGAAGAACTTTATCAAGAGGTTGTGTGTCATTTTCATCAAGGTTAGACGTCCCAATAATAGGAGTCTCCACAACCTTCTCCAAGGGAGAATCATCAACTATAACAACCTCATCCTCATTGTCACTTGACTTGAGCCTATTATCATCAAAGACAACATTTGATGACTCCATGACGCTCCGAGTCTTCAAATTGAAAACACTAGAGGCTCTGCTATTTAAGGCATAGCCAATAAAGATACCATCATCGCTCTTAGCATCAAACTTGCCAAGTTGATCACGGTCATTTAAAATGTAACACTTGCTTCCAAAAGTGTAGAAGTAGCTAACATTTGGCTTCCTACCTCTCCATAACTCATAGAAGGTTTGCTTAGTACCAGGCCTTAGGAAAACTTTATTCCCTATATAGGAAGCCGTATTGACGGCTTCGGCCCATAAGTTCCTAGGGACATTGTTGCTAAGCAACATCACACGGTCCATCTCTTGAAGGACCATATTCTTCATCTCAACAACTCCATTTTGTTAAGGTGTCCTAGGAGCTGAAAACTCATGGGAAATACCTACACTATCACAATATGTTTCAAAGGAAACATTCTCAAATTCCCTCATATGATCACTTCTAATCTATTTAATGCTTTTAATGCTAGAATTCATTTCATTTTGAATTTTATTACAAAACATTTTAAACTTGTCAAAAGTTTCGGATTTTTCTCAAAGAAAATATGTCCATGTGAACCTAGAGAAATCATCAACACAAACAAAAATGTATCGCTTTCCACTTAAACTCTGGGTTTGCATATGACCCATTAGATCCATGTGGAGAAGCTCTAGAGGCTCCTTGGTGGAGAGATACTTGCCCTTTTTATGCATGCTCTTTGTTTGTTTTCCTTGTTGGCAAGGTCCACAAACACCATTGACTTTCTTCCCAAGCTTGGGAAAGCCACGCACAATATTGAACTTGTCTAGGATTCGTAAATCCCTAAAGTTCATGTGGCCAAGTCTTTCATGCCACAACTCAATTTGCTCATCCTTGGACATATTACATGAGACAAATCTAGCCTCAAGACAATATGAATTGTTGCTAGATCTCATACCTTTCAATAAGGTTTGTCCATCGGGTTTTAGGATTGAGCAATCATCTTTAGAAAACAAGACGGAAAATCCTTCATCACTAAGATGAGAAATGCTTAATAAATTGGCTTTCAAGCCATCAACTTATAAAGCATTGGACAATGAGGGTAATCCGGGAAGGGAAATGATTCCTTTCCCTACAACTCTCTTTTTAGATCCATCACCAAAGGTGACACATCCTCATTCCTCTATGGCAAGAGTCTCAAAGAAACTCTTGTTTCATGTCATGTGCCTAGAGCACCCACTATCTAAGTACCAAAAATTAGAAGAGTTTGCCTTCAAAGAAATTTGACCAACATGGCAAAAGTATTCATCTCTTATGATCCACCTAGGTGAAACACTTTTCTTCCTAGTGGTCAAAGGTACTTGGGCTCTAGAAATTCTAGAATCATTTATATTAGAATTATCCTTCCTAGGAACATGCAATCTAGCTCTTGCCTTTTTCTTTTCAATCATGCACATAACTCTACACATGTTAATATAATGAAAGTAATTCGGCCTAACATGACCATCAATACCACAAAACTGACATGTAGAAATGTAATTAGGAATCATACCATGTCCTTGCATATGCATAGGAGCCTTTCCTTGTCTTTATGGTTGTCTTGGTTGTTGGATAGGATCTCTCCTTCTTTGTTGTTGACCAAGACTAGATTACTTCCTAGGTTGAGCTTGCATGATTGGTCTCTTTCCTTTGAGACCCATTTGTTGAGGAATGCTAGCTTGAGGAGCTCTTAAGGTTTGAGCTTGAGGTTTTCTTCTTGGATCCACCTTCACTTGTGCACTATGTGAACATTGTCTTAGATCAATCTTCTTCCTAAGAGTTTGCACCGGTGAGGCTACTCTGTAGCTCAAGCTCTTGATAAACACGGTCTTGTTGGGAGTGGAGGTCTCCTTGTCATCTTCAAACCCAAGACCTCTCTTATCATAAGGACTCTTGCCAACACCAAGCATGTGGTCAAGCTTCTTTGTGCTAGAGGCCATCTTAATCATTGACCCTTTAGCTTCTTCAAGCTCCCTCTTCAAACCTTCTTCATTCCTCATAGAAAAAGCTAGCTCATCTCTTAGCTTGTCTTCATTCTTCTTGGATCTCATCACTTGTTCACTTAAGTGATTAACTTGTGTTGAGAGCTCTAGGTTTAATTCCTTTAATCTCTTAATTTCTCTCTTGTTCTTTAACCTTGAACTCTCAAAATTGACTATATAGTCTTTGAGATCCATCATATCAACATTTCCATTTGTGGATTGTGATAAAGAGCCATCATGACTACAGTTAATTTCCTCTTGACTCTCACCCTCTTCTTCAGTAGCACCTTTGCTCTTGTGAGAGGAGGTAAAGGCTATGAAGTTAGCCATGAGTTCTTCATCATCCGAAGACTCATCTCTTTCATCGGAGTCATCACTCTCACTCCCACTCCACGTGGCGGCCATCACTCTCACTTTCTTGTTCTTCAAATTACCACAATCAGGAGCGATGTGTCCTATGCCATCACACTCATAACATTGGATCCATTTCCTTTCACTCTTCTCTAGTCTAGGCTCAAACCTCTTGAAAGGAGTCCTTTTCTTCAAGTCTTGGCCCTTAGATCCAAATCCCTTCTTCTCGGTCTTGACAAACCTCTTGAACCTTCTCATCAACAAGGCCATGTCTTCATCCAAGTCATCCTTATCCTCCTCCTTCTCAAGTTTAGAGGCTTTCAAAGCAATTCCCTTCTGCTTTTTAGGAGATGTGGAGATAGGACCTTTCCTACTCATAAGCTAGAAGTCTCTCAATCACATCACTCGGTTTCATGTCTTTGTAAGTGTTATTCTCCTCTAAAGCCATTACCTTGGATTCAAACCTCTCGGGAAGCGATCTCATTATCTTTTGCTTGATCCTTTTATCCGAGTAAGGGTCACCAAGTTGATGACTTTGGTTGACAATGTCCATCAACTTGATCTCAAAGTTGTTGAAGCACTCATTCTCCTCCATTCTTAGCATCTCGAATTGAGTTTGGAGGACTTAAAGCTTAGTGTCCTTTACTACTTCAGTTCCCTTATGTGCAACCTCTAGGATGTCCCATGCCTCTTTCGCAATCCTAGTATTTTGAATCAATTTATATTGATTCCCATCAATTGCACATAGGATGGCATGCATTGCCTTCCTATTCCATTTTGATGCCTCAAACTCTTGAGCATTCCATTGCGCCTTAGGCTTGAGTACATCCTCTCTTCCACCCGTAGGAGTCATCATCGGTGATGTGTAGCCGTCTTCAACCGCCATCCAAGCTCGGTCATGGATTTTGCATATGTACGACTCCATCTTGCCTTTCCAAAAGGCATAATTTAATTTGGTAAGAAGTGGAGGTCTTGTGCTAGAAGCACATTTGTTCCCACCACCGTTTCTACTACTAGTGTTTATGAATGAATGAAATGAATGCAAATCTATGAATAATCAAAAATCACACAAAATGTAAAACACACCAAAATGAGCAAATGATCACCTAAGTATATCTAGGAACCTGCTCTGATAACAATTGAAACAAATTATGGTGTGTTCAATATTAATCTAGAGAGGGGTGACTAGATTTTAAACAATTTTACCCAATTTTCATGATTAGTCAAGATTATGAAAATGCACCTAACTAGTCAATTTATATAACAAGTGTAATATGTGCGGAAATATAAAGGACACTTGATATTTACGTGGAAACCTTCAACAAGGAAAAACCACGGGCTGTTATGTGCGCCACACATGAACCTTGAATCAACTAATTGCAATGACGTTTACAATCTAGGTTGACATCAACCTCTCACGGTCTATAACCCGCCACTATTACCCGCAAGCTTATAAAAGTGACCTAGTCCAATTTGCTTGCACCACTCACCAGTAGTCACAAGACTTACTTCTCAATAAAGAGAATAAACAACCTAATGTGAATAATATGATATTCAAAGAGCAAGTAATGCTAGGTTACACTAAACGCCTATCTAGGATGAAAGATGACAATAATCACAATCCTAGATATCAATTTTTGCTATATGACTTGTCATAAAGCTTAGCTATCAAAGATTAAGCAATCCTAAAAATAGCTATCAAAATACAACTCTCAAACAATTAATACAATTATCTCAATCTTGTCAATAGAATATGTTCTATCACTTGGATATGTGTTTGAGTAAACAAAGGAGAGTTCTTTAGTGATTTATTCACTTTGGAAAAATGCTAAGTCAAAAATATGATTTGGACTCTCTTGAAAATAACCTAAAGACAAAATAGCATATATACAAGGTGACAAATTGATGTTACGTCGTTTTGCAAAGTTTTCAAAAATTTTGCATTGACCTCTGTTCACTTGCTCTACGTAGGATGGTTAAACATCGGTCTACCATGAAAATGAAGAATATGTTCTTTATAACCGCTCTATGCATAGGGCGGTTTTCAGGCGAACTAAGGGCAATTGCCTTAGGATTTTGAGAACCGCCTTACACCCGCTCGCGATTGAACAGCGGTCCACTTGGGAAATGAAGAACATATTCTTCATGACCACTCTACGCATAGGGTGGTTTTCAAGCAAATTGGGGGCGATTGCTCTTAGGATTTTGAGAACCGCCTTACACCCGCTCTATGCAGGGTGACTGTAGGGCGGTTTACAGGCTATTAAAAATTCCACCAATGGCACCGCTCTACGAAGTACGGCCTTAGAGCGGTCAAGAGCAAATTTGCTCTAACCGTTGTTCAACCGCCGTTTGTAGGCCGGTTGTAGGGAGGTTTTATAACACCCTTAAAAAATCATGATGCATCAATGACATGGCATTTAACACACAGGATGCAATCAAATTAAACATGTAAGAAGAGAGATTAATGAACATTAAAGCACATATAATAAACACACACAACATACAAAAATAAGAATTATGCATATGTTGTGAGTTTGTGCAACTACATCTCTTCAAAGCAAGTAAGCACTTAGAAATTTACCTTTGAAGTGCTTGATCTCTTGAGGTCTTGAGAGGGCCTTGGTTGTGCAAAGCACCAACCATCAAATGCCAAAGCTACCCTTATATCAAACCCCACTTGTGGTTTCTCACCGAAATAGGCTAATCAAACTTGAGGAACTTACACACTAGCTACGCCCATTGCGAAGCATATGTCAAGTCTCGTGCATAACATAGCATACATGAGACTACCTACTGATGATGCATATTGAACTCATCTCATATCCTCAATTTCTTAAGGTGTCTTAGGACATTGTTCCTTAGACAAATGAGCTCCATGCCTAGAACAAAAATTACCTTTCTTGGAGTTCTCCATCGAGAATCGCACAAGTATCTTATTAATATACAATGCTTGAGACAATACTAATAGTTTGTTCTTGCAATCCCTTATTAATTCGATCCCTAGAACATAACTTGTCTCTCCCAAATCTTTCATTTAGAATTGATTACCAAGCCAACCCTTTACTTCCGATAATGTTCCCATGTCATTACCAATGAGTAGGATATCATCTATGTAAAAGATCAAGAATACTATTTTCTTGTCAATGATCCTTTTTGTAAACACAAGGTTCATCAACGTTTTGTTCGAAACCATAGGTTTTAATAGCATTATCAAACCCGATGTTCTAAGATCTAGATGCTTGCTTTAGTCCATAAATGAACCTTTGCAACTTGTAAACTTTTTGCTTTTGATCTTGGGACACAAATCCCTCTGGTTACATCATGTAGATGCTTTCATCAAGATTGCCATTTAAAAATGCACTCTTGGAGTCCATTTGCTAAATTTCATAATCGAAATAAGCTGCAATGGATAATAGTATCCTAATAGACTTAAACATAGCCACTGGCAAGAAGGTCTGTTCAAAATAGACCCTATCTTTTGAGTGTAACCCTTTACCACTAACCTTGCTTTGAAGGTCTTTACCTTCCTGTCTAGTTCTCTCTTTCTCTTGTAGATCCATTTACACCTTATTGGTTTTATCCCATCAGGTAAGTCTACAAGTTCCTAGACTGAGTTTGAATACATGGACTCTATCTTGAGATTCATGGCTTTAAGTCATTCCTCTTTGTCAAAATTTTCCATTGCATGTTTAAATGACAATGGATCATCCACACTATCATCAAAGACGACACATTGTGCCTCTCCAATACCTAAATAGCGATCAGGTTATCGTACAACCATCCCACAACGTTTAGGTGGTAGTGTGATCTGACTAGGAATCATCTGACTATCAGACATCGATGGAACAACAACTTTGTCAACAAATTTTGTTGATTGATCACTAGTCGAACCAGGTTCTAATTCATTTAACACAACCTTACTTCGAGGCTTATGATCATTCATATAGTTTTCCTCAGGAAACGTTGCGTTTATCGATACAAAAACTTTGTTTTCTTGAGGACTATAGAAGTATCCTCCTCTAGACTCTTTTGAATAACCTATAAACATGTATACTTGTGAACGAAGTTCCAACTTTCCATATTTGTTCTTCAGTACATGTACTGGACACCCCCATATTTGAAAATGTCATAAACTGGCTTTACGACCATTCCACAACTTTAGAAGAGTCTAAGGAATAGATTTCGCTGGAACTATATTCAATCTGTAAGCCGCTGTTTGTAGTGCATATCCCCAAAAAGAGTTTGGTAATGATGAGAAACTAGTCAGAGATCTCACCATTCCTATCAAGGTATTGTTTCTCCTCTTTGTAACACCATTCTGTGGTGGTGTTCCTAGAGCTGTGAGTTGGAATACAATTCTATGCTCTGCCAAGTAGGCCTCAAACTCTTGGTCAAGATACACACCTCCACAATCTGATCGTAGAGCTTTGACAGTTTTGCCTAATTGGTTCTCAACTTCAGCTTGGAATTCTTTAAACGTTTCAAATGTTTCCGACTTATGTTACATTAGGTAAACATATATGTATCTAGAGTAATCATCACTAAAGATGACATAATACTCATAACGACCCATAGTTTTAACATTCATAGGTCCGTAGACGTCTGAATGTATAAGCTCCAGTGGTTGTTAAAAGGTCTCTTGGTCATTTTACCTTCTAAACAAGACTCACAGATAAGTAAAATGTCGATCTCTAACTGTAGGAAAAAATAAACAAATAAAAGTGTTACACGCAGCGGAAGCGATACTAAAGACGATTTAGTGACTTTTAAAATTTTTCCTTTATGAACCTTAAACCCTTTTAATCAATAAACATGCATATATATCAACAAAAGTAAATTACCTCTTGTCGCGTGATCCGATTGACTTACGTCGATGGTAATCCGCAAGACCTTCAATCCGAGCACGAACGTGGATCACCTAGGAGCGTGGTCTCCCTTTCCTTTGAATTGCAAACCTGTGAATGGACCAAACAAATACTTTCTTTTCTTTGTTAGTCACAAAACAATCAAAAGAATGTCAAAATTATTCCGGTCACTTTTGAGTTCACAATCTTATGATCGAAACTCGCGTGAACCTAGATCGATATCGTATACACAAGCTTATTGATGTTTAAGCAATTGTATACTATCAAAGAATAATTTTTCACTCCTTTTTATCTCTCTAGAATAAAAACTCTCTTAGAATTAAGAAGAAGAAGAAAGAAAATAAAAACTCAAGCACCAATTAATTGATGTGGCCGAACCCTATAAGAACATATATATAGGTTGGCCGAATTTTTCTTCTTTTTCCTTTAGGGTTGCCGAATTCTATGTAGTATCTAATTAGGGTTGGCCGAATTTCATCATGTCACTTATATAGGGTGACTGAAATTCAACCCTAATTCTTTTTAACTTTATAGACTTCAAACCCTAATCCAACTCTTTTATTTTTATTCTTTTATTTGACTAAATAAAAAAAAAGACTCCTTATTTGATTAAATAAATAATACTAATTTATTTATTTACTTATCAAACAAGTCTTTTACTTTTAGGAAAGATTTGTTTCTTTAATTAAACAATTAATCAATAAATCAATTAATTCTTATTTAATTAAAACAAATGAAACAAAATAATATTTTTAGGTCAAAACTTTAACCTAGCCGCCCCACTTATATAAGATGGGCCTAATATTATTTTCCTATTTCATTTAATCCATTGGACTTTAAATAAAAAAGCCCACATGTGAACCAGACCCATTCTTACTAAAAGAAACAAGCCCACATGTCTTTCATTAATATATTAATATAATTGAGCAGCCCATTACTTAAATAATGTGCAAATTATATTCTTAATATATTAAATGCAATTCTAGATGGACCCTTAAATTGGTCCGGTAGAATATATCAAGTGATCCATGCAAGTCCGTGTGGATTGGGGATCTTGGCGGGCCATCTAAATTTAAGCTTCAATAGACATAACCTAATCACAATCAACAAATGATTCACTTAGGTCCGATCCATTAATTTTAACTCATTCCACTAAAGAGCTAAAACTGAACTCTTAAATAAAGATAGAAAAGGAAGATGCTCCTCATTCATACCCTAGACAATCATATTGGAGATAGTGTATCCTCGTGATTAATATCAGTAATCGCCAAGAGTTCATAGACCGCCTATAACTCTCCAAGTTACCATATTTACTCATATGACCACGTTTTGAACTTGGATATTTTGACTTGTCCAGAAGCCATGTTTTCAATAGACACTATTGAAAACTCAACGTTGAGATTTAATATCTAATTACCTCAAAACATCCATATGATGATATTATACTCTCATTTAATTAAATGGAGCCACGATGTCCATATCTATAAATGAAGTCCTCTATCGATTAACAAATGAATATCACCAAACTATCGAGGATAGACTATGCGATATAATCGTACTCATTGATAACTCAAATGATATCACTTGCAACCATAAGTCCATCATTTATCTCAGGATTAAGATAGACTCTCCGATTGTCCTGATAATGAAAAGACTATTATCTATTGACGGTTCTAGATAAAGCTTTTCATTGTGATCCAGTTCAATGCACCCAGTGCACTAGATCCTTTTGCTCGAAGACACTCCGATGATTTTAGACTCATCATATCTCATTTGATCTCACTCAAATGCTAGCAAAAGAATTCTACAACTTTAACAAGATAAAGGTGCCCAACCTTTAACTTAAGTTGTGAACATTATTCAAGACTAACTAAAGAATTGTGTCTACCACATACATATCCAGATGTACGAACAATTCTTCTTTTCCCATAGTCTTTAGACCTTATGATTATTTACTTTGACAATTATAATACAAACTATAAATGCTATACGATTTGTTAAACCAGAAATCACTTTATTAATATGAAAAAGATTGTTAATTACAACATTACACTCTTGCTATTGAGCATAATCCTAACAATCTCCCACTTGCGCTATAGCAAATGTGTCATATCTCTCAAGCCCATATTCTCTAGATGCCCATCGAAACTCTTCTGAGGTAGAGCCTTTGTGAAGGGATCCGCTAGATTTTCTGCTGACGCGATTTTGGTAATCGTCACGTCACCTCTTTGAACAATCTCCCTTAAAAGATGATACTTTCTTTCAATGTGTTTACCTCTCTTGTGACTTCTTGGTTCTTTCGAATTAGCCACTGCTCCACTGTTGTCACAGTAGATAGTGATCTGCTTATTCGCACTAGGAACCACTTCTAAGTCAATCAAGAATTGGCGGAGCCAAACAGCCTCTTTGGCAGCTTCGCATGCAGCAACATACTCAGCTTCCATGGTGGAATCAGCAATACAAGATTGCTTGATACTCCTCCATATAACTGCTCCTCCTCCAATAGTAAACACAGCCCCTGATGTGGATTTTCTGGAGTCAGAATCTGATTGGAAATCAGAATCTGTATACCCAACGGGAACCAAATCCCCTCCAGAGTATACAAACATATTATCTCTCGTTCTTTTAAGATACTTGAAAATATGCTTGACTGCCGTCCAGTGATCAGGTCCAGGTTTCGATTGAAACCTGCTAACTATGCCAACAGCAAAACAAATATCTGGTCTAGTACAGAGCATTGCATACATGAGACTTCCAACTGCCGAGGCATATGGAACTCTACTCATGAATTGCTCTTCATGCTCATTCTTAGGAACTTGTTCCTTAGAAAGCTTGATTCCATGTCTGAAAGGTAACATACCTTTCTTGGAATCCTGCATGGAAAACCTAGACAAGATTTTGTCTATGTATGAAGCTTGGGATAATGCAATCGTTCTATTCTTTCTATCCCTTATTACTTGGATACCTAGAATAAAACTTGATTCTCCTAAGTCCTTCATATCAAATTGTTTTGCTAACCATTCTTTTACTGATGTCAATACACCTACATCGTTTCCAATGAGTAGTATATCATCAACATAAAGAATCAGGAAAACCAACTTGTCGCCTTTAATCCTTTTGTATACACAAGGTTCGTCAGGATTCTGAATAAATCCAAAACCTTTGACAGCTTGATCAAACCTTATGTTCCAGGATCTGGATGCTTGCTTTAATCCATATATGGATTTCTGCAACTTGCATACCTTATCCACTTGGCCCTTTTCAATGAATCCCTCTGGTTGCATCATGTAGATGCTTTCGTCAAGACTTCCATTTAGGAAAGCTGTCTTGACGTCCATTTGCCAAATCTCTAAATCTAAAGATGCTGCAATGGATAAGAGTATCCTAATGGATTTAAGCATGGCCACAGGAGAGAAGGTTTCCTCGTAATCGATACCTTCTTTCTGTGTATACCCTTTAGCTACCAATCTAGCTTTAAAGGTTTCCACCTTTCCATCCATACCTCTTTTCCTCTTGTATACCCACTTGCACCCAATGGGTTTTATCCCTTTAGGCAAGTCTACAAGGGACCAGACTTTGTTATCGAACATAGATTCAATCTCGGATTGCATTGCCTTTTGCCAATGGCGACTATCAACATCCTCCATAGCTTCCTTGTACATATAGGGATCATCGTCGTCCGGGAGATTCTCCACTGATTCTCCCAGACCGATGTATCTTTCGGGTTGTGTTCTAACCCTCCCACTACGACGAGGAATGGTAGGTTGTTGATCTTGTGTTGGATCGGAACTTACAATTGGGTTAGGTTGTGCAACCTCTCGTGGAATTGTATCTCCTGACATCTCATTCAGGACAATTCTACTTCTAGGCACAAAATCATTCATATAGTCCTTTTCCAGAAATTTAGCATTTGTCGAAACAAATACTTTAAGATCTGAAGGACTATAGAAATAATATCCTTTAGTTTCTTTTGGATACCCTACAAATATACATGTTTCTGAACGGGACTCCATCTTTTCTGTCTTTCCTTTTAACACATGCGCAGGACAACCAAATATCCTTAAGTGTTGTAAACTAGGCTTGCGCCCAGTCCACAACTCATGCGGTGTTTTAGGAACAGACTTAGATGGTACATCGTTTAGAATGTATATAGCGGTTTGTAAAGCATATCCCCAAAAAGAAATAGGAAGCATTGAATAACTCAACATAGACCTAACCATATCCAAAAGAGTTCTATTTCTCCTTTCTGCTACCCCATTCTGTTGAGGTGTACCTGGTGCAGAAAACTGAGAAACTATCCCATTATCAATAAGATATTGCTGAAACTCACCAGATAGATATTCTCCACCACGATCAGATCTCAAGATTTTTATGTGTTTCTCAAGCCGATTTTCCACTTCAGCTTTGAATGCTTTGAACATGTCAAAAGCATCCGACTTATGTCTCATGAGATACACATAACCAAATCTTGAGTAATCATCCGTGAAGGTGATGAAGTACTCATATCCACCTCTAGCTTGAATGCTCATAGGTCCACATACATCAGTGTGTATCAATCCTAAACATTCAGTGGCTCTTGCACCTTTGGCAGAGAACGTCCTTTTGGTCATTTTACCTTCCAAACAAGATTCACAAGTTGGTAGATCATCAACCTTTAAGTCACTTAAAGGTCCGTCACTTACCAATCTTTTAATCCTATTAAGGTTAATATGACCTAAGCGTAAATGCCAAAGGTAGGTTTCATCTGTTGATAATTTTACTCTTTTATGATTAGGTTCCGTTATTTCTGTGTCTAACGAGTGAGAGATATTTCTATGCAAAAAGTATAGACCGTTTTCCAATGTACCTTGGCAAATAATTTTGTCATTCTTACTAATAATAAAAACTTTATTAAAAGTAACCGAATATCCAAATTTATTCAAACAAGAAACTGAAATTAAATTCCTCTTGAATTGAGGTACATAATAAACGTCTATTAAATCTAAATGCCTTCTAGAATCCAAATAAACTCTAATATCTCCCACTGCACTTGCAGACACTAACGTTCCGTTGCCCAAGCGCAAATTGATTTCATTCTTACTCAGCTTTCTCCTTTCTTGAAACCCCTGCAAGGAATAACAAACATGATTAGTGGCTCCTGAGTCTATGATCCAAGAATCTGTAGAATCAGCCAAAAAACATGTTTCTAGATAATTCAAATTACCTTCTTCCTTCTTGTTCTGGGACTTTGGGCAATTTCTCTTCCAATGTCCCTTTTCACCACAAAGGAAGCATTTCCCTTTGATCTTGGTTACTTTCTTGGTCTCCTTCTTGATAGGCCCAAGTTGCTTTTTCTTCTGTTGTTTCTTGACCTTTTGACGGGCCTTAACAGTAGCAACTTTACCAACCATATGAATCTCTTGACCTTTGCCTTTCACAAGGATCTTTTCAGCACTTTGAACATCTTGCATCAGGCCTTGTAAGGTGTATTCCTTTTTGTTCAAAGTGTAGTCCAATTTGAACTGATCAAAGGAATCTGACAATGAATTGACAACCATATCAATCTTTGTCTCACCATCTATCTCAGCGCCATGCAGTTCAGCAATGTTGAGATGTGCTATGACTTTCATCATGTGATCTTTCACAGCCTGTCCAGGTTTCATCCTAAGATTCATAAAAGCAGTCACTGCCTCTCTCTTAGTCGTCCTAGACTTCATAGCAAACATCTCCTCTAGAGACATCATTATATCAGCAGCGGACTCCATTCCTTCATGCTGCTGTTGCAACACGTCGGAGATAGTGGCCATAATGTAACATTTTGCCATATCATCTGAAGTCTTCCACTGCTCATACTCATCTCTACACATTATGCTAGATTCATTATTAGGAGCAGGTGGTTTAGGAGTAGTTAGAACAAACTTATGTTTTTCACTTTGCAGTAACAACCCAATTTTCCTTTTCCATGTGACATAATTATCTCCAGTTAAAGTGTTATCTTTCAGGATGTTCATAAGTGATGGGGTCATGATTTCTGAATAAAACAAAACATATATAAGTAAATAATCATGATAAAGCACTTTTAAATATTTATCTTGAATTAAATAAATAACTCAATCATAAAATTCAACGGTGATCTAACACCCATAAATGTTACGCCTCCTTTGGGAGTTCGCACCATTTACTAGTTAGACTAGGTCCCACCTAATTGTTAACATAACAACCAGCGTTTTCAATTTTAGCCTTGCAATTTTACTGACAAGAACTCTTGGGAGGATATCAATAAAATTACATTGAGTGTGTTACCAAGATATCGACCCTCAATTTTCTCTCACGAAAATCCCTCCTTGGGGAGTAGATCTCGTTTGAGTCCATTGTCTAGTCTATCCTTGTAAGGAAGTATGTTGCTAAATTCCATTCATGGACACCCCTTGGGGGGATTACCAATAAATAATAAAGCTCAACTAACCTTGGAGGCCATAGGTGTTACCAAAACACCTTCTCCCACTCAATTATTTAAGGCGTGTGATTAAATCCCATAGAATGATTTACCGAGTTATCTAGATGCCAATTTAGATACCTAAATCATTCAATGCATGTTCATACCAAAAGAGATATATGCGTGGCACTCCTATTCTATATGTCATGTTATCATACAATAACAAATATTGTAATATTTAAGCATAAATTAAATAGTAACAATTTTGGCCCATCCTAGAAAAACAAGTAAATTACAATTTGTCAGGAATACAAGATCTTCAGGTGGCCCATCAACCATACGCTCATCCTTCGGCCTTCTCCCATGGGCGTGCGCAGCCCACAACCCCACAAAGGGGCTGCCTTGCGCAGCCCATAAGGCCACACAAGGCTGCCATGCGCAGCCCACCAAAGTTTGGGCTTGTCATGTGCAGCCCAATCCACTCCTAGGGTGCGCACGGTGCTCGTACTTGGTTCCGGTTGCTTCGTTTTGCTTCGTGTCTTCGAATCTCCAAGACCTAAATATATTACGGCAGTATATATATAATAAATACTGCAGTATTAATTTTTTTTTTTTTTTATTCACTGCAGTATTTTTACAAACCAAAAATTGCACATACTAAAAATAAATAATAAAAAAAAACTGCAGTAACCCTAAAAAAATACTGCACATATATATAAAAAAAAATAAAACCTAGCAATCTACCAAGAAGGAATTATAGCGATAATAGACCACCCTTCTTGTTACAACTCCGAAACAAAAATTACATTGAAAATCTAGGGCCAAAATCGAGCAATAACAAACCACATAAAATATATATAAATCCATACATCACATGTAATTATATATTTGAATACCTAGAGTGCCATCTCTTTCTAAACATGCATAATCACAATAAAAAGAAATAGATCCACGTATATATACGTTAATTAATTAAAAGGGTTCAACCTAGGCTCTGATACCAATTGTAGGGAAAAATAAACAAATAAAAGTGTTACACGCAGCGGAAGCGATACTAAAGACGATTTAGTGACTTTTAAAATTTTTCCTTTATGAACCTTAAACCCTTTTAATCAATAAACATGCATATATATCAACAAAAGTAAATTACCTCTTGTCGCGTGATCCGATTGACTTACGTCGATGGTAATCCGCAAGACCTTCAATCCGAGCACGAACGTGGATCACCTAGGAGCGTGGTCTCCCTTTCCTTTGAATTGCAAACCTGTGAATGGACCAAACAAATACTTTCTTTTCTTTGTTAGTCACAAAACAATCAAAAGAATGTCAAAATTATTCCGGTCACTTTTGAGTTCACAATCTTATGATCGAAACTCGCGTGAACCTAGATCGATATCGTATACACAAGCTTATTGATGTTTAAGCAATTGTATACTATCAAAGAATAATTTTTCACTCCTTTTTGTCTCTCTAGAATAAAAACTCTCTTAGAATTAAGAAGAAGAAGAAAGAAAATAAAAACTCAAGCACCAATTAATTGATGTGGCCGAACCCTATAAGAACATATATATAGGTTGGCCGAATTTTTCTTCTTTTTCCTTTAGGGTTGCCGAATTCTATGTAGTATCTAATTAGGGTTGGCCGAATTTCATCATGTCACTTATATAGGGTGACTGAAATTCAACCCTAATTCTTTTTAACTTTATAGACTTCAAACCCTAATCCAACTCTTTTATTTTTATTCTTTTATTTGACTAAATAAAAAAAAAAGACTCCTTATTTGATTAAATAAATAATACTAATTTATTTATTTACTTATCAAACAAGTCTTTTACTTTTAGGAAAGATTTGTTTCTTTAATTAAACAATTAATCAATAAATCAATTAATTCTTATTTAATTAAAACAAATGAAACAAAATAATATTTTTAGGTCAAAACTTTAACCTAGCCGCCCCACTTATATATAAGATGGGCCTAATATTATTTTCCTATTTCATTTAATCCATTGGACTTTAAATAAAAAAGCCCACATGTGAACCAGACCCATTCTTACTAAAAGAAACAAGCCCACATGTCTTTCATTAATATATTAATATAATTGAGCAGCCCATTACTTAAATAATGTGCAAATTATATTCTTAATATATTAAATGCAATTCTAGATGGACCCTTAAATTGGTCCGGTAGAATATATCAAGTGATCCATGCAAGTCCGTGTGGATTGGGGATCTTGGCGGGCCATCTAAATTTAAGCTTCAATAGACATAACCTAATCACAATCAACAAATGATTCACTTAGGTCCGATCCATTAATTTTAACTCATTCCACTAAAGAGCTAAAACTGAACTCTTAAATAAAGATAGAAAAGGAAGATGCTCCTCATTCATACCCTAGACAATCATATTGGAGATAGTGTATCCTCGTGATTAATATCAGTAATCGCCAAGAGTTCATAGACCGCCTATAACTCTCCAAGTTACCATATTTACTCATATGACCACGTTTTGAACTTGGATATTTTGACTTGTCCAGAAGCCATGTTTTCAATAGACACTATTGAAAACTCAACGTTGAGATTTAATATCCAATTACCTCAAAACATCCATATGATGATATTATACTCTCATTTAATTAAATGGAGCCACGATGTCCATATCTATAAATGAAGTCCTCTATCGATTAACAAATGAATATCACCAAACTATCGAGGATAGACTATGCGATATAATCGTACTCATTGATAACTCAAATGATATCACTTGCAACCATAAGTCCATCATTTATCTCAGGATTAAGATAGACCCTCCGATTGTCCTGATAATGAAAAGACTATTATCTATTGACGGTTCTAGATAAAGCTTTTCATTGTGATCCAGTTCAATGCACCCAGTGCACTAGATCCTTTTGCTCGAAGACACTCCGATGATTTTAGACTCATCATATCTCATTTGATCCCACTCAAATGCTAGCAAAAGAATTCTACAACTTTAACAAGATAAAAGTGCCCAACCTTTAACTTAAGTTGTGAACAATATTCAAGACTAACTAAAGAATTGTGTCTACCACATACATATCCAGATGTACGAACAATTCTTCTTTTCCTATAGTCTTTAGACCTTATGATTATTTACTTTGACAATTATAATACAAACTATAAATGCTATACGATTTGTTAAACCAGAAATCACTTTATTAATATGAAAAAGATTGTTAATTACAACATTACACTCTTGCTATTGAGCATAATCCTAACACTAACTGACTTTAAGATCCGCCTTTTACTAGTCTATCTATCATGTCAAGGTTGATGTGGCCAAGTCTCAAATGCCACAAATACGTTTCATTATTTGGAGAAATCTTTTGTTATTTTGTTTTAGGTTTTTCAACTTTAAATAATTCAGTGTTAAGCAGTTATATATGAATTAACGGTCTTAAAACATACAAATTATTTTCAATCAAACCAAAACAAATATCAATCTGTTTCTAGAAATAATAACTTATTTGTTACTATAAGAAATTGAATACAATCGTTCTAATAATTTGGAAACCGAAATCAAATTTCTGGTAAACCCAGGAATGTAATAAACATTGTCCAATTAAAGAAAACAATTATTAAAAGCTAGTCTAACTGCTCCCAATACATAAGCTGAAACGACATCCCCTAATGTAACACATATTGAGAAGGCTCTCTTCTCTAGCTCCGTACAAGAATCATCTTCCACTAAATAGGATTCAATAACAAGTAAATCTGATTTACCTTTCACTTTCTTCTTCTTATAGAGCTCCTCGAGGTACTACGAGCAGTTCCTCTTCCAATGACCAACCTTATCGCAATGGAAACACTTTCAATAGGAGACCATCAAAACTACATCGTTTTGGCCCAAAAGGATTATCGTGTTCCACCAAGACGACAATCAGCCGCGACAAAGCAACTGAAACGTCACTGGGAAGTCACAATCTCTTTTTTCGCAGTGGTCCATGATGACACAAGTACCGTGAAAACCACCGGTGAAAAACTTCTCGCCAACTTTCGTAGTTTACCATGACAACATAACGATAGTGAAAACCACTGGAAGGTTTGTCGCGTTGGATGTTTCGCGGGGGGTCCAAGCTAGTACTTAGACCACAAAATCCTCTAGAGATAAATGTTGTGCCCAATATCGCAATCGTCCAAGACAACACTTGAACCGCGAAACCCATTGGAGGGTTTGTCTCGGTCCACTATGACGACACCAAGATCACGGCAATGAGAAGAAAGAAGTCTTCTCATGTGGTCAAATACACTAACGTATACGCAACATGTGTAAGTGTGTGAATGGTAAAATACACACATAAATGACAATTAAAGACACAAAATGAATGTCATGCAAGTGTGTGTGTGTGTGTGCACCTAAACTCTTCAAGAGTATAAGTCAAGTGTTATACCTTTGTAACTATTCACTCTTGAAGCTTTGGGATGTTGGAAGGTGCTTTGATCACGATCAAGTCCAATTTCTTAAATCTACCCTCAAAACATTAACCCCAATTAATGGTTTGTCACAAAAATAAGTCAATCAAAAATAAGAAACTTACAAAGATCTTGACACCATCAATATTGAAGACTCAATTCACCAAGAATCTTGTCTAGTCTTAGTCTTTGCTTGCGCAACAAGGGCTAGGGTAGCACCCTAACCCCTATATAAGCACATGTATCAAGCAAGGAAAAGAGAGGGCATGCCATATATCACTTGCAAACTATAATCATTCATTCACAGTGAACACTTCTCTTTCTCTATCGCCCAAAGTGACTGTGGTTTTTCCCTATTTAGGGCTTTCATGTAAAAACCCTTGTGTACTAATATTTGGCAATATACACATCATGGACATTGGTATTGCAAATATCAAAATACACATCCATCATTAGCAAAATAATGCGCTTTCTCTTCTCTTTTATGAAAAAGATTTGACTCTTATTGTTGCCCATTTAATTGTAAAACATGGAGATTCATCTTCATATAATGGGAGCTGCACTATGAGTCATGTGTTTGTAACGATTAATATCATTAGGTTTCGATAGACCCTTAACCCGATTGTTTTTTTTATTATTATTATTTCAAATAAATGATTTAGCTATTATACATGATATGTATAGTTTCATGGGTAGTTATGATAGAAAGTTATTTTATTTTTAAATTCTTGATTTTCGTAGATTACTGGAGAAATTCAATAACAATATGAGGTTGATATAGTGGTTTGCCCTCACACCTATACCATTGAGAATAATTTTTTTTTTTTTTTTTGTTATTTTTTTCTTAACCTAAGGCAACATACAATGTACTTTGCAAAAATTGTCTAAGGCAACATATATCAATAGTGCGTTGCGTTAAATGTCAATGAAAACGCACAATAAAATTTTCTAAGACAACACATGGTAAGGCAACATACATCAACAGTGTGTTGCGTTAAATGTTGATCCACAATCGAGATCACACTTCATTGGTTGATCCAAGCATCGATCAACCAATGTGTTGTTGAATAATTGTCCAAAAATTGATGATATATCTGATTTCCAAAATTTCGGACCCTTCTTTGAAACAACTATTCACTTCCTAGGATATGACACAATTATATTTATATGGTAAAATTGGCTCAGCTTTTAAAAAAAAAAAAAAAAATGAAAGATTTTTGCAGCTGAGAATCGAAAACTAGCAACTTGGTTTTAACTTGCCAATGCTGCATTATGGCCAAGGTGAAATTTTACAAGTTTATCATTTGTTTTTGACGGTTCAATTTATATCCAAAATAATAATTTTTGCTATTTGCAAGCTCTCTAGTTACATTCAACCAAGATGAGACCAACCGGACATTTAAAACAGAAAAGAAAAACTGACAATATTTTGTATAATACTTTAATTTGCAGGTGAGATACCATATGAAATTGGCAATCTCCAGAATTTACAACTTTTGAGGATTCAAAATAGCAACCTTGTTGGCATTGTTCCACCTTCAATCTTCAACATCTCAACACTGAGAGAAGTTGCACTGGCCAATAATAAACTCTCTGGAGGTATTCCATCAAGCATCGACATTGGACTTCCGAATCTTGAGGGGCTTTTCTTGCCTAATAACAACCTCAGTGGGATAATTCCTACATCCATCTCTAATCTTTCCAACCTTGTTGAGCTAGAGTTGGGAAGTAACTCATTCTCAGGTTTTGTCACTTTTTAGACTACTCTTGCTATGTTACTAAAATTCATTTGCATACGCAAAGTATTAACTTGTACAATTTTGAATTCTTTAAGCTGGGAAATAATTTTTTTTTTTTTTTTTTCTTACTGTGACAGGTTCAATACCAGCTGAGATCGGTAATCTTCGTAGTCTAGTGTATCTGCATCTCCCAAATAACAGCTTAACAGGCTCCATCCCATCTACAATCTTCAACATGTCAACAGTAAAGGGCATTGCACTCTACATGAATAATCTCACAGGCCAACTTCCATCAAGCATTGGCCTCTCACTTCCAGATCTTGAGATACTCTATCTATGGGAAAATCAACTCCATGGTCCAATCCCTAGCTCTATCTCCAATGCTTCCAATCTCATCGTTCTAGAGTTGAACTCAAACTCATTCTCTGGACCAATTCCCAATTCTCTTGGTGATTTGAGAAATCTAGAGGAGCTCTTTTTAGCCTACAATCAATTGACAAGAGAATCTTCTACACAAGAATTGACATTTCTTTTGTCCTTGACAAACTGCAGTCGTTTGAGAACAATAAAATTAGAAGAAAATCCATTGAATGGCACACTTCCAGCTTATATAGGAAATTTCTCCGCTCTCCAAAAATTTCAAGCAGACAATTGCAAAATTAAGGGTAGCATTCCATTAGAAATCGGCAACTTGAGCAGCCTGACAACGTTACGTCTGAGGGACAATGAACTGACTGGATCCATTCCATCTACACTTGGAAAAATGAGAATGCTCCAAGTTTTGGTACTTCAAGGCAATAGATTGAAAGGCTCCATTCCAAATGAAATTTGTGATTTGAGCAACTTAGGTAATCTATATCTAAGTTACAACAAGCTCCATGGATCTATACCAACGTGTTTAGGTGATATTGCGTCACTAAGAATCCTATACTTGGATTCCAACAATTTAACTTCTTCAATACCATCATCCCTGTGGAACCTCAAAGATATTTTAGATATCAACTTGTCCACAAATTCACTCACTGGCCACTTGCCTTCAGGTATTGAAAATTTAAGGGTTGTGGCTCAGATAGACCTATCTGGGAATGAATTATCAGGAGAGATTCTTCGCAGCATTGGGAACCTCCAGACCCTAATAAGATTCAATATCGCACATAACACGTTACAAGGCCATATCCCTGAATCATTTGGAAACTTGATCAACTTAGAATACTTGGATTTATCGAGTAATTATTTCTCTGGGGCAATCCCCAAGACTTTGGAGAAACTGCGGTACCTCAAATATATGAATGTGTCTTTCAATGGGTTGGAAGGAGAAATTCCTATGGGAGGACCTTTTGCAAACTTGACAGCTGAATCATTTTTGGGGAATAGTGAACTTTGTGGTGGTGCTTCGCAGCTGCAGCTACCCCCATGCAAAACTCTTAGACATTCGAAGAAGGGTGGTTTTTTGAAATTAATATACATATTATTACCAATATTCATAGTAACATTATTTGTGCTATGTCTTTTATTTCTTTGGTTGAGGAGAGAAAAGAAGATATCAAAATCTTTGGATGAGGAAGATGTGTTAACTCAAGCAACATGGAGAAGAATTTCTTACCAACAACTTCAATATGCAACAAATGGATTCAATGAAAGCAATTTGCTCGGTATAGGGGGTTTCGGCTCAGTATATAAAGGAATACTTTCAGATGGGAAAGACATAGCAGTAAAGGTTTTCAATTTGCAAACAGAAAGGGCATTAAAAAGTTTTGATGATGAATGTGAGGTGTTGAGAAAAATTCGCCATCGAAATCTTGTCAAAATCATCACTAGTTGTTCTAACCTCGATTTCAAAGCCATAGTGCTAGAGTACATGCCTAATGGGAGCCTGGAAACGTGGTTGCATTCCCACGGTTATTGTTTGAATATCCTACAAAGACTGAACATAATGATCGATGTTGCATCAGCACTAGAATATCTCCACTACGAGTACGGAACAACTATTGTACATTGTGATTTAAAGCCTAGCAATGTATTGCTAGATGAAGATATGGTTGCTCATGTTGGTGATTTCGGTCTCACCAAACTCTTAGGTGAAGAGGATTCAATGACAAAAACTCTCACCTTGGCCACCATCGGGTATATGGCACCAGGTAACATTTTCATTTTCAGTTTTATGATAATAACATGCTTGAATGTTTCGGTAATTTACTCCTGCAAAAAAAGTTTAAAATATAGTTTTAAAGGGTTGTGTCCGTAATTTTCTCATTTAAAAATGTTAAAGATTACACGTTTTATCTGGGATCTCACATTTTTTTTTCAAGATTTCTTTTTGTTTATCAAGAAAATAAAAAAATATTATAAGAGAATTTTCGTAATTTGTGATTATGAACCGAAAAGAAATTT
Source organism: Acer negundo (assembly GCA_035582765.1). Classification (NCBI taxonomy): domain Eukaryota; kingdom Viridiplantae; phylum Streptophyta; class Magnoliopsida; order Sapindales; family Sapindaceae; genus Acer; species Acer negundo. The sequence goes on along the minus strand of CM069231.1, from coordinate 4,679,103 downwards.
TATAATGTGATTATTAAGAGTTAAAACTTTGTATGTGGTTAAAAATAAAATTTACTTGGTTATTTTTAAAAAAATTTCATTTTTTTTTTCTCCCATCTAATTAACTATTTTGATAATATATATGTTGAACTGATAAAAAATGTAGAGTATGGATCAGAAGGAATTGTTTCTGCAAGAAGCGATGTGTACAGCTTTGGTATTTTGATGATGGAGACATTTACGAGGAAAAAACCCACAGACAACATGTTTGTGGAAGGAATCAGCATGAAATGTTGGGTAGAAGAGGCATTACCTCATGCAGTAACTCAAGTAGCAGATGCTGATTTATTATTGGGAGATGATGATCAAGAAAATTTCAATTCTAACAAGGATTGTATTTTATCAATTTTGGAATTGGCTGTGAATTGCTCTGTGGATTTGGCTGAGAAGAGGATTATTAACATCACCAATGTCCTTGCAACTCTAAAACATATCAGAGCTAAGGTTCAGAAGAATGTGCGCACAGCTTAAATGAAACCTACAATTTTTGTTCATTATTTTCATATTTTTAGTTATAAACATGAAATTCAAAAAGAAAACAACTCGAATTTGTCTTTCTATTTACTATTTGAGTATATAAAAATTTCATAATGAATTTGGATCTTCTACTAACTAGATCTTTGTCCTGACCTTTATAGAACACATATGTAATTAAGGATTGTCATTTATTTCTTTTATTTTTTTCACTTTTATTATTTTTAAATGCAAAATCATATTTTTAAGTGTTTTAGACCGGAAAAAAAATTAGTACAGTAGAGAGGATTCTGATCTTTTCATATTACCCATTTACACAAGGTAGGACCGAAGGACGTTAGGTGGTCCCATTTGTCTTTTTGTCTTTTCTTTATAAATCATAAAGAAATTGTCAAAATTAATACTTTTAAAGTATTAATTTCTGTTTTTATCCACACTCAAGAAAATCAAAAATAGTCTTGGTAAACATTATACTTTCATTTTTAACCACATATGAAAGTTTAACTATTAATAACCATATTTTTTAGGGTTATTGCAATAACAGACTCTGTGTTTTGGAATAAAAGCTTAATATTCAACTAATGGAATTAACAAATGCAACCCCCCTTGACATTAATCAAACTCCGTTAGATATAACGAATGACTGGTTAGCTAGGGGTAAAATTGTTGTTTATATATCATTTTATTTTCTTGGACATAATTATAATAATAGAGATTTTCTCTTTACAATCTAATTTTATATTTTTACACTTCATTTCTAAATACACTTCATTCTAAAAACTTAAATTTTAAATAATTCTAAAGAAACTCCATTTTATTCTAAAATTATCCTTTTTACCTATTGACACTCCTTTTTTGAACACTCAATCATAAAAACTTATTTCAATTATTTTTTTATTGAATACTGTAATTGATTTTAATTAGCCTTGAAGTTTGAAGAATTATATCTTTTTGGTAGACTGTAATTCTTCCAACAGGTTGTTCTTAAACAATATATCTTCAAGTTGGTGTGCCAGTGTTACCTGCTCCTAGGTAATTCATCCAACGAAGCGTCGAAAGCTACACCTCTTCCCGATTCTCAATAGACCTTATATAACTAGGAAAAGAAAAATTAATAAGGAACAAAAATTAAATAATTATATGAATTAAAGGTATTTGGATTTCACTACCAGCAGCTTTTGGGGTGACAACTGACAACCCAATTCCAAATGCCAATGTCTATGAATATAAGGGGACGTTTGGTATGGGAGCATCTTGGCATATGAATGAGAATCTCAGAGTATTCTTATGTTTGGTAGCAGGTTTGCGTTTTTAGATTCCTGGGTAAGTGAATCCCATGGGAATCACATTACCCTCCAGTGGGATAATGTGATTCCCATCCCAACATGTGGGTTTCAAATGCCCTTCCATCTGATTCCCATCGTGAGACCCACTATATAATTAAAAAAAGAATTCTAACATAGCAGATATCACATTGTTGCACACTTCTCAGTTCTCAAACATCACACCCTCGTCGCCCTCCCTATCCATCAATCCCACCGGACTCCGTCAAACTCACCGTATAGAGGACAACGCTACCATTTGAATGATTGACATTCTCACCTAATACACCTCGGGAGTTTTTTAACATGAAACACTTATCTGCAATGAATATAATAGAGAGAGCATTTGGATTGTTGAAGGGACGATGGACAATTCTTAGAGGTCGGTCATACTACCCTGTCAAAATACAATGTCGTATTATGTTGGCGTGTTGCCTTCTTCATAACTTGATTAGAAGAGAAATGCTTATAGATCCTTTAGAACATGTTGTATTTGAGGAGAGTGACAATGATAATGAAGATGATGACATGATCAGTGATTGTTACACTCACATTGAAACATCAAATGCTTGGACCACTTGGAGGGACAACATGGCAAGAGAAATGTTTGAACAATGGCAAAGAAATCGACATTCATAGATGTTATATCTATAGAGTTGTATATTTAACTTCTTGTATTATTAAGTTTGAACTCTTTATTGCTTATGACAATTTCATTTTTTTTTTAATGATAAATCTTGTTATTCCAATTATTTATCATATGATAAATCTTATTATTATTTGGTTGCACAGTAATTGTTGTTGTTGAAGAAAATGTGAGAATAAATAATCTTAACTAAAAATTCCAAATTATGAAAAAATTGATTGGAGATATTCATTTATTTGGAAAAATATTTTTAGATTATACATATCGTTTGGTTGTCATAATAAGATGATAAAAATAATTGTCATAATAAGATTTGTCATGTTATGACAGTTTGATTGAATGAAAATATTCCAAATCTGTAAAAAAAATAAAAAATAATTATTGGTTGAGTACGTAACAAAATCTGTAAAAATCATCGCTTAAATTTTTTATTTTTTTTAGTTTCTTGTTGTAAACCATTATCATAATTTCGGAATCAAATAATCAATTAAAAATTTAATCATATTGACAAAAAAATGTTTTAGGGTTTGTAAAATGCAGAAAGATTAAAAAACAATTGTTGGTGGCAAAATGGTTTTGTAGTTTGTTTAGAAATTTTTTGTCCTTTTAGTAATTTTAATACGTATAAAATTGTCATAAAATGAAAATTAAAAAAATGGAATGTAGAAAGATATTTAGTTGTTTGTCAATAGCATCACTCATAATAATGAACTAATTATTATTATGTTTTTTAATAAAAAAACTAAACACAAAATAAAAATGATATCGGATCATGGAGGAGATCTGGTCAAGACCTCTTCCATTTTTTAAGGAGATCTGGACCAAATCTCTGGCGACCTCCATTAATGGAGATTGTCATTGGAATTGATTAAACTCAAACTCTTTTGTTGACTAAGTCTTGTTTTGAATAAGCATGTATAACAGATTTGTAGTCACTATTATGCAATGAGTGGGTGGCTACTTAGTGGCAATCAAGTAGGTTTCCGTTAAAGTTTTTTAATTTCGGAAGAAATCGTTCCGTTTTACTTTTGTATTCACCTATAAATAGGTGCCGATGTTTACTCTTTTGCATTATTGGTTCTTTAATAAAAATTTCAGAGTTCTTCACACATGTATGATCTTCTTTCTATTATTTTTCTGTTGTGTGATTTTGTAATCTTCATTCTATTATTTTCCTTCTGTGTGATTTTATTTTGTTTCAAATTTAATTTCTTACATTTGGTATCAGAGCCAAATTGTCCAGAGTTCCTGTTTTCTAAGTAGTTCTGTTATAGCCCCAAATGTCTATAATAAAAAGTTATAAAAAATAGAAAGAAGAACTGAGAAAGTAAATATATTAATTTAAAGAAACCTTAAACCTCCCAAACAATGGTGTTTCAAGGAACCAATAACCTCCCATATACAACCCAAAAGTTGAAAACAATAATTCTTCGGTGCTTTTCATTAATGAAATAAAGATATATACATATATATATAGAGAGAGAGAGTGTGTGTCTCTTATAAAGGATCCATCATTTTAATTTCGTTAAGGACCACTATAAAATCATTTCGATTTAAATGAATTTTGATCTAAATTTTTGTGTGGATGATAAGTTCATTGAAATCTACCAATGAATAAAATTAAAGAATTTTTCAAGCACTAGAACTATTTTTCTTGAATTTCTATATTTTGTCCATTTTTCTAATGCCTTCATATCGGAAATAATCGAGATAAATAGTTCTAATAATTGAAAAAATTTCAAATTTTATTCATAGATAAATTTCAATGAACTTATCATCAACAAAAAAATTCATAACAAAATTCATTTAAATCGATGTGATTTTATTGTGGTTCTTACCAAAATTAAAATGATGGATCCCTTATGAGAGACTCACTTATATATATATGCGCGCTTACCTATCTCCTAAAATTAAGAAACTAACTAACCCATCCCTTAAATAACTAAACCAGTAAATCCACTATTAGTCTACCACAACTAAATATTATTTACTAATTCAAAATAACAAAACAAGACAACAAAATAATTTAAACAAATAAAATAAAATAAAATAAATATCGTAATAAAATTTGTAGGATCATATCATTCTTTCTCCCTTTAAATGATTAAATATTTTGAATGGATTCATCGTCTTCTCCACTTCAAATTTATAATTAAGGTTTAATTTGGAATTGATGTATTGTGTACTAATTTTTAAAAATGTTGTTGTAAAAAGTGTTGTGAATGTATAAAATTACTAGAAAGGACATGAATGAATGAATTTATGTGTTTGTATTTAATATACTTATATTGTTCATGTATTTATAATATTTTTAGTTTAAGCTGATTAATTAAATATTTGAAAGTTTCATTCAAATTCGAAGTATTAATGAATTCATTTTTACTTAAAAAATAATTAAACATTTTTTAAAATTGAAATTAATAAATATATTTTAAAAATATGAATTAAATTTGAGAGATAATATATCTCACACAACCTTATCTCTTGCTGCCTCTGTACAACCAACAAGAACAACGTTGGCCTCCGTTCCCTTTCCATCTTCTTCAACCCCATCTCTCTTCCACAACACCACCATCGCCGCCTCCACCTCCTCCCACTCCACTGCCACCAAAAATCTCCCATCTCTCCTTCTCAAACCCCAAACCCAAAATCGCTTTCCTCTTCCTCACTAATCCGATCTCGTCTTCGCTCATTTACGGGACTCAAAGTCAAAAGGAGAGAGTTCAAAGTCTTGCAACAGAGGATTGGTTTCAAGAGAGAGGTCATCAAGAGCGGCAGCCTTTGAAGCAAAAGCAGAGAGAGAAGAAGATAAAAAGAAGAGAAGAAGAGAAGAAGAGAAGAAGAGAGAAGTGGTTTTGGATTTGTGAAGTTGGAGGTAGAAGGGGATGGAAGAAAGAGCATAGAGATGTGATTTTCAAATGTTTAAGGGTTTCCACATTAAGCAACTTATAATTTTCTAGTTTTAGAAAAGTTAAAAATGACTAAAAATACTTCTTAGAATATGACAAAACACCTTTGTCCATATCCGGAAGCACTTTTTATCACAAAAGTACTAGACTACTAGATGTATATATTAGAGCAAATTCTATTGGATTAAATGTGTTGGGTTCTTAGCGGTGCGATGTAGCGAACATTAATATTTGTTTGATTTATCATTTATGTAGGAATCTTTGGATGTTGGTTATAATGGATCCACATGATTTCGTGGTTTACTTCTTCGATTCACTTGGCAGCAAACCAGGTCAAAATTTAAAGAATTTTATATCACTATAATTTTTTAATAGTTAATTTATTCGAAATTACCGATGCTATGTAGCACAGATACGGTATGATACGAGGATACGGTAAATCTTTAAAAACTAGGATACGGATACGGCAGGATACGTCGATTAAAATAATATATATCTATATTTTAAAAATAATAATAATATATGAAAACATATTTGATAATTCATTCAAAATTAAAACATATTCATAATACAAATAAAATATGTCACATATCTACATAAATCATAACAATATAACATATTATAGGATCTAAATAAAACATGTCACATAAGTTGTAACATATTACAAAATCCAAATAAAACATACGTTATAAAATCTAAATAATACATAAAAAAAATATAAAATAAAAAACTCATAAAACATATTCTAAATTCCTAATTAACTCCGCTATCATCATTCACATTGTTAAAGGATCTAGATAATTCGGTCTCTAACTTTTGTTTATCAAAACAAAGGTTTTCAATATCATGTATCCCGTTATTCTCCATGTCAATAGAATCAAAATCAAAATTTCTTTAAGATTTCATTTTGACACATAAATTTTTGAAATTATAATTTAACCATGTTTTGTACTAAAATAATTATAATATTGCTTCAAAAGTATCCATAATGTATCCCCCAAATATTCTTTAAGTACCTGCCAAATATCTTCTAGTTAAACTTATGAAAAAATCAACGGATACCATATTTGGCGTATCGGATACGTATCCTGAAGTATCCTGAAAGTATTTGAACCGGATACGAGTTCAATACGAATTACCTCCACCAAATGAAGTATCCGTGTTTTCTAGATGCTAGATAAGAAATTTACTATATAAATGACTAATACGTGTTTTAATTATTATGAATATGAAGTGCTTTTACAATGTTTGCTGAAAAGATTGGGAAGAAGGATACAAGTGTGTAACTTGGAGAATGATCAAGGTAAGTGATAAATTTAGTGTATACAAATTATATTGTACCTGATTTTAATTCATTTTTCTTTGTGGTATAGTGTAGTGGTGGCCAAGGTTCGGTTTCGGTTTGAAACCGGCGGTTTCGGTTCAGTGGCCACCCAAAACCGAAACCGTAACCGGAAAACCGGTTTGGTACACGGTTTCTAACTGGCGGTTTTACGGTTTCGGTTTTGGTTTCAGTTTAAAAACCGACGGTTTTGGGTTCGGTTTCGGTTCGGTTTCGCTTTTTCAAAAAAAAATTAAAAAAAAATGCTACGTGTCAGCTTCTGATTAGTCGATTTTTTTTAATTTTTTTTTTTTATAAAAAAACCGGCGGTTTAACAGCGGTTAAAACCGCAGGTTTAACCGCCGGTTTTTTTCGGTTTTTGGAAGTACCCAAACCGAAACCGTAACCGGTTCAATCGGTTTTGAAACCGCCGGTTTCGGTTTCGGTTTTGGGGCGGTTTTTGGAAGTACGGTTTCGGTTAAACCGCGGGCAAAACCGTCGGTTTAACCGAAACCATGACCACCTCTAGTATAGTGTCCTCCACAACCTACAGGCGTTGAATGTGGATATTACGTGATGAGGTATATGAAGGACATTGTTGCTAATCATCAAAATGTTCTGATCATGGAGAAGGTGAGACACTTGTCGATCGATCGATCTTGAATTCTTATAGTAATTGTGATTAATTAATTGTTGATTTGTTTTCTATGTCTCGTATTGTAGTTCAATAGAAGGGATGATTACTCTCAGGCGGAGATTGATGAAGTCAGAACCGAGTGGGCAGAATTTGTTGGAAAGTTCTGTCAGACATTATTTACTTTCTTTGTATGTATTTCAATAGAATTTGCTGTAATATATACATATAATCTAGTACTTGTTATTTTCGGTGTATGAAATGAATGCAAATTTATGGTGGAATTTTAGATGAATTTTCAGATAGTGTAGAATGCAAATTTTAGATGAAAATTTCAGTGAAATATGAGGGATATTTCCATCAATGTAATTGATGATATTATCTATTGTTTTTATTTACCATTTTGTTTTTTTTTTTTTTTAATTCGATGTAATAAAATTCTATGACATGACAATTGAGCATGATATTTTGGTCGATATTTTCACGTGTAATAAGCATTATTTGATAATTCTCCAGTTAATACATATATAATTATGAATTGGAGTGCCTGAAAGTGCAGCAAAAGCCATAATACTAGAGCCTAAGAATAATTTGGAAAACTTAAACACAAAGTTGAATCGTAAGTCGATGTAGGAGAATTTGTAACTGTTTTGGGCTTGTTATTGTACTGGGTTTATGTTAGCTTGTATTAGACTTGGGTTTTAGGTGTGCGTGTATATCGATTCCGTTCCTATTATGACATTCTTATATAAATTTATCATGATGTTGAATGTGAGCCACTCATTTATAAAAGTAATTCGATAAATGCATACATACCAAGTTAAAATTTATAAAACGAGTGGTCCACATTGAATGTCCTTATTTAATTATATTAGGGTATCTTCGTATGAAAATTTTCGTATATATATATATATATATATATCTGTTTGGTCTTAATGCTGGAGGTTGAATATTTTGTTGATTTTTTCTGATATGAAAAACGAGAGCAGAGCTCTCTTCTTTTCTTTGGCCATGGATTTGGCTTGACTCTCAGCTTCCTCCTGCGTCGTTCGTAATATAAAGGATTCATTATCCTAATAAACATCCAGAGGAATCTGAAGGAAAGGTTCTAACCATGCCATGGACGTGGTACACGAAGGATAGTGAGTGGTTGGATAGTTGTGCTTGCGAAATTTCTCGAGTGTTTCTAGTGTGAACAAGAAGTTGGAGGAGAGGGGATTCCCCTTTTCTGCAAATTATCTAGGTGGTAGAAACATTCTATGGAAATTCGATTCAGAATGTGACAATGAAGGGTTCATTAACAACAAGTTTCTATGGGAGGATTGCTTCTCTTCCATGAGCGACTGGTCGGAGACTAAGGTTCCTCGGGCGAGGTTAGCTTGGATCAGTTTCGAAGATATTCCACTAAAGTTTTGCTGTAGTCCCTTGTTCAGGAAATTGGTCTTCATGATAGGGGATCCGTTGGTGATCGATGAAGATATCGTTTCTAAAACCAGACTTGACAGAGGTCGTGTGTTGGTTTACTCACCTCGGAGGCTTCTTCCCCAAGGCAGATTAAGGTAGAAGTTGGTGGCCGGTTTTTCATGGTTACGGTGGTTGAGGACCAGATTCCGGTGGACGTGGAGTGGGTAGAGCAATTTCCGGGGCTGGTGAAGTTCCCAACTCATCTGAAGGACCAACTAGAGTATGCTTCGATCGAGGAAGAGCTATTAGAGGTTGACAAGGGTAGGGTCAGATGGGACAGTAACCAGGACAAAGCATGGTGTCAGGCAAAAAGGCGTTCCTTGGAGAAGAACATTCATAAGAAAGGAAACTTATCTCACGGGAACGAAAAGTTTGATTTTGTCAGGATAGGTGAGAGATAGGTGACAAAGGTTAAACAATCCACTCAGTAACATCCAAAAACAAAAACCATTTATTATCACATCATCAAAAATTAGTTTTTATTTAAAAGAATGGGTCTTTCTATTTGGGTTCTATTTATTTGGGTCTCTTTTCCCTACAATGAAACTAAAATGAAAAAGAGAAAATGAATCTATTTTCTTAACTTTTTTCCAAACTATCATTACTCTTCTTTAAAATATTATATATATATATATATTAATAAATAAATTATATAATATATTTTAAATATCAACACTATCGATAATTATTTAACTAATTATAATTAATTTAAAATATAAAAAATTATTAATTTAAAATCATCACAACCGAATTACATCAACAATAAAAATAAATATTTAAAACAAAATATTGTATACGATTAGACATGGCACCGGTTTCGATTCGGTTCGGTTCCACTTTTGGTTCCGAACCCTCATAACCGATTCTGATACCATTTTTGAAGGTTCGGTTTTGGTTTCGGTTTTGAAGGTTTGGTTCTGGTCAGGTTCCGACGGTTTGGGTCTAGCAGTTCCGACGATTCGGTTTTAGTTCCAATTCGGTTTTCAACGATTCAGTTCGGTTCCGACGGTTTAGTTTCGGTTCCGGTTCCCACGATTTTATAATTGAAATTAAAATTATTTATATTTTTTTCATTATATATATAGTTATTGAAATTAAAAATAATATATTTAAGTTATAATAATTGAAATATATATATTAAATTTATTTATATTTTTTCATTATATACAAATTATTGAAATTAATAATAATATATTGAAATTATAATTATTGAAATTATAATTATTGAAATTACTAATAATATATTTAAATTATAATAATTTAAATATAAATATATTGAAATTATTTATATTTTGTCATTACATATATAATTATTGAAATTAATAATAATATATTTAAATTTAAATAATTGAAATATAGATATATTTTAAATTTATTTATATTTTTTCATTATATATATAATTATTGAAAATAATAATAATATATTTAAATTATATATATATATATATATATATATTTATAAGCCCAACTCAAATCCAATGATTGGGAGGTGTTTGGAACCCAACTCAATCATTGGATAAGACCCAAATTGGGTTCCAAATTTGGAACCCAATTTGGCTTTTGTTGAGTGGAGCCCACAAATAGATCCCTTTTTTTAGGTCCATTTTCTCACCATTGTGGCAAGTATTGGATCCAAAAAAAGTGGGTCTTATAAAAGTGGGTCTCTTTTGATCACCAATATGGATGCTCTAAGGGTAGTTGGGTGAAGGTCACAAGACAAAAACCTAGGGGAATGCAATCCAACAAGCTGGATTTGGAAAAGAATAAGCACGGTCAGGGTGGGTTGTTCAATGCAAATTCAAGTACATTGTTGGGGCTAAAAATGAGCCTTCAGAGTATAATATTGAATGAGTCTGAATATGCGAAAACAGACACGGTAAAATCTTGTTTTTATATTGAGTATGATGGAAGTAAATTCCCACTTCCGATGGGTTACAAGTATATAGTAATTTTATAAAAAGGGTGAAAAGTCCTCATTTTATGGTAGAAATGGGGCTTTATATAGTCTTGGTTCTGATGCCTCGGGACACATGTCCTTACCCCATAGGATGGCTGCATCAATTGTCTCTACATGGTTGGGTCTTGTCGGGCTCGACATCTTACCCTCCGAATGTTATCTGGTGGTGTAGTTATGGAGAGCATGATTCTGGAGGAGGGTTCACTATTTCGGTATACAATCGGATGGTATAATCGAAGTCTTAAAATATTAGAGTTTAGTGACATTCCGGAGTTCGTGTCGACTCATGAACATATCCAACAATTCCCCCTCAAGCCCGTCAATCGGAGGTTTCTAGAAGGCGATCAGTTATGGGCTTGAAAGATGAGTTCTAGGTGCTGGGCTCGGTTATGGTGGTTTGGGCCCATTTAGTTTGGGTTGGCCCATATTATAGGCCTACGAGTGGATGACATGTGGCTATCCAGATGAGGCAGTAGACATGTGTTGCTTCTGGGAGGTTGTGATTGCGTCGCCTCACATCCCATGGGTTTGACCTCTATAAATAGTGGTATAGGGTTTTTAACTCCTCATTTGCATTTTTTCAATTGATCATAGCATTTACGGAGTCTAAGGTGGAAGTGAAAAAAAAGAAAAGAGGTTAGTCTTCGAGTGAACCTTTCTCTTTTCTTCTTCTATTATGTATCTTGTCATTGTCATCCAATGGTTCGCAAGGTAGGGGCGTCGAGTCCGGTAAAGTCGTCGAGTTCGAAATTTGGATCCTTAGAGTCTACTTCGGGTAGGTGTTCCGGAGGTAGTAGTACATTGAGTGCTTTTGGGGAGCCAGACATATCGGATGCTGGAAATTCAAAGGTCGAACAAGTGCGCCAAGATATTCGGGAGGTAGTAGCTAAGCTTGGCCTTGGCGAATGCTGGGAGGGTTATAACTCCAAAGAATTTGTCAAGGATAAAAGATAGATCACACAAGGTTTGCGATAAACCATGTAAGGGGTAATAAGGCGGATGAGGTAAAGCTCGCTCGAATTGCGACGGAGTTCTTGATACCAAGATCGGTGGGTATAAGGGTTCCTAGAGAAGGAGAAAGAGCGAGCAACCCCATAGGCACTTCGATGGCCTTTCATCCTGTATTTCTAGAAATCGGAGCTAGGTTACTGTTACAGCCATTTATCGAAGGGTATTAAAGGAGATTGGGATTACTCCAGCTCAGTTAAACCCAAATGCTTAGAGAATAGTGATCGGGATGTTCTCATTGTGGTGGAGTATGAAGTATCCGGCTCTAACGTTTACGGAGATTAGACATTGCTATAGCCTTTACTCCTAAAAATCAAAGGGTGATAGCTGGTAGGCTCTTGCTTGTCGCGATAAGCAAGACGACAAACCTCTGATCACCAGGCTACCGTCTTCAAATAATGAGTGGAAGAAGACTTGGTTTGTCGCGGAAGGAAACTGGGGTAAGGACTTGAAGCTCGGTAGTCATCCATAGAGGGTTCGCTCAATGTTCAATATCCCAGGTGTTTGGGGCCTTCTTAGGTTTTATCGGCGCATATGTTTGTTATTTTCATTTATTGTGATGTTATATTATCTAGGTGTGATTTTTCGACAGTTGCGTGGGAGCACATTTCATCAGAGGAGCTGTCTAAAGTGGAACGGAAGCACGTATCAGATGCTTGGCTAGTTTCTCAAGAAAGAAGGCATGTAGATTATCTCTTGGACGACTGTAGGCTACACAAGCTTGGTTTCATCATTAATCTTACGGAGGCTAGAAGGCGAAAAGTCGAGAAGACTCTGTCGAAGAAAAGTATGAGTTCATTCGGTTGTGATACTATTGGTATCAATTGTAAGAGTTCATTCCTTAGCTCAGTTTAATTTTGAATCGTTTTCCCTCTGAAAACAGAGAAGCTCATCGAGACAGCTGACGAAATAATTTTTTGTCGTTTAAAATCGTTTGTGAAAAATATTTATAAACCTAGCAATACCTCAAAAGGTTTTGGAAAACACAAGTATGGTGACAAGCAAGGGTTGTCCACCGAGATCGGATGTAGCGATGACTAGATTAGGATTAATAATACTAAAATGCATAAAAGTAAAGGTAAATGGTTGGTGTTGTGAAGTGTGAATGAGAATACAATAAAAACTAAACTAGGAATTCAAACTAAATGGAATGTGAATGGAGTGAAAGATATGATATGGAAACTAAGGAGTTAATGGACTTGTAAGTGAACATTGGGCAAATGCAACAAACTCGTAATTAAGCACTTTTTATCACATGTAACCAACCTAGGGGTGTATAGTGTTGGTTATTTATCTCTAGCAAGTGGTCAACCTAGGGTGTATAATGAAGACCTCCAACTAAAGATTAATCTTTCCTAAGCAACCAACCTAGGGTGTATAGTGCTAGTTGTTCATTTAGGATTCTAACCATGAATGCTCATCTATCTATTGAGGGCTCAACCTCTTACTAATGTAGCAATCCTAGGGTGTATAATGATGGCTTCCAATTCTTTCACAAGTGGCCGACCTAAGGTGTATAGTGAAGACCTCATACTAGAGATTAATCTTTCCTAAGCAACCAACCTAGGGTGTATAGTGCTAGTGGCTCATTTAAGATTCTAACCATGAATGCTTATCTATCTATTGAGGGCTCAACCTCTTACTAATGTAGCAATCCTAGGGTGTATACTGATAGCTTCCAATTCTTTCACAAGTGGCCGACCTAGGGTGTATAGTGAAGGCCACCCGTTTAAGATTAGATGATGCTCGAGGTTATTTAACTGGATTCTACTTGAATGTTAGTTTTTGCAAAATCACGAAAGTAGCCAGCCTAGGATGTACAGGGAAGGCTTCTAATTCTCTCACAAGTGACTAACCTATGGTCTATAGTGAAAGCCACTCATATGAGATTGGATTAAGACCACAGTTTGTAGAGCCGGATTTCCAAAAATCCTTCCATTCAAAAGAGCATCAGACAACCAAATAAGGTATACCTAGTTGTCTACTCGCATAGGTTCCAAAGAGAACTTGTTAAGAAGGTGTATCCAAGACAAGCCATTCAATGAAAAATAGTTAAAGTAATAAAATAGAACATGTAAGATAGATTGAATATAAACCAATAGAGTTTAATTACTAAAGCCCAATATCCATCAAACTAATCATATCAACCCCTTAGTGGGGGATTTAACTACTCATGTTCTTTACAATAATAAAACTAAGAGAAGAGAATGAGAGAAAACCCTTGTGAATCAAATTATGCTGTGTTCAATATTAATCTGGGGGGGGGGGGTGTGAATAGATTTTAATCAATTTTACCTAATTTTCGTGATAAGTCAAGTTTACGAATCTAGTCAATTTATATAGCAAGTGTAATATGTGCGGAAATATAAAAGACACTTGATATTTACGTGGAAACCTTCAATAAGGAAAAACCACGGGATGTTATGTGCGCCACACATGAACCTTGAATCCACTAATTGCAATGACGTTTACAACCTACGTTGACCTCAACCTCTCACGGTCTATAACCCGTCACTACTACCCGCAAACCTATAAAAGTGAACCTAATCCAATTTGCTTATGGCCTAAGCAACCTTAGCCACAAGTCTCAATTCTCAATGAAGAGATTAAACAACCTAAGTGAATATTCAAAGATATCCAATAATGCAAATAATGCTACGTTACACTAGATGCTTATCTAGGATTAATAATAGTCAACAAAAACAATCCTAGATATTAATTGTTATATGATATGGCATAAAGCATAGCTATGTGAGATGACAATCTTAGATATACCTATCAAAATACAACACTCAAACATTCAACACATAATATCAATCTTGTATGTAGAAATTACTCTAAGAACATACAAGTAATGAATGAGATAAATTGCTAAGTAAGAACACTAATTATATATGATAATAGTGAACAACTTACCATAATATGTGTGTTGAAAAAGACCCATGCACTAGCAATACTAGATGACCCTACATGATGCTTAGATGATGATTGATGCACATGGAAATGAGTTTAGAGAACAAAAGAAGCAATCTTTATGCTTTTTCTCTTAAATATCTCTCTTTCTCTTTTAGGGTTCTTGATGATCAAAGAGTGTGTAGAAAGAAAGTGACATAATGGTGTATTTATAGAGAGTAACAAAAAGGCAAGAAGAAAATACCAGTTTGCCCTCGAAACCGTATGATCGGTGGTTTTGAAACCGCCGATCAAACTGCCAAATTGAATTCCAAGAGAATAGGGGATCACCACATATTCAACCGCAGAAATAAACCGAGAGATTAAATCAATCAGGTCTAAATCGCGGTTTTGAACGGTTGTTAGAAACCACTGATCTTAACCGCAGAATCTGTCCAGAGACTTTTGGAGCCAAATGGCAGTTTCATTCAGCAGTCATGGCCGCCGATCAAACCGCCGATTCACCAAAATTGGTGAAACCAAAAGAGAAGCCAATGACATTCTCCGAAGGAGATCCTCGCGCTAACCAAGCACAACATTTCCAAACTATGTTCGTGAAACGAATTACTAGACACACTAATACACAACACAACATAACAATTAGGTGCAATTGTGATAGGTGACATGTGAAGAGAATGCACACAATATCAAAGCATACATTTGCAATCAAGACAATTGTGTGTGTGTGCAACTAAATCTCTTCAAAGAAAACTAAGCACTAGAGATATACCTTTGGAGTGCTTATCACCTTGAGGACTTGAAAGGGCCTTGAGCTTGAAGATCAATCCTAAGCTACCCTTACATTTCAAACCCCAATTATGGTTTGTCACCGAAATAAGCCAATCAAACTTTGAGGAACTTATATCTCCCCATTTGGCTATTTCGTGACTAAATCACCACTCATATTGATCCTCAAAACAAAATAGAAACTAAAGGTCAACAAAGGTTTTCTACAATACAAAGAGATATAAGAGAAAAATAAAACTCCAAGTCTTCAATCTCTTGTAGAACAACCAATCCTTCAAAACAAAGTTTCTACACTTTCAAATTTCAAGCTCAAAGTGAGATGATCAAGTGAAATTAAAACAAGCATTTGCATTTAAAGAATTTTAGTACAACATCATGCAATGTATGTATAATGCAATGCTCCCCCTCAAAGGGTTACTCCCCCTTAATGTGTATTCTCTCCAACATGTAAATTTGCTACAAATAGCACAATAAGCATACTCCCCTTACCACATACTACTCCCCATTTTCGTCATGAGATGGGCAAAGGAGTATTCCCCAAAAGGGTCACTTGAAGTAAAGAGAGATAGAAGCATAGATGAAATTTGCATAATCATATAAGGCACTTTATGCAACTTAATCAAATGGAGAGAAACAAGGAGATTTATTTTCATTGAAAATGTGTGATTAAAATGCTTTGCATGCAAGACATATTGCATTCAAGTCCAAAAATCAATGGAGTTTGGCAAAACAAATGACAAAGGTTTCTTATAAGAATTCAAACCAATTTTACCATTTGTCATGAATTAAAGCAAGAATATAGAGAATTTATTTATTTAAATTTTAGAGAACTATATCCAACTTCATAAGCGAAACATGTCTTGAGCAACTTTGCACCCTGTTTGATTTTTCCGGATAAGATATCTGTATTATTATAGACATGTTCAACAAATAAAGAAAAATAGACAATTTGGATTTTAAAATCCTTGGAACGGATACAAGATCCTTTGTTCATTTTGAGTCTTATGAGCTTTTCACACATTTTTTTGCATTTAAGAATTGCAATCATCAAATCATGCTTTTTCATTAGAGCATGTCATTAAACATCATGTTATGGAGATCATTATAGGTCATTCAATACGTACTTCCTAAGTGAATCTCCTAGTCCAAAAATGCATGTTTGAACATAAAATTAACATGGATTGCATTCAAAGCATGGTTCACACTTATAAAGATAAAAGCATATATGTACATATGTGCAACCAAGATACTCAAGCAATTAATAAAGAAACATAAAAATTTTCAAATTTTTGCATTCAACAAATATGCAATTGCTCTTTTTGCTTGAGTTCCTCAAATGGGGTTAATTACCAAACCACATCACTCCACGAGACATATCCCAATAGATATACTAAGTGCATGAAACCTAGTTGCATCTAAGGGTTTAGTGAATAAGTCCGCTAGTTGATCATTAGTACCTACATGTTCAAGTACTATGCATTTGTTTTCAACTAGTTCTCTTATGAAATGATGACAGATGTCAATATGCTTAGTTCTAGAGTGTTGTACAGGATTCTTAGAAATATTAATAGCACTCATGTTATTACAAAAGAGGGTTAGAGTACCTTGATTGAATCCGTAGTCGACTAGTATTTGCTTCATCCATAGGAGTTGTGTGCATCCACTCCCCGTGGCTATATACTCGGCCTCGGTCGTGGATAAGGAAATTGAGTTTTGCTTCTTGCAAAACCAAGACACCAAGTTGTTGCCTAGAAAGAAGCAACCGCCAGATGTGCTCTTCCTATCATCACAATTTTCTGCCCAATCCGCATCACTAAAGCCAACCAAACTAGCATTAGTGTCAAAAGAGTGCCAAATCCTATAGTTGGATGTCCCATTCACATAACGAATGATTCTCTTAACGGAAGAGAGATGGGATTCCTTAGGATCCGCTTGGTACCTAGCACACACACCCACACTAAGAGATATATTGGGCCTACTTGCGGTCATATAAAGCAAGCTACCAATCATGCCCCAATATAGAGTTTGTTCCATACTTTTTCCACTAGCATCCTTGCTTAGCTTCAAAGTGGTACTCATGGGTGTATCACAATGTTTGGCTTTTTCAAGTCCAAATTTCTTCACTAGGTTTTTGGTATATTTGGCTTGGGTTATAAAAATCCCATCATCTAATTGCCTAATTGGCAAACCTAGGATGTAACTTAGCTCACCAACAAGACTCATCTCAAACTCTTGAGACATAACATCTATAAATTGTTGGACTTCGGTGTTGTTGGTGAAGCCAAAAATTATATCATCAACATATATTTGAGCTATGAAAAGCTCATCATTGTTTTTCTTGATGAATAGAGTCTCATCAACACTACCTCTTATGTAGTCATTGTCAACAAGAAATTGAGTGAGGTGCTCATACCAAGCCCTTGGTGCTTGTTTCACTCCATATAAAGCTTCTTGAGGCGATAGACATGGTTGGGGTGGTGTGCATCCACAAGCCCCTTGGGTTGTTCCACAAACACTTCCTCTTGCATGAAGCCATTGAGGAAGGCACTCTTCACATCTATTTGGTGCAATTTGAACTTGTGCATATAAGAAATGGACAAGAGAAGCCTAATGGACTCTAAACGGGCAACGAGAGCAAATGTCTCCTCAAAGTCAATACCTTTAATTTGAGAGTATCCTTGCGTAACAAGTCTAGCCTTGTTACGTACTATGTTCCCATCCTTATCGGATTTGTTCCTATATATCCACTTGGTGCCTATGACATTAGTGGTCTTAGGCCTAGGAACTAGAGTCCAAACCTCATTCCTTTCGAATTGTTTTAGCTCTTTTTGCATGGCAAAAACCCAAAATTCATCATTTAAGGCTTCATCAACCTTTTTGGGTTCTATTTGAGAAGTGTAACACTTGTAGCTAATGAGATTAGCTATTTGACGTTTAGTCCTAACACCTTCATTTACATCTCTAATAACATCATCTTTGTTATGGAGATGTCTAACCCATGGAGCGGGTTCTTTAAAGTTCAAGAGAGGAACTCTATTAAGAGGTTGTATGTCCTCTTCATCAAGGCTAGACGTCCTAACAATAGGAGTCTCCACAACCTTCTCCAATGGAGAATCATCAACAATAACAACCTCCTCTTCATGGTCACTAGACTTGAGCCTATTATCATCAAAGACAACATTTGATGATTCCATAACACTTGGAGTCTTCAAATTGAAAACTCTATAGGCTCTACTATTTGAGGCATAGCCAATAAAGATACCCTCATCACTCTTAGTATCAAACCTGCCAAGTTGATCACGGTCATTTAAAATGTAGCACTTGCTTCAAAAAGTGTGGAAGTAGCTAACATTGGGCTTTCTACCTTTCCATAATTCATAGGAGGTTTGTTTAGTACTAGGCCTTAGGAAAACTATATTCCCTATATAGCAAGCCATATTGACGGCTTTGGCCCATAGGTTTCTAGGGACACTGTTGCTAAGCAACATTACATGGGTCATCTCTTGAAGAACCCTATTCTTCTTCTCAATAACTCTATTTTGTTGAGGTGTCTTAGGAGCCGAAAACTCATGGGAAATGACTATACTATCACAATACGTTTCAAACGAAACATTCTCAAATTCCCTCCCATGATCACTTGAAATCAGTTTAATGTTTTTAATGCTAAAGTTCATTTCATTTTGAATTTTATTACAAAGCATTTTAAACTTGTCAAAAGTTTCAGATTTTTCTCTAAGAAAATATGTCCATGTGAACCTAGAGAAATCATCAACACAAATAAAAATGTATCTTTTTCCACCTAAACTCTCAATTTGCATAGAACCCATTAGATCCATGTGGAGAAGCTCTAGGGGCTCCTTGGTGGAGAGATACTTGCCCTTTTTGTGCATGCTCTTGGTTTGTTTTCCTTGTTGTCAAGGTCCACAAACACCCTTGACTTTCTTCCCAAGCTTGGGAAGGCCATGCACAATATTGAACTTATCTAGGATTTGTAAATCCCTAAAGTTCAGGTGGCCAAGTCTTTCATGCCACAACTCAATTTGCTCATCCTTGGACATATTACATGAGACAACTCTAGCCTCAAGACAATAGCAATTGTCGCTAGATCTCATACCTTTCAACAAGGTTTGTTCATCGGGCTTTAGGATTGAGCAATTATCTTTAGAAAATAAGACGGAAAATCCTTTATCACTAAGATAAGAAATGCTTATTAAATTGGCTTTCAAGCCATCAACATATAAAACATTGGACAAGAAGGGTAATCCGGGGAATGGAAATGGTTCCTTTCCCTACAACTCTCTTTTTGGATCCATCACCAAAGATGACACATCTTCCTTCCTCCATGACAAGAGTCTCTAAGAAACTCTTATTTCCCGTCATGTGCCTAGAGCACCCACTATCTAAGTACCAAAAGTTAGAAGAGCAATTTGAGCAACATGGCAAAAGTATTCATCTCTTATATTCACCTAGGAGAAACACTTTTCTTTGTAGTGGTCAAATGTACATGGGTTCTAGATGTCCTAGGATCATGCATATTAATTCCATCATTCCTAGGTACATGTATCATGGATCTTTTCTTTTTCTTCTCAATCATGCTTCAGTTTTACACACTTTAATGTATTGAAAGCACCTTGGTCTAATATGACCATCAAAACCATAAAAATGACATGTATGGATAAAGTTAGAGATCATACCATAACCTTGTGCTTGTATTGGAGCCTTCCCATGTCGGTGTGGTTGAATTGGTTAAATGTATCTTTGTTGTTGAACCGGTCTAGCTTGCTTCCTAGCTTGAGGTTGCATGATTGGTCTCTTTCCTTTATAAGCCATTTGTTAAAGAAAGCTAGCTTGATGAGTTCTTGAGGGTTGAGCTTAAGGTTATCTTCTTGAATCTACCTTTACTTGTGCACTATATGAACATTGTCCAAGATCAATCTTCTTTCTAAGAGTTTGCACCGGTGAGGCTTCTTTATAGTTCAAACTCTTAACAAATACGGTCTTGTTGGGAGTGGAGGTCTCCTTGCCATCTTCAAACCCGAGACCTCTCTTGTCACAAGGACTCTTACTTACACCAAGCATGTGGTCAAGCTTCTTTATGCTAGAGGCCATCTTAATCATTGACCCTTTAGCTTCTTTAAGCTCCCTCTTCAAACCTTCTTCATTCCTCATAGACAAAGCTAGCTCATCTCTTAGCTTGTCTTCATTCTTCTTGGATCTCATCACTTGTTCACTTAAGTGATCAACTTGTGTTAAGAGCTCTAGGTTTTCTTTCTTTAATCTCCTAATTTCTCTCTTGTTCTTTAACCTTGAACTCTCAAACTTGATTATGTAGGGAAAAAAATAAACAAATAAAAGTGTTACACGCAGCGGAAGCGATACTAAATACGATTTAGTGACTTTTAAAATTTTTCCTTTATGAACCTTAAACCCTTTTAATCAATAAACATGCATATATATCAACAAAAGTAAATTACCTCTTGTCGCGTGATCCGATTGACTTACGTCGATGGTAATCCGCAAGACCTTCAATCCGAGCACGAACGTGGATCACCTAGGAGCGTGGTCTCCATTTCCTTTGAATTGCAAACCTGTGAATGGACCAAACAAATACTTTCTTTTCTTTGTTAGTCACAAAACAATCAAAAGAATGTCAAAATTATTCCGGTCACTTTTGAGTTCACAATCTTATGATCGAAACTCGCGTGAACCTAGATCGATATCGTATACACAAGCTTATTGATGTTTAAGCAATTGTATACTATCAAAGAATAATTTTTCACTCCTTTTTGTCTCTCTAGAATAAAAACTCTCTTAGAATTAAGAAGAAGAAGAAAAAAAATAAAAACTCAAGCACCAATTAATTGATGTGGCCGAACCCTATAAGAACATATATATAGGTTGGCCGAATTTTTTTTTCTTTTTCCTTTAGGGTTGCCGAATTCTATGTAGTATCTAATTAGGGTTGGCCTAATTTCATCATGTCACTTATATAGCGTGACTAAAATTCAACCCTAATTCTTTTTAACTTTATAGACTTC
This sequence comes from Acer negundo, assembly GCA_035582765.1. Lineage (NCBI taxonomy): Eukaryota > Viridiplantae > Streptophyta > Magnoliopsida > Sapindales > Sapindaceae > Acer > Acer negundo. Next base: position 4,657,592 of record CM069231.1, on the reverse strand, counting down.
AAACCCTAATCCAACTCTTTTATTTTTATTCTTTTATTTGACTAAAAAAAAAGACTCCTTATTTGATTAAATAAATAATACTAATTTATTTATTTACTTATCAAACAAGTCTTTTACTTTTAGGAAAGATTTGTTTCTTTAATTAAACAATTAATCAATAAATCAATTAATTCTTATTTAATTAAAACAAATGAAACAAAATAATATTTTTAGGTCAAAACCTTAACCTAGCCGCCCCACTTATATATAAGATGGGCCTAATATTATTTTCCTATTTCATTTAATCCATTGGACTTTAAATAAAAAAAAGCTCACATGTGAACCAGACCCATTCTTACTAAAAGAAACAAGCCCACATGTCTTTCATTAATATATTAATATAATTGAGCAGCCCATTACTTAAATAATGTGCAAATTATATTCTTAATATATTAAATGCAATTCTAGATGGACCCTTAAATTGGTCCGGTAGAATATATCAAGTGATCCATGCAAGTCCGTGTGGATTGGGGATCTTGGCGGGCCATCTAAATTTAAGCTTCAATAGACATAACCTAATCACAATCAACAAATGATTCACTTAGGTCCGATCCATTAATTTTAACTCATTCCACTAAAGAGCTAAAACTGAACTCTTAAATAAAGATAGAAAAGGAAGATGCTCCTCATTCATACCCTAGACAATCATATTGGAGATAGTGTATCCTCGTGATTAATATCAGTAATCGCCAAGAGTTCATAGACCGCCTATAACTCTCCAAGTTACCATATTTACTCATATGACCACGTTTTGAACTTGGATATTTTGACTTGTCCAGAAGCCATGTTTTCAATAGACACTATTGAAAACTCAACGTTGAGATTTAATATCCAATTACCTCAAAACATCCATATGATGATATTATACTCTCATTTAATTAAATGGAGCCACGATGTCCATATCTATAAATGAAGTCCTCTATCGATTAACAAATGAATATCACCAAACTATCGAGGATAGACTATGCGATATAATCGTACTCATTGATAACTCAAATGATATCACTTGCAACCATAAGTCCATCATTTATCTCAGGATTAAGATAGACTCTCCGATTGTCCTGATAATGAAAAGACTATTATCTATTGACGGTTCTAGATAAAGCTTTTCATTGTGATCCAGTTCAATGCACCCAGTGCACTAGATCCTTTTGCTCGAAGACACTCCGATGATTTTAGACTCATCATATCTCATTTGATCCCACTCAAATGCTAGCAAAAGAATTCTACAACTTTAACAAGATAAAGGTGCCCAACCTTTAACTTAAGTTGTGAACAATATTCAAGACTAACTAAAGAATTGTGTCTACCACATACATATCCAGATGTACGAATAATTCTTCTTTTCCCATAGTCTTTAGACCTTATGATTATTTACTTTGACAATTATAATACAAACTATAAATGCTATACGATTTGTTAAACCAGAAATCACTTTATTAATATGAAAAAGATTGTTAATTACAACATTACACTCTTGCTATTGAGCATAATCCTAACAGATTATATAGTCTTGAAGATCCATCCTATCCATATTTCCATTTGTGGATTGTGATAAAGAGTCATCATCACTTGAGTCAATTTCCTCTTAACTCATTTCCTCTTCTTCACTAATATCTTTGCTCTTGTGGGAGGAGGCAAATGCTATGAAGTTAGCCATGAGTTCTTCATCATCTGAGGACTTATCTCTCTCATCGGAGTCATCACTTCCACTCCAAGTGGTGGCCATCACTCTCCTTTTATTGTTCTTCAAATTTCCATAATCGGGAGCGATGTGTCTTATGCCACCACACTCATAGCATGGGATCCCTTTCCTTTCACTCTTCTCTTTTCTAGGCTCAAACCTCTTGAAAGGAGTCATTTTCTTCAAGTCTTGGCCCTTAGATCCAAATCCCTTCTTCTCGATCTTGACAAACTTCTTGAACCTTCTCATCAACAAGGCCATGTCTTCATCCGAGTCATCCTTCTCTTCCTCCTTCTCAACTTTGAAGCTTTCAAAGTAATTCCTTTTTGCTTTTTAGGAGGTGTGGAGATAGGATCATTCCTAGATTTATATCCTAGAAGTCTCCCAATCACCTCACTTGGTTTCATATCCTTGTAAACACTATTCTCCTCTAATGCCGTTACCTTGGATTCAAACCTTTCGAGAAACGATATCATTATCTTTTTCTTGATCCTTCTATCCGAGTAAAGGTCACCAAGTTGATGACTTTGGTTTACAATGTCCATGAACTTGATCTCAAAGTCGTTGAAGCACTCATTCTCCTCCATCCATAGCATCTCGAATTGAGTTTGGAGGACTTGAAGCTTAGAGTCCTTCACCACTTCAGTTCCCTCATATGCAATCTCTATGATGTCCCATGCCTCTTTCACAATCCTAGTATTTTGAATCAATTTATATTTATTCTCATCCATTGCACATAGGATGGCATGCATCGCCTTCCTATTCCATTTTGATGCCTCAAACTCTTGCGCGTTGCATTACGCCTTAGGCTTGAGTATATCCTCTCCTCATCGGTGATGTGTAGCCATCTTCAACCGCCATCCATCAGTGATGTGTAGCCGTCTTCAACCGCCACCCATGCTCTATCATGGATTTGGCAAATATACGACTCGATCTTGCCATTCAAAGAGGCATAATTCAACCTAGTGAGTAGGGGATGTCTCGTGCTAGAAGCACCCTCGTTGCCACCACCATTTCTACCATTTCCACTCATAGTGTTTATGAATGAATGAAATGAATGCAAATGTATGAATGATCAAAAAACACACCAAAATGAGCTAGGATCACCTAAGTATATCTAGGAACCCGCTCTGATACCAATTGAAACAAATTATGGTGTGTTCAATATTAATCTAGAGGGGGGGGGGGGGTGAATAGATTTTAATCAATTTTACCCAATTTTCGTGATAAGTCAAGTTTACGAAAATGCCCATAACCAGTCAATTTATAAAGCAAGTGTAATATGTGCGGAAATATAAAAGACACTTGATATTTATGTGGAAACCTTCAAAAAGGAAAAATCACGGGCTGTTATGTGCGCCACACACGAACCTCGAATCCACTAATTGCAATGACATTTACAACCTAGGTTGACCTAAACCTCTAATGGACTATAACCCGTCACTACTACCCGCAGGCCTATAAAAGTGAACCTAGTCCAATTTGCTTATGGCTTAAGCAACCTTAGCCACAAGTCTCAATTCTCAATGAAGAGATTAAACAACCTAAGTGAATATTTAAAGATATCCAATAATGCAAATAATGCTAGGTTACACTAGATGCTTATCTAGGGTTAATAATAGTAAAAAAAAACAATCCTAGATATTAATTGCTATATGACATGGCATAAAACATAGCTATGTGAGATATGACAATCTTAGATACAGCTATCAAAATACAACACTCAAACATTCAACACATAATCTCAATCTTGTATGTAGAAATTACTCTAAGAACATACAAGTAATGAATAAGATAAATTGCTAAGTAAGAACACTAATTATGTATGATAATAGTGAATAACTTACCATAATATGTGTGTTGAAGAAGGTCCATGCACTAGCACATACTAGATGACCCTATATGATGCTTAGATTATGATTGATGTGCTTGGAAATGAGTTTAGAGAATTAAAGAAGCAATCTTTATGCTTTTTCTCTTAAATATCTCTCTTTCTCTTTTAGGGTTCTTGATGATCAAAGAGTGTGTAGAAAGAAAGTGACATAATGTTTTATCTATAGAGAGCAACAAAAAGGCAAGGAGAAAATACAAGTTTACCCTCAAAACCGTACGATTGGCGGTTTCATTCGACGGTTTTGAAACCGCCAATCAAACCGCCAAATTGAATCCCGAGAGAATAGGGGATCATCGGTGGTTTCTAAACCGTCGACTCAACCGTAGAAATAAACCGAGAGATTAAATCAATCAGTTTTAAATGGTGGTTTTGAACGGCAGTTAGAAACCACCGATCTTAACCGCTGAATCAGTCCAGAGACTTCTAAAGCCAAACGACGGTTTCGTTCGGCGGTCATGGTTGCCGATCAAAACACCGATTCACCAAAATTGGTGAAACCAAAAGAGAAGCCAATGGCATTCTCCGAAGGCGATCCTCACGCTAACCAAGCACACTATCGTGCATGCGCGAATGTTTCCAAACTATGCTCATGAAATGAATTACTAGACACACTAACACACAACACAACATAACAATAAAGTGCAAGTGTGATAGGTGACATGTGAAGATAATGCACACAATATCAAAGCATACATATGCAATCAAGACAATTGTGTATGTGTGCAACTAAATCTCTTCAAAGAAAACTAAGCACTAGAGATATACCTTTGGAGTGCTTATCACCTTGAGGACTTGAAAGGGCCTTGAGCTTGAAGATCAATCCTAAGCTACCCTTACATTTCAAACCCTAATTATGGTTTGTCACCGAAATAAGCCAATCAAACTTTGAGGAACTTATACCTTGAAGAGCATTTCCTTCCTTGAAGCTTTGATCCAATCCTCCTAGTTGTCTTTAGATGAGTAAAATGGTTTGGATGAGAGGGAAAGTGTATTCCTAGCTTATAAGTTACAAAGTTTCAGAAAATATAAGTGTGGGAGGATGTGGTTTCGATCTAAGACAACTTTCTATTTATAGAGGTTACAAAAATAGGTCACAAATGTTGAAAACAGAAGTTTGTCACGCATTGAGTGTGGGTGGAATACGGTTTGGACCCACACTCACCGGCACTTTATTCAATCTTTCACCTTTTAGCTCCCGGGTTTGGGATTTTGGGCATGAAACAAATTATAGTGTGTCTAATATTAATCTAGAGGGGGGGGGGGGGGGATTGAATAGATTTTAATCAATTTTTCCCAAATTTCGTGATTATTCAAGTTTACGAAAATACCCCTAACTAGTCAATTTATATAGCAAGTGTAATAAGTGCGGAAATATAAAAGACACTTGATATTTACGTAGAAACCTTCAACAAGGAAAAACTACGGGCTGTTATGTGCACCACATATAAACCTCAAATCCACTAATTGCAATGACGTCTATAACCTAGGTTGACCTCAACCTCTCACGGTCTATAACCCGCCACTACTACCCACAGGCCTATAAAAGTGTACCTAGTCCAATTTGCTTACACCACTCACCGGTAGTCACAAGACTAACTTCTCAATGAAGAGAATAAACAACCTAATGTGAATAATATGATATTCAAAGAGCAAGTAATGCTAGGTTACACTAAATGCCTATCTAGGATGAAAGATGACAATTATCACAATCCTAGATATCAATCTTTGCTATATGACATGTCATAAAGCTTAGCTATCAAAGATTAAGCAATCCTAATAATAGCTATCAAAAAACAACTCTCAAACAATCAACACAATTATCTCAATCCTGTCAATAGAATATGCTCTATAAGCATACAAGTGATAAATGAGATTGCATGTTATGAAAGACACAATATGTAAGATATTATTGACAAACTTACCAAGCTAAAAGTGTTGAATAAAAACCAAGCATGGATGACACGTAGATGATCATAAATGATGCTAGATGATGATTTAATGCACTTGGATATATGTTTGAGTAAACAAAAGAGCGTTATTTAGTGATTTTTTCTCTTTGGAAAAATGCTAACTCAGAAATATAATTTTGACTCTCTTAAAAACAACCTAAAGACAAAGTAACATATATATAGGGTGACAAATTGATGGTATATCGTTTTGCAAAGTTTTCAAAAATTTTGCCTTGACCGTTGTTCACCCGCTCTACGTAGAGCGGTTGAACAGCGGTCCACCTGGGAAATGAAGAACATGTTCTTCATGACCGCTCTATGCGTAAGGCGGAAATCTGGCGAACTGAGGATGGTTGCTCTCGGGATTTTGAGAACCGCCTTACACCCGCTCTACGTAGGGCGGTTGTAAGGTGGTTTGTAGGCGATTAAAAAATTCACCTGTGGCATCGCTCTATGAGGGGCAACCGTAGAGCGATCAAGAGCAAATTTGCTCTAACTGCTATTCAACCTCCTTATGTAGGGCAGTTGTAGGGCAGTTTTACAGCACCCTTAAAAAAACATAATGCATCAATGACATGGCATTTAATACACAAGATGCAATCAGATTAAACATGTAAGAAGAGAGATTAATGAGCATTAATGCACACAATATAAAGACACACAACATACAACAATAAGAATTTTGCATGTGCTGTGAGTGTGTGCAACTACATCTCTTCAATGCAAGTAAACACTTTTTAGAAATTTACCTTTAAGGTGCTTGATCTCTTGAGGTCTTGAGAGGGCTTCGGTTGTGCAAAACACCAACCATCAAATGCCTAAGCTACCCTTACATCAAACCCCAGTTGTGGTTTGTCACCGAAATAAGCCAATCAAGAAATTATTGGGCACGTAGTGCGTTAGTAGTGTGCGGGTAGTGTGCAGGTAAGATGACTAGCACACTTTGCATGATTTCTTCAACTATACGGGTAGTGTGCGGGTACGATGACCAGCACACTTGCCTGATTTCTTCAACTGTACAGGTAGTGTATGGGTAAGATGACCAGCACACTTACCTGATTTCTTCAAAGTATCAGGTCCTGGATCTAGGTAAGAATGCAGGTGAGAGTGCGGTTGGATGACCCGCACTTTATCAGTTCTTCACATATCAGGTCTTGGATTTCGACTAGAGTGCGGTTAGGACCCGTATTGACCCTAACTTCTGGAGATAATAAACCCGTATTGACCCTAACTTCTGGAGATTATGATACCAATTTCTACTTCTTTCACACCCTTTGATTCCTTTCCACCTGAAAGTCCTGCAATACGCTTCTAATACTGGAAATGCATGAATGCCTACAATTACGCATAAAAAACCCATAAGAGATGCTAAAACGCAAGAAAACGAAGCAAGGGATACAGAAATGAGGGCCAAAATATACAATATATTTGGCACGATCAACAGCAAAGGAAATGATGGCCGACAAGGGAAAGGGTGGAGCCAATAAGAAGAAGGAGAAGAAGATTAGGGTGATCCCAATAGGCCCCAGTTTTTTAAGTGAAGACGAGGCCAACGAACAGCAATCACCACTGAAGAGGACACGAGCTGATCAATCCTCTATTCCTGTTGTTATCCCGAAAGGTACCTCTCAGATCCTACAAGCCATCCCCTAAAATCTCTTCCCGAGGTGGCTCTCGAGGGGTTGCAAGCCAATGTGGAGCTAGTAGACTCTGACAAGAGTTTACCCAAGGGAACCCCTCGGGCTACCAGCACTCGGGATCTGACCTTTTCGTCAAATTATTTTAAGGATCCCTCAGCACTAGGTTCTAGCTCTGGCGCGCTGCTTTATCAACCCCTAGATGAGTGTGGAATATTTGTGCGCTCACGGGAAGGACCCGCTGAGAAGTCGGGAGATGTCTGGCTTCGGAAAGATGTCTAATGTTGATAGGATCTGGCATGAGAAGGCAAGCATGTGGCAGGTAATGCATTTGTGGTGGCGTAATTGTTAGCATTATGCTCAATAGCAAGAGTGTAATGTTGTAATTAACAATCTTTTTCATATTAATAAAGTGATTTCTGGTTTAACAAATCGTATAGCATTTATAGTTTGTATTATAATTGTCAAAGTAAATAATCATAAGGTCTAAAGACTATGGGAAAAGAAGAATTGTTCGTACATCTGGATATGTATGTGGTAGACACAATTCTTTAGTTAGTCTTGAATATTGTTCACAACTTAAGTTAAAGGTTGGGCACCTTTATCTTGTTAAAGTTGTAGAATTCTTTTGCTAGCATTTGAGTGGGATCAAATGAGATATGATGAGTCTAAAATCATCGGAGTGTCTTCGAGCAAAAGGATCTAGTGCACTGGGTGCATTGAACTGGATCACAATGAAAAGCTTTATCTAGAACCGTCAATAGATAATAGTCTTTTCATTATCAGGACAATCGGAGAGTCTATCTTAATCCTGAGATAAATGATGGACTTATGGTTGCAAGTGATATCATTTGAGTTATCAATGAGTACGATTATATCGCATAGTCTATCCTCGATAGTTTGGTGATATTCATTTGTTAATCGATAGAGGACTTCATTTATAGATATGGACATCGTGGCTCCATTTAATTAAATGAGAGTATAATATCATCATATGGATGTTTTGAGGTAATTGGATATTAAATCTCAACGTTGAGTTTTCAATAGTGTCTATTGAAAACATGGCTTCTGGACAAGTCAAAATATCCAAGTTCAAAACGTGGTCATATGAGTAAATATGGTAACTTGGAGAGTTATAGGCGGTCTATGAACTCTTGGCGATTACTGATATTAATCACGAGGATACACTATCTCCAATATGATTGTCTAGGGTATGAATGAGGAGCATCTTCCTTTTCTATCTTTATTTAAGAGTTCAGTTTTAGCTCTTTAGTGGAATGAGTTAAAATTAATGGATCGGACCTAAGTGAATCATTTGTTGATTGTGATTAGGTTATGTCTATTGAAGCTTAAATTTAGATGGCCCGCCAAGATCCCCAATCCACACGGACTTGCATGGATCACTTGATATATTCTACCGGACCAATTTAAGGGTCCATCTAGAATTGCATTTAATATATTAAGAATATAATTTGCACATTATTTAAGTAATGGGCTGCTCAATTATATTAATATATTAATGAAAGACATGTGGGCTTGTTTCTTTTAGTAAGAATGGGTCTGGTTCACATGTGGGCTTTTTTATTTAAAGTCCAATGGATTAAATGAAATAGGAAAATAATATTAGGCCCATCTTATATATAAGTGGGGCGGCTAGGTTAAGGTTTTGACCTAAAAATATTATTTTGTTTCATTTGTTTTAATTAAATAAGAATTAATTGATTTATTGATTAATTGTTTAATTAAAGAAACAAATCTTTCCTAAACGTAAAAGACTTGTTTGATAAGTAAATAAATAAATTAGTATTATTTATTTAATCAAATAAGGAGTCTTTTTTTTTTATTTAGTCAAATAAAAGAATAAAAATAAAAGAGTTGGATTAGGGTTTGAAGTCTATAAAGTTAAAAAGAATTAGGGTTGAATTTCAGTCACCCTATATAAGTGACATGATGAAATTCGGCCAACCCTAATTACACACTACATAGAATTCGGCAACCCTAAAGGAAAAAGAAGAAAAATTCGGCCAACCTATATATATGTTCTTATAGGGTTCGGCCACAAAAAAATTAATTGGTGCTTGAGTTTTTATTTTCTTTCTTCTTCTTCTTAATTCTAAGAGAGTTTTTATTCTAGAGAGACAAAAAGGAATGAAAAATTATTCTTTGATAGTATACAATTGCTTAAACATCAATAAGCTTGTGTATACGATATCGATATAGGTTCACGTGAGTTTCGATCATAAGATTGTGAACTCAAAAGTGACCGGAATAATTTTGACATTCTTTTGATTGTTTTGTGACTAACAAAGAAAAGAAAGTATTTGTTTGGTCCATTCACAGGTTTGCAATTCAAAGGAAAGGGAGACCACGCTCCTAGGTGATCCACGTTCGTGCTCGGATTGAAGGTCTTGCGGATTACCATCGACGTAAGTCAATCGGATCACGCGACAAGAGGTAATTTACTTTTGTTGATATATATGCATGTTTATTGATTAAAAGGGTTTAAGGTTCATAAAGGAAAAATTTTAAAAGTCACTAAATCGTCTTTAGTATCGCTTCCGCTGCGTGTAACACTTTTATTTGTTTATTTTACCCTACAATTGGTATCAGAGCCTAGGTTGAACCCTTTTAATTAATTAACGTATATATACGTGGATCTATTTCTTTTTATTGTGATTATGCATGTTTAGAAAGAGATGGCACTCTAGGTATTCAAATATATAATTACATGTGATGTATGGATTTATATATATTTTATGTGGTTTGTTATTGCTCGATTTTGGCCCTAGATTTTCAATGTAATTTTTGTTTCGGAGTTGTAACAAGAAGGGTGGTCTATTATCGCCATAATTCCTTCTTGGTAGATTGCTAGGTTTTATTTTATTTTTATATATATGTGCAGTATTTTTTTTTTTTTAGGGTTACTGCAGTTTTTTTTTATTTATTTTTAGTATGTGCAGTTTTTGGTTTGTAAAAATACTGCAGTGAATAAAAAAAAAAAAAAATTAATACTGCAGTATTTATTATATATATACTGCCGTAATATATTTAGGTCTTGGAGATTCGAAGACACGAAGCAAAACCAAGCAACCGGAACCAAGTACGAGCACCGTGCGCACCCTAGGAGTGGATTGGGCTGCGCATGACAAGCCCAAACTTTGGTGGGCTGCGCATGGCAGCCTTGTGTGGCCTTATGGGCTGCGCAAGGCAGCCCCTTTGTGGGGTTGTGGGCTGCGCACGCCCATGGGAGAAGGCCGAAGGATGAGCGTATGGTTGATGGGCCACCTGAAGATCTTGTATTCCTGACAAATTGTAATTTACTTGTTTTTCTAGGATGGGCCAAAATTGTTGCTATTTAATTTATGCTTAAATATTACAATATTTGTTATTGTATGATAACATGACATATAGAATAGGAGTGCCACGCATTTATCTCTTTTGGTATGAACATGCATTGAATGATTTAGGTATCTAAATTGGCATCTAGATAACTCGGTAAATCATTCTATGGGATTTAATCACACGCCTTAAATAATTGAGTGGGAGAAGGTGTTTTGGTAACACCTATGGCCTCCAAGGTTAGTTGAGCTTTATTATTTATTGGTAATCCCCCCAAGGGGCGTCCATGAATGGAATTTAACAACATACTTCCTTACAAGGATAGACTAGACAATGGACTCAAACGAGATCTACTCCCCAAGGAGGGATTTTCGTGAGAGAAAATTGAGGGTCGATATCTTGGTAACACACTCAATGTAATTTTATTGATATCCTCCCAAGAGTTCTTGTCAGTAAAATTGCAAGGCTAAAATTGAAAACGCTGGTTGTTATGTTAACAATTAGGTGGGACCTAGTCTAACTAGTAAATGGTGCGAACTCCCAAAGGAGGCGTAACATTTATGGGTGTTAGATCACCGTTGAATTTTATGATTGAGTTATTTATTTAATTCAAGATAAATATTTAAAAGTGCTTTATCATGATTATTTACTTATATATGTTTTGTTTTATTCAGAAATCATGACCCCATCACTTATGAACATCCTGAAAGATAACACTTTAACTGGAGATAATTATGTCACATGGAAAAGGAAAATTGGGTTGTTACTGCAAAGTGAAAAACATAAGTTTGTTCTAACTACTCCTAAACCACCTGCTCCTAATAATGAATCTAGCATAATGTGTAGAGATGAGTATGAGCAGTGGAAGACTTCAGATGATATGGCAAAATGTTACATTATGGCCACTATCTCCGACGTGTTGCAACAGCAGCATGAAGGAATGGAGTCCGCTGCTGATATAATGATGTCTCTAGAGGAGATGTTTGCTATGAAGTCTAGGACGACTAAGAGAGAGGCAGTGACTGCTTTTATGAATCTTAGGATGAAACCTGGACAGGCTGTGAAAGATCACATGATGAAAGTCATAGCACATCTCAACATTGCTGAACTGCATGGCGCTGAGATAGATGGTGAGACAAAGATTGATATGGTTGTCAATTCATTGTCAGATTCCTTTGATCAGTTCAAATTGGACTACACTTTGAACAAAAAGGAATACACCTTACAAGGCCTGATGCAAGATGTTCAAAGTGCTGAAAAGATCCTTGTGAAAGGCAAAGGTCAAGAGATTCATATGGTTGGTAAAGTTGCTACTGTTAAGGCCCGTCAAAAGGTCAAGAAACAACAGAAGAAAAAGCAACTTGGGCCTATCAAGAAGGAGACCAAGAAAGTAACCAAGATCAAAGGGAAATGCTTCCTTTGTGGTGAAAAGAGACATTGGAAGAGAAATTGCCCAAAGTCCCAGAACAAGAAGGAAGAAGGTAATTTGAATTATCTAGAAACATGTTTTTTGGCTGATTCTACAGATTCTTGGATCATAGACTCAGGAGCCACTAATCATGTTTGTTATTCCTTGCAGGGGTTTCAAGAAAGGAGAAAGCTGAGTAAGAATGAAATCAATTTGCGCTTGGACAACGGAACGTTAGTGTCTGCAAGTGCAGTGGGAGATATTAGAGTTTATTTGGATTCTAGAAGGCATTTAGATTTAATAGACGTTTATTATGTACCTCAATTCAAGAGGAATTTAATTTCAGTTTCTTGTTTGAATAAATTTGGATATTCCGTTACTTTTAATAAAGTTTTTATTATTAGTAAGAATGACAAAATTATTTGCCAAGGTACATTGGAAAACGGTCTATACTTTTTGCATAGAAATATCTCTCACTCGTTAGACACAGAAATAACGGAACCTAATCATAAAAGAGTAAAATTATCAACAGATGAAACCTACCTTTGGCATTTACGCTTAGGTCATATTAACCTTAATAGGATTAAAAGATTGGTAAGTGACGGACCTTTAAGTAACTTAAAGGTTGATGATCTACCAACTTGTGAATCTTGTTTGGAAGGTAAAATGACCAAAAGGACGTTCTCTGCCAAAGGTGCAAGAGCCACTGAATGTTTAGGATTGATACACACTGATGTATGTGGACCTATGAGCATTCAAGCTAGAGGTGGATATGAGTACTTCATCACCTTCACGGATGATTACTCAAGATTTGGTTATGTGTATCTCATGAGACATAAGTCGGATGCTTTTGACATGTTCAAAGCATTCAAAGCTGAAGTGGAAAATCAGCTTGAGAAACACATAAAAATCTTGAGATCTGATCGTGGTGGAGAATATCTATCTGGTGAGTTTCAGCAATATCTTATTGATAATGGGATAGTTTCTCAGTTTTCTGCACCAGGTACACCTCAACAGAATGGGGTAGCAGAAAGGAGAAATAGAACTCTTTTGGATATGGTTAGGTCTATGTTGAGTTATTCAACGCTTCCTATTTCTTTTTGGGGATATGCTTTACAAACTGCTATATACATTCTAAACGATGTACCATCTAAGTCTGTTCCTAAAACACCGCATGAGTTGTGGACTGGGCGCAAGCCTAGTTTACAACACTTAAGGATATTTGGTTGTCCTGCGCATGTGTTAAAAGGAAAGACAGAAAAGATGGAGTCCCGTTCAGAAACATGTATATTTGTAGGGTATCCAAAAGAAACTAAAGGATATCATTTCTATAGTCCTTTAGATCTTAAAGTATTTGTTTCGACAAATGCTAAATTTCTGGAAAAGGACTATATGAATGATTTTGTGCCTAGAAGTAGAATTGTCCTGAATGAGATGTCAGGAGATACAATTCCACGAGAGGTTGCACAACCTAACCCAATTGTAAGTTCCGATCCAACACAAGATCAACAACCTACCATTCCTCGTCGTAGTGGGAGGGTTAGAACACAACCCGAAAGATACATCGGTCTGGGAGAATCAGTGGAGAATCTCCCGGACGACGATGATCCCTATACGTACAAGGAAGCTATGGAGGATGTTGATAGTCGCCATTGGCAAAAGGCAATGCAATCCGAGATTGAATCTATGTTCGATAACAAAGTCTGGTCCCTTGTAGACTTGCCTAAAGGGATAAAACCCATTGGGTGCAAGTGGGTATACAAGAGGAAAAGAGGTATGGATGGAAAAGTGGAAACCTTTAAAGCTAGATTGGTAGCTAAAGGGTATACACAGAAAGAAGGTATCGATTACGAGGAAACCTTCTCTCCTGTGGCCATGCTTAAATCCATTAGGATACTCTTATCCATTGCAGCATCTTTAGATTTAGAGATTTGGCAAATGGACGTCAAGACAGCTTTCCTAAATGGAAGTCTTGACGAAAGCATCTACATGATGCAACCAGAGGGATTCATTGAAAAGGGCCAAGTGGATAAGGTATGCAAGTTGCAGAAATCCATATATGGATTAAAGCAAGCATCCAGATCCTGGAACATAAGGTTTGATCAAGCTGTCAAAGGTTTTGGATTTATTCAGAATCCTGACGAACCTTGTGTATACGAAAGGATTAAAGGCGACAAGTTGGTTTTCCTGATTCTTTATGTTGATGATATACTACTCATTGGAAACGATGTAGGTGTATTGACATCAGTAAAAGAATGGTTAGCAAAACAATTTGATATGAAGGACTTAGGAGAAGCAAGTTTTATTCTAGGTATCCAAGTAATAAGGGATAGAAAGAATAGAACGATTGCATTATCCCAAGCTTCATACATAGACAAAATCTTGTCTAGGTTTTCCATGCAGGATTCCAAGAAAGGTATGTTACCTTTCAGACATGGAATCAAGCTTTCTAAGGAACAAGTTCCTAAGAATGAGCATGAAGAGCAATTCATGAGTAGAGTTCCATATGCCTCGGCAGTTGGAAGTCTCATGTATGCAATGCTCTGTACTAGACCAGATATTTGTTTTGCTGTTGGCATAGTTAGCAGGTTTCAATCGAAACCTGGACCTGATCACTGGACGGCAGTCAAGCATATTTTCAAGTATTTTAAGAGAACGAGAGATAATATGCTTGTATACTCTGGAGGGGATTTGGTTCCCGTTGGGTATACAGATTCTGATTTCCAATCAGATTCTGACTCCAGAAAATCCACATCAGGGGCTGTGTTTACTATTGGAGGAGGAGCAGTTATATGGAGGAGTATCAAGCAATCTTGTATTGCTGATTCCACCATGGAAGCTGAGTATGTTGCTGCATGCGAAGCTGCCAAAGAGGCTGTTTGGCTCCGCCAATTCTTGATTGACTTAGAAGTGGTTCCTAGTGCGAATAAGCAGATCACTATCTACTGTGACAACAGTGGAGCAGTGGCTAATTCGAAAGAACCAAGAAGTCACAAGAGAGGTAAACACATTGAAAGAAAGTATCATCTTTTAAGGGAGATTGTTCAAAGAGGTGACGTGACGATTACCAAAATCGCGTCAGCAGAAAATCTAGCGGATCCCTTCACAAAGGCTCTACCTCAGAAGAGTTTCGATGGGCATCTAGAGAATATGGGCTTGAGAGATATGACACATTTGCTATAGCGCAAGTGGGAGATTGTTAGCATTATGCTCAATAGCAAGAGTGTAATGTTGTAATTAACAATCTTTTTCATATTAATAAAGTGATTTCTGGTTTAACAAATCGTATAGCATTTATAGTTTGTATTATAATTGTCAAAGTAAATAATCATAAGGTCTAAAGACTATGGGAAAAGAAGAATTGTTCGTACATCTGGATATGTATGTGGTAGACACAATTCTTTAGTTAGTCTTGAATATTGTTCACAACTTAAGTTAAAGGTTGGTCAAAACGTGGTCATATGAGTAAATATGGTAACTTGGAGAGTTATAGGCAGTCTATGAACTCTTGGCGATTACTGATATTAATCACGAGGATACACTATCTCCAATATGATTGTCTAGGGTATGAATGAGGAGCATCTTCCTTTTCTATCTTTATTTAAGAGTTCAGTTTTAGCTCTTTAGTGGAATGAGTTAAAATTAATGGATCGGACCTAAGTGAATCATTTGTTGATTGTGATTAGGTTATGTCTATTGAAGCTTAAATTTAGATGGCCCGCCAAGATCCCCAATCCACACGGACTTGCATGGATCACTTGATATATTCTACCGGACCAATTTAAGGGTCCATCTAGAATTGCATTTAATATATTAAGAATATAATTTGCACATTATTTAAGTAATGGGCTGCTCAATTATATTAATATATTAATGAAAGACATGTGGGCTTGTTTCTTTTAGTAAGAATGGGTCTGGTTCACATGTGGGCTTTTTTTTATTTAAAGTCCAATGGATTAAATGAAATAGGAAAATAATATTAGGCCCATCTTATATATAAGTGGGGCGGCTAGGTTAAAGTTTTGACCTAAAAATATTATTTTGTTTCATTTGTTTTAATTAAATAAGAATTAATTGATTTATTGATTAATTGTTTAATTAAAGAAACAAATCTTTCCTAAAAGTAAAAGACTTGTTTGATAAGTAAATAAATAAATTAGTATTATTTATTTAATCAAATAAGGAGTCTTTTTTTTTAGTCAAATAAAAGAATAAAAATAAAAGAGTTGGATTAGGGTTTGAAGTCTATAAAGTTAAAAAGAATTAGGGTTGAATTTCAGTCACCCTATATAAGTGACATGATGAAATTCGGCCAACCCTAATTAGATACTACATAGAATTCGGCAACCCTAAAGGAAAAAGAAGAAAAATTCGGCCAACCTATATATATGTTCTTATAGGGTTCGGCCACATCAATTAATTGGTGCTTGAGTTTTTATTTTCTTTCTTCTTCTTCTTAATTCTAAAAGAGTTTTTATTCTAGAGAGACAAAAAGGAGTGAAAAATTATTCTTTGATAGTATACAATTGCTTAAACATCAATAAGCTTGTGTATACGATATCGATCTAGGTTCACGCGAGTTTCGATCATAAGATTGTGAACTCAAAAGTGACCGGAATAATTTTGACATTCTTTTGATTGTTTTGTGACTAACAAAGAAAAGAAAGTATTTGTTTGGTCCATTCACAGGTTTGCAATTCAAAGGAAAGGGAGACCACGCTCCTAGGTGATCCACGTTCGTGCTCGGATTGAAGGTCTTGCGGATTACCATCGACGTAAGTCAATCGGATCACGCGACAAGAGGTAATTTACTTTTGTTGATATATATGCATGTTTATTGATTAAAAGGGTTTAAGGTTCATAAAGGAAAAATTTTAAAAGTCACTAAATCGTCTTTAGTATCGCTTCCGCTGCGTGTAACACTTTTATTTGTTTATTTTACCCTACAGTAATAACTCCCCAAGTTTGCACGTATCTGGATACATATATATATATATGTGTATATCTTATTTTATTTTTTTATAAGTGGACTATTTCGGATGACGATTGGTTCCTCCTTCAGTGTGCAGGCCATCCGTAATCTTCTTCATATGGAAAAGAGGTACGAATAAGCGAAGGGGAGGTAAGAGAAAATACAAAAGGAGAAAGATAAGGTGGATGAGAAGCTCTGAGGAGTATTGGCTACCATCAAATCTCAGAGGACCATTATGGGCGAAATGTCCACCTCCTATCAAAAGGCAATGACTTGCTGTAAAGACAAACATGCCAAACTTTGCGATTACCGTGAGCGCGTCAAGAGGGAGAATGCTGTTGACATGTTTTTGGCCTCAGAGGAGTTTTATCAGACTCATGAGAAGGCATTTGATATAGCGGTGAAAAAGATCAGGGCGTTGCTAGTACAATCGTACCTTGATTTTGACTTCTCTGCATTTGATGCTGATGTTCAGAAGGCTACCGAGTCCCGTGTGAGGAAGGAGGGTGTTCCAGTGAAGGATAAGTTCGAAGATTTTTAGGAGGAACCGGTCTTAGATGATGAACCTGAGGCAGTTTCTTTCGATGATGAGAGGTTTGTCGGAGATCGTGAGCACAGGAAGGGGAAGAAGGCTAGGCGTGGTTGAACCCCGGAGTTTCTCTTGCAAATGTTTATTTCATTCTCTTTTTTGTCAATTTTTAACTCCATCATTTTTGGGTTTTTTCTCTCGTTGTATTTTTTTAATGGCCATTAAGCCACATATCGATATTTTATTTTGTGTTTTACCGAAACAATTTTACTGAAGACTTGATATATTAGATGTTTTTATTTTTACCACATACGATCTCATAAACTTGGATGTTTTTTTTTTTTTGTAGGGGAACATGTTTAGTTTGCATGCATTCACCGAATCGACATTATTTGTAATTCAACGTATCAGACGTTATAAACTTTAAAATTCTTTTAACCCGATTATTGTTTCTCACACTCTGGATATGTACGAATGTGATTGGTAATACAACTTAGGTTTTATGATTTGGAGTTACGTCCGTATTGGGATTCGATCTGAATATAAAAGAACTCAATGATGTCTTGGGGTTAATAGCCTTTCAAGACCTCATTGCTTTGAATTAAGGGGACTTCAAGTACTCTCAGTAACGCCTTGGGGTTAAGACCTTGTCGAGACTGTATTGCTCTGATTATGGAGACTTTTTTGCTTTCGTGGGGGAGGAGACTTTCTGCTTCGATTTTGGAGACTTTTTTGCTCCCATGGGGGTGGAGACTTTCTGATCCAATTTTGGAGACTTTTTTTGCTCCCCAGGGGAGTCTTTTGCACTCAAGGTGTTGTCTCGAGGTTTAAGCCCATCGAAGACATCGTGCTCCCATTTTCAGAGTCTTTATTGAATTGATAAAAGTATTAAAAAGTGCTGAAATATTAAATCATTGCTTACAGGGTATTTTACACACTTGTAACCGTTACAACATCTGGTGGGTATTTATTGGTAGTACCTCTTTAGGTGGTCTGCATTCCATAGGTTCCTTAGGGGCGTGTCATCCTCCATTTTAAGCTTGTAGGCTCCTTTCATCGACACCGAATCCACGATGTACAACCTTTCCCATTTGTAACCCAGACTACCGGATAAAGGAATCTTGGTGGCAGATATTACCTTTTTAAGAACAAGGTCCCTCGGGTTGAATCTTCGGATACAGACTCTCTTGTCATGATAATTGGCTACCTTGAGTTGATGGTGGGCGGCTTGTATTCAGGCAAGGTCTCTCCTTTCTTCTAACTCCTCGAGGCATGCTCAGAGTTCTTCTTCATTGTCCCTTAGATTGTATGAATATACTCTTCTTGTGGGGATACTAGTTTCTGTAGGTATGACCACTTCAGAACCGAATGTGAGTAAGTATGGAGTCTCTCCTGTTGCCGAACACGGTGTGGTACGTATTAATGGAAAACTATCACTAGGGGTGAATTTCCAATTAACAACTCTGAGGACAATGATCGGAATTGATCACGGTCGGAGGGGTATCACGCAATTCGATACCTATATGATTTTCCGGCAAACAACTAGGTGCAATAATGAAAACGATCAACAACAAACAATTTAATTGTGATATCAAAGAAATAAAACACACGTTATTCATTATAGAGACACAAACGTAATACAAAAATATGATTTACAAACGAAATCTGATGTAGTGGGCGTTGGAGATCTCATGTGAAACTAATTACGGTGTGTTCAATGTTCATCTAAAGAGGAGAGAGGGGGGGGGGGGGGGGGGGGGGGATGGGTGAATAGATTTTAACTAAATTTTACCCAATTTTCTTGTATGGTCAAGATTATGAAAATACCCTTTACTAGTCAATATAATATAACAAGTGTAATATGATGCGAAATTTAAATAACACTTGATATATATGTGTGGAATTTAAATAACATTTGATATTTACGTGCGGAATTTAAATAACACTTGATATTTATGTGGAAAACCAACCACTGGGAAAAACCACAGGCTGTTTAGTGTGCTACACTCAAACCTCGAAACCACTAATTGAAATGGAGTTTACACCCTATGTAGACCTCGTCTAACACTTCGGTCAATAACCCCTAACTTCTACCCGTGGACCTTTAAAAGTAGTCCTAGTCCAATTTGCTCTTGGCATAAGCAATCTCAATAGCTAAATGACATGTCAAATAGCTTAGCTAATCAAGATTTAAAAAAACCTAGAAAGCTATCACAATACAACACTCAATCATTTCATCACAAACAATCTCTATCTTGTATCTAGCATATGATCAAAAACATACAAGTGAACAAAGAGATGTCTTGTTAAGAAAGACACTAAAATTAGATGAAGTTAGTGAAAATCTTACCAAGTAAGATGTGATGATGCAAACCTATGCATGGATATATCCTATATTGTCATGGATGATCCTAGCTGAACTTTGATTAACAAAGGAAAAGCTTTAAGTGTTTAAAGGTGAGTTCTTGATGATTTTTTACTCTTGAAATATGATGTAAGAGAAAAATATGCTTTTGGAACTCTTGGGAACGACTTAAAATAAAAGTGGGATATATATAGCATCTATAAAACTACAACGTCTTGGGCGTTTTGCGCATTACGAACTACCGAGGTTGGTTAACCGCCGCAGAGAGAATACATCTCTATCACCTTCATGCTGCGGTTATCCAACCATGACACTTCAACCGCAGTAGAGAGAAGACATCTCTATCGCTTATATGCCGCGGTTATCCAACTGTGACACTTCAACCTCTACAGAGAAAGGCAATGCCTTCTCATGCAGCTTCTCACACATAAATCATGCAATAGGTGCAAGTGTGTGAGTGTTAGTTAATGCATCCTAATGCCGAACATGTTATGGCATTTAACAAGCAAGATGTAAACAATTAAGCCTGCATAAATAGATATTCAAAAACATACAGGAATTGGATATGCTTGAGTTATGAGTTGTGAGTGTGCAACTAGATCTCTTCAAAGCAAGTAAGCACTTAGAAATTTACCTTTAGTGCTTCTTCTCTTGAGGTCTTGAGAGGGCCTTGGTTATGCAAAGCACTAACCATCAAATGCCTAAGCTACCCTTACACAAACCTCACATATGGTTGTCACCGAAATAAGCCAATCAAACCTGAGGAACTAAAATCATAAATGTCGATAAGTAGAATTCTGTAGTGTTTAGAGTTCACAGAGTCATTTTTCAGCTCTTGAATCCCTTCTTCTCCTTTTTTTCGGTCTCCCTTTTTTTATGAGTATAATGTCATATATATAGGTTTCGTTTCTTGCCATGCACTCCTATAATTTCGGTAGGGTTTCAACAATCATGGGATTATCCTTGGCGATAAGCTAGAGTTTTGCGATGATTTTAATCCCTAGAATCAAGTGATTCCTTCTTGGGAAGATTTTGGACAGAGTTGACTCCTCTTTTAAATCAAATTCTTAAGTGGTGAGAATGAATCTACCTTTTTATTGATAAAATGCTGGCGCTTTTAGCATTCCTCCTTGGAGATATAATCATGGTTTCTAGATACGTGGATCTTGCCTTTATAGCTTTCTCGTCTAGTACGTAAACTTCCTAGTTAACTGGTACTAGGGGATGCCAGGATTTTTAGGTATTTGGCCTCTTACTGGATCATGATTATTACTGGTCTTCTAGTTATCGGGGTATCGGGATACCAGCGGATGTTGTAGCTGTTAGGATTATGCTCAATAGCAAGAGTGTAATGTTGTAATTAACAATCTTTTTCATATTAATAAAGTGATTTCTGGTTTAACAAATCGTATAGCATTTATAGTTTGTATTATAATTGTCAAAGTAAATAATCATAAGGTCTAAAGACTATAGGAAAAGAAGAATTGTTCGTACATCTGGATATGTATGTGGTAGACACAATTCTTTAGTTAGTCTTGAATATTGTTCACAACTTAAGTTAAAGGTTGGGCACCTTTATCTTGTTAAAGTTGTAGAATTCTTTTGCTAGCATTTGAGTGGGATCAAATGAGATATGATGAGTCTAAAATCATCGGAGTGTCTTCGAGCAAAAGGATCTAGTGCACTGGGTGCATTGAACTGGATCACAATGAAAAGCTTTATCTAGAACCGTCAATAGATAATAGTCTTTTCATTATCAGGACAATCGGAGAGTCTATCTTAATCCTGAGATAAATGATGGACTTATGGTTGCAAGTGATATCATTTGAGTTATCAATGAGTACGATTATATCGCATAGTCTATCCTCGATAGTTTGGTGATATTCATTTGTTAATCGATATAGGACTTCATTTATAGATATGGACATCGTGGCTCCATTTAATTAAATGAGAGTATAATATCATCATATGGATGTTTTGAGGTAATTGGATATTAAATCTCAACGTTGAGTTTTCGATAGTGTCTATTGAAAACATGGCTTCTGGACAAGTCAAAATATCCAAGTTCAAAACGTGGTCATATGAGTAAATATGGTAACTTGGAGAGTTATAGGCGGTCTATGAACTCTTGGCGATTACTGATATTAATCACGAGGATACACTATCTCCAATATGATTGTCTAGGGTATGAATGAGGAGCATCTTCCTTTTCTATCTTTATTTAAGAGTTCAGTTTTAGCTCTTTAGTGGAATGAGTTAAAATTAATGGATCGGACCTAAGTGAATCATTTGTTGATTGTGATTAGGTTATGTCTATTGAAGCTTAAATTTAGATGGCCCGCCAAGATCCCCAATCCACACGGACTTGCATGGATCACTTGATATATTCTACCGGACCAATTTAAGGGTCCATCTATAATTGCATTTAATATATTAAGAATATAATTTGCACATTATTTAAGTAATGGGCTGCTCAATTATATTAATATATTAATGAAAGACATGCGGGCTTGTTTCTTTTAGTAAGAATGGGTCTGGTTCACATGTGGGCTTTTTATTTAAAGTCCAATGGATTAAATGAAATAGGAAAATAATATTAGGCCCATCTTATATATAAGTGGGGCGGCTAGGTTAAGGTTTTGACCTAAAAATATTATTTTGTTTCATTTGTTTTAATTAAATAAGAATTAATTAATTTATTGATTAATTGTTTAATTAAAGAAACAAATCTTTCCTAAAAGTAAAAAACTTGTTTGATAAGGAAATAAATAAATTAGTTTTATTTATTTAATCAAATAAGAGTCTTTTTATTTAGTCAAAATAAAAGAATAAAAATCAAGGAGTTCGATTAGGGTTTGAAGTCTATTAAGTTGAAAAGAATTAGGGTTGAATTTAAGTCACCCTATATAAGTGACATTATAGAATTCGGCCAACCCTAATCTTAGACTATATAGAATTCGGCAACCCTAAAAGGAAAAAGAAGAAAAAATTCGGCCAACCTATATATGTGTTCTTATAGGGTTCGGCCAACACAATCGATTGTGCTTGAGTTTTTTATTTCTTTCTTTTTCTTCTTAATTCTAAGAGAGAGTTTTTATTCTAAAAAAAAAAAAAAAAGACAAAAGAGAGTGTGAAATTATTCTTTGATAGTATACTATTACTTAATCATCAATAAGCTTGTGTATACGATATCGATCTAGGTTCACGCGAGTTTCGATCATTAGATTGAGAACTCAAAAGTGACCGGAATAATTTTTGACATTCTTTTGATGGTTTTTGTGACTAACAAAGAAAAGAAAGTTTTTTGTTTGGTCCATTCACAGTTTTGCAATTCAAAGAAAAGGGAGACCACGCTCCTAGGTGATCCACGTTCGTGCTCGGATTGAAGGTCTTGCAGATTACCATCAAAGTAAGTCAATCGGATCACGCGACAAAAGGTAATTTACTTTTGTTAACATATATGCATGTTTATTGATTAAAAGAGTTTAAGGTTCATAAAGGAAAAATTTTAAAAGTCACTAAATCGTTTTTAGTATCGCTTCCGCTGCGTTTACCACTTTTATTTATTATTTTTCCCTACATTGTTCTAACCAAGTCTTCCTTGCTTGACTATCCGGACGCATTGTCCTAGTCAAGACTTCATGCCTTTTACAAGGACTTCCTAGTGTGATCATGTGAATGCAAATGATGCAATCAAGCAATACAACATAGAACATGTGATCAATACATTCCATGGTACAAATAGACCTAAACATGTGAAACACAAGTCTAATAGTCTAGATGCAAAAACATGAATTAAACCTAAAGCAAATGAAAACACCTAACACAAAAGCTCCTAGTTTCAGACAAACAACACTTGAATAAATCATATTCATGATGTACATATTCAAGATGTCATACACATACACAATAAAATGCTAGAATCATAAAATGATTTCAATGAATATTCTAGCCAAAGAATTAGAGCAATGGTAAAATGATTACTCAATTAAATCCTAGATTTCTCTAAAAACACATACATATACAATAATCCTAGATTACATCAATATAGGATCAAAACAGAATTCAAGGCCATATATCATCAAAATGATTCAATCAAGTCTCAAACAACCTTAGATATCAAACTAATCACAATACAACTCTCAAACATATGAAAATCATAGAATCAAATAAACTAGTTCACATATGTCTCTAATTAGACTTTTGATTAGGTTTGATTATAAAGCTATCTTTCAAAATAGCATTCACCATACATATACATACATATATAATAAAAAACCCCAAGCAAATTGAAGGTTATAAAAGAAGAAATCTCAATGATATGACAACTACACTACAAAAAAAGGCCTATTGGGACGTTTTTTTTTCGTCCCAATAGCCCAAAAATCGTCCCAATAGGTCTATTGGGATGAATAAATTTCATCCCAAATTTTGTCGCCTCAGGTGAGTCGCAATAGGTTCTTTGGGACGAAAATTGAAATTCGTCCCAATAGAGTACTTATAGGGACAATTTTTGTTTGCATATATTACCAAGTGTGTGAAAGTGTTATACAAATGGTATACAACTATGCAGAGACACATATGAATGCTGTGTGTGTGTGTGTGTGTGTGTGTGTGTGTGTGTGTGTGTGTGTGCGCGCCTAAGTCTTGTAAGAGGAATGAGGTCTAAATTTCTTTTATTGTGCAACTAAACACATTTCTCTTTGAAGACTCCATCTTGCATGAGTTGTGGCCAAGTCTTTCTTTGAAACTTTGAATCACCATTTCTAACATCACTAAACAATACAAGAAAACATTGTTTTGATATGGAATACATGTCAAGATAAACCAAAAACCTAACAATCTCCCTCTTTGGCAAATTCCATGTCAAAAGCCCTATACATATACTAAAACAATTACAAAGAAAATTTGGTCACAATGAGTACAATGAGTTACATAATTCTAGACAAAATTTCCAACAAGTCTTAAACTTCAACTTAGTCTTCTCTTTATATCACCTAAAAACAACTTGAAAGCATAAAAATATCCAAAAGACAACACATATGGCAATATACATTCTTAGGCAAGAAAATAAAACATTTAAGTTCAAATCGATCATGTATACTCCCCCTTATTACATGCTATCCAACAAAAATATTCTAGCCAAGATCACCAAAAAATATTACATTCCATAAAGTTCAAACTTGATATCAAAATACACCAAAAAAAAGAAACTAAAAATGAGACAAAGCAAGCTAGAAACTATCATATATTTCCCCATATTTCTCCCTCTTTTTGACATGATATGAAGCCAAAAGGAAAGAGTAAGAAAATATACCCCACGACCATTTCTATCCACTTTTGCCACCAAGAAAAGTTGTGCGATTGGTTGATCTCACATAATGCTTTGGAGTAGATGCATTGCTTTCCAATTCTTTGATTTTTACATCTTGTAGCAATACCTTACCATTGAGCTCTTCAATCTTCCTTTGTGATGCCTCAATCATCCTTCGTGACTCTTCAACCTCATTCTTCAATTGTGTAGCCCAATTTGGAAGAATATGTGTGGTAGATACATGGCTTGAAAGCCTAAATGTATCACTAGACTTTCCCTTTTCCTTATATGCCACGGTTGCAACACCTATATCACTAAACTTATCTAAGGGAGGTAGTAGCACATCATCATCTTGTTTCTTCAACTCTTTAGCTAAACACAAATGAGAGATGAACCCCATAAATGCCAACTTCTTTTCCAAATGAGTTGAGCAAGCCGCAATCTTAATATGTTCTATAAGCATTTCACCAAGATTTATGGGTTTGTTAGTCACTAAAGCATACACAATCTTGATCTTCTCTCTATTAAGTTTCGTAGCATTAGTAGATACAACAAGATTAGTACAAACAAAAAAATGCTAAAAAGCACTTATCTTAGTCAACTCACTTTACCTAATAAAAGCACACTTTCCTAACTCAAAATCAACACTGTCACAAAGAGTTTTTCCCATCAAATCAAGGTTCTCCAAGACATCAACATCAAGGAAATCCAATTCAATATCATTAGACAATCCTAGAAACTTATTCAATTTCCAAGTGTTAACTCTAAAGACAACACCTCTCATATCCATAAGAGCATTTTCAATGGTAACACTATTCTCGAATACATAATAGAATTCTCTAACCATGGTTTCATTAACCAATCCTAGCATTTTGATCAAAGTACTCCAATTTCTATCAATGATAACCTTATGGACATAAGAATCAACACAAGAATCTAAATCAATACATTTCTCTTGAATAAGCTTTTTGTCCCCAAAAATTCCTAATTGCTTTGACTTGTCGACTTTGGACTTCTTGGAAGAGAAGGAAGGTTTTGACTTGTCAATGAGCTTTGTAGGATTGCTAGTCCCAACTTTCCTTATTTTTCCCATGACCTTGAATTACACAAACACTAAAAACAAATATGAGTGGAAACATCAAACATGTTAGTGACCAATAAACATATATCAAAGACAACACATCATCATCATTATTTTTGTATAAATCAATATGCATATCAAGAATTAGCATAACATCTTAAAGATTTATCAAAAACGAGAATAATGCTAACAAACAACTATCTTGAAGCACATGTGAACATATCATAAAAGAGAACACAAATTTAGCATATTATGCTCCCCCTTAATAAATGCCCCATCTAAGATCTAGATAGACAATTGTTCACAAAAATAGTCACACATTCACATCACCAAGCAATTTCAATATATTTTTTTTAAATAAACTCGACATATCAAAGAGAGTTACAACAAGCTTTTCAACCACTCTCATATGTCTTCAAAAATTGCTAAGGTATCAAAATACCAAATAAGTAAAAATGAGTGTGTGAAGATTTTGCTTCAAGTATATGAAACGAAATAATTTAATAATCAAACATGCAAACTCAATAACTATTCATCTTAAGCCATTTCATAAAAAGGTCAAACCGATTATCATCCAGAATTTAGCTTTAAAAGAGAATAGATTTCAACATATGAGTGTTGAGTGTGTATGTGGCTCATAATTTCATTTTTATTTGACAACTCGAGCTAATTTGATTATTCAACTATACTCTATAAAGCCTTTTGTTTTGTTTTAGGCTTGAATCAAAGATTTTTTTTTTTTAATTGATTCTTTTGAACACTTCTTTGATTTTTTCTAACATAAACATATACGCTTCATGGCGGCTTTCACTCATCACAATGGCGTAGCCCTTTCCTACATTGGGCGGCTTCACAACCAAGGTGTGTAGCCCTTTCCATGAAGGTGCTGGTTGAGTTCTATGTTGCCAAAGCAAATGGATACCAACCATAGGTCATCTTTAAATGTACTAGTCCTATGACTTCAAGGTGTATCTATAACTTACATATATCAAACTCAACTTACTCAATCAAGCATAGAAGAGAAGCAAAGTGCATTTTTTGAAACCAAGTTTTTAGGCTTAAAAGCACATGATCAAAAAGCAAGTAAATAGACTTACTTAAAATCTCTACTTCTCAATCAAGTAGCTTTTAAAGAATATGAAGCTCATATTTTTCAAAACATGCCACTCAACAATCATACAAACAATAACACACATCATGGTTAAGATCAATGTGAACAATTATCACCAAAAGATCTTAAATAAGCAAATGTCAAGAAAGACCATATAAACACTATATTAGTTCTCTAATATGACATGTTTGATAAAGTGGTATAAACAATGAGTTGAGAGATGAAAAATGAGAAAGCAAGCAATATGATATAGAGATACATTTGCAAGCTATTTTCATCAAATACAAGGCCTTCACCCGTTTTATGAGTCCTCTTGGCTTTTTTGTCCTCATGACAACAAGTTATAGGTGTGTTGATTCCAAGAGACTAAAGACTATGCATTTTAACTCAAACAACAAAAAAATTGACTTTCTCCAAAAGTCTTAACATGATTGTCACCATATAGATTTCATAAAAACAACTTCTCAAACGTTAATCAATGGATTTCGACCATCATAACACTAATGTGAGATAGTTAAGTTCATGTTATGTTATAGAGACACAAAGCAAACAAGCTAAGTTTCTTAACAAGATAACACTAATCTTAAAGCTAACTCATATGTACAACTTACACTAATGGTAAAAGCACTCACCCTTGACAAACTTTGTCTTGGGTGAATCTACACAAATACTATCAAGATTCCTATTGACAACAATGTTATATCTAGAATGAAGACTTTCTATGACTTACTCAACAAGAATATCATTGATACTCTTAGCTTCATCATTGTTAGCAACACAAGCTTTGTCAATTTTAGCAAGGTTTGCTTTCTTCTTAAACCGAACATTCTTAACATGCTTTTTGATATTTTCATACTTTTTGATATTTTCATACTTTCCATATTCAAAAGCTTTAGCATGCTTAAAATGAGGCACAATCCCTTTATTCCTAGATGTATTTTCTATTTCACAATATTCAATGAACTTATTGCACTTGGGCTTGACATGGCCTATTGTATTGCCAAAATGACATATGGGAATAAAAGAAGATATTTGACCTTCCGAAGTTGGAAAATCACAAATGGGAGTTTCAAGAGGTACCTTGTTCTTCAATTTGTTCTTGGTCTTGGAACGTTTCTTCTTATGAGCTTTCTTATCAACAATGACATTGTCCTCGCTTGTAGGAAGTGATGTTTCTATTAGTTTCTCCTAAACTACAAAGTCGCTCGAGCCTCCTAATGACAAACTAGAGATGATCTTATCCCTCTCAAGAACAACCCCTTCAACTTCTCTAAGCTTCTTGGCAAGAGCATTCTTTTCTCACAAGAGCCTCCGAATTGTTGAAACAAACTTATCCACTTGTAGCTTGATCAAATCATCCTTCTCAACAACCTCTCTTAAGGCTACCTTCAAATCTTCTTCAAGGCATTTCACCTTAGCCAAAAGATCAACATAGGTTGGATTATCACTTAAGCACTCTTGATGATTTGGATCAACCTCCTTGTCCAACGAATCTTGACATACATCCTCTAGAGTAGAGTGAGAGGCCGTGAATGCAACAAAGTTGCTCACCAACTCTTTTCCACTAGAAGACTTGATACACGTCGTTGGTGTAAACAAAAAATATATTTCTATTCTAATTACCTCGCAAATGCAACGAGTCAAATGACTAGTATAGCAAGTAAGCAATGGTCGTTCCCACAAAGAGATGGAATCCATTAACTGTATCTAGCTCTAGAGTTTATGAAAGCAATGTTGTTAGCCGAAATTTACCAGTGAGGTGGATTTACAATTAGCAACTTTAATGGATCACGATCAAAATTGACCACGGTCAGAGGGGTATCACGTAGTTCGATACCTATGATTTCTAATAAGCACAATTCAATATAAAAAGGGTTAAAACAATAGGACAATCGATCGTATTATATCATGCAGGAGAGAAATACAACAAATGGCTTTGCGCAATGTAGATACAGTATTCAACAATATTCTCCACCGGTCACTGTAGGCGAAGTCTGACATATATGGTGGTGGAGATCTCGTGCATGTCGATAAGTAGAAAAAAAGTTGCTTCTTTAGGGTTTTGAAAGAATCGATCTCCTCATAGTTGAGTATAATGTCATATATATATATAGGTCCCATTACTTGCCATGCACTCCTATAACTTTGGTCTAGGGTTTCAGGAATTATGGGATTTTTCTTTGGCGATAAGCAAAGATATCATCCAGAATCCAATCCCTAAAATCGAGTGATTCTTTTTTGGGTGGATTCTGGTAGAAACTGCTTTAAAATAGGACTCTTAAATGGCGGGAATGAGTCCTCCTTTTCAATGACAAAAATTCTGGCACTTTAATACTTTTTTTTATAGTTTTAAACCTTTGTGGCATCCTTACCTGATACTTGAGTTGTTTGGTGAGCTAGTTCTTTGCGGTGTCGGGCTATTTAGGTGTCAGGGTACCCCGATGCCCTTCTTCTTGATGTATCATGACTTCCACTGGTTCCCTGGTTACCCTGGTTTTGGGACACCGGTTAATGCTGTGGCGAGGTATCGAGGCTACATTGTGGCAGGGTTCCTGGCCTATTGAGAAGTGAGATACCCCGTCCATATAGATGCGGGATACCCAGCCCACGCGGGAGCGATATACTAGGAAGGTGTAGCGTGGTTTGTAGGATTGGAACCTTCATGCTTCTGACCTTGCTTCTCCTAGGTATATATCTTGATATGTTGGCTCGGATGCTACCTGCTAAAGCACTTCCACCTCAATTTCTGGGTGGAGAATTTTTCTTTGGTCCTCGACCAATTTTGGCAGTAAATAGAAGTCCCCCTTACTTGAACACCGGTATCTAGATCGAGGTTAGAGTTAGGATTCTTAGTTTTTCTTGAAGGATTTAAAACCCCGCTTGGTTATGCATCCTGTCTGGCTGGATTCATACTATCAGAGAGGCAATCTTTCTTGGATATGCAAGTATTAAATTCTTTAACCAGATGTCGACTGAAAATTGCTTTGCAAGTTCAAACTACGCGCTATTTTCTCGAAACCGTCTCCTGCACATTCCCGGTGATTGATGGTGGTTTTCCTTTTCTGTTTCGATAATCACTCATTAAAAGCCTATAAATACCCTCTTTTTATTCCTCATTAATTCACGTCTCCTTAGAACTTCAAAATCAAGAAACCAAGAATCAACCTTCTCTTTTTTCAAGTCTTCATTCTTCCCGAATTATCTTTTTTTTTTTTCTCAAATTATCTTCTTTTCTTCTTCTCTGTAATGGCATCCCCGCAAAACCCTGATCCCACTTTACCATAGTCTTCTAATAGTATCGAAGCTCTTTTTGATTTTTCTAGGATTCAATTGGGTGACAACCCTATGTTGCTCAAAAGGAAGAGGGAACTCGATGAAGAAGCTGCGGAGAGTACTACCGTCTTTCTGCGTCGTTGTTCAAACAGGAAACCTCGCATCAGGTTGGGTTTTCAAAACAATCCCTTGGATCATGTTCATATTGTTTACGAGGAAGAGGAGGATGAGAACGTGGGTCAAGTGGGGAACCCACAGGTGGGAAGTGAGATTCTTGATCCTGCCTTCGATTACCGGCTCGTTCCAGACTCGTCTGTTCCGGTGGGGATCTGTCGTGCTTAAGTTTGATATTACAATGTGACCTGGTCCTAAAGGACAATTCAATCCGAAGGTCTCTAACTCCATAAAGATTTCTGTCCGTGTGGCCAATATCAAGTTCAACAAAAGTTGGACAGATGAATGGATCGTGGCAGGAGGAGACTAGGGCCATTCTATGCATATTAGTGAGACCAAGTACCCAGTCCCTATTCAGTTTACAAGGTAGGACAAATAGGACAGAGGAAATATTTCCTCTGAGTCCCTGGGCATCCTTCAAAGGATCGTGGACTGTGATTTCGTAAACACTGAGTACGCCGACTATGATCCTTTCGAGGGTGTTAGGTTGGAGCGATACCTCAGAATTTCTATCGCAAGTCCGGGTATGTTATTTTCTTACTTTCTACTTCTCTTTCTTATTTCTTTTCTCCCTTGTCTAACTCTTATTTTTTTTGCTCTAATAGTATCTGCCACTCCTCTTTCGCATTCCTTTCCTGCTCCTACAAGACTGGGGCTTTAAGTTCCTTCTCCTGTCGACTCTCATCCTCTCTCTCCTAGTATCGATACTGATCTTGGTGCTGGTGCTAATGCTAGCTCTGATTTGCCTACAGCTATCCCTCTTTCAACTTCAAAAGGGTCACTTTTTCCCTGTCCTATCCTGATGTCCGATCTAGTTCCTGTGTGCCCCTCTATGAAAGCCATGTTATCAAGAGGTGCTAAGGTACAAAGGTCACTTATTCAGACCAAGAAGCGGGCCCTAATTTCTCCTGCTCCTAAGTCCCTACAAGCAACTTCTGCATCTACTCTCCCTCCTTTAATCGTACCTACCTTGCAGCGATCTAGGGTGGAGAAGGAGAAAGATTATATGGTTGATATGACTTCTGCTAGCCAACCATCTAGATAAGGGTCGATGGATAGCAGCTGGCAGAAGTTGATATCTCATTTTACGGTTGCGTGTTTCGGGGTTAGCCCTGATGCTATGGTCACCATGCCTAGGGACCTTCTTGTCATAAGAGGAGCTTCTTTGCTTGCTAAGGTTTGTTTCCGAATGTTTTTTCTTACTTGGCTGATTTCTAGGTAGGTTCTCACTTCTCTTTTCTTGTTGCATGCTTTTAAATTCAATCTGGCAATGGGGCAGCAACTGAAGACTTTCCAGAAGGCCAACATTGGGCCCAGGCTGAGTCGAAGGAGGTTATGAGGGACCTAGCTCTGTCTAGAGAGGCCGCTGATACCTTGATCCATTCTATTGCTGAATCTGAGTGGGGTAGGCAGGAGGCCATAGCGGATCTAGAGAGGATGAAACGCGACCTGGATATGGAGACTATCAAGTTTGCCCGTTGTCGGGCTTAACGGGAGGAGTTGGCCAGGGAGAAAGCTGGGCTTGTGGAGGAGAATTGCCTCCTACGGGATGCAGTGCCGGCTCTGAAAACCTAAGCAGATGAGTCCTTTAAGCAGGGATACTTCACTGCTTCCTATGAAGTGGTTTAGGCCCTCCCCACTGATTTTGACTTTCAAGGTACACTAAGGTAGGATCGAGGCGTGATTTTAGCCAAGGCCACCTAGTATTCTGATGATGATCCAACCCCGGCAGACAATGCACCGATCATGAATCCCTCCTTTCAGCTAGAGAATATCGCGCCAGCTACTGTCCTCGTAGAAGAAGCTATAGAGACTCAGGATCCTCTTGCTACGCAAGAAGACCAAATGCAGGATGTAGTTTTTTCTAGCGAGGTTGTTCATGCGGATGAGGAAGATGTTTCTGCTGAAGTTGATGTAGTAGGAGCAGGGGTGGTTTTGACTGAGGCTGGAACTGTAACAGTTGGAAAAATAGGCATAGTCAATCTAGAAGACAAGGTAAGGGAGAAGCAGGAAGGTGCATGATCTTTTCATCACTTTAATCAAATATTCTTTGTAGTCGGGAAACAAGGGTTTGGCGCCCTGTTTGATCAAAGAAACTTTTCTTTTGTTTGTGACCTGTGTATTATCCTGCTTGCACTTGATATTACTCGTACTTGGCATAACTTGGTTGATATGCTCACTCACTAGTTTGCTTATACTGTAGACAAAAGTTAACAATAATTGATATCCAGACACTTATTGATCATAGTCCAGGCTCTGTCTGATCTTCCTCCCTCTTATTTGTGGTCTGGGTGTTATTCTTCTTGTGCAACCTGATAGAGATTTCTCTATAAGTGTCCTTGATTTGAACCGAGATCTTGGCAAGTTATCGGGATGTGGCTTTACTTTCATATAGTCGGGGTATTTAGATATTTCGGATTAAGGACCCAGGTAGCTAGTCCTCTATGATTAGCAAATTGAGATACCTGGTGCCCTTCGTCTCGTAAATCTTTGCTTAGGTAGTTCCAAACTTCTAGAAGAATGTTCCTCTTGGTACACCTGCTTTTCATGCACTGATTCGCGTGTTGAGTCATAACTGATCAGCTTACTTGAATATTTTCATTTTTTGGCCCATCTCCTAGAAAACGTCACCCATAATTTCCCGATCATTATTATCTTACACCGGTACTCACCTATTTTTCCCTATAAAAACCCTGTCTCTTCTCATCATCTTTCACTCCGTAAAATTGTAAAATGTGAAGTAAGGTCATCCTAAGCTTTCTCTTTTGATGGCGAATCCATCAATTTTTACCGTTAGTCTTGGTGCTTCTCTTGATATGGAAAATGTTAATTTCGATGATGATTCACGGTAGAGCGTAAGGTGGAAAGACAACGGCAACCATGATTCCAGGTCAAGATCGATCATGATTTGGCTTTGTCATTCTAGTAGGGAACTTTGTATCAAGCTGGGCTTTCGTAATAGGACCGGGAGCTTTGTCCGAAGTTGCCGGATGAAGCCAGTATACTCCCCTCTCTCCAACTATCTGAAGGTTTTCTAGGCCAGTGAATCCACAGTCACCATGGTTAATGGTACCATTCACAAGGGTACCCAAAGACATGGTGGTCGTGTTCGGAATGTCTCCAAGCGAGCTATTGGTGTCGAAGTCAACAAACAGGTTGGTGACTGGATGATTAGGACAGACCCATAAATGGGCGGAGTAGGTTTAGCCTTTAAGATGCACTGAAGGCTCGATGCTAAAGAAGAAGGGTGATGAACTCAAGGCTGAAGCAAAGGTAAATGCCCTTTTGGCGGGATCGTTGATACCATTCCAAAAGAATCTATAGGTCGTAGAAGAGAAGAAGGATGCAAAATTTCACTTGATCCTCCTATTGTTCTCTTTTTTTTTTTTTTTTTTTTTTTTTTTGTATCCACATCTTGTAGCTTGATTGTGGGATTTAGGCACCCTGATTGATCAATTGGATGCTTCTTTCTTATGAATATACTGTCTTCTTATTTTACTGAGTCGTGGTAGGACCTTTCATAACAATAATCCAGATAAAAGACTTACTTGGAACACTAGCCGATTCTTTGTATGTGTTTGCTTCTAGTATGTATGGTATAGTCTGACTTATGTTTGCTAAATAAAGATACAAGATCTGTGTGTGGATGTTATCAAACTCACCCCCCTCCCCCTCCTCCTTTTTTTATATGGTCGTAGAGTAACCAATTGTAAAACTAATTTTCTCTACAGATAACTCAGTTGGTAGTCCCCTAGTAAAACTTAGTGAAAATTTTGTAAAGGACTTCAAACTAGTGGCACATCGGACCTAGTCCTAAGATATTGCAAATTTTTTAGTATCTTCTGTATAGGTGTAAGGATTCCCATTTGTTGATTGGTTTATTTCGTGGACAAACCACATGTTGGGGTTTAAATGTAAGGGTAGTTTAGGTGATTGAGATTCAAGCTCAAAGTCTCTTTCAAGACCTCAAGAGAACAAGCACTTCAAAGGTAAATTTCTAAGTGCTTACTTGTTTTGAAGAGATGTAGTTGCACACACTCACAACACATGCATAACTCTTATTCTTGTATGTTGTGTCTTTATTATGTGTGCTTTAATGTTCATTAATCCCTTCTTGCATGTTTAATTTGATTGCATCTTGTGTGTTAAATGTCATGTTTTTGATGCATCATGTTTGTTTAGGGGTGTTGTCAAACCGCCCTACGAATGGCGGTTGAATAGCGGTTAGAGCAAATTTGCTCTTGATCGCTTTACGACCGCCCTTCGTAGAGCAGTGCCATTGGTGGATTATTTAATCACTTGTAAACCACCTTACAACTTACCTACGTAGAGCGGGTGTAAGGCAGTTCTCAAAATCCCAAGAGTAATCGCACCTATTTCTCTTGATTTTCGCCCTACACGTAGAGCGGTCATGAAGAACATGTTCTTCATTTCCCAAGTGAACCGCCTTACAACCGCCCTACGTAGAGCGGGTGTAAGGCGGTCAAGGCATATTTTTTGAAAACATATCAAAACGATGTCACTTCATTTTGACACCTTATATATATGCCTCT
Organism: Acer negundo; assembly: GCA_035582765.1. Taxonomy (NCBI): domain Eukaryota; kingdom Viridiplantae; phylum Streptophyta; class Magnoliopsida; order Sapindales; family Sapindaceae; genus Acer; species Acer negundo. The sequence continues at coordinate 4,622,270 of CM069231.1, read as the reverse complement.
TTTGTTTTAGGTCAGTTCTAAGAGTTCCAAAAGCATATTTTTCACTTAGAAAATATTTCAAGAGAATAATGCACAAGAACTCACTTTTAAACACTCAAAGTTTTTCCTTTGTGCATCAAAAATCATCTTGCATCATCTATGACCATACAGGATGCATCCATACATGGTTTAACAACATCACATCTTGCTTTGTAAGGTTTTCACTATTATCTTACATAATTAGTGCATTTCTTAACAAGCCATCTCTTTTATCATTTGTATGCTCTTAGAATATATTCTAGATACAAAATAAAGATTGATTGTGGTTTATTGATTGTGGTGTATTGATTGAGTGTTGTATTTTGATAGCTATCTAGGTTTATTTAATCTATGTTTAGCTAAGCTATTTAACATGTCATTTAATTTAGCTCTTGATATCTAGGAATGAATTAATTGTCATATTATCATTCTACATAAGCATTTAAGGTTCCCTAGCCTTGTTTGTTCCTTAAATATTATCATATATTCATATAGGATGTTTTATCTCTTCAGAGAAAGTAAGTCTTGTATGATTGACTGGGATTAGGTCGCTACATCGGGATTAGGTCGCTACATCGGGATTAGGTTGTATATGCTATTGCAATTAGTAGATTCGAGGTTCGTGTGTGGTGCTCATAACAGCCCTTGGTTTTTCCCCGTGGTTGGGTTTCCACGTATACTTCAAGTGTTGTTTATATTTCTGCATCACATTACACTTATTGTTTTTATTAAGTAGTTTGGGTATTTTCGTAAATATTAACTAATCGTGAAAATTGGTAATAATCGCTTAAAATCTATTCACCTTCCTCTAGATTAATATTGAACACACCGTAAATTTTTTCAATAGGGAATCCAAGTATCCCACTCGGGACCCCGGTTCCTTAATTAAAACTACCCTGGTGGAAGGTATTCCCCGACCTTGTTCTTCACATGAAGAATCAAGGTGTCAGATATCCTGCTAAGGGATTCTGGTCCTTTGATAAATCTATCCGGGTGGTAGGCATTCCCTGACCTGGCTCTTCACATCGTGAATCAAGGTGCTGGATATCCTAATAAGGGACTCTGGTCCGTTGATAACTTTATCCCAGTTGAGGGTATTCTCCGACCTAGTTCTTCACATGGTGAATCAAGGTGCTAGACATCTCGCTAAAGGACTCTGGTCCTTTGACAAATCTATCCCGATAGAGGGTATTCCCCGACCTGGTTCTTCACATGGCAAATCATGGTGCCAGATATCCCACTAAGGGACTTTGGTCCTTTGATAAATCTATCTCGGTAGAGGGTATTCCCCGACCTGGTTCATCACATGGCGAATCAATGGTGTCAGATATCCCGCTAAAGGACTCTGGTCCTTTGATAAATCTATCCCGATAGAGGGTATTCCCCGACCTGGTTCTTTACATGGCGAATCAAGGTGCCAGATATCCCGCTAAAGGACTCTGGTCATTTGATAAATCTATCCCGGTGGACGATATTCCCCGACCTAGTCTTCAAGAATGCCGTATAGGTTTTCTTGGTCTTGAGGTGACTTAGTTATGGCGATCCTCCTCGAAAGGTCGTCCCAATTCAGGGCATCAAGAGTGTTGTACTGCTCTTCTAGCCTTCGTAGTTATGGCGATCCTCCTTAAGGGGTCATCCCGATCTAGGGCATCAAGAGTGTTGTATTGTTTTCCTAGTTTTAAGATGATTTCGTTACGGCGAAATGTTCAAGATGAGCGTTGGAGAATCAGGTTGGAGAAGAAACTGACTTCTTTATTGAATTATCAAATTCATACAAAGCAAAGATCGAGGTATACATTTGATGTCATACCATTCGAACAAAATAAAGAATCCTTATCCCTACTAACCACTAAAGGTAAAACCTCTTGAGGTGATCAACATTCCAGGTGTGGTTAACTGGGTAACCATCCATGTCTACTAATTTGTAAGCTCTTCCATGGACCACCACTTTGATCTGGTAAGGACCTTCCCAGTTGAGGGCTAAGACCCTGTCTGATCTGCTTTAAGTATTATGGGTTACTTTTCTGAGAACTAGGTCCCCTTCTTTGAAACTTCTACTCTTTACTCTCTTGTTAAAGTATTGGGCTATCTTGTTCTGGTAGGTCGCTATCCTCTATGCAACCTTATCTTACTTCTCATCGAGAATATCCAAGTTAGCTCTTAGCTTCATCTCATTATCTTCAAGTTCATAATGGTGGACCCTAAAAGATGTTAGTTTGTGCTCGATAGGTAGGACTGCTTCTATTCCAAAAGCTAGTAAGTAAGGGGTTTCCCCGATTGCAGTCATTTTAGTTGTCCGGTATGCCCATAGCACACTGGGAAGTTCCTTAGCCCACTTCTCTTTCTTCTGTTGGAGTTTCTTCTTCAAGAGTTTCTTGACAGTTTTGTTGGTGGCCTTCGCCAATCCATTTGTTTAAGGATGGGCTACCGATGCAAAACGGAGGTTGATTCTCCTTTCCTTGCAAAACTGTCGAAATTTGGCATTGTCGAATTATTTGCCCAGATCTGTTACTATGGCTATTGGGTTACCGAAACGACACACAATGTTTTCTTTGACTAAACTTGTGGTGTTTGCCTCAATTATCCAGGTAAGGGATTCTACCTCCACCCACTGAGTAAAGTAGTCTATAACAACCACCGCATGCTTGGATTAGCCAGGAGTAGTCGCAAGTGGCCCGATTAGGTCGAGTCCCTAAATGGCGAAAGGGTATGGTGTACTGATCGAGAAGAGTCTCTCCGAAGGAAGGTGGTGAAGGTTTTCTATCCTTTGGCATGGTTCACAAGATTGTACAAACTGCTATGCATCTTGGTGAAGAGTAGGGCTAGAAATAACCCATTCTGAGTACCTGGTAAGCAAGAGTCTCGCCTAATACATGGTTACCATATTCTCCTAAATGTACCTCGTTGAGTGCCCAATGTGCATCATCCGGATGTAAACATCTTAACAGGGGAAACGACTTTCCTTTGCGGTAGAGAAAACCATCAACCAAGCAATACAAGGTGGTGTTCCTCTTGAGCTTGCGTGCTTGATCTGGTTCAGTAGGAAGGGTGTCATTTTGGAGGTATTCTGTTATAGGATCCATCCAACAAAGGAGCTGGTTGATCGGGTTTACCTCTGCTCCTATAGCAATGTTGGATCGGGGTACTAATTGGATTGGTACCCCTCTCGACAATGCTTGTCCTCCTCCTGCAGCAATTTTAACTAAGACATTTGCTCGGTGATTCTTTTCTCAAGGAATCTGCTTCATCTTCATACCTTTGAACCTTGTCATAGCTTCCCGGACCTTGGCCAGATATGCTACCATGTTATCACCTTTAGCTTGATATAATCCCGATACTTAGTTGATTACCAACTGTGAATCACTCTTAACCAAGAGGAAATCTACTCCTAGCTCTCTTGCTGCTTTCAGTCCTGCTAGTAGGGCTTCATACTCTGCTTTATTGTTGGTGGTTCTGAATTCAAATCTGAAACAATGGCTGCACTCGACCCCTTCTGGGTCAGTTAGGATAATTGATCAAGCCAAAATTGGTATGATTTTGGCCTTTATTCCCAACTCTTTTTGCTTGATTCTCAGGCATTTACAAGTATTTAATGTTGCTAAATCAAGTGTTTCAGGTTTACTTAGGCTTTAGGGGCATTTGGGAATAAGATCAAGACTTTGGTGGTAAAAGAGGTCAAGTTGGCAAAACAGGGTATTTTCGCCACCTTGATGAAGAAGTGTCGCCATTAGAAACATGATGGCATAAGTGGTGACATTTGTATTTCTCATAATTAAAAGCATCAGGTGTTGTCGCCACTTTGTGTGTTGCCACTTTGTGTCACCATGCCACAAAGTGGCGACAGAATAAAGCTTCAAGCATTAGGTGTTGTCGCCACTTTGTGTCGCCAAGGCAACAAAGTGGCGACATTTCAATTTCCTCATTGTCGCCCTTGCATTATTGGTGAATAAGATGAGAAAAGTGGCGACATGTGAATCTCAAAATGAGCAGTCGTTTGTCGCCATGATGTCACCAATAGCCACACAAGTGGCGACATCACTTCACATCGGATTTTCAAACAACAGTACATTTTCGATTGTGACTATATATATCCCTCTCTTCCAACTAGAAATGGATCCAAGCATTTTAGAAAGCAACATTTTTACAAAGCATTAGACCTAGTTTCTCCTCTATACATCACCCTCTCAACTTCTTCCATACTCTAAACTTGAACTATCTTTTCCATCCAAAACATCAACACCAATGTCTTGATTACTTCACTCAGCCATTCCTCTCTTACCATTCTCTACATTTCAATACCTTTGTCACTCAGCATTAGTTACCCACATATCTAGACACATCCTCTTCTATCATTCTTGATACTAGAAGTACCAAAGGAAGGGAAGGAGCAAGCACTAAAGAAGGAGGCCTAAAGGTGATTTCCTTAACTATTACATCCTATTCATTTGATTTGTAACTATGTGTAACTAAATCCTTAATCTAGGGGATAGATGTGAGAAACATTTGTTGTGGGTTTTTTCTTAAGCTATGTGTAATTAAATCTCTATATGTTTTCTATTCACTTCATATTGAGATTCTATATATTATGTGATTTGCATTGTATACCACTAGTAGATCATATTATTGTGTGGGATAATTTTTTGTGAAACCAATCTTGGATTGACACCCTTGATTGGTTAAGGAACTAAGTGAATAAGATAGATTAGTGGTGGATATACCAACCCTACTAATCTAAACCCTTGATTTGTAACCAACCAATCCCACCTTGGCCCCATTTCCTTAATTGGTTAGGCATTGAGGTGGGAAGATGTTTAGTGTTCATAGTAATGACCTAAACACACTCTAGGAAACAAATGATTAGCATCTAAGAGATTTGGTCATTAATGAAACTTTGAAGAGCATTACCCATGACATTTGTAACTCCATCAATTCCTTAGCATATCCGCTATTTGTTTACATCATCCCTCTTATCAAGATTGTTGAGTCTTCTATTTTTCCTATCATTTTTGTATGTTTATATTACTTGCATGTTTGGTGGTTTATCAAACCACACAACTATCCATTCATTATGATTTATTTTATTGCAATATAGATTAGTCAATCAATCTAACATATTGTTTTCGTTTGTATCTTGTGTCTTTTGTCGTTTTTCTTTTTTGTTTTCTTTTCAAGAACAATGGATCAGTTTGACTTGCAATTGGCCAAATTCAACCGGGACATGGAGTTATTTACCCTAAGGCACTCGAGGCAAAAAAGAACTCATGACTCAAATTCTTCCAATACGAAGCCAAATGATAGGAATCCCAAGGAAGAAAAGCTACATGCCATCTGAGCATCACAAATGTCGTACGAGCATACTTTGAATAGATGTTTGGAGGCAAGTGCACTTACGTTTTCCAGATTAGAAGCTTCGTTGAGAAGAATAGAAGTGCACCTTAGAGCTATCATGAAAGCCATGTAAAGGAAAGAGAGCCAAGAGTTCCCAAATATACCAATGCTAGAAGAAGCTACCACCATCCCTTAGAATGGTGAGAATGTAGAGCAGAATTATTTTCATAATTTTGTTATGATTCTTCTAGTTTTATAGGTGAAGAAGTAGGAGAAGAGTGGACTAATGTTGAAATGAAGGAATCGAAGCCTTATGTCCCTCATACTATTTTTCCAAGACACCTACTTAAAAGCAAATGGAGCAAGTATTTTCTTAAACTCATTAAACCACTTTTTCAAGTGAACGTTTACTTGCCTTTGTGTAATGTGATTAGGAATACGCCGACGGGCGACAAACACTTCCAAGACCTAATCGTATATAGGTGCATATTCGAAACCTTGGAATTCGATTGACCGATCCAAGTAGCACTTTTAGTTGGGACGTAAAACTAAGCGCTTGGTGGGAGGCACCCCACCAAGGTACAATTTCTTTACTTATTTTAAATTGTTTCATTTCTTGCTTTTTAGTTTTTCTAGTTTAGAATAAGAATGTGAGTTGATTGTGATAGTGAATTTAGGCTTTGATTATCACATTATTTTGTCCACTTGGATTGGGATGAGAACAATTGATAATCTTACATTGATATATCTTTTGTCATGATGACAAGTGGTTTGGGGGTGTAGATTCATTATTTGAGTCATTTTTCATTTAACTTTTTCAAGTTTTTCTTTGACCTTTGCGATAACACCCTGTTTTGAAATTTCTGAGGTCAAATGTTTAATTTAAACCATACTATTTGGTGAGAAAATAAATTATTTTACCCATGCTACGTTCTTCGATTTTTCGATACGGTTCCAACGGTATAAAGAACGTGAAATTCTGGGTGGGGGTTAAAAAGTTATGAATGTTTCTTTGACCAAAATGCCCTGTTTTTAAAATCTATACGTGAACCATTTTCGACGTCCGTTTACACATTTTTCCAATTTGAATTTTTAAATGTTTTCTAAATGAAAAGTGTGCATTTTCATGTCTTTTTTACTGTTCCAAAATTTTAGAAAGTTTTATTAAGTATTTATGAAAATATGCACTGAAGAGCGAATATAAGTCGATTTCAAAAGTCACCAGTTTTTGGAATTTTATCCTCTATGTTGAGATGGTCTTTCGCATTGTGTTTTTTATGTTTTGTGTCATGTTAGGTGCATGCTATTAGGCATAATTCTCTTGTTTCTAACATTGGGAACAATGTTGAGTTTTTGTTTGGGGGTGTAGCCGTCTTTGTGAGTCATCTATTTGAGTCTTGAGTCTTTTTAGTGTCAATTTTTTCTTTTTTCAAAATTGTCACATGGCCAAATTTTCGAGATTTAAATAGCTTTGGTGTGATGCCTTGAGCGTGTGCTTGTGGTGAGTTTTATTATGTATGATGACCTTGTGATGTAGTTTGTTGTCAATCTTAGGTCTCACTTGCACTTTCTTAGGCTAGTCCCATTCTCTTTGTGATTAAGTTGAAGGGACTTGATACTCTTGCGCCTTGTTCTAATAGTAGAGATTACCTAATGAGTTCACAAACACAAGCCTTAAAGAGCGCACTTGAGTGTTATCATTATTCTAATCTTAAACACTTTTCTTGTCATGTGCATCATGTGCCATAGGACACTACATTATATTTTGTGGATTGCTTGATGGACACTTACATTCTCTTGATAGATGGATTGGTTGAGACGATTTTAGGCAATGTGTGTGCATTAACTACTATATTTAGCCTAAACACTTATCCATGTCCCTAATGTGTGCTCTATAGCCAACTTTGAGGCAAAACACTTATCTTACATTTGGAACCACAACATAACCATATAACCACAAGCCTAAACACATGCCTTACCCTTGTTATCAATCATGTTAGGATGTGTAGTGTGGTCTTGAAAGGGAAAGCTCTAATATGTCAAAATAGCGTATACTTAAGCAAAAGAGTGTAATGTGCTAGAAAAAACTCAAAAATGTAAAAGTGTTAAAAATGAGAACTTATGAGCTTAAAAATGTCAAAAGAAAAAGATGAAAAAAGGAAAAGAAAAGAATAAAACCAGAGAAAGAAAGGAAAAGCAAAAAGAGTTTTGAAGAATTAAATGTAAATGTACTCAAAGAAATTGGAGTGCAAAAGTGAAAGCACAAGTGTAATGTAAAGTTATGCCTAGACACTAGTGTTTAAAGATGGCAAGCAAGTAGAGCTATACTATGGGAGTGTATTGTATTGAGTCTTAACATGGTTGGTGACTTTTGAATTCAAAAATTTTCTTATTTCTTTGTCTTACCACATCTCACCCTATGGCCCCAATTACAACCAAAGGGAAAGACCTATTTGATCTTCAAAGAAATCTTGAATGGGAATGTTTGGTGAAAGCATGATCTTTCCACGTCCATGGCATTTGATTCCTTCCAAGGCTTGTTCCCAAGAAATTAGCAGTCTTTCAATGTTAAATTGTATGCAATGCATTAGATTCATATGCATAAACTCTATATTTGCATATCTTGCATGAGTGTGAACTTAGGACTCCGAGCGGAAAAAAAAGAGAGTTTTCATGTGAGGTTTAGAGTCTAAGCGAATTACGCTCGAGGTGTGAGAGTGAGTAGTTTCCAATATGAGAGCGCTTTTAGGTGTAGGATTCGTGATTGTGCGAGTTTCCCTTTAGTGCCTTCGAGTTGCTTTAGAACATTTTACATATGCTACTTCTCTCTATCACACATCTTTGTATCTCAACACCGGTTGGACATGCGGGCACTTGAATTTTTTTTTTTTTTTTTTTGGTGTCTAGGAAATTTCTAAATAGAGTCATTTTGTCGTGTCATATGTTTTTTTTTTTTTTTTTTTTTTTTTGTCTTGAGTTTGCTCGAGGACGAGCAAATGTTTGGTTTGGAGGTATTTGATTAAACCAAAATTGTTATGATTTTTGCCCTCAATTTTGTATCCTTTTGTTTGTTTTCAAGTGTATTTTGGTGTCTAATGGTTTGTTTCTAGTCAATTACAGGCATTCAATGCATTTTGGGCAAAAGGTGAGACTTGGTGGCAAAAGGGGCTGAAATTGTAAAAAGTGTGTGCAGATCATCCAACTTCAAAATGTCATATCTCCCTCCTCAGATTGAACAACGTTTCGATTTATATATATTCGAAAAGCTCCGGAAGTCTGTTTATACAAATTGCGATTTCGACTCTTCTAGAGAATGTTATGCCCATTTTAGTAACCGCTATGCAGAAATCGTGAACTACCCGCTACCTGTAAATTCCATTCTCCAGCTTAACGAAATGGACGTTTTAAAGCCAATTTAGACGGGTAATTTTGTCCTTTCATGCTATTTCTAACCATAGCCTTCACAACATATAAATACACTATTTTTATAGAGAATTCACACCTCTTAGTCCATCTTTTCTTCCACCATTCCTAATCTCTCTATTTTTTATTTCCAATCTCATCAACAAGAAGTCTAGATTACTTCACCCAAATCACTCCTCTCTTCCCATCTTCTCTACACATCTCCTATATCACTTTCCATTTGACTCCACCTATCTAGACATATCATCATCACCCAATATTTGCACTAGGATCAACAAAGATGCTCAAAGAAGGATTAAGCTTACAAAAGAGATCCAAGGGTGATTTCTCTATATTTAACTTCCTTTATTTTCTTGTGATTATGTGTAATTAAACCCCCATTCTAGAGGGATGATTTGAGACACTCTTGGACAATGAGTATTTGTTAAAAGTTTGAATAACATGTTTAAACAATTATAGTTTTATTCACTTTTTAATTAGATCTTGCTCTTATGTGATTGATTACACTACTACAAAATTGTTAAAAAAAATCACTCATTTAAATCGGTTTTTATGTAACCGATTTTAAAAAAAAAAATTAGAAATCGATTTTATAAAAACCGATGTCTTAAATATTGTATTTTCAAAAGACATCGGTTTTTAGGAAAACCAATATTAAAAAAAAAGAAAAAAGTTTAGACATTGGTTTTTATAAAAACCGTCTTAAATTTTACGTTCAAAAGACAACGGTTTATATAAAAACTGATATTAAAAAAAAACGTTTAAACATCGGTTTTTATAAAAACCGATGTGGATTCAAAAGCAAAATTCTACAATGCAAATCTGACCTATGTCCACATTCAAGTACGCATCTCTAAAAATACTCAACGTTATTTGTTCAAATTTTCACACAAGATATTAGACATGCAAACAAAGACTTTTCAATTAGAAAATATTCCAAAAATATATTTGGAAAAGTGTGAAAATGAGTGATAAAAACAATTCACTCGCGGATTCATGAATTGCTTCTGACCTTTGACTGAATAATTGATCATAACTTTCAAAATACCACCCAAAATTTTATGTTCTTTATGCTGTTGGATTTGTATCAAAATATTGAAGAATCCAACATGGACAAAAAAAAAAATTGTTTCCAAAAGATTCAGTTTTAAGGAAAACATTTGCACAAAAATATCTTCAATCGCTTCTGACCTTTGACTGAATAATTGATCATAGCTTTCAAAATACCACCTGGAATTTTACGTTCTTTATACTGTTGGATTTGTATCGAAAAATCAAAGAATCCAACATAGAAAAAAAAAATATATATATATATATATATTGTAGCCAAAAGATACAGTTTTAGGAAAAGGTTTATACAAAAATATCTCCAATCACTTCTGACCTTTGACTAAATAATTGATCATAACTTTCAAAATACCGGCCGGAATTTTACGTTCTTTATACCGTTGAATTTGTATCAAAAACTCATAGAATCCAACATGAACAAAAAAAATTATTTCGTTTCCAAAAGATACAGTTTTAAGGAAAATATTTGTACAAAAATATCTCCAATCGCTTTTGACCTTTGACTGAATAATTGATCATAACTTTCAAAACGCTGCTCGGAATTTTATGTCCTTATACCGTTGGATTCATATTGAAAAATCAAAAAATCCAACATGGACAAAAAAAACTTATTTCGTTGCCAAAAGATACAGTTGTAAGGAAAACCTTTGCACAAAAATATCTTCAATCGCTTCTAACCTTTGATTGAATAATTGATCATAACTTTCAAAATACCGCCCGGAATTTTACGTTCTTTATACCGTTGCATTCGTATCAAAAAATTGAAGAATGCAACAGGTACAAAAAAATTATTTCCTTTCCAAAAGATGCAATTTTAAGGAAAAGGTTTGAACTAAAATATCTCCAGTAGAACACAAAACCACACAATAAAAAATGAAATGAAAAATAAACCCACCAATATAATTTATTTTATAAATGTATATATATATATGTAGTAGAAATTAGAATTTTGATTAGTTGAGTAAATTTAAATTTATCAAACAAGTTTTTTTTATTTATTTTTTATTTATTTTTTATTTTTAACAACTCATATAAGTTATATATAAATATTGTGTAATTGTTAACACATCCAATCTTATAGTCAAGCGGTAAAGACTTACCACTTTGAATTTAACATTGCAAGTTCAACTCCCCATAATGACAATTAATCCTCATTATTATCAAAGGTCGGGCTGGCTGTCTTCGACGTCCAGACGACGGTGGTCAGACAGTGGAACGGGCCAGCGACGGTGGGATTAATTTTTGTAATACATCAATTTTACATCAGGGTTTTTAAATCGATTTTAACTAAAACCGATTTTTTTTCCTTGTTTTTACATCGGTTAAAAATCGATGTCATTTGTGCATTTTTTCGGACGACGGTGGTCAGACAGTGGAACGGGCCAGCGACGGTGGGATTAATTTTTGTAATACATCAATTTTACATCAGGGTTTTTAAATCGATTTTAACTAAAACCGATTTTTTTTCCTTGTTTTTACATCGGTTAAAAACCGATGTCATTTGTGCATTTTTTCTAAATCGCTCAAAAAGGCATCGGTTTTAAAAATTTTAAAAACTGATTTCTTCCATATAAAATAATCGATTTCTTTTGTGTTTTTTTGTCGTAGTGTTAAGTTATTGACATACTTGTTGATTGCAATATGTTGTAGAATTTACTTATGATAAAATTGATTGAGTTATTGACACACTTAATCGATTGTAGCATATAGTGAATAGGATGGGTTGTTGGAGGATATATCATCCGCAATTGCCTAGGCCTTTGATTGTCACTAACTGATCCCACCTTGACCTCCTCTCCTTAATCAGTTAGGCATTTTGGTAGGAAGTTGTTTAGGGTTCGTAGTGACGGTCTAAACACACTTCCGAATGAGATAGGTCCTTGATTGTGTGGATTGTTTGTCAGCTGCTTGTTCTGCTATCGTGTTTCGTATAAGTTGTTAGTCTTTTCCTCGCGTAAAGTATATTGGGCCTGTTTTTGTTCCACCAGAATATTTTCTTTCACACGTACACGTGTAATTATTCCGTGGTTATTGAATTGTCAATTAATTCCAGTCCCAAACCTTATTTCATGGTATACATAAATAATATATATATATTATTGATTACTCTATTGGGCTTCGTTTGGTAAAAGACGTATTCTTTTAGTAAGATGGGCTTTATCTAGCTTTTTCAAAAAAAACAAACCTGCTAATCCATTTTAGAGTAGAGGTTTGCGTTATCACTATTGAATCGAAAGGGTTATTTTAGAGTAGAGGTTTAGGAGTTAATATTTCAACCATACAGTCGTAGGTCATTTCTGCACACTTTATTGTCATTTCTAATATTTATAGGGTATTCAGTATAGTTGGTTAATTACTGTTGTTTGTTGTATTTATCTTCAACTAATGACATATTAACTTTTCCAAGTACACTTGTTGCCAACAATACTACCAGATAACAACAATACAGCTTGGAGAATTATGTAGTATCAAGCAACAGCAAGAGATTGCATAATTTAGTTATATACAAAAACCGTAAGTACCATACATCCCTTAACATTACAAAAGCAAAGTTGGTCAAAATAAAAGTACCAGAAGAATAGGCAACAGAATATCCAGGTATACATAATATATATCTCTCAAAATATCTCTTCACATAATCTTCACATGTTAAATAAACAGCAACCCTTAAATAGGTAGGTTCAGTCCTAGCTGCATTCCCTACACAATAGATTCAGTGGCAACTCTGTTGTCACATAAGTTTTGAACTAACAACCTTATTCTTAAAGGAGATTGCACAAGTGTGCTCATCATTCAAACACTTTGCCCTTCCTTTTCCTCGAAAAGTTAGATCTCTCAGCTGATTCTTCGATCAATACCTCAGGCCCAGCAACAGCCACCTCAGGCTCAGGCCCAGCACCAAACACCTCATGCCCAACACCCTCGTCAGCAGTTTCTGCCCTATTGTGATCATCACTAATCCTGTAGCTATGAACCTGGGATTCTTGTTGCTGAGATAGAATAAACTCATTTCCTTTGATTGTTTGCAATGCTTGTATATGCTCCAAATATAAACCTACCACCCTATCTTTAGGAATTTTATCCTCAAACCATATCAAATCCTGATTACATGCTATGTTAAAGGGCATTCCATACCCTGACATCTAAATCCAGTACCCCATAGGTAATTTATAACCCAGGCTAATTACAATCTTATCAATGTCAAGTAAGGACAACTCATCTAAACTCACATTGTTAAAAAAACTTGTTGACCCCCTATTGTAGTTTTCCATTCGTCCATCAAATTGTCCACCATGATGCACCCTAAAAGTGAATAACTTGTCTAGGTCATCAGGATCTGCAAAGGAAATCAAAAATTGGAATCAAACTAATTCACAAATATAACACATCATTTAACACATCATTTTAAGTTGTAGCATGTCACTGTTTCCTTTTTAATTAGTGTAATAACAAAAGGTCGTGGGTCTCATTTCTTGTGGTCCCCTCTTTTTTTCTAGTTTTGTAGTTATCTATGTCATGTACGGACTCAATGTTTACATATTATACAAGTTTCAATTGAAATAAGGGTTTGATTTGGTGATTTTTTAATGAATCCATGTGGTCCCCAAATTTTTTGTAAACAACTTAATTACGTCTACTACCCATTTATAAATAACCTAAGAACACAACACACATAAACAGCACAAAAATCCATAAAAGTGAGCAAAATATCTTACCATGACGCGGTTGTTCATCTACAGTTGACCATGCTCTAGCCTTTTCTCCACCCGATCGTTAACGAAAAAGCGCCAAAACAAGACCGAACAACCTAATTGGAGCCGGATTTCTATACCGGAGCGATTTTATAACCAAAAGCCACCTAATGTCTTTGCTTGATCTTAATGAAATCAACAAACCCTAAACAATTATAAAGTTAGCAAACGAGACCCAGTCAATACAAATTTAGGAAAAATGTCAAAGTTATAAAAACGAGCCCAAAAATAATCAATAAAATTGAGCATTTGCACATGGTAGGTGTATCACCATTCACATGAACAAATTATTGATGTGAGATATGAGATATCTAGTTTAGAACTTTGGATTTACTTTAGCTTTGTGTAGAGGTAACATAAAAAAAAATTGGAAATACAAACTTAATCCTTTGAATCCGTATCATTAGTTGTTGAAGAACGGTGGAGGTGAACCTCACTTAAGAATAAAAACATGCTCTCTATGATGAATGATGATGTACTTTTTTCTATTGGAAACACAACGACAAGAAAAGCAATACCTAGGAGATGAAAGTGCAAGGACTAAGGATTAAGGAAGGTCTCCACATATCTGGGATTAAACCACAAAAAAATTCGTAACTATTAATCTAAAGATAGAAACTTGGAAACCACAGCATTAGAGCTATCGAATCCATAGGTACCAAGGTTTTGCTTGCAAACCATGCAAATAACCAACAAAACAACAAAAAGATATAGAAAATAACGTACATTATTACAAAATAACAACCATAATCTAAAATATATAACTGGATTTACAAAAAAATCGTTGAAGTTGATCAGACATTTCAGTGAAAAAGGTTGGCGTCACCGGTTCAAACGGTCATGGAGAGAAACAGCCTTCTGTGGTTTAGCTATTCTCTTCAAGGGCTACACATCTATCTCCAGTTGATCAACGACAGGCATCTAAAGAAATCCTTCCTACTAGGTTCCGAGAACCATTTTTTTTCATTACTTCCTTTAATGCTATAAACTCGTCCAGCAACAGATTCATAGCCTCAGAGGTTGTACTTACTTGGGAAGCCATTCGATCCCACCCGCCTATTTCGTACTCATCGTCCGACTCCATATCTCTGTTAATGCAAGCGAAGTACCGGAAGATAGATATGTGTGACCCACACTCACGTTTCAAAGGAAAGCCAGTACTAAGCTCATTACGATTGAATATAAATCGAGTTAGATGACGTACAATTGAAATAGAAAAAGTTAAAAACTGACTCAAATTAGCTCTTGAATAAGAGTCCATTTGTTCTCACCCACCTCCCAAAAACATGAGATGATAAAGGTATGGACAAATTTACCCCCTCCTGGACACTTGTCCCAATTTGGATAGTTAGACATAAATTGGGACACCATTTTTTACGGTAGATTTTCATTCCGTTTTTTTCGAACATGTACCCGATATATTCCATCCTAAATTCCTAATGAATGGGTTCATACCATGTGGCATGGATAACCCATTTCATTCATTTTCTTTCCCAAAGATGTTCTAATTATTCCAAATTAAAAATTTATGTTTGATAAAATCTATTCATCATAAAACAAGCATAATATACCTAGTTTACCGTGTTCATAATAATTAAATCAACACATTTTGTATAGTATTTATAAATAAATAAGCAAAAACTATATAAGTAAATAAATAACCTAACAAAAGTTTGCCACGGTATTACAGTGAATAAGTAGGATTTAGATATAATATATGTATGCATATAATAAAATGAGTTAATATATTTAGTAAGGCCTCGTTTGTTTTTTCGTCTAGACAATAAACAGTGTGAATGTGACAGAAGATAAAACGGTGAATGAAAACTGAAAACCGAAAACCGAAAACCGAAAAACATGTATGTTTTTTCATTGAAAACTGAATATATACAATCAATTGTTTGTTTTTATAAAGTTATATATGTTATCTGAAAATAAATTCTTTTACATATATTCCCCCAACCTTTTTAAGATTGGTTAAACATGCAAAACCCAATTACTTAAACAATTTATCCTCATGTTCTGCAATGTTTTAAATGGAACTAAACATAAACGTGTATTTAACACAGTTTCTATTCCACAAAGGTTAGATCAGATTTAAACATTAATCCGGATTTTACATTGATGTTCTTTATTATAGAATCGAAAAGTGATTTTGTTAAAGTTTACCTCCAAAATGGTGGTGATATAAATATTTTAAAAAAAAATACGTTCAACTCTTCTTTTGATAATTCACAATTAGTAATGACACAAAAAGCAAGTCATCAAAATGGATTTTGATAAGGTCGTTTTGGTACTCAACAAAATACATTTTATGTGTTCATTTTGAAAACCCTGTTTAACCACTAGAAAAACCACTGAAGATATAAATTTAGTAAAGTAATAAGTAGAGTTGGTTCCACAGGGAATTGAAGTAATATGTGAATAATTAAGTAGTCTTAAATGCAATTTAGCAAATCATGGTAGGTGGATAATGTGTGGTTTGATAAACCACAAAACATTAAAGTAAAATGAATGACAATAATATAAAGAGAAGTTGAATGGATAAGAATCCAATATTAACAATACTAGATAAGTTAACGAGTTTAAACAATTAATATAGATACTAGGGAATTGATGGAATTGCACATGGATATGAGTAATGCTTTCTAAGCTACTTTAATGGACCAATCTCTATATGTTAACCATTTGATTTCTAGGATGTGTTTAGGTCATAAATATGAACCCTAAACATCTTCCCACCAAAATGTCTAACCGATTAAGGAAAGAGGGTCAAGGTGGGATTGGTTGGTTACAAATATAGGTTTAGATTAATGTGGTTGATATACCCTCCATTAATCTATCCTATTCATTGGATTCTTAATCACACAAGGGTGTCAACCTAATGATGATTGCATAATACATTATTCTAAACAAGATTATAATTAATAAGTTGGTATACAAGTCAATCACATAGTGAATAGAATCTAATGATAAAATAAATAGAACACAAATAGAGATTCAATACAAAAGCTTAAGCAAATACCCACAATCAAATGCTTCTCACATCTATCTCTTATATTAGGGGTTTAATTACACATAGTTACAAACAAATAGAAAACAAGTAATAGATAAAGAAACCACCCATGAGCCTCCTTCTTTAATGATTTCTCTTTCCTTTCCTTTGATGATCCTAATGCAAAGAGTAAGAAAAGAGGATGTATCTAGATAGGTGGGTGTCTAATGGTGAGTGACAAAGGTAATGGGATGTAGAGAATGGGAAGAGAGGAATGATTTAAATGAGGTAGTCTAGTAGTTTGTTGAGAGATTGAATAGGAGAAATGGTGGAGAATGGATTTTCTTGATTAAACAAGTCTATTTTCAAAGGAAAAATAGGATGAATTTATAGTGTTTTCAAAATTCAAATCAAGTCACGAATGGTTAATTACCAAAATACCCATATACTTGTCAAATTTCCATTTTAGCCCCTCCATGATGCCTTTCCTTAATTTTCCCACCAAAATCAACCAATCAGGTAAGGTTGATGTTTGAGGTTTTAGGCGATGCTTTGGACACACAAGTGGCAACGCAATCAGGTGTAAAAAAATCTGATCTATCGCCATGAGGTCGCTATGGCGACATCGAAAAGCAAACCGCGACAATGATTGAGACCCTTTCATGGTTTGATTTTCTCGTTGACACTTGGAGACAAAGGAGGCGACGCCGGTGAGTTTGGAGATTACGGCTGGCTAGATCACGACGGTTTGGAGGACCGAGATGGGTCCCATCGACTTCGCACGATTCCGGTCAATCATCTACATCGGAAATCGACTGGAAAACGGCACAGGAAGAAGCTGACATGGAAGTTTCACGCGTGAGGAAGAAGAGCCGATGGTGATAGTGGTGGCAATGTTCAGTTCCGGTTCTGAACCGGCGGTTCTAGTTCCCAGTTTTCGTGGAACCGGAACCAAAACCGGCATAGGCCGGTTTCGGTTCTGGTTTTTACGTAACCGGTGGTTCTGAACCTGTTTTTTTTTAATTTAAATTTTAAAAAAAATACTTCTAAATTGTAAACTACTAAACTTGTAATAATGTAATTTTAAATAATTAAATAAAATAAAATATATAAATGACAAATTACAAAATATACAAATGACAAAATACAAATTACAAAAGGAAATTAAAATAAAATAAACAAAATGTCAAATTACAAATTACATATTACATTTCATTGGACTTTTGGGAATTAGGTCACCCAAAGTTCGAAAATAACATAAAATAAATAAATGACAAATTACAAAATTAAATTAAAATAAAACAAAAAATATATATAAAATTATTAGCCTTGCACTTAATTTTCACTACAATTAAGTTGTCTACGTATCCTCTTGGGGGGTTTAGAGGAATCAAAGGCCACATAGTTCTCTTACCTTTTATTGCAGGTTTGTTGATGACATGGACTTGTGATGACGTGAATACGTGATCAACATCTTCTATTCCGGGCCCGTTGTACTTGTCTCTCCACTTTCATGTTCGTCATCTTTGAAGAAATCGTATGTTATCTCATGTTCGATTTCTTGTTGTCTATATTGAGCCTTTGTCCAATCATCCACACAAACCTGTATCTGGAGTACTTTCGGAGTCAAACATGAACGCCTTTCATCCAAGATATTCCCCCCGGTGCTGAACTCTTGTTCCATCGCCGCTATAGAAACTGGTGTTAAAAAAATATTTTTGGCTATGATAGCCATGATTGGATAGTACTTTGCGTACTCTTTCCAATATTGTAATATATCAAATTACTTGTCTGACGTATCTTCTATAAACTCATAACAATCATTTAGATAACATTCAAGCTCAGAATACTTGTCAATGCTTGATGAAGAAGAAGATCTAGGTTTTTTTGTTTTTTTTTTTTTATAATAGACTATATCCTAAATTCAAAAATCCGGAGGATGATGATGTGGGCTGTGCAGTATGTGTTCGTGTAACATCAAAATTGAGTGAGGATCCATAAACTAAAAGATATTCATCATATAAAGAATACAATAATTTCTTAATTCTATCATAACATGCGTTAACATTATATTCTATGTTTAAACCTTGGATGCCATAATAACCATTGAGATAATAACAAAAATTTTGTAATTTACAAAGTGGATCAAAAATCATGGCAATCAAATAAATATCTGGCAACTTATGATAATAACGTAACCATTTTTCCTTCATAGCATTAACGGCTTCCCCTATTTCTATGTCGGATTCACAATAAGCAAATGCACCAGCAATATTTAGACTTTCAATAATAAATAAATGAGTTGTAGGATAATAAACACCAAATAAATTTGTTGTAGCAGTATGAAAAACTTTTAACAAATTGAAAACGTTGTAACAAGCATCCCAATGAGATTTATAAAGTTGAATGTCAATAACATGAAATTGAATAAAAGAAACTAATAAATCTCTATACTCGTAACTTTGAGCAAGCAATTTATAAGTAGAATTCTAACGTGTTGGAACTTCACGAGCAAATCTAACGGCACGTCTATCATTTTGTTTACAATATTTTACCCATGCATTCATTATAGAAGAATGTTTCCATAAAAACTGAAGGGCTTGTTTAATAGGTAGAATAAAATGATCAAGAGTTTCTAATCCTTTTTGAACACATAAATTTAAAACATGGCATGCACATCTTTGATGAAAAAATGCACCACCAACAAATGGTTTGCATAAATTAATTAAAGATGGAATAGCAGCAGTATTGCTAGAAGCATTATCAAAACCAATTGCAAAAATTTTGTTCTCAATTTTATACTCTGAAAAAATAATTCTAAGCATTCTAACAATATTTTGAGCAGTGTGTGAATCATCAAAAACTCTAAATGCAAGAATTCTTTTTTGGATATTCCATGCATCATCCATAAAATGGCAAGTGACACCCAAGTATGAATGTGATCGTCAATGGTCAGTCCATATGTCGGCACATACGGAAACACGACCGTTATATTTTTCAAAAAATCTTTCTAACTTTTTTTTTTCTTTTACATAAATTTTTTCAAGTGTATATACAAGAGTGGATCTAGGAACACGGCATGCAGCAGAGTTTAATGCTCGTCGACAATAATTAATAAAACCAACCTTTTCACCAAAACCGAATGATAAGTGTTCTACTGCTACCATTCTAGCTAATTCTTCCCTATTTTTCTCATCAGTATAACGAAATAATTGTTGGTTAGGAGTAGCGTACCTGGGAATTTGTGTTTGTGACCTCGATCTGGTCTCTGCTTCTGGATGTTTTGTTTGAATATGCTTCCGATAAGTGTCATATCCTCAGGATTTGGACCACTTATATACTTTATTGCAATAATTGCAAGCCGCTACATAGCTTCCATCTTCTTGCCTAACTTTCTTCATATGTTTGATGAATATAACAGATTTGCTCTGCTTCGGATCCGGTTCGTCCTCATCTGCTTCCGATGGATCAAAATCATAATCCGGAGGTGTATCAATATCAGACATATTTTTTGAATGGCTTGTCAAATTAGGGCCGGGGGTGGCATTATGATCGGGTTCTAAAATTATTAAAGGGGGAGTAAGAATGTTTAGGCCTAGGTCTTCAGCATAGGCACGGCGTTGCAGATAATCGTGATAGATGGTGTAGTTATGACCGAGATTATCAACCATTTGACCCTTACCTTTCATTGAAATCGAACGCCTAGGATCGTCATGGCCGTGACCTCTTCCATTTCCACCACTTGCCATTGGATTGGACGGAATAAATTTGGGACTAGAGAAATACTGAAAATCTGAAATAGATAATTCAAAACTTAGAACTTAGAAGAATAATACTATAACGTATAAATCTATATTCTATAATAATATAATACTATAATAGTAGATTAATAATAACTAGTAAGTACTAAGTACTATTATAGTAAGTACTAAGTAGTAACTAGAAATAAGATAAATTGCAAATAAATGAAATTGGAAACTTAGTATTTAATAAATACTAAATATTAATTGGTTATTCGGAAATTAAATAAATTAGAAATAAGATAAATTGTAAATAAAATTAATTGCAAATAAAATTAATTGCAAATAAAATATATTGGAAATAAAATATATTGTAAATAAAATTAATTGCAAATAAAATTCATTAGAATTTTGAAAATAAAATTAATTGCAAATAAAAAAATTTACAATATTAAATAAATAATAAAAACCTTGGAAACTTGGAGTATTCAGTCTTAGAGTCTTGGAGAGTTGGAGAGTGTTGGAGACTTGAGAGTTGAGTATTGAGATAATGAAACTTGAAATAAAAATTAGAAATTTAGAATTAGAGATTTAGAGAATTGAGATTTGAGAGAAATAGAGAATGAGAGGAAAATAAGAAATTAGTGTGAGGTTGTGAGAAAAAATGAAAGGGGAGGAGGGGTATTTATAGAAAAAAATAATAAAATAAAAAATTAAAGGGGTGGCCGTTGAGGCCTAATGGTATGCTGACGTCAGCATGCCGTTGGGCCTTAACGGTCCCAAAAATAAATAAATAAATAAATAAAAATCAATCGGTTTGAACTGAACCGGAACCGCCGGTTCCAGCATGGTTTGTTAAACATTAGAATCGAAATCGAAAAATCGGTTCCGGTTCCGGTTCCAGTTTTGGTTTTTTCGGTTCCGGTTCCAGTTCGGTTCCACGGTTGGAACTGAAATCTTGCCAGGTCTAGATGGTGAAGAAGATGGGGTGCCCTTAGAACTGGGCTGGGGTGTGCACAGGTGTTATCCTTTTGCCATAGCTGGTGTTCATTTAGATCTAGGTTGGGGTTTAAGCAGCCTGCTTCTTCTTGTCTCATCTGGGTTGAGTTAAGGAGAAGACAAGGGTGAGCATAGGTAGCACTTGAGGTAGGTTTTTGGGTTTGCCTGTTAGGCCAAGCCTGGTTTGATTACTTCTTGAAACACACCGTTTCAATTTGCTGAGGAAGATGGGTTGTTCTGAGTTGGGCCTAATAAAAAAAACGCACCATTTTGAGTGTTGAGCTGGAATGGGTTGCTTGCGTGGCAAATTACAATTTGTTCCCTTGCATTCTTACCAATTCACGATACTTTCAATCCTTCATCAAAATTTTACACTTTCGCCCCTGATTCACCAAAATTATTCCAATGCCTCTGAACTTTGTAAATACATGAAAATACTTAATTAACAACATTAAAACACAGGGGAATGCCCAAGAATCAAGCATAAGGAGATGGGAATGAGGGTTAAAATCGTACCAATTTTGGTTCGATCAAATTTCCCAAACCTATCTTTTGCTCGTCCTCAAGCAAAACAATCACAAATCAACCCCTAAATACATGCATTAAGCCATTTCAAATATTTTCAATAAAGTTCAAACTCACTCTAGCAAGGAACTACTATCCAATGATCAGCATTCGAAACCAAAAATGAAGAGATTACAACAATGATGCATTAGCGATGACTTATACATGTAAGAAAATGTTAAGTAAAGATTAAGGGCATGCCACTCTAGATATGATTGTACGTAATGCGACCTTACATTCAAAATGTCAAAGCTTCAAATGCCAAAGCTTCAAAGCGAAGGTGCTATTCGGTTTAGAATGTAATTTGCTTTGATACCTAATCCTCACCGGAATCTCTCTTTTCTTCTCATTGATTCCTAGGTTTCACTCAAAATACATATGCAATATGAATTCATGTCATGGATATCTAATTGATTGCACATGATCATTTTTTTTAAAACACAATTTCAAGAAATCAAGTCTCGTGAATGGAATTGAAAGCCATGAATTAGAAAGAACATGCATCAACCAAATTTCACAAAGTGGACACTCCTAAAGATCATGAAGGTCTTTCTTTTGGTTGTAATGGGGCCTTAGGTGAAAGTGAAACAAAGAATGGGGCAATGGATAACAAAGAACTCAATTATTACACTAAGGCATACATTCTAATTTATGAGTTCCAATTGCTTCACACATATTGTTCACACTTTAGGCGTCCAGACTTACAATTTCAATTTTTTTGTGCATTTTACTCTAGTTTTTCCTTTGAGTAGCTCATTCCACTTTTCATTTCCTCTCTATGCCAATTGTGCCTAATTCTTGGTTCTCTTTTCATCCTTTTCTTTTTTTTTTTTACTTTGCCAAATATATATATATATATATATTTATATTTCTTTTCACTTCTTTTTCTTTGCTTTCCTTTTTCTTTTCAAGTGTTCTTGCTTTGCAAGACTCTTTGAACACATTTACATGCCTAGGTACGCGCCTTTACCTTTTCAAGTATAAGATCTTACATTAATTCCCTAAGCCTTAGTAAATCATTTGGTCAAGGTAAGTCAATCATGTAGGCTATAAGGTTCATGTAGATGTGGTTCATGAATGAAAATCTTAAGATGTGTTTGGCTTCAAAGGAGCTTGGGAGCACACACATTAGAGGGTTAGAAGTATTTAGGCCAATTGTCCTCAATGTTCATGGGAGGAAAAATTTGTCAAAAAGCGCAACCCAACAAATCCAAAGCAAATGATGCATATATGTCCACGATTAATCAATGTATTTTCAAAAATTTGGCAAAGTGCCCTCTCATCCAAAAAGATGCTTAATCATGAATGGCATATTCATCAACATTCCTTTCATTAAAAAAAAAAATAGTCAATAAAGCACATACATCCTAAATCCACTACCAAAATCCATCTCACACCCTTATTCTAAGCAAAAACGGAATAAAGATAAAAGAATTCAAAAATGATACGACTAATTAAAAACAAAATTTTAAACTATGAAAGAAATGTACCAAAGTGGGTTACCTCTCACAAAGCGCTCCATTTAACGTCTAGGTAAGACGTGGCATGGTGCTCCCACACTTCGAACTTCCAAATTGTTTCTTTTCCAAAAAGGATAAGGTTCTCGCACCTTTTTATAAGCACTCTTGGCTTGTTCGTCCATAAAGAAACCTTGCTTTAATGCACAAGCAACACAACACGTGCTTCGTCAAGAAGCAATAGAAAATCTACACACTCACAAAGTATATTAGAAAGTTTCGACAAAATAAAAGTATACTCAATTCAAGCAATTGCCAACAAGACCGTGAAACACCAATTATTCAAAGAAAAAGAAAACTAAACAAACTAAACATAACATAACATGCACAAAGATTTTCAACATTGTGCATTTGGGGTAGGGTTAGGATTAACTAAGGGTGGTTTGACCAAGTTGGGAAATTCATTCTTCATTACAATCCAAACAAATGTAGATGACTTCCCCATTGTTTCCTTACCTTTTTTCTCAGTTGGTTCATTAGATCTTTCCTCACCTAATTTTTCTTTATCATAGGAGGACTCTTCATATTCCTAGGCTTCTCAATCCATACCTTCCTAACATGCCTATACTTCTCTCTTTGTATAAAACTCCCTTGTGTGCCATGCCTCTCATATTCTTAACTTAGTGGTTTAATGTGACCTATCTTATGGCAATGGTGGCACACGGTGATAGGGTTAGGAATGATACCTTGTTAGTGGTTCTTTGTTGGAGGTGGAGCTGGAGGGTTCTCATCCCTCTTTTTTGCCTTCATCCTCTTTGCTTTGCTAGGATTCGGCACTTTGACTTTGGCACTTGAAGAGGCTTGATTCAATTCAGGCATTTCTTCTTTTAAGGATGGAAACACTTCCTTGATCATTCCTTCAATTTCTTACTTATACCTTACAAGATCCGTAAGGTAGTTTATTTCCTTCTTCTTCGTTATCTCTAAAGCCTTGTCCCATGTTTGAATTTCAGCTTGCATTAGCTGCATCCTCTTTGCAAAATCCTCATTGATCTCTTCACACTACTTCAATGTTGTACTCTTTTCGGCTTTAAGTCTCTTAATTTTTGCTTCAAATTCTTTGTTCTTGTAAGAGACTTGGCCATTATGCTTCTTGAGAGTACCACTTTCAGCTCTGAGCGTCATTACTTCAAGTATGAGTTTCTTATTCAATTCTTAAAGCTTATTCTCTTTTGTCATTTCCAAGGCTTCTTCGCCTTCTAACTTCTTCTTCAAGAGTTGTATCCTTCTTTCATAATCTTTCCTCATTTCTTTTTGTTGTTGAGAAGTTGTCATTATTTTTCCTAGAAATAGATCACTCTCTTTTCTCAACTCATCTATTGCCATCCTTAGCTCTTCTCTTATACTCATAAGCTTCTTGTTCATTTCTAGCATCATCTTGAATAGATCTTCTTCTTCCAATTGATATGGGTCTTCTTTGTAATTTTGAGTTGTGGCCTTGATTGATTTGTTGAAATTTCCTTTAAATGTAGATTCTATTGCTATATCATCTTACATAAGCTCTCTTATCCTATCTTCTGATGACATGCTCATTAACGGGTAGCTTGGCCTTGAGTTTTGCATGAAGAAATCCATAAAGTCTGAAACATAAAGAAACAAAAACTACCAAAGCAATAAAAAGGAACTAAAGAGACTAAAAACAAATAGGAAACTAAAAATTATTAAAACTACACTAACAACTATAAAGAAAAGTTAATTGATTCAACAAATTGCTACCAACTCCCCTGCACCGGCACCAATTTTGTTGAGTACCAAAACTCGAGGCCAAGCTATATGCCAATGAACATGTCGTTGGAAGATAGGATGGGAGATCTCATGCAAGATGATATAGCAATATAATCCGCATTTGAAGGAAATTTCAACAAATCCATCAAGGCCACAACTCAAAACTATAAAGAAAACTCATATCAATCGGAAGAATAAGATTTATTCAAGATCATGCTAGAAATGAATAAGAAGCTTATGAGTATGAGTGAAGAGCTAAGGATGGCAATGGATGAGTTGAGAATAGAGAATGATCTACTTCAAGGAAAAATGATGACAACTTCCCGACAACAAAAAAGAAATGAGGAAAGATTATGAAGGGAGGATATAACTATTGAAGAAGAAGTTAGAAGGCGAAGAAGCCTTGGAAATGACAAAAGAGAATAAGCTTCAAGAATTGAACAAGAAACTCATACTTAAAGTAATGACACTTAAAGCCGAAAATGGTACTCCCAAGAAGCATAATGGCAAAGTCTCCTACAAGCCCAGCAGCAGCAAGTCGAGTTTCAACAAGGAGGAAACCAATGGGGAGGAAACCAATGGTCTAACAACAACAATGCTCAATCTAGTAACTCTCAACCTCGCTGAAATGTGGATGAAGAAATGAGAGGAATGATGCAAGGCTTTCAACGAGCCGAACACATATTAACAAATTTCATGCAAGCAACTGGTCAAAGGTTTGGTAACTTGGAACCTTCATTCAGAAAATTGGAGGCTTAAATGGGGCGAATTGCCGAAGCCCTCCAAAAGCAAGAAAAGGGGAAGTTTCTGAGCCACACTGAGCAAGCTAAGGAGGGGCTATGATGTTTGAAGAGAATTTACAAACCAAGGTTGATGATCCAGGGTGTTTTGTGATTTCCATAAAATTGGAGATAGTGGATTACTTAAGGGGGTGCTCGATTTAGGTAAAAGCATCAATATGATGCCACTATCGATTTATGAAGAATTGGGTTTGGTAGGTTTGAAGCCAACAGGGAAGAAGTTATTAATGGCGGACCAAACTTCACGAGTACCACTTGGAGAGATACATGATATGCCTATTCTAATGGATGGAATAGTGATCCCTACCAATTTCGTGGTGCTAGACATATAGGACAAATCTAATGTTAATAGGAAATGGCAAGTTCTACTTGGTAGACCCTTCATGGCTACCGCTCAAATGAAGATTGATATATGCAAGAGAAAAGTCACGGTGCACTCATTTGAGAAAGAGCTTGAGATTGAGATCATCACATGCAATGATGACCTAAAAAACATTGAGAGTTGTTGTGTGATGGATGTGCAACCACCGAAGAGTAAGGGTGGAAGGGTGAACAACTTGGTCTAATTGTATGAAAAGAGTAGCCAAGAAGATGAAGAGAGTGTAGGTGATTCAGAGATTGAAGGGCTCAAAAATGTAAATCAAGAGCAAATGCTTGACGTAGAGATCCTCAAGGCTGAAAAATATGCTCTTGTGAATAAAGTTGATGACCTATCCAAAAAGAATCATAAGTTAAAGAAGCTCAACAAGGCACTCACAATTGAGAATGAGTCAACAATGCAAGAGCTTGATGACTTAGCCAAGCTCACCAAAGAATTTGAGGAGGAAACCTCAAGGAAGATGAGGAAAGACCCTAATGATTATTGACGCCAAGAACAAGGTAATAGAGGAGGTAAAAGAGGAAATGATCAAGAAAGAGGTGGCTTTGAAAGTTGTAAAAGTAAAGGAATGTGACTATTTTGTGGAGATGGATTGGATGGAGCAAGCCATCAAGTTGCTTGCCAAAGAGGATCTCTCTAAACCTCAAGCTTTAACACAAAAAAGGAGGATTCCTTTCTCTGATTTATCTTGTTATTTTTGTCATGGGAAGGGTCATGTAAAATCTAGGTGTTTTGAATATTTAAAGCATGTTAATCATGAGCAAAATAGACCTAGGATAAGACCTAATCATGTTAAGAAAGTTTGGGTTATGAAGGATTTGGTAGATAAAGTTCGAATTGATTCTAGGGGACCAATTTGGGCAGTCAAGAGAAAGATGAATGAATGCTTGATTGACCCTTGTGATGAGCATCATAGTCCCAATTTGCAAGTTAGGATGCGGTAGTGCAGACATTTTTATGCTTTGAATAAAGTTGTTTTATTGTGTTTTCAATTTTTGTAGTATATTTCGTGCTAGTTTTTGCATTCTAATAAGTGTTCCAATGTCATGTGTAGTGCTTTGCATTCTTATGTTGTATTTGGTGGTGTTATTGTAGGAACAAGCTTAAACAAAATTTTGCTAAGGGATTGAGTGTCGCCATTTCAAGGAGAAACAACGTGGCGACACAAAGTGGCGACCACTTAACTGATGATGTCGCCACATAAAGACTCGTTTGTCGCCACTTTGCAAAATGGCGACACATTGGTGACAACAAAGAAGAAGTCACACCTAATAGCATCGTCACAAAGAATTCAATAGTCGCCATTTTGCAAAGTGGCAACACCATGCAACACACCAGAAACAACAAGTGGCGACACTCAAAGTAGCGACCTAGAGCGTACACATATAATAGTCGTTCAAAGCTAAGCAGCTGCACAAAGAAATCACTTTCTCTCAAGTTCTCTCATTCTCTCAAGCCGTGACACGCACGAAACCTCTGAAATTGGTAAGTAAACACTCTAGTTCTTCAATTTTTCCATTTACATCCAATCTTCATTGCATCTAGATATCCTATGAGTGGATTTTGTGTTTGATTTGAAGTGATTAGTGCCTAGGATTGGATTTTATGGAAATATTGTGCACATTGGTGTGTTGGAGCATTGTTTGTGTGATTTTAAGTTTTAGAGGAGTAGTTTTTGGTTGTGGTAGTGTTATTGGAGCATCGTTGTGCTACCGGATTTTTCGTATCACACTTAAATATCCAAAATTTGACATCAATGGCTCCTAAGATGAAATTGCCAAGTAAGGGAGGAAAAGGTAGTAAAGCCATCACGTCCCGAATGTCAAGTGTAGCGTCACAGAAGAAGAAGAGTTTGGATTTTACTCTTAATAGGGATTTTGATGAACAATTGGAGAGGTTTGGTGAGAAGAAAATATGGCCTGAAAGAGGAATTAAGTTGGATGAGTTGATAGACACACCATCCATGCGATAGTTCGTGATAAGAGATAGGGAGGATTAGCGGCCACCCCCATGTACAGGGAGTTCTATGCGGGGATGAACCCTAGGGAGTTCATGAGGGGCGGTTCGGTGCTAGTTAGAGGGGTTCACGTGTACATGATTGTTGTGGATATCAACATCTATTTTGGGATCACACTTTTGAAGGTTGAAAGGAGGCAGGAGCGCATGATAGAGGGGATCACCTCGAACCAGTTATATGAGAGAGGTTCAGTGGATTTCACCAACACTATGACTATCACTCTCATGGCACATTTGATTGCTACAAGACACCCCCTCAAGCATTCCATATTAAGGGTTGAGCCAGTGTTCTGGAACATGTTCATCACATCTTCACTTAGGCTAGTTTCTCACAGGTCTACAGTTCCGTTTGAGGCAACCCGGATATTGCATTGTATTTTGGGGAGACAGCACATTGACATTGGTATTATAGTAAAGATGGAGATTCATAGGATTGGTCGAAATGAGTCAGATTCAGACATTCTTCCCTTTCCATGTATGATTTTCGAGATTTGTAGATTGGTAGGAGTGGATTTATCTGGGGATGCTTTTAAACCTTATAAATCTAATATGGATTTATCTACATGGCATCGCTTGTTGGGCCAACGTGGACTTAGGATGCCCGTAGCTCCAGAGGGACCACCTGTAGAAAGGTGGAAGAGAGTATGCAGAGAAGAGGGCCGGCACGAGTGCCGAGGCAGAGTTTGATAAAGTGATTCCAGATGAGGAGCGCTTTGATGATGATGATTATGCGGTTGGTGGCACCCTTGCTATTATTGATGATCCTAGTCAACCTATAGGTCTTCGGATCCTAGATGATGTAGAGCACATTATGGGCACTCAAGATGTTGACTTTGATATCCTACATGGTGATGGTTTGGAGTTGGCAGAGAGGCAGATGGCACTAAAGATGGGTCATGCAGACATTACTTCTAGGCAGATTAGTTTGGAGAACCTGATTCATGGTTTGACTGAGATAGTGATTACGGGCTTCATAGAGCTTCGAAAGGAGCTAAGACTAACTCTTTATGTGAGGAGACCTAGGAGGGCTACTGGTCCAACCACTATTCCCAGTGCCACAGTCGCCACAAGGATTCCACCTATTCTAGCCACAATAGTAGGGCCCAGTTCTTCAGATGCTTAAGTTAGTACACCAGACCAGACCAGACCATATTAACTGAACGGTCGGCCGATGAGGAGGTAGCGCAGATTGAGTTAGCTGTAACCCGTTCTCACACAGATCGGAGAGTGCGCTCTACAAGAGGTCCCAAGGTGGATGTGGCCACTGCTCATAGGAGATTGGTATAGGCGCGGGCAAGCAGATAGGCTAGAGAGGTAGGACGGAAGGACTCGAAAGGGAAGAGCATAGTTGAGTCTGCATAAGATGAGAATGACTTGGATTAGTACCACAATTTTTGACTATCTCATGTGCATCATGCATTTGGACTTGGATATTCGTTTTTAGCACTTTTAGTTGTTTTCAGTTATTATTTTTGGATATTTCTTTGTTTTCCATTTCAGTACAATTTTCATTTTGGATATTTTATATTACATATTTTTGCTCTTATTTCACTTTTGCTTTGAATAAGGGTGTGAATTGGATTTTGGTAGAGGATTTATAATGATTGTGCTTAATTGAAAATTGTTGTTTGAATGGAGTTTTGTGATATGCTTTTCTTGATTGAATATTTTTTGTGTTGGGAGGGTATTTTGCCAAATTTTTGATAGACATTGCATATTTTTGTTGATGTATGAATTTTTTGTTTGAAAAATGTTGGGTTGTGTCTTTTATATAATATTTATCTCCCATGAACATTGAAGACAATGTCCAATTTAAGTTTTGGGGTACATTTGTGCAACACCACTTTGCTTGTTTTACTTGGTTTTAAAATTTGAACATAATTTTTCAAATGCTTGCGATAATGACATTTTTGAGCATACCTTGCTTGTTGAGATTGATCTTTACATGAGTATTAAGGAATTAGGAATCTTTGCCATTGATTGGTTTAGATTAATGTCATGCCATTTAGGGTGTCATTGAACAAAATGCGTTAATCTTTTTCTCAAAATGTTAGAGTGAATTATCAAGTTGCTTAAAGGCTATGAATTAATAGTGGAGATCCCCGTAAGGATCATAAACATGGCCTTCAAAAGCATATTTTGAGTTGCAAATATTCACTCTTTAAACACTCATTCAAGCATGTATAAGTCTCATTTGCACTAAATATTGTTTATCATAGAATCTAATGGATTGCTTGTTGATGCTTTAATTTGCTTAGTGGACAAACCTTTTGAAATGATTTTAGGAAATGCATATGAAAACACCACTAAATTGGCCTAAATACTTCCAACTCATCTAATGTATGTGCTCCCAAGCCCTTTTGAAGCCAAACACATTTTAAACTTTTCATTCATGAACTACATCTACATGAACCTTATAGCCTACATAATTGTCTTACCTTGACCAAATGATTTATGAAGGCTTAGGAAATCAATGTAAGATTTTATACTTGAAAGTGTAGAAGTGTGTGCATAGGCATGTAAATGTGTGCAAAGAGTTGTGCAAAGCAAAAGAAAAGAAAACTTGAAAAGAAAATGAAAACAAAAGAAAAAGAAAAAGAAAAGCAAAAAGGGAAAGAAAATGAGAAAAGAAAACAGAAGAGAACCAAGATTTAGGCACAATTGGCCCAGAGAGATAATTGAAAGTGGTATGTGCTACTCAAATGAAAAGATCATAGTAGCAGGCTCATGTAAATTGAAAGCGGAAGAATTTGACTCCTTATATGTGAATTATATATGAGAAGCAAATCGAACTCATAATTAGAATGTATGCCTTAGTGTAATCATTGAGTCCTTTGTATCCATTGCCCCATTCTTTGTCTCACCATTCACCTAAGGCCGCATTACAATCAAAAAGAAGACCTTTATGATCGTTAGGGATGTACATTTTGTAAATTGTGGTTGATACATGTTCTTTCCGATTCATGGTTTACATTTCCATTCATGAGACTTACTTTTCAAAAATTGTGTTTTAAATGTCATCATGTGCAATCAATTAAATATCAATGACATAAATTCATATTGCACAAGATTTTTAGTGAAACCTAGGAATCTCAAGAGAAGAAAAGAGAGAATCCGATGAGGATTAGTTATCGAGACGAATTACATTCTAAACCGAACGACACATTTGCTTTGAAGCTTAGGCATGTAGAATGTAAGGTCGCATTGCATATAATCATATCTAGAGTGGCATGCTCTTAATCTTTACTTATCATTCACTTACATGTACAAATCCTCACTAGTGCATCATATTTTGAATCTTCTCATTTTGGTTTCGCACATTTGATCATGTGAAGTAAAACCTTGCTCGGATGAGTTAGTATTTGATTGAAAAAACCGTTGAAATTTCTTGATGATTGTCTTTGAGGTTGATTTGTGATTGTTTTGCTCGAGGACTAGCAAAAGATAGGTTTGAGGGTATTTGATCCAACCAAAATTGGTATGATTTTAAGTCTCATTTCTAACTTTTTTTGCTTGATTCTCGAGTATTTTCCCGTATTTAATGTTGAATGTTTCAGGTTTAGCTAGGCTTTAGGGGCAATTGGGAAGAAGATCAAGACTTTGGTGCAAAAAGTGCTCAAGTTGGCAAAACAAAGTATTTTCGCCACCTAGATGCAAAATGTGTTGCCATTAGCGACATGTGTTAGGATTATGCTCAATAGCAAGAGTGTAATGTTGTAATTAACAATCTTTTTCATATTAATAAAGTGATTTCTGGTTTAACAAATCGTATAGCATTTATAGTTTGTATTATAATTGTCAAAGTAAATAATCATAAGGTCTAAAGACTATGGGAAAAGAAGAATTGTTCGTACATCTGGATATGTATGTGGTAGACACAATTCTTTAGTTAGTCTTGAATATTGTTCACAACTTAAGTTAAAGGTTGGGCACCTTTATCTTGTTAAAGTTGTAGAATTCTTTTGCTAGCATTTGAGTGGGATCAAATGAGATATGATGAGTCTAAAATCATCGGAGTGTCTTCGAGCAAAAGGATCTAGTGCACTGGGTGCATTGAACTGGATCACAATGAAAAGCTTTATCTAGAACCGTCAATAGATAATAGTCTTTTCATTATCAGGACAATCGGAGAGTCTATCTTAATCCTGAGATAAATGATGGACTTATGGTTGCAAGTGATATCATTTGAGTTATCAATGAGTACGATTATATCGCATAGTCTATCCTCGATAGTTTGGTGATATTCATTTGTTAATCGATAGAGGACTTCATTTATAGATATGGACATCGTGGCTCCATTTAATTAAATGAGAGTATAATATCATCATATGGATGTTTTGAGGTAATTGGATATTAAATCTCAACGTTGAGTTTTCAATAGTGTCTATTGAAAACATGGCTTCTGGACAAGTCAAAATATCCAAGTTCAAAACGTGGTCATATGAGTAAATATGGTAACTTGGAGAGTTATAGGCGGTCTATGAACTCTTGGCGATTACTGATATTAATCACGAGGATACACTATCTCCAATATGATTGTCTAGGGTATGAATGAGGAGCATCTTCCTTTTCTATCTTTATTTAAGAGTTCAGTTTTAGCTCTTTAGTGGAATGAGTTAAAATTAATGGATCGGACCTAAGTGAATCATTTGTTGATTGTGATTAGGTTATGTCTATTGAAGCTTAAATTTAGATGGCCCGCCAAGATCCCCAATCCACACGGACTTGCATGGATCACTTGATATATTCTACCGGACCAATTTAAGGGTCCATCTAGAATTGCATTTAATATATTAAGAATATAATTTGCACATTATTTAAGTAATGGGCTGCTCAATTATATTAATATATTAATGAAAGACATGTGGGCTTGTTTCTTTTAGTAAGAATGGGTCTGGTTCACATGTGGGCTTTTTTATTTAAAGTCCAATGGATTAAATGAAATAGGAAAATAATATTAGGCCCATCTTATATATAAGTGGGGCGGCTAGGTTAAAGTTTTGACCTAAAAATATTATTTTGTTTCATTTGTTTTAATTAAATAAAAATTAATTGATTTATTGATTAATTGTTTAATTAAAGAAACAAATCTTTCCTAAAAGTAAAAGACTTGTTTGATAAGTAAATAAATAAATTAGTATTATTTATTTAATCAAATAA
Source organism: Acer negundo (assembly GCA_035582765.1). Lineage (NCBI taxonomy): Eukaryota > Viridiplantae > Streptophyta > Magnoliopsida > Sapindales > Sapindaceae > Acer > Acer negundo. The sequence goes on along the minus strand of CM069231.1, from coordinate 4,588,786 downwards.
GGAGTCTTTTTTTTTAGTCAAATAAAAGAATAAAAATAAAAGAGTTGGATTAGGGTTTGAAGTCTATAAAGTTAAAAAGAATTAGGGTTGAATTTCAGTCACCCTATATAAGTGACATGATGAAATTCGGCCAACCCTAATTAGATACTACATAGAATTCGGCAACCCTAAAGGAAAAAGAAGAAAAATTAGGCCAACCTATATATATGTTCTTATAGGGTTCGGCCACATCAATTAATTGGTGCTTGAGTTTTTATTTTCTTTCTTCTTCTTCTTAATTCTAAGAGAGTTTTTATTCTAGAGAGACAAAAAGGAGTGAAAAATTATTCTTTGATAGTATACAATTGCTTAAACATCAATAAGCTTGTGTATACGAAATCGATCTAGGTTCACGCGAGTTTCGATCATAAGATTGTGAACTCAAAAGTGACCGGAATAATTTTGACATTCTTTTGATTGTTTTGTGACTAACAAAGAAAAGAAAGTATTTGTTTGGTCCATTCACAGGTTTGCAATTCAAAGGAAAGGGAGACCACGCTCCTAGGTGATCCACGTTCGTGCTCGGATTGAAGGTCTTACGGATTACCATCGACGTAAGTCAATCGGATCACGCGACAAGAGGTAATTTACTTTTGTTGATATATATGCATGTTTATTGATTAAAAGGGTTTAAGGTTCATAAAGGAAAATTTTTAAAAGTCACTAAATCGTCTTTAGTATCGCTTCCGCTGCGTGTAACACTTTTATTTGTTTATTTTTCCCTACAACGTGATGGCATAAGTGGCTACATCTGCATTTCTCAGAATTAAAAGCATCAGGTGTTGTCGCCATTTTGTGTCGTCATGGCACAAAGTTGAGACAAAGTGGTGACAAAATGAAGCTTCAAGCATCAGGTGTTGTCGCCATTTTGTGTCACCATGGCAACAAAGTGGCAACATTTCAATTTCCTCATTGTCGCAACTTGCATGATTGCCAAAAAAGATGAGAAAAGTGGTGACATGTGAATCTTAGAATGAGCAACTGTTTGTCGCCAATGGCCACACAAATGGTGACATCACTCCACATTAGATTTTCAAGCAGTTATCAGTACATTTTTTAGTGAGACTGTATATATCCCTCTCTTCCAATTTGAAATGGATCCAAGTATTTTAGAAAGCAACATTTTTACAGAGCATTAGACCTAGTTTCTCCTCCATACATCACCCTCTTAACATTTTCCATTCTCTAAACTTGAACTATCATTTCCATCCAAAACCTCAACACCAATGTCTTGATTACTTCACTCAACCATTCCTCTCTTACCATTCTCTACATTTCAATACCTTTGCCACTCACCATTAGTCACCCATATATCTAGACACATCCTTTTCTATCATTCTTAACACTATGAGCAACAAAGGAAAGGAAGGAGCAATCACTAAAGAAAGAGGCATAAGGCTGATTTCCTTAACTATTACTTCTCATTCATTTGATTTGTAACTATGTGTAACTAAACTCATAATCTAGGGGATAGATGTGAGAAACATTTGTTATGGGTTTTTGCTTAAGCTATGTGTAATTAAATCTCTATTTGTTTTCTATTCAATTAATATTGAGATTCTATATTTTATGTGATTTGCATTGTATACCACTAGTAGATCATATTATTGTGTGGGATAATTTGTTGTGAAACCAATCTTGGATTGACACCCTTGATTTATTAAGGAACTTAGTGAATAGGATAGATTAGTAGTGGATATACCAACCTCACTAATCTAAACCCTTGATTTGTGACCAACTAATCCCACCTTGGCCCCATTTCCTTAATCGGTTAGGCATTGAGGTGGGAAGATGTTTAGTGATCATAGTAATGACATAAACACACTCTAGGAAACAAATGATTAACATCTAAGAGATTTGGTCATTATTGAAGCTTTGAAGAGTATTACCCATGAAACTTGTAACTCTATCAATTCCTTAGCATATCATCTATTTGTTTACATCATCCCTCTTATCAAGATTGTTGGGTCTTCTATTTTTCCTATCATTTTTATATGTTTACATTACTTACATGTTTAGTGGTTTATCAAACCACACAACTATCCATTCATTATGATTTATTTTATTGAAATATAGATTAGTCAATTAATCAAACATATTACTCAATTTCCCTGTGGAAAGAATCTTGCTTACCACTTGCTAAGAATTAACATATTAAAGGATTTTTAAGTGGCTAAAACATGGTTTTCAAAAGAACATTAAAGAGCATTTTGTTGAGCACACAAACGACCTCATCAATAATCCCTGCCCTACAGCCTGATTGGTTTGATGCTCCATTCGTGTACATTACCCAGGTCTTGTAATTATCGGGCCATTCTGGGTTCTCTAGAGCCGGGTCTAGGGTTGTAGTTGTATCCAGATTCTGGGTCATGCTGAACTCCGTTATAAAATCTGCCAACGCCTGAGCTTTAATTATAGTCCTTGGCTTGTATTTGATGTCATACTGGGTGAGTTCCAAAGCCTATATGACCAATCTGCCGGATATGTCGGGCCTTAGGAGGAATTGTCTCAGTGACAGATCAATGACCATCGCAATGGTATGAGCTTGAAAATATGGTCGGAGCTTTCTGGCTACAATCACCAATGTATAATGAACTTCTCCACAAGGGAGTAATTTTTCTCTAACTTGGTTAGAGCATGGCTCACGTAATAGACTGGTCTCTAGACCCCGTCATTACATTCTTTAACCAAAGCCCCGTTAGTAACGGTCTCTGATAGTGCTAAGTAAAATTGTAGTTCTTCTCATGGGACAGGTTTATCCTAGTAAAGACGGGCTATCCAGATATTCCTTCAAAGAATGGAAGGCCCTTTCACTTTCTTGATCCCACTTTATCTTCTTACCCTGTTTGATAATTTTAAAGAAGGGAAGGCACTTATCTATAGATCGAGATATGAAGCGGTTCAACGCTGTTATCCTGCCAGGCAGTCCTTATGCCTGTTTGAGGGTAGTAGGGGATTCCAGGTCCAGAATGGCCTTGATCTTCTCTAGGTTAGCTTCGATCACCCTCTCGTGAACCATGAACCCTAGAAATTTTCTTACAGCTACCCCGAAGGAGCACTTGGCGAGGTTCAATCTCATTTGGTTCTTCCTTATTACTTGAAAAGTCTGTTGTAAATCCTCTAGATGTTGCTTTGTTTGTTGAGATTTGGTGATCATGTCATCTATGTACACCTCCATAGTAAACTTGAACGGTTTTGCACTAATAGATTACACGATTTATGCATCAGCCACACTAACCTGACAGGATTTTGTACATGAAGTTGTCATTTCGTACTTGTTAACGGATTAAGATTATCTCCTCTGCTTTTTTGTTCCTCTTATATTTGCACTAGATTGCTGAGAACTAATCATAACTGAAAATACATGGTCAAGATTTATTGGTTTCTTTCTCTCTCATACAAGTGGATGTTTCGTTTACAACCTCTCCTACCTCAATTGAAACCATGCAAGAAAAGGATTTTTTCACATGGTTAGAGGATGACAGTAGACCGTTGCTGGGTAGTGGGCACAAATATATGCCGACCTATCATTGCTATGCAAGAAGAGACCCGTCAACATCACTTGTAAATATAAACACATATTAGCCATCTTGGATTGTAAAATGTTTGTAAGTAGATATGTGGCTTTTTCGCAGATGTTTATAAGGGGGATAGGTAACCTCCAAATTCTTTGGGAAGCGAGCCGACAGGAAGAGTCGATGGGAGCAACTTACCTAATTTAGGTTTGTAAATAAACGGCCAATTACACCTAACGTCAAACAATTTAGAATTGATATCGTAAGGTGATATTAGAAGCAGAGACTACTCAAACTATTGAACGAAAATATATATATATAAATAGATCACATATTACACGCATTTTCCTTCAAACCCAAGTAAAATGAAACATTATCCATTAAACAACCTAAAAGTGCCAATAAAAGGTTCTCAAATTATGTGGTCTTGTTGGTGCAGAATTCAAATGTCAGTTAGAATATCACTTTATGGATTCGAGTTTTTAGCCAGAGGGACAAGTTTGTCTATTGTGTCCAGGTCTGTGACATATACTGCAAGTGCGTTGAGGCTTGGTTGGCTAAGATGCATCAAACGTCGGTTTCTGGCACCTTGATTTGTTGTGTCCCTTTTCAGAGCAATTTGAACAAGTCTCCTGGTTGTAATTGTTAATGGACTTTCTCATTCTTCTAGACCGTCGAAGTAATTTTAACTCGTGCTCAGGACTTGATAAATTCTTGTTTATACGTGCGGCAGAAAGGCTTAGCGATTCAACAATGTGAAGTAGATTGTCATCTTTGTCTACGTCATGTCTAGGGTGTAGCGGTAAATCTTGTGGAAGGATATCATTAGAACAAGGATACAATGACGACTTGATATAGGCTAAGCAACCCATGCCGTCTTTTTCACCCGTTAGAACAGCTGGACAATGAAGTTTCTCGTCATCAGCATAACCAAAATCTGATTGAACCACCTTGTCATCAAAGGTTGATAGAACCATAGACGAATACACAAGATCTATGACAAGATTCAAACAACCATGATTTCTGCCGTTACCATATTTCTTACCGGCTGTAGCGAATGGGCTTTGGGGAAACATAGACTTCCTGATTGATGGCAGAGTAAAAGAGTCATAAACGGAGGAACCATTCGGAACACATTCATTGTTACCTGCTGTAGATTTATATCCAGGTGAACTCATAACAAGGCTGAGGCTAGATTTATACTTCTTCATGGGTGGCGGCGTACATGCCTGATCAGTAGTAGAACTAAAGGTTGAAACTGTCATTATCATTTGAATAGGTGTACCGATTGCTGGGGTTTGGTGTACTAGATGCGGCACAGACAACTGTTCAATCTGGCTTCGGAACTATTTGTGAAACACAGGCATATAACATTTAGGATTCTTTTTGTTATGCGAAATGAAGATCTGTAAATCTGAGTCATAAATCATTTCAACTATGGTGCCATCAATTCTAGTACTTATCTTGAACTCAACTTCATCGAAATTTAAGCCAAAACAACTACATATCTTCTCTCCCAATGTTTTTAGAGTCTCATTCAGTGTGACTGACAAAACCATATTCCCTTCCCACTATCCATCGTAGTTCGCTATCAACAGAACCATATTCCTGAAGCTGTATGCAAAAGTTGTAATCAGTTAATCAGCTCCTTCATCATGGAATTAAAATTAAAATACATCTCATCAATGTCATAAAACGATTAAGGAATTAAATTTCGTGTCATTTTATGAATATTGCATTCTATGATCATGGAAGGATCATGGAATGTAATTTCGTGTTGTCATTGGAGGATCATGGATTTTCATGTCATGATCATGGGAAGATCATGGAATGTAATTTCGTGTTGTAATAGGAGGATCATGGAATGTCATTTTGGGTCACGGAGGATCATGGAATGTCATTTCATCTAATGGGAATGTAATTTCGTGTAATGGTAAGATCATGGAATGTACTTTTGTGTCATTATAGTATCATGGAATGTATTTTCGTGTCATGGTGGTATCATGGAATGTACTTCATATCTTGATCCAAGCTCGTCAAACACCCCCAAATTAGGGACTTAGGGATACAACGACACAGGGAATACGATAAAAGTACAACAAGACAGGATGCCGAGATGAAGAACAAGAAGACCCTTCTCAATCACTGTCAACATTTGTTATATGAATATGAAAGAAATCAATCATATGTATATTTAGACTGACATAAGCATACACAGGCGGTGAAGAACAACAAGACCCTTCTCAATTTAGGGACTTAGGGTTAGGGATACACCGATACAGAGAATGCCATAAAAGTACTACACTGACATAAACACAGGGCGCCGCCACGAAGAACAAGAAGACCAATCATATGTATATTTAGACTGACATAAACACACACAGGCTGCAAAGAACAACAAAAAAACCTTTCTCAATCATTTTCAACATGTCATATGAAAATTATGAAAAAAATAAATCAAATGTATTTACAGTTCCAGTTCGAGTTCCTAAGGATACCTACCTTCTTCGATAATGGGGATGGCTAAAACAGATTAGGATTGCTTCAATCACTGCAACGAATCCACAACTAGAAAAATATAAGGGCGGAGATACAAAATATTTTGGGTAAATTATTTTAATCGAGTGCCATTTCGATGTGTAAGGGTTTGGGAATTTGGGTTAACTGACTTGAATTTCAATTTAATAACATGATGCACAAATTGGATTGCCTTGATATGATGATATAAGAAGGAGACGAGGGATCGATTACCCACAATCCACAAAGCAGATTAAATTTAATGATAGGGTCATTTTGGACCTCTTACATCAACAACCACTGACACTCTCCAGGGGTATTCTTGTCAAAGAACCCATTAACTTTCACCACACAATCACTATATCGGTTATATTTGATTTTTTAAAAGCATGTGGCTACTTGTAAAAAGTGAAAAACCAAAGTGGCTATTCTATGGAATTAGAGGTTGATTTTATTGACTTTTATTAATCCTAGATAAGCATCTAGTGTAACTTAGCATTATTTGCATATTTGGGATATATTTGAATATTCACTTAGGTTGTTTAATCTCTTCATTAAGAATTGAGACATGTGGCTAAGGTTGCTTAGGCCCCAAGCAAATTGGACTATGTTCACTTTTATAGGCATGCAGGTAGTAATGGTGGGTTATAGATAGTGAGAGGTTGAGATCAACCTAGGTTGTAAACACCATTACAATTAGTGGATTCGAGGTTCGTGTGTGGTGCACATAATAGCCCATGGTTTTTCCTTATTAAAAGTTTCCACGTAAAAATAAAGTGTTATTTAAATTCCTCATTTTACATTTGATTTATTGCTTTAACTAGCTTGGGGTATTTTCGACTTAATTAGGAGTAGATTAATTGGATAGCCAAGACACTTGGTTACATTTTGAAACAAATAATGCACGGTGTGTATAAAATTATCTAGAGGGGGGTGAATAGATTTTAATCAATTTTAACCAATTTTTGTGATTAGTCAAGTTTACGAAAATGCCCATAACTAGTCAATTTATATAACAAGTGTAATATGTGCGGAATTATAAAAAACACTTGATATTTATATGGAACCTTCAATAAGGAAAAACCACGGGCTGTTATGTGTGCCACACACGAACCTTGATCCACTAATTGTCATGACATTTACAACCTAGGTTGACCTCAACCTCTCACGGTTTATAACCCGCCACTACTACCCGCAGGCCTATAAAAGTGGACATAGTCCAATTTGCTTGCACCACTCACCGGTAGTCACAAGACTTACTTCTTAATGAAGATAATAAACAACCTAATGTGAATAATATGATATTCAAAGAGCATGTAATGTTAGGTTACACTAAATGCCTATCTAGGAAGAAAGATGACAATAATCACAATCATAGATATCAATCTTTGCTATATGACATGTCATAAAGCTTAACTATTAAAGATTAAACAATCCTAATAATAGCTATCAAAATACAACTCTCAAACAATAACCAAAATTATCTCAAACTTGTCAATAGAATATGTTCTATAAGCATACAAGTGATAAATGAGATTGCTTGTTAAGAAAGACACAAATTATGTAAGATATTAGTGACCAACTTACCAAGCTAAGTGTGTTGAATAAAAACCAAGCATAAATGACACCTAGATGATCATGGATGATGCTAGATGATGTTTGATGCACTTGGATATGTGTTTGAGTAATCAAAAGAGAGTTCTTTAGTGATTTTTTCTTTTTGGAAAAATGCTATGTTAAAAATATGATTTAGACTCTCTTGAAATAGACCTAAAACTTAAGAGGTATATATATGGTGTCAAAATGAAGTGACACCATTTTGATTATTTTTTCAAAAATATGCCTTGATCGCCTTACACCCGCTATACGTAGGGCGGTTGTAAGGCGGTTCACATGGGAAATGAAGAACAAGTTCTTCGTGACCGCTCAATACCAAGAAGCAAAAATTAGGCGAACAATGGGCGGTTGCTCTCGGGTTTTTGAGAGCCGCCCTACACCCGCTCTACATAGGGCAGTTGTAATGTGGTTTACATGCGATAATAAAATCAACTAGTGTCACCGCTCTACATTGGGCGGTTGTAGAGTGGTCACCGCTATACGTAGGGCATTTGAAGGGCGGTTGTACATCACCCCATACAAACATGATGCATTCTTAGCATAATCATGACATGGCATTTAACACATAAGATGCAATCAAATTAAACATGCAAGAAGAGAGATTAATGAACATTAATGCACACATAAAAAAAGACACACAACATACAAGAATAAGAATTATGCATGTGTTGTGAGTGTGTGCAACTACATCTCTTCAAATCAAGTAAGCACTTTAGAATTTACCTTTGGTGCTTCTTCTCTTGAGGTCTTGAGAGGGTCTTGGTTGTGCAAAGCACCAACCATCAAATGCCTAAGCTACCCTTACATCAAACCCCACTTGTGGTTTGTCACCGAAATAAGTCAATCAAACTTAAAGAACTTACACATTTCTATCTTTAGTTAGTTAGTTTGCATCTCCACACACACACACATCACATTCCATTTACATTTGTTAACCGCCAAAATTGGCCAAAGACCAAAGAAGAATTCTCCACCCAGAAATCGAGGAGGAAGTGCTTTAATAGGTAGCATCCTAATACCTCTTGAAGAGAATCCGGGCCAACATATCGAGATATATACCCAAGAGAAACAAGGCTAGAAGCATGAAAGTTCCAATCCTACAAACCACACTACACCGGACTTAGAAGGAACCGGACGACTAAATAGCCAACAACTAGACCAACAGGAAGGGTGAGAACTCTGTAGCCCGATACAAGTGGTAGAACCGGACTTAGAAGGAACCCGCGAGGTAGCCGATCCGAAAAGGAGGAATGCCAATGGGTAACTGCGGGGTCTGAAACCTCAGATAATGAAGGAATCGTAACCCGATCCAAACACAAAGCACCCCGACGCCTTGACGACTAAATAGCCAAAATGGGCAAAGGAACTAAAGGAGTTAAGGAAGGGAAAACATCGGGGTACCTGGATGAACCACCTAGGAGAAATGAATGCACCTTTCTCAAGAAGAATCCGAGAAGCGGAGTTGCCCCCCAAATTCAAGATGCCTACTAAGAAGTATTCTGGTTCGGAAGATCCTGTGAGCTACATGGAGAGTTTTTTCCTTCAGATGGAAGTCCAAAATGTGACCCGGTCAATAATGTGCAGGATGTTCCCTTCCACTTTGACAAATTGTGCCAAGACTTGGTTTAAAAAGTTACCCCTAGGTAGTGTTGGTTCTTTTACGAAACTTACTACAGATTTTTGTGCTCAGTTTCAGGAGATCAAGCCTCGTCCTAAGGACCCCGTCATACTCTCGTACGTGATCCAGGAGCGGGGTTAGATGTTGAGGTCCTATGTAGAAAACTTTCACAAAAAGGTGATCCCGATAGGAGTGTTCACTGAAAAGGAAATTTTGGCCAACTTTAGAAGAAATCTATGGGCAGGCAGACTATTTCGATCATTCACCAAACGCCTACCTGAAACTTACTAGGAGGCCTATGATATGGGATTAAAACATGTGGACATAGATGAACAACTTCGAGTTAAGGTCGAGCACGATGAAGCTCGATTAGTCAAGCGATAGAAGAAAGAAGCTTCGAAACCCACACCTAGAAAGAGATTCCACAATCATCTGCCAAACCAGTCTACCTACCGGCCACCGCCTCCTACCCCACATCAGGATATGTATCAAGTAAGAAGAGCCTCTCTCAGAGCAACGCCGCCACCAAGGGAGGTAGAAAGGATGGAAAGAGAGGAAGACTAGTACAACCATTACACCCCCTCAATGCATTCCGAGAGACCATATACCTCACCATCCATAACAAGGGTCTGCTCAGGAAGCCATGTCCTATTCCCGACTAACCAGAGAAATTGCTACAAGTATTGTGACTTCCATGAGGACGTAGGGCACAACACATCGGAATGCTACAGCCTCCACAACCAGATCGAAGGATTAGTAAGGGGAAGACTTTTAATTGAATTCTTGCAATAGGTACGAGATGGCATCAAGATAGGGAAGGATGTATAGGGAGAGATAAGGGAAGTAGAGGAAAGACGGAAGGATAGTGGGAAAGATCTAATGCAACAAGTCCGGATCATCTACACCATCAGTGGAGGTCCTACTTTAGTAAGAACTTCCAATAATTTAAGGAAGAACCATGCTAGGAAGATCCCGAGCATTACTGCCAATCAAGACATATTCTAGGTCACCACAATGATACTTTATATTATTCAGGCAGAACATAAATAAATCTGTTTAGATCAAAGATATATAATTTTATTAATGTCATATTGAGACCATGAATAATTAGAATGTTGAATATCTGTGCGTGATTCAGGCCAGAAGCTGATTATAGAAAACTGTGTTCTTTATCATCCGGATTATATTGCTGATCAGAAAAATGATGTATGTGGATATATTCATCTACCAAGTAAACTATCTCATTCTAAAGTTGGTTTTGAATCCCTATTATTCAAATGGATATATGTGGACATATTCATCCACCAAAATAACCCTTTCATTATTTTATGGTTCTAGTTGATGCATCTTAGATATGATCACATGTTTATGTATTATTAAACATCTCCAGTTGAGATCGATGTATAACATCCATTTTTTACATGTACTCATAATCGGAACGGATCAGCGGAATCACTTATCATACGTCTCCAATATATCTCATATTTCATCTCTAGCATGATCTAAGGTAAGAATTCTATATAATTTTGAGATTAATATTGATTTTGATTAATCTTCTATTAGATCATTTAAACTTTTGAGAGTTTATATTTTTACGCACAATCTGTATATTATTATATTGATTAATTTCCAAATAGAAAGTTTCTCCAGAAAGAGTAAATGAAAAGTTACTCTTATACAAAATAGAGATACCAATTCGGTTCTCTCTATATAAATGTGTCTCATTTCAATCTTTGTATCACTTAAATATGAAAGATAATTGATCATCAGATAATTATTAATTTGTTACTTGATATACTAAAGGTAACAAGATTTTATAAGTTGTCATCTCATAAACCCCAACCAAGTGATTGTTCCTAAAGAACGATATTAGTAAAAAGCAACAAATAAATCATTTGATACATATTATAATTCATAAGCTTATGAACCTTTTTAAAAGGTATTGTTATCAGTATCCTGATGTAAGCAAAACTCGAGTTATAAATGAATCTACTTTCTCTAAATCAACTCTATAAGAGTCTAATATATCTAATGAGACACAAGTCTATGAAATGACCTAAATTCACTATAATGGAAGAAATCTCAACGGAGATATAAGTATATTAAAATTGAGAAAATTTCTATACATGTCTATGAAATGACTATATCCATTGAAATGGAAGAAATTTCAACAGAGATACAAGTATATTGAAATTAAGAAAATTTCTATACGAGTCTATAAAATGACTATATTCATTGAAATGGAAAGAAATCTCAACAGAGATACAATTATATTGAAATTAAGAATATTTCGATAAAATCCATATAGTGACTAAATCCATTAAAATGGAAGAAATCTCAACAAAGATTCAAGTATATTGAAATTGAGAAAATTTCTATAAATCATATAAGATAAATGTGGAATCATAAAGAAACAATCATTGATGATGAAATTTTTATACATAGTAGCGCTACTGAAATTATAAATGATAATTATGATATTCCTAATATCAATGATTGTATACAAAAAACATGATTAGCCAAAGTGAAAAGAAGCAATTCAAGAAGAATTGACTTCATATGCAAAACATAAAGTATTTAAACCAATAGTACTCCAGACACCTGGAGATGTCAAACTAGTTGGATACTAATGGGTTTTTATACGGAAAACGTAATGAGAAAAAACGAGATCTTGAGATATGAGGCACGACTCGTAGTACAAGGTTTCTTACAGAAACTTGGTATTCAATAGTGACGAATACAATTACATTTCAATTTTTTGATAAATTTGGCTGCATTTACAAGGCTTGAAATACATCCAATAGACGTAGTAATCATTTATCAATATGGTTCACTCAATGCAGATATTTATAATCTCATAAGGATTTAAAATGCTAGAAGTATGTAAATCGAGATCTCGTAATGTGTATTTGATGAACATACAAAAATCCTTATATGGATTAAAAATAAATAAATCTGGACGGATGTGATATAACCGTCTCAATGAATATTTGATAAAATAAGGGTATAATAATTATATTATATACCCAAGTGTCTTCGCAAAGAAATTGGAATCCAAATTTACTATATTCGCAACATATGTCGATGATATGAATTTAATTGAAGCTCCTGGAGAGCTTTTGAAAACTCTTGAATTTTTGATAAATGAGTTTAAAAATGAAAGACATGGGAAATGAAATATTATCTCGACCTGAAGGTCAAGCATAGATCAAATGTAATGTTTGTTCATCAATCAAAATATGTTGAAAAGATTCTGAAAAGATTCCATATAGATATTACTCCATAAAGCAAATCTTTGCTTATACTTCCTCCAATCATTTATGATGTTATTTCATTTCATAAAATAAACGTATACCCCAGTTTAGCAATCTAGAAGATTACTTTAAAAGAATTTTTATTAGGGGGAGCCTCCCATCAGGGGGAGCATATCAAATGAAGTATATTAATCATATTGGGGAATATGTGCATTGTACTATATTCCCTTTCAATCAAGTTTTTCATCCCATTGGGTTTTCCTGATAAAGTTTTTAATGAGGCAATTCTTTAAGCACACCCAAAAATTATTTGATTCACAAAATCATCATAAATATTACATTGATTCAATATATCATCGTATATATGTTATCTTGATCAAAAATATCATTGTAAATATTACTTTTATCTTGCTAATCATCGTATATATATATATATATATATTACCTTGATCCAAAAGATCATCATAAATATTACTTTAATCTGATAGATCAATGGATATTTTTGCTTAGGTTTTTATCCTACTGGGTTTTTCGTAGCAAAGTATAAATGTGAGAAATGTTTTGAAGAAAACATTAACTATGGACATATTTGCATTGTACTATTTTTCCATTAATCAAGTTTTTTCCGATTAGGTTTTCCTGACAAGGTTTTTAACGAGATAGTTGTAAGAATATCCAACATCACAATATCCAAAAGATAATTGTATATATTGCTACCGAGTTTTTTATCCCATTGGGTTTTTTCTAGTAAATTAATATACATGTGGTATAAATCCAAGGGGGTGTTATAATATATGTGGTTTTTACCACATGCGTTATACACACAAATATCTTTTATAATATCTCCTAAATATCTCCCACTTGCTTGATAGCATCATCACTTGCAAGCCACTGCCTATTATTGTCTATAAATGTAAGCATCCTTTCATTTGTATACAGTGCTGATAAGTCAATACAAAACACTATATGTTCTCTCATCTCTCTTCTTATATCCGGTTCTCTCTCTAATCCTTTAGGCCATGTTTGGTACTCGAGATTTGATTAGACTATTTCATGGGATTGGATTGGATTGTGATGAGACTGGGATTAGATGAGATTGGATTAGATTGGACTGAACTAAATTAATATTATACTGTATTTGGAGAAACATGATACTAGACTGAATTAATATCATGTTTTGTTTGGTGAAACATGAGATTGGATAAAATATAATAAAAAAAAATTTAAAGGAAAATATAATAATTTTTTTTTAATTTGATATTATTTTGAAAGTGAATAAGAAATTATTGAAATATGTATATGAAAAAATAAATGTATCTTCTACTTCAAGACAAGTCATTTTTTTTTAATGCCAACAATTCCATGGTTATTCTACAATCTAGGTTACATTATCATTATACAAAATCGGATTCTTCAAACAAGATCGGTCTCAAAACCGCAAATCTATTTCAAAAAATAAAAACCCACAAATCTACTTCATTAGCGACTTGTAAATCCACGATGACCACATCCTGGTAGCTTCCACCACCACCGCTCCGGTACCTGCCACTGTTTGCAGTTGACCGATTGAATGCTAGCTTGCTGTAGATGAGTTGATCTACGACGATAAAAAGTGACCAGTTGAGCGAAGAGCGAGAACGAAGATAAAGGTCACACAAAAATAAAAAAAAATCTCCACACAAGTCATTATATATGGTGGAGATCTGGAAAACAAAATATTTTTTTGAAAAATAAAAACAAAACAAAAATAAAAAGTTTGGGAAGAGATTTGAAATTTTTTTCTCAGATCTCCTCTTACAACATCTCTCTCACTTCTTCTCTTCCTCCTGTCTGATTCGGAGGGTTCAAAATTTTTTTGTCACTATTTGGACCAGGTTTTGTAAGAAAGTCACCAGTTTAATAACTTCAATTTAAAATGCACCTATTATGGTGAACGAACAAAAATGCCCCCCACAATAACCTTCTTCACCATTTTGTTTTTTGTTTTTCTTTTCAAAATCCTTTATCAATGGATGACCTCCATCAATCGAAGTGGAATTGAAGAATCGATGAACACACGTACGCCGATCAACTGACGAACAAAAAGGCTCGGGAAGCAGGAACTATAAAGAAAGTAAAAATTAACAACAAAAAAAAATGATGGTTAAAAAAGCTTGACAATGCTTGAAAAGGCTCAGACACTAATAGAAAAGTCTTGGAGATACAAATTTTACCAAAAACATTGATGGTTAAAAAGGTTCGAAAAGGCTCGAAAAGGCTCGGACACTAATAGAAAAGTCTCGGAGATACAAAAAAAAAAAAAAAAAAAAAAAAAAAAAAAAAAAACCGATGGTTAAAAAGGCTTATAAAAAAGCTCGAAAAGGCTCAGACACTAATAGAAAAGTCTCAGAGATACAAAATTTACCAAAAAATTTGATGGTTAAAAAAGCTTGAAAAGACTCGGACACTTATAGAAAAGTCTCGGAGATACAAAATTTACCAAAAAAATTGATGGTTAAAAAGGCTCGAACAGTAATAGAAAAGTCTCGGAGATACAAAATTAACAAAAAAAAATTTGATGGTTAAAAATGCTCAAACACTAATAGAAAAGTCTCAAAGGTTCATAATTAACAAAAAAAAAAATGATTGTTGAAAAGGCTCGGAAAACAAATCAAAAGTCTCGGAGACTAATTTAAAAGTCTCGAGCCTTTTAATACACAGTTTGAGCCTTTTAATGAAGTGTTCGAGCCTTACACTACCCGAGCTTTTTCATATACTACCCAAGCTTTTTAATGAAGTGTTCGAGCATTTTCAATTGTTCTCCGAGCCTTTTCATTTCTTCTCCAAGACTTTTTATTTTTTCTTCGAGCCTTTTCAATTAGATTCAAAATTCATACAACAAGAGAAAGGCTCGACCCCAAAATGCGTCTACGTAACACTACGAAACTAATTATCCAATGAAGATGCATTGATAATATTATGATATTCAATCTCCATTGGATGTCTATTATACAGGAGCATGAAAGAATAAAATCTCAGAAAACTTCAAAGTAAGAAAGAGAATGTGTAAAGTAAGGGCAATTTTGGTAGTTCACTATAATAGGTGCCTTTTAAACTTAACTTATTAAAGCAATGACTTTGTCACCACATCAGTTCAAAAATATGACATTTTCCACCAATTCCACATTCGGAGTATGTGAATAAATTGTTTTTGTTTTTGGATTCCAAGTTAAATATAATATTTGTGATGGGTATCAAAGTATCTGAATGTTGTTTTTGTATTTGTGATGGGTATCAGAGTATGTTAAAGTTGGGTGTAGATCATAGGAAGAAATAGATGAATAACCCAGATGAAATTTAGATGAAGAAAGAGAGTGAGATGAATTAAATGGGTGGGATCCATATGGTAGATAGTTCTGGGACAAATAGAGGTGGGGTGGGAGGTGGGTATATTTTATGCAATGATCATGGGATTATTTAGTTGGTGAAACTAAGGCCCAGTTTGGCATTGCTTTTCCAACTGCTGTTGGGGCCAAAAGTGATTCCGGATCAAAGATAAGGTATTTGGTAAAATCTCGGGAAAGTACTTTTGGTCACTTTTAACTTCTTCCAACTGAGTTTTTGAGAAGCTACAAATACATGCTTTTGGATTTTGGCTTCTGCTTTTAGAAAACGCGCTACAGTGTCTATTAAATGAAATTTTCAACTTTCCATTTTACCCTTGCCTTTCACTCATCAACATTCATCTAGACAACAACCTCTTCTCATTCGATTTCTCTCCTCTCTCGCTTCGATTTCTCTCACTTCGATCAGAAAGCAGCTCTTCTCCATCGATTTCTCACCTCTTTCAGGTTCGATTTCTCTCTTTCTCCTTCGTTATTGCAGCCTTCTCCTTTGTTCATGTTTTAGGGTTTGGATTTTTTGGGATTTTTATCTAATCTTAGCTAATAACACCCTTGCTTATCTTCTTTTGGTGCTCGTTTTGTTTGGGTTGGGATTGTTTTTTCTGTTGTTATATGCAGTGTTTGTTCTGTGGCTTAAAGTATTTTAAAAACGAAAGCAATCGAAAGTCATAACTCATGAATTTTAATTTAATTTAATATAAAATCTATAATATTATTCTATAAAATCTATAAAATCATGAATTTCATTGCATATTATGTGCATGGTTGTCATTAATTATCAAGGTTTTTATGTTTGTTACTTTAACCATGTCTGAATTACTGTGTATGCAAAAGAACCTGAAAAACATACTCCACTAACTATAAATGCAAATGATATTTCATTGTTTTCACTATTCAATTTTGGACTGTACAACATTTATAGAGTACAAGATCATATCTATTTGGCTTATTTTTCCTCTTCTTGGTTTTGTTTGGTTGCTGAGAGATATGGACTGAGGTTTCTTGCGTGCTTGCTTTCATTTACAATAGTATGGAGAACTTCTCGCCAAAGGATGCCTTCAAGGAAAGCTAATCTAGTTTCAGTAAGATGTGAGCCAAGTAGCCAAGATAGCAACAGTTTGGATGTATGGTTAGGACGATTGGCTATGGTTGGCTTTGCCATGGCTATTAGCGTTGAAATATCAACAGGCAAGGGACTTCTGGAGGTATGCCATGCTCTTTTGTGTTCTTACATGTGAACTGAGAAACTACTTCGTGATGCTAATGTGGTTTTAAGTATCAGTCTTTATTATTGTGTCTTTAAGCTGCCATAAAGCAGCCCAGGATTGATATCTGTGTTAGCTGAAGAATCGAAACTTGTGTGTCATTATGGTTAATCTCGAATGGTTTCAGTTTTCTCTAGATACTTGGAAAAGCTGAAGCCAGGAAACTCTTGGCCCATGTCTTGTTTGATTGCATGCTTAGATGGAAAATCTTTTGATAATATGGGTGATTCTTTCATTTCTCAGCTTTTAGGTTTTGGTTTCAGACACACATGAAACAATACTAGAAAGCACTTCCTTTCAATGTTTTCCCCTGCTTTTTCCTTGTTGATGAAATCTTGTTCTCTATTCTTGTACGTCTTTTTTATCTATACAATATTTGTTTCTTTGCTAAAAAAAAAGGCACTTTCCAAGTCTTTGATTTTATGATAAAGCCTTTTCAATAGAATAAGCATCTCAAATAAGCTGCCTATATGATACTTAAAAGTAGAGAAATGTTCATTAATATAAATAATTTGAAAAACTTTTGATTAATTATTTCATCTCATTCATATCCATTTTTGTTTTGCAGAATTTCGGGCTTACATCACCATTGCCTACGGTGGCCTTGGCAGTTACAGGATTAGTTGGTGTGTTGACAGCAGTATTCATCTTCCAATCTGCCTCTAAAAACTGATCACTTGATGTTACTGTTTGTTGTCTGTAAAGTTTGATACAAGATACTTTCACTTTCAATTACATTTTTGTTCATTATTTGTAACTTTTTCTCAATGGCAACACTCAAAAATGTACTAGTGATGGAAATTTTAACTTACTTCAAGGTTTCCCATATGCAGCGTTTTTTTTACTCCAATATCATTGTTATATAATAGTCTGCTTTAATCTAAAGCAGAATTGATGATCATTGCATTTGTACTCTCTTTTTGGTACCGGGTATGCTTCTACGTACAAATTAGTAAATATATGTTAGTAAATATATGTTATGCATACGGAAACAATAATCTGAATATCAATCGGCATCATTCAGGTTTCTTACTTTGGGAATCTCTGAGTTCATCTTTTTTGTGATGAATAGACAAGTGTTTACATAGCTTTTTGAAAAGTGTATTTTTCAACTTAGCATTACATAAGGCACAGAATCTTGGCCTCAGCATTACTGAGAATCCATAGAAAACAATTTAACTTCATTCTTTGCTTCTAGTATAATGTATTCTCCTTTTACCTTTTCCACTCAACCATACACTGCCTGTCATTTACTTGGAACTCAAGAAATTTCTTTTGGAAAAACAGTATTGAATTCATATTTATTGTTCAAATATACAAGAAACAGTTCTTGGGTTGAACCAGTTGTGATATGTGTAAATCCATATATCAGCTAGCAAAGCGGTTTTTTCCCATATTCAATAACTTTATCATATGGTAATCTATATTTGAAGGAGAAATAATTTTATTATATCATTATTAATGTTTTGCAGAAAAGGAGAAATAATAATAATTATTATTATTATTTTAGTTCCAAATATTAACCTTCATTTTCAAATTTTAAAATTCCTAAAAAAAAATTATCTTAAAATTCATCAAAGAATTATAGTGGACAAATGACAAGTTTCATTACAATTGTCTTTGTAGTAATTTTACATACTCACAACACTTTTTATTTTAGTTTACCAAACATATTGAAATTACTTTTGGTTTTCACAGCACTTTTGAAAACTGTTTGAAAATCAGTTTACCAAACACTCAGTTGATTCTTCCCACAATAATTCCAAAAGTAATTCCTCCCACCGCAGATCCAAAAACACTTTCCCCCACAGCATAGCAATACTAAACTGGGCCTAATAAGCCCAAGACTTAAGATGTCACCAAATGCAGGACTAGTTCAAAAATAGTCCAATCCTAGGAGCCAAACACACCCTTATTTTATTTATTTGTTATCTCAATAATTCACAACAAATTTGAATATGAATAGCAATTAATTGTGGGATGATTTGTCAAGTCTTGAAGAACAAACTGGCTCTTTTTTGAAAAGGTTAGGTCTTTTGCCTTTCCCCGTATTCTAAAGTCTTCAAATATCACCACCTGCACTGTATGCAGTGTCCGACTCTCTAGCTCTCTACCACCTTCGCGCACTCTTTCTCTGTTTTGGCTTTGCAACCAGTGGACTTCGTTGCATTTCGGTGACAACTCTTAACTAACACACTGTTTAGATTCATTATTTTTATTATTTGCTGTGCTTATTCTTTACCTGATGTCTCATGGCTGTGCTTTTCTTAGTTGTTGCTCTGCTTGTTGAATTATTTATTTTTAATTCTTTGATAAAAAAAAAAAAAACAATATTGAAATTTGGTTGGTGTTTGTTGAACTTTTGGATACATGTAACTCTTGATTTAATTTTCTTTTCAGTTAATTTATCTAAAGTATTTGTTCAGTTTTGTATTTTCCTTCAAATAATTCATGGGTTTAACTCATGAGAGGAAGAAATTGGGTATTATCCTTGTGCTTTAGGGTATATGGTAATCTGGGTTATTTTATTTGAAATAAGTGAAGCAATTGTGCCATGTTACCCATGTACATATCTAACTTGAATATTCTTGACTGAAGCCCTTTTGGCATGTGATGTGCTACAAGAAAAGCAAATAATTGAAGATCAAAATTCATATTGATTAATAGAATGCAGTTGATTTTGATTTTAAAGAAATTTATCAACAATTGATTTATAAGTTTTGGACTCTTCACAGACTCAACATCATATGATTCTCTGTTTCTCATTTGCTTTAATTACCTGAGTTTGAACTTTATCCTTTTCTCATATTAATTGTATTATGTTTCATGCCTAATATATAAAATCTTTTTTTGTTATCTCGCAGCTTGACTATTTTTTTATTATGGACCCATTACTGCCTACACATGAAGATGATGAGGAAGGTCTATTAGAAGTGGATGCAAGTATTGGAAATAGGAATAGCAGAGGTTCAACTAAGTTGCGTTGGCTTAGGAGGTTTAGAAAACTTGGAAAAAAAATTGGTCGTTAAGTATAACAGTAAAGGACAACCGTTTGGTAAGGCTGCAACATTGTTATCTAGTTATCTAGGAGTGTTAGGACGTACACTGGTTCTAGTTACGTATGAACGTTGGAGCAAAGTGGCATCGGAGATAAAAGAAAATATATCGAAACGTGCCAAGGTATATATGCACACATTTTCTCCTGGAGATGATTTTGTTTTTCTTTCAAATTATCTCTCTAATGATTCCTTTTATTGTATGTGCAGCTGTATTTTAAGTTAGACGAATGGTCCAAGAAACAAATCTTGTCTTCAACTTCATCTAAATGGAGATGCTTCAAGAGCCATCTCACTTGCACATACATTGTTCCATTCAAAGATAAACCAGAAGTTCTTAAGCATCCACCTTCTATATATGATTTTGTTGAGCAAAAACACGCCTTTGTTATTCTACTATAGTATATAAAATTCATGTTATGTGGAAGTAGAATAATTAGTAACGCACACCATTTAATTTTATAGAAATTTAGACAAATTCAAAAATGAGGCAAGGAAAGAACATGTACCACCACCGCATTTCAAGGAGGGGTTATGCTAATTTGGAGGTCGAACTTGTAAGTGTTAATTTGTTAGATAATCTTTACATTTATGCTTATAATTTGCTATATGTTATCATTTTAAGTGATCAATGTATATATCTATCTTACTAGAAACGTTCTTTGTGAAGCAATGATGAGATTGAACGTTCGATCTTATGGAAAGAGGCAAGAGTGAATAAGACAGGTGAATATGACAACGAGGTTGTTAGAGAACGAGCCAAAAGAATAGTAAGTTCTGATCTTTCTTTTTAATAGTTAGCATAAATTAATGTGGATGCATTTTTTCATGATTGTATATTTGTATTCGTATAATCTTTTTTTTTTTTTTTTTTTTTTGTCCGAAATGAATTTATGGAAAAAAGAAAAGAAGGGGCATTGTCCACTTTAGAAACCAAGATGTTCTTACCATGGCTTTGGAGACTCCTGAACATAGAGGTCAATTGAAGGGATTAGGACAATTTGTCACCCCAACATCTTAATTTGGAAGGGTTAATAATCGTTTATCGTCTGAGGAGGTACAATTGATGAAAGAGCGGGTAAATTTTTGGAAGAGACAATTGAAAAGATGTGACAGGAAATAAGGACAATGAAAGAACTTGGCCAAACCAATAATGATGCAAACATTGATAACTCTAGGAAGGTGATGGAGAACCAAAAGGAAATAGAACCAGAAAAGGAGATTGGAAATAAAACAATTCAATACTTTATTCAATTCATCAAAATCTAACCCTACAAAGGCTCTAAAGGGGCCATTTATAATGATCAGATACAAGAGAGTTTAACTAGAAAACAAATACTAAAAGATAATAACCTGAATCAATTATCTCTTTAAAGAAGATAATATCTCAAAGATAAATACTAATAAAATAATAAAAGATAATAACCCCAAAATCCCTAATTATCTTTCCTAAACTTACGCCTTACGTAAGTTCTCAAATCCCTAATCACTTCCCCATCATTCTCCTCCGGTTGAAAAGAACTCGACTCTGGCAAGTGGTGCTGTAAATAATTCTCTAATAAGGACGGGGCAAGACCACGAACTTCGAGCTCTGAAATCCAAGTGTCCTCAACTGAAGAACGTCAATGCCAACAAACCAAAAACTGTCGACAACCACCCTGAATAAAGGTAACAAGGCGATCATCCAAAATCTGCTCAACCTGGTCGACATGATTGGCTGCAACAGGCGGAATGCAAGGCAATGAGCTACTAGAAGGACCTGTAGAGACATCAGAGGAAAGAACAGGAGGCTCGAATGTACCCCGGTAAGGATACAAGTCCGATACGTTAAACACCGGACTAATTGTTAAATCAGCAGGCAAATCAAGTAAATAAGCATTAGATCCAAGTCTTTTGAGAACACGAAAAGGCCCAATGGCGCGGGCATGCAATTTTTTAACAGAATGTGGTGGAAAACGGGCAGGGCATATGCGAACCATAACAAAGTCACCCTCCCCAAACTCTAATGGTCTACGGTGCACATCAGCAGCTAATTTATAGTTATCATTACTTAATGCAATTTGGCGGCGCACTTCAGTATGTAAATCATGCATATGAGTGGCAAAATCAGTAGCAAATTCAGATGTACGTGACTCAAGTTGTATTGGTGCCAAGTCAATAGGTTGACGAGGTGAAATGCCGTAAACAATCATAAATGGGCTTTTTCCGGTGGTTCGGTGGATTGAGTTATTGTAAGCAAATTCAGCCATAGGGAGAAAAAGGTCCCAGTTACCAAGTTTATCACCCACCACACATCTAAGGAGGTTGCCTAAGCTACGATTAACGACCTCTTGGCCATCAGTTTGGGGGTGAAAGGCAGAGGAGAACTTAAGGGTAGTACCAAATAATTTCCATAAAGTCTTCTAGAAATAACTCATATATTGGAAATAAAACAATTCAATACTTTATTCAATTCATCAAAATCTAACCCTACAAAGGCTCTAAAGGGGCCATTTATAATGATCAGATACAAGAGAGTTTAACTAGAAAACAAATACTAAAAGATAATAACCTGAATCAATTATCTCTTTAAAGGAGATAATATCTCAAAGATAAATACTAATAAAATAATAAAAGATAATAACCCCAAAATCCCTAATTATCTTTCCTAAACTTACGCCTTACGTAAGTTCTCAAATCCCTAACCACTTTCCCATCAGAAGGTCAGTTACGAAGAACAAATTTCTTCAGGTTACTCTGCAGAGGATACATCAGATGTATCTTTGCAAAAGCTATGCTGTTTAAATTACTTTAATAGATATCTAACAATATTTTCATTTGTTGATCATGATTTTTGGTCGCTCATTGTGTTATTTAGGGAACCAAGAAAAAGCCTCAATCTGCCGAAGAATGCTTGTCACCCCCTTTAGTAAATTCACTCATTGGGTATGCCAATCGACTAATTGATGAAAATGGAGTGATAGAAATTCACATGGAGGCTGGTATTATTGACAATGGGTATGGTTGTTTTTACTTGATGGGGGATGATATATTGCAATTTTGTGAAATGGAAGAAATATCTGTCATAGCAATGTTAACTTACATGAGGTATGAAAATATTCTTTAGTACTAACCAATATTACTATTGTCTTTGTTTTGTGATATAACTTTTTCTTTGTGATAGATTACTATATGAAGAGTTGAAGAACTGTAATATGGACGACATGTATAGATTTGTTGAACCATCTACACTCTATGAAGAAACTGGGTACAAAAATGACCATAGAGCCCACGAACTCTTGTCTAGAATGATGGTTGTCGGACCACACCAGTTATTGCTTCTTCCTTTCAATGCTGGGTAAGTTGTGTGTTTGATTGGATTAAATGTGTTGGGTTCTTAGCGGTGCGATGTAGTGAACATTAATATTTTCTTGATTTATGTAGGAATCATTGGATGTTGGTTATAATGGATCCACATGATTTCATGGTTTACTTCTTGGATTCACTTGGCAACAAACCTTGTCAAAATTTAAAGAATTTTATATCACTGTAAGTTTTTATTATTTAATTTATTCGAAATTACTGATGCTATATAAGAAATTTACTATATATATGACTAATATGTGTTTTAATTATTATGATTATGAAGTGCTTTTACAATGTTTGCTGAAAAGATTGGGAAGAAGGATACGAAGTGTATAACTTGGAGAATGATCAAGGTAAGTGATAAAGTTACTGTATACAAATTATATTGTACCTGATTTTAATTCATGTTTCATTGTGGTATTGTGTCCTCAACAACCTACCGGTGTTGAATGTGGATACTATGTGATGAGGTATATGAAGGACATTGTTACTAATCATTAAAATGTTCTGATCATGAAGAAGGTGAGACACTTATCGATCAATCGATCTTGATTTCTTATAGTATTGTGATTAATTGTTGATTTGTTTTCTATGTATCGTATTGTAGTTCAATGGAAGGGATGCTTACTCTCAGGTGGAGATTGATGAAGTCAGATCTGAGTGGGCAGAATTTGCTGGAAAGTTCTGTTGACATTATTTACTTTTCAATGGAATTTGCTGTAATATTTACATCTGGTAGTCTAGTACTTTTTATTTTCGGTTTATGAAATGAATGCAGATTTATGGTGGAATTTTAGATGAATTTGCAGATAGAATGTCCAAGGCAACTGTGCTTTTCTAATTAATGTTGGAATTTTAGATGATACGCATAGTTTGATTTCTGAGTGATATAAATTATATATTAAAAAGAAAGTAATGTGAAAAATTTTTCCGATATTTTTGTCTATATTTATTATAGGGATACCAATTTGATGTGGATGTATAATTTCTTTGGTGGCTTGAGGTCCCTTCAAAGATTAAAGTGTTTATTTGGAAAGCTTGTCATGAGTGGATTCCTACCATGACCAATTTAGCCAAGCGTGGTGTTGTGGGGCAGTCTGTATGCCCAATTTGCAATAAGAAGAATGAAACCACTATGCATGCCTTATGAGATTGTTGCAGTCTGAAAACAGTTCATGTTTCTTGGCTCTCAATCGTTGGAGGACAAGCAAAGTTCTTTGATTTTATTCTTGCTAATTGTGATTGTTTAAATGGTGCCGACTTGGGACTGTTATGTGTAGTTGTGTGACAAATTTGGTTTATCAGGAATAATCTGTTGCATGGTAGTTTAGAGAATAGATTTGACAACATTCTGGAGTGGGCTCAAGACTATCTTTCAGAGTTTCAGGTTGCTAGCTTGGTGGTTTCAAGTAATTTGGTTGCTTCATATCAGAAAATTGTCGCCTAAAGTCCTCCACGTCCTGGTACCTACAAGCTGAACACTGATGCAACAATTGATAAGGGTGAGGGGTGTGTTGGATTGGGGTTGGTAATTCGTGACTTGATGGGTTTCGTAATGGCATCGAGTAGCCAAAAAATTTCAGCTACTTATAGTCCCCAAGTTGCTGAGGCAATAGCAATTCGTCAAGGGATTCAATTTGCAATTGATTCAGGCTTGTTTCCAGTTGTGGTTGAATCGGATGCAGCGGTTGTGGTTGACTGGATTAAGAATGGTACCCAGGCTTGCTCTGAGGTGGGGCTTATTTTGAATAATATATGTAACTTGTTTCCTCTTGTGAATGGAGCGGCGGTGCACTACGTCCCTAGGAAGGCCAATCAAGTGGCTCATTTTCTTACTAAGTGCGTTTTCTATTGATTTCGACTGTTTTTGTTGGAGGAGTTCCCTTCATGTGTTAGGCGCTATGTTCTGGTGGATTGCCAGTCTTTGTGTTGATTGTTTGTTTTGTCAAAAAAAAAAAAAAAAAAAAAAAAAGTTTATGTTTTATGTTATTGTTTATTTTTAATTATTTTGTAACATATCAAAATTTCCCTAAAAAAAATAACATATCAAAATTATACGTAAAAGATAAAAATGGATTCAATTAATTGTGGGATAGAAACGGATTTAATTAAGAAAAAATGGCACTAGACACCATTAATTGGTAGGTGGAGTCCCAAAATGGTCATTCACTATTTAATTTGTTCCAAAATCACCATTTCAACAAAACATTATTCATTAGCAGCCATTATGTCAAAATCTAGTAAAAAGCTGCCGTTATCTGTGACATGACACCCATATAAAATTTTATGGGCAATATTTTATACCCTTTGTGGTTTAGTGTATGTTTCATACGAGTTTTGGTTGTCTGAAAAGAAAGAGTAAGACGACAGAGAGAGGCTATCTGAGAGGCTTGAATTGGGAAAATTAGGGTTGGGAAAGTTTGGGATTTTCTCAAAGAAGATTATTGCCCCTTCTTGTTTTACTGTTTTGACATCTATTCTAGCAAGTTATGACTAAAGCAAACGGACTTCAAATAATAAAGGTGCAAAGTGGCAACAATTAATACTTTCTTTCTATGAAATGACTAATTTGAGTCATTTTGAAAAATTAATAGTTATTTAGGACAGTCTTACCAAATCAATGGTTCTAGAAATCACTAACTCTTTAATTAATTGTAGTTATTGTATTTATTGTATTACTTATTGTATTACATTAATTCGTAGAATTAAATGTAAATGATGTAATCCAATGCTATTTAATAACATAACAAAGAACCATAAAGTAATAACATAAATTGAACAAGAACACTTGGATTAATTGATCACAACACTGAAGAGTAGTTTGACCAAACTTATGTGTCGTAATTGAACAGCATGCATAACAGATCAATTCACAAGACTCGCACTCATATTTTGTTCATTAACTTGATAGTTTAGATTGAATATACATATCTATTTTCTCAGAGTCTAGATAGTCGATACCATTTTTTACCTTAATATATAAATAAAGATTGTTTTAATTAGTTTTGCAAGATCGTAGAGAAAGAATTATTGTTACACATCATTGCATTGAAAGATACAATAGTCGGTCACCAATTTTTCTCCACGGATGTGGATATCTATAAGAATCCGCTCCATTTAAAATGGAGATAGATACTATTATTTCGGAGACGGAGCATATATGGAGGTTATCCTAATATCCATTTTATTTTCTAGGATGGGGATGAATATCATCTATGTATATACATTCACATCCAGATCCATTATAGATTTTAATATTTTAAAAATATATAAATTTATTATTTAATTATTAATTCTAATTATATAAGTTATTATTGATTTTTATCTTTGAACTTTATTGGATGTATTTGTTACTCTTTAAATATGATAAAATGTAATGTTATATATGTTAGTTACATTTTTCTCTTATAAACTATACAAATTTAAAGTTTTTTCCTCGGATACTGATAGAAACGGAGTAGGGATGAATAAGGGGATTATCCGAATCTGCCCCGCTCACTTAAAAATGAGGATGGATACGGGGATGAAAATATATATCTCAAATAGATATGGGGATGAATATTGGGGTGAGAATAGATATTGGGGTATCCATCTCTAATATGATCCATTGCCATCTCTACCGGTAAACACACAATATAGACATATTTATAGCATACTAATACAGATCTCCCCACTTTTGCAATATGTATTATTTTGATTGAATATGAATATGAATAGCAATTGTGGGATGATTTGTCAAGTCTTGAAGAATAAACCGGCTCTTTTCTCAAAAGGTTGGGTCTTTTGCCTTTCCCCATATTCTAAAAGTCTTCAAATATCACCACCTTCAATGTATGCAGTGTCTGACTCTCTAGCTCTCCACCACCTTAGCGCACTCTTTCTCTGTTTTGGCTGTGCATGCAGCGGACTTCTTTGCATCTCGGTTACAACTCTGAACTAACACACGTTTTAGATTCATTATTATTAAGGTAATTATTATTTGATGTGTTTATTCTTTATCTGATGTCTCATGGCTGTGCTTTTCTTATTTGTTTCTCAGCTTGTTGAATTATTATTACTTTAATTCTTTGATAAATAAATAAAAAAAACAATATAGAAATTTGGTTGGTGTTTGTTGAACATTTGGTTACATGTAACTCTTGATTTAATTTTCTTTTCAGTTCATTTATCTACAGTATTTGTTCAGTTTTGTATTTTCCTTGTTAGAGATAATAGTCAGCTGCAAACAAAGGAAGCTGAAAATATCTCAGTCACACCAACATTTGGAGGATTTGCTACTATGCTTGTATTTCCAGCAACAGCTCACAACAGATCACAGGTCACACAAAAGACCATCATAGATCATGATGATCAGAACTGTGATAATTCACGGCAAATTAGTTAGTAATCAGAGCAACTAGACTTGCTATATAAGTTGCTCTCTCTCTCTCTCTCTCTCTCTCTCTCTCTCCTCTGTAACGGAATTGAAAAACACGAATTGAATTCTTCTTTCTCTCCAAAAAGCTTGTTCAAGAGCTTCAATGGAGGTTCTGCAATTTACTCTGTTTTCTTCTTTATCTTTAAACACTCTCTACTAGCTACAATTTACATCAAATAATTCATGGGTTCAACTCATCAGAGGAAGAAATTGGGTATTATCCTTGTGCTTTAGGGTACGTATATGGAAATCAGCTTGGTCATTTTATTTCAAATAAGTGAAGTAATTGTGCCATGTATAACATATCTATTCTTGAATAAATATTTAGGAGGACACCGCTTACAGCTCTAGAAGATCGAAATTCATATTGATTAATAGAATGCATTTGCTTTTAATTTTAATGAAATTTATCAACAATAATGGACCCTTCACAGCTGATAGGAATCATTCCCGTAGAATCAGGAAACCCAAACCCAAATATCGTGACTAGATAATAGGAGGAGGGGAAGTGATAATAAGGAACAAGGGAGGATCAGTAGGGTTGTTTCGTTGTGTTTATCTTTATCTCATTTATTTGTTGATCTTGGTTAAGTTTATCATTTTCTAGTCATAAGCAATAACTTTATTTAAGGGAAGCACTGTTAGGAGGTAAAAGCAGGCAATATTTTATTGATCTATTGACTTGTACGATGTCTCCTACCATAAGTGGAGAGATTATCAATATAATCCATCTTTTTCCATTCAATTGTCATTCTTTTCATATATCATCTATCAACAACCTCAACAACATATATGATTTTTTGTTTCTCCTTAGCTTTACCTTGGTTTGATCTTTATCGTTTACTCGTATTAATCGTATTATGTTTCTTGTCTAATCTAATATATCGTCTATTGTTATCTCCCAGCTTGACTCTTTTTTGATTATGGACCCCTTAACCGCCTACACATGAAGAAGATGAGGTAGGTCTATTGGAAGTGGATCCAAGTAATATTGGAAATAGGAATAGCAGAGGTTCTACTAAGTAGCGTTGGCTAAGGAGGTTTGGAAAACTTGGAAAAAAATTGGTCATTAAGTATAACAGTAAAGGACAACTGTTTGGTAAGGCTGCAACATTATTATCTAGTTATCTGTGAGTGTTAGGACGTACAATGGTCCCAGTTACGTATGAACGTTGGAGCAAAGTGCCATAAGAGATAAAAGAAAGGATATGGAAACGCGCCAAAGTATGCACACATTGTTTTCCTTGGAGATGATCTTATTTTTCTTTCTAATTTTCTCTTTAATGATTGATTCCTTCTATTGTACGTATGTGCAGCTTTATTTTAAGTTAGAGGAATGGTCGAAGAAACAAATCTTGTGCTCAACTTCGTTTAAATGGAGATTGTTCAAGAGCCATCTCACTTCCACATACATTGTTCCATTCAAGGATAAACAAGAAGTCCTTACGCATCCACCTTCCATGTATGATTTTGTTGAGTAAAAACACTGGAAGGCTTTTGTAAGAATACGATTGTATGAGGAATAGACGGTATTTAATTTACTCACCTCGCCTTTGTTATTCTACCATAGTATATAAAATTCATGTTATGTGGAACTAGAATAATTAGTAACGCACACTGTTTAATTATTTAGAAATTTAGACAAATTCAAAAAATGAGGCAGGGGAAGAACATGTACCACCACCGCATTTCAAGGAAGGGTTATGCTAATTTGGTGGTCGAACTTGTAAGTGTTAATTTGTGAGATAAATTATCTTTACATTTATGCTAATAATTTGCTATATGTTATCATTGAAAAGAGTGTAAAAGTATTTGTTTCAAACAATCAGGTGTTTGATCAAAGTTTTGAGAGAAAAACTAAGTATGAGCAAAAGCTTCTAAGGACTCCATTAATGGAGAAGAGAGAAAAACTTCAAGGAGTTTTTATTATATTTTCTGAGAGAGAGAATCAAATGATTATCTTCTCTTCAGTTTCTTTTTATACACCAGCTGAGCTAACACACATACAAAACGTGATTTCTAAATTCTCAGAAAATATCTAGAATGACATCAGCATTCTGTTATTCTAACCTTTGTTAATTAACCAAGCTTCCTAGTTAACTAACTAAAGCTTAACCGAAATCTAACCACCAGTCTTGGTTAGTCATGGTATGACTATCAGATGGTGATGCCTACTGATTGTGGTGTGAAGAAACAGAGTGACATCTGATTTCTTTGACAATTGAATTGTGCTCGTTGAAGCTCACCAAACCAATTGGATTTCCAAAAGATCCATCAGATTGTATAGGCTTATCAATCATTTTAAGTGATCAATGTATATATCTATCTTACTAGAAACGTTCTGTTAACTGAAAAATGTTAGGGGGTGGATTTCTAATTAACAACTTTCAAACCGCGACCTTGGTAGGTCACATTTGGAGGGGTACCACGACTGGTACCAGTACGTTCCCAGTAAAGACGAGATAAATGCAAAACTAATCGGAGATAGGGATAGACGTGTTTATGTGTCAAAAAGGAAAACAAAGGGATAATTATATCCATTGATAAACAAAAAAAATAACATATAATTGAGTAGTACAATGATTGCATAATGGTGTTTTTGACACAATAGATGATGGCGAATTCGTGCTAGTCAATAAGTCGAAAAACTCTACTGCCCTTTTCCATAAAGAGTCCTGTAATATTTATAGGTCCAATTTCTTGCTGTCTATTCCATTAACTGAGTCAATCAATTTAGCAATCAAAGGGAATACTAATTAGACGTTGACGGTGGCTTCATTTAGGCACGAGAATTATCCCAAAATCACGTGATTTGTTTCCCTTTATGGTGCGACTATTAGAGTTGACCATTTCCGTTTAAATAGAGCTCACGAGTGGCAGGAAAAGGTCAAATTTCCTTGTGTTTAGGTGTTATTGCATATTGCTCTTTTTATGACATGGTCTTGGTTCCCTGGTGTACCGATTCTTTCTTTCTTGGTAGCTTTCTCCCTTGATGCATTGAGACCTCCCATATTGTCGTAACCTTGGTTGAATGATGGTGACTGCTTGGCAAATTGGTCCAAGGAGGGAATCGCGATATTGGGATACCGTGCATCGTGGGTTTTAATACCAGTATTCTTTAGGTATCAGGGAACCAGGATGATGTGGTGTCGGAGCCTTCTGGACCTTGACTTCGATGTTTCCCGGTACCAAGGGACTGGAGTGACCTTGATTTTGGTCCTGATTTATGCATGGCGTGTATAGGCATGTCGATCCTAGTGTTCCTTCACGAGGTAGTCGGATGCTCCCTTTAGCGTCCTTTAACTCCGTGCTGTCTTGACAAAGATGGAAAATTCTTCTTTGGACCTTTGCCTTTTTATGTGGTTAACACGTTCATTGGGAACCAATGACGAGATTGAACGTTCGATCTTATGGAAAGAGGCAAGAGTGAATAAGAAAAGTGAATATGACAACGAGGCTGTTAGAGAACGAGCTAAAAGAATAGTAAGTTATGATCTTTCTTTTTAATAATTAGCATAAATTAATGTGGATGCATTTGTACATGATTGTATATTTGTATTCACATAATCTTTTATTTATTTTTGTCTAGGATGAATTGATCGATAAAAGAAAAGGGGCATTGTCCACCTTTGGAAGCCAAGATGTTCTTACCATGGCTTTGGAGACTCCTGAACATATAGGTCAATTGAAGGGATTAGCACAATTTGTCACCCCTAACATCTTACTTTGGAAGGGCTAAGTCGATTATCGTCTAATGAGGTACGATTGATGAAAGAGCGAGTAAAATTTTTAGAAGAGACAATGGAAAAGATGCGATAGGAAATAAGGACAATGAAAGAACTTGGCCAAACTGATAATGATGCCAACATGGATAACTCTAGGAAGGTCATAATGATCCCAACATGGATAACTCTAAGAAGGTCAATTACGAAGAACAACAAAATGAAATGATGCGAGAAAATGTCAGAGAAAGATATTCAACCTTCACTGGAAAAGTTAACAGAGGAGATTATGGGGACAATTTGTTCTCAATTTTTGTTAATAACTTAAACGCGAAGGTGGATTATGAATGTCTTTGGGGTTTATTCAAACCTTTTGGTAAGGTGGGGGACATTTATTTATCAGTGGAGAAGATCAATAGGAGGAGTGGGTTTGCATTTGTGAGATTTAGGTCATTAGAAGAAGCTTCCAAGGTGGCTGAGACAACTAATGGCATGCATGTGTATAGTTGGCCCATAAAGACAAAAATGGCATATAATGGATGGAAGAGCAGAAGCTATAAGCAGGAAGGAAGTAGGAATTCCGATAAGGGGAGAGAGAAACGGTAAGGTAGGGAATATCAAAGGAATAAGAAGAAGCAAGGTAAGGAATCTCGATGGAAAGAACCGATTAACAAGAGGTCATATGCAGAGGCAGTGGGAGGTTTCAAAGATATGGGTCATAGTCCTGTCGAGAATGATAAGGAAGATATATGGTCAATGTCTTGGGATTTTAGGAAGAATTATCAGGAATTGTTGAATAGATGTGCAATTGGAGTTCTAAAAGAGTTTTTTCAAGTAGAAAGGGTGAATAGAAGATTAATGGGCATGGGAACTGAGTTCACTACAGCATATTTAGGTGACAAAAACGTCCTATGGGTTTTTGATTCTGGGTTCCATAAGGATCGATTCATCAATGATAGTGGTCTGTGGGAGGATAGTTTCTCAAGTATGGTAAAGTGGTCAGAGTCTTTAGCTGTGCAGATCCGTTTGGTTTGGATTAATTGTTAGGGCATTCCAATTTCTTGCTGGTCATCAAAATTCTTCAAGAAGCTTGGCTGGCGGATAAGGGCTTTGATGATAGACTTAAAGATAGTGGACAGAGTTCATGTAGACAAAGGGAGAGTTTTGGTGTTGATTCCTCACCAAAAGAAGATTTCAGTCAAGATAAAGATAATGGGAGGTAATAGGCCGTTTATAGTTAATCTGGAAGAATACCCAAAGCCTGTGGATATAGAATGGGTGGAGAACTTGTTAGCTCTGAGAAAATATGAGTCCTTAGGTGGCTGGAGTTCAGCACCAGAAAAGAATGGATTTCAAATTTCATGGCCAAGGGAGGTAGATGAGTCTTCTCAAAAGTTCACTTCCCTAATGGGTATGTTGAAAGGCATAAGAGAACTGAGTTATCAAGCTGGAAAGACGGTAAAGACTGCAAAGAGTGGGCGGATTGGATAGGGTAGGCTGGAAAAGAGGAGTAGGGGGTTGCCGGTAAATAGATTGCTAGATAAAGGAAAAAACAAGAGGTCCTACAAGATCAAGAGAAAGCCTATCTATCATATGATTAAGAATGGCAGTCTGATTTTGGAGAAAAAATCAGGAGCTGTAAGAACTGGTAGTAGCAGCTCTTCAGAAAGCTCAACATCAGCTGAGGTTGTTGGGAGAAAAAGTGGATTTGTGGAGTCTATTACAGAAAAAGGAAATTGTTCGAAGGAATCAGTGGTTGAGAAGGGTGGGCTACTTTCCAGCAGGCCCAAAAGAGTATCTTTTAAGCACTCAGATAGCCCAACAAATTTTAAGCATTTGAATGCCAAGGGGCCGTCATGTAAGCGTTTTTTATTGACTGTTTTTCAAAAAGAAAAATGAAAATGAAAACGGTGCTTTTTGTTTCAGTTTCAAAATCTAAAAACGCGTTTGGTAGCATATATGGAAAATAGTATTATGAAAATACAAACATTAAAAACGCGTCTGGTAGAAACAAATTTTTTTTTTAAAAAAATTATCGACAATTCATACAAAACAATTATCAACTAAAAACAATCTATTTAAATATTTTTTATTTCAAAGAAAAGGAAATGAAACAAGATAGAAAATTTTTCAACATTGTATATGCATATTCATCATATAAAACACATGGAGGTTATAAAATCAGAAAATTCCATTTTAGATCAACTGGGGATTTCTGGTTGAATAGAGAGAAAATCACTGTGTGATCTAATAAACGTACAGCTCCAAAGCAAACACTTTGATAGATCTCATCTCCATAAGCAAACAAAACAAACATGTAAAAATTGAAGGAAGAAAAACAAACAAAAACACAACACCCAGAAATTGTTAACAAAAAATTACTGGGTTTAAAGAATACCAAATCAACAGTCTCATTCTTGATTCCTTCAAGAGTGATAGCCTTGTTTTCTGCTATCTTCAAACCAAACCACCAAAACCAAAAACAATCTAAATTTTTTATTTCCCATTATAACCTAAAAACAATATGATTAAATATTTTATTTAAAATTATTTTTTATAGGAAATCGGATGAATTATAAATTACAAATTATAATTTTTTGATTCAAATAAAAATTATCTGAAATCTTTTAAAAAGCAAAATAAAAATAAAAATAAAAAGACCATGGTCTTGGATCTGGGCATGGTGAAAAAGAGGAAGATCCAAGACTCTTGGACCAAGAGCAAATCAGCTCAAACAAGAAGAAGAATAAGATACAAGAGCAGATCAGCTCAAACAACAACAAGAAGAAGATCAGCTTGGTGAAGAAGAAGAAGAAGAAGCTCGATCCAATAGCAGATCTACATCTCAAATCAAAAGAAGAAGAAGATCGATCCAAGAGAGAATCGACGTCGCACCTCCTCTGGCATGAAGAAGAAGAAGAAGAAGATCTGAAAGCATACCCACGGCTCAAATCAGATCGGTGTCACACCTCCTTCGGCCTTCGAGAAGCAGATCCGGCCGTGCTTTCATAGAAAATAGGAAGAAGAAGGGGGAGGAAGATGAGAAGAAGAAAGAAGAAGATGAAGCTGAAGAAAGAAGGAGACGACACTGATGAAGAAGAAGGAGACGACACTGATGAAGAGAAAAATGAAAAAATAATAATAATTTTATTGTTAATTTTTTTTGGAAAACAAAAACAAAAACTAAGAAAACAAGTATTTTGTGTTTTTCAAATATTTCACTTTTAATACTGATTTTGTTTTTTATTTTGTTTTTTGTTTTTTGAAAATAAAATGAAAAATGGTTAACGAACGCGAATTCGAAATCGTTTTTAGAAAACAAAAATGAAAACAGGCTGAAAAACAGCCGCAAGACGAGGCCTAATATTTGTGTGGATCTTGGCTCACTTGAGAAGAGTCCAGTGATAAGGATTGAAGATGAAAGGAGAGCAAGGTCAGTGGGAAATGCAGTTTCAGAGTTGGGTGATAGTCAGGCTTTGAAAGAAAAATTGGCGATGGCCACGATATCAGTAGTAAAGAAAGGAGACTCCATGGTCGACGGTGGTAGAGGTGAGCCAGAGGAAATTGAGTTTTTAAGCATCGAAAATTCAGAGATTAGAGAGGTATTGATTCAAGCTACGGTAGAAGAGGAAAAGAGGAAGGAAGCTGAATTTTGGGTGGTCAATAGTGATGAGGACATGATTCTTGCAACTCTTGTAGCAGATATCAAGTCTACTCATTCCAAAGGTGGAGTAAATGGTTTCTGTCAGTGGGTCAGACAGCAACAGAATTAAACCCAAGGGATCTAGTTCGTATAGCATGAGGACAAGAAATGCGAGGCTCAGAGAGGCGGACCAAGCGGTGGAAGTGGGTTCGGTGGAGGTTGAGGTGGCCAATACTATTGCAATTAGTTCAGCGGTAGGAATCGATTTTTCAGAAGTGGAAGAGGAAGTGCTGGAAGAGATAGCTCGAAGGGAAGAGGAAGATTTGGCTCGTTATGCAGCTATGTCTGGTTAGTTTTACTGTAGTTTTTCTGGCGTGGTTTCTGTGATTTTAATGTTAGTACTTTCATGGAATTTTATAGGCTTGGGGAAAGTGGAAAAATGCAAGGTAGTTAGGAAATTAGTGCTTTTTATTCAAGAATCCAAGTTGAATAAGTTTGATAGCAGTGTTATTAGATCGATTGGTGTTAATCTGTTGTTTAGAGGTATTGGAGTAGCGGCCAATAGGGCGTCAAGGGGTCTTATTACTTTGTGGAACGAGGATTTATTCACGATTAAAGCGTGTGTTTCTTCGGATAGATGTTTAGTTGTGATGGGCAAGATGATCGGTAGTAAGTATGAGTTGGTTTTCTATAACATTTATGCGGCTAATGTGGAAGTAGAGAGAAAACAATTGTGGGATTATGTGGTGGATGTGCATAATTCTTTTCCCTTGCCTTTTCATTGTTGATGTTTTGTGTAACTTGGAGCTAGAGAGGGCTGGGATAGATGGCGTTTTGGCAGTCCACAAAGATTGTATTTTATACGTTGAGAATGAGGCTTTAAGTGATCGTAAGACTTGTTTCAAAAGTGACTTGAAGAAGGCAATTAGTTGGGTGAAAGGTGATTTTGAAAATCTATTGCTGGTTGTGGTGATTTATAACATCCGTTCTAAGCTATGGATTTTTAAAAAATTCGTCTTTGAATTTTGTCCCAAGAAGTCCTTATTCAATAACTGATGGTTTAGCTAAGAGGGGTATGGTGTTGGATGAGGAGAATGTGGTTTTAAGTGTCTTTTGAGTTTGGTAGTTTTGGGGCTCTGTTTTTGGTTTGCTGGGTGTCGGTTCTGTTTCAGTTGTTTGTGCGGTGTGTGTGATTTTGTCTTCGCTTTGTTTCCTTGTTGTTTGGTTAGCCTGCTCTGTTTGGCGGCCTAGTGGCTGGTTCTGCCAGTTTCCTTGCTTGTAAGGGGCTGCTTGTGTTTATTTTTCTGGGCTCTTCCCAGTTGTTTAATAAAGTTGCTGTTTCAAAAAAAAAATTTACAAAGAGCAAATCTCATCAAGTTACCCTGCAGAGGATACATCAGATGTATCTTTGCAAAAGGTATGCTGTTTAAATTACTTTAATAGATATCTATCAATATTTTCATTGGTTGATCATGATTTTTGGTTGCTCATGTTGTTATTTAGGGAACCATGAAAAGGCATCAATCTGCCGAAGAATTATTGTCGTCGCCCCCTTTAGTAAAATCACTCATTGGGTATGCCGATTGACAAATTGATGAAAATGGAGCAATAGAAATTTACATTGAGGCTGGTATTATTGACAACGAGTCTGGATGTTTTTACTTGATGGGGGATGATATATTGCAATTTAGTGAAATGGAAGAAATATCGGTCACGGCTATATTAACTCACATGAGGTTTTAGAAAATATTCTTTAGTACTAACCAATCTTACTATTGTCTTTGTCTTGTGATATAAAATTTTCATTGTGATAGATCCGTAATATGGACGACATGTATAGATTTGTTGATACATCTGCACTCTTTGAAGAAACTGGGTACAAAAATGATCATAGAGCCTGTGAACTCTTGTCTAGAATGATGGTTGTCGAAGCATACCAGTTATTGCTTCTTCCTTTCAATGCTGGGTAAGTTGTGTGTTTGATTGGATTAAATGTGTTGGGTTCTTAACGGTGCGATGTAGTGAACATTAATATTTGCTTGATTTATGTAGGAATCATTGGATGTTGGTTATAATTTGATGCAGGGGATATTATTGGAGATTTTTTTGAAGACTTTTTATTTTAAAATTATTCTTGTAATTAATACATTTTATTTTATTTCCTTTTAGTTTATATGTAATTAGGTTATTAATTATTTAATGATTTGATTTTTAAATCAAATCCAATTTCCTTTTTAGATAGGTTTTAATGTTTTAGGATTCTTTTGATTTTTAGGAGATTTGACTTCTTTTTCATTTAGGATTCTTTTCCTTTTGTTTAGGATTTTCTTGTTAGTCGCAATTCTATTTAAGTAGATTGTATTAGGGTTTGAAAGATAACTTTTGATTAAATAAAATTCAGAGATGTTTCTCAACTATCCAATTACATTATTCATCGTACGCGAAGTCGATTATCATATTTGAAGTCTAATAATCCGATATTCGTGCGCAAATCAACGGAGTGTTAGTAGGGTTTGTTTCCGGTATTCGTACGCGAATCAACGGATTTGAATCATTTATCCTTTCTTTTATCGATTGTTGTTGTGTTGAATCACCCGCTGCATCATAATGGATCCACATGATTTCATGGTTTACTTCTTGGATTCACTTGGCAACAAACCTTGTCAAAATTTAAAGAATTTTACATCACTTTAAGTTTCTATTTGTTAATTTATTCGAAATTACTGATGCTATATATATATATATATATATATGACTAATACGTGTTTAATTACTATGGATATGAAGTGCTTACAATGTTTGCTGACAAGATTCTACGACATGACAATTGAGCATGATATTTTTGTCGATATTATTATTTTCACGTGTAAGCATTATTTGTTAATTCTCAAATACATATATAATTATGAATTGGAGTGCCTGAAAGCTCAACAAAAGCCATAATATTTAGCCTGAGAATAATTTGAAAAACTTAAAACACAAAGTTGGTAATAAGAGAATCACGTACGTGAGTGAGAATCACGTACGTTTGACTTACTTGAATCGTATCATTAACAATGTAATCCTAATAGTATATATTAAAACTACGCACACCAGCCTCATATAAAATAGTGAAATTTATAAAAAATAGCCTAACCACATAATGAATTATTGTTTGTAACTAAATTATAATTTTTTATTGTTTATAACCAATCACCATAATACATTATTGTTTTTAATCAATAAATTTATCCTTTTATCCTTTTTTTCCCTTTAATTTTTTTTTTCTCCATTACTCATCTCTCTTTATCACTCATCTCTATCACCCATCTCTTTATCACTCATATCTTTATCAATTTTTTAAAAATTTCGAGTTTGTGGTTGAATCTCTGCTCAAAACTTCAAGGTTTGTAAATCTTAAATTTTGATAACATTATTATGTTTCTTAGATGATATTGTTGATGAGTCTTTGTTATTTTGTTTTAATTTTGAAGTTTTTTTTGTTAACAATGGAAAAAACTTCGATTTCGGTTTGAAATTATATTTCATGCAATGTATCACGGTAAAAGTGATATATGTTGGTTATTTTATGTTTAACATGACACATCGGCTAATATTGTGTAATTATGTATTTTTAAAGTACACGAGATATTTCATGTCCAACATGACATACACGAGATATTTTATACACAACATGATATACACGGGATATTTCATGTCTTGTATGAAATACTGCAAAATAGGAATATTTCATACCCAACATAACATAAATAAGATATTTCATGCCCAACATGACATACAAGAGATATTTCATGCGCAACATAATATACATGGAATATTTCATACCTTGTATGAAATATTACATAATGGGGATATTTCATACATAACATGACATACATAAGGTATTTCATATCTAACATGACATACATAGAATATTTCATATCCAACATGACATAAATGGGATATTTCATGCACAACATGATATACATGAGATATTTCATGTCTTGTATGAAATACTGCATAATAGGGATATTTCATACCTTACATGACATGCATGGGATATTTCATGCCCAATATGACATACATGAAATATTTCATATTTTACATGATATACATAGGATATTTCATGCCTTGTATCCCATGTATGAAATACTGTATAATGGAGATATTTCATACCTAACATAACATACATAGGATATTTCATATCCAACATGACATACATGAGATATTTCATGCCTTGTATGAAATGCACAACATGATATACATGGGATATTTCATGCCTTGTATGAAATGCACATGATATACATGAGATATTTCATCCTTGTATGAAATATTACATAATGGGGATATTTCATACCTAACATGACATACATAAAATATTTCATGCACAACATGACATACATGAGATATTTCATGTATAACATAATATACATGGGATATTCCATGCATAATATGATATACATGAGATATTTCATTCACAACATGATATACATGGGATATTTCATACCTTACATGAAATACTGCATAATAGAGATATTTCATACCTAACATGACATATATAGGATATTTCATACCCAACATGACATATATGAGATATTTCATATATAACATGATATATATGGGATATTTCATGTCATGCATGAAATACTGCATAAATGGGATATTCCATACCTAACATGACATATATACGATATTTCATACCCAACATGACATACATGGGATATTTCATGCATAATATGATATACATGAGATATTTCATGCATTGCATGAAATACTACATAAAAGGGATATTTCATACCCAACATGATATACATGAGATATTTCATACAAAACATGGCATATATGTGATATTTCATATTTTACGTGATATGTCATTGGGAAATGTGAAACAATATCTTTCTTACAATTTTTTTATGAACTGATTTTTTTCTCAATTATTATTTGCTTCAGGAACTATGAAAAGTTTTAAGTTAGCAATCAGTTACAACAGTCGATGGGAAAATTTAGATTACGTGGATGTGCAACTTATTGGGGAGTTGGTGGAAAACAAGTTGTCATACAATGAGTTGGTGGAGCAGAGATTGACAGAAATATTTATGACATCATTCTTTATGGGGTGATTAAGTTACGATCACGTTGGACAAAATGTCGTGTGAAACGTGACAATGATATTGATTTTGTGTTTAGCAATGATTCACCGATCAAGGAGATTTATATCGATAAGGAGAAGAAAGTGGATGGAGGTGGAGATGGAGGTGGAGGTGGAAGTGGAGATGGACATGTACATAAACTTCCACCATCATTTTTCAAGTACGATAATGTTGGGTGTTACACTACAGATTCCGATACTGAGGACGAAAAACCGAATGAGCACGATTATCCTAGTAGTCAGTCCAGATGATACTTTTGTCAGAGTTTAATAGGATACCGGTGTTAAGGATGGTATTGGAGGAACTAAGAATTGTGGTGGTACTGGAGGGGTTACTTTTGGTGGTCCATCACATGATCCTTTTCATGCAACTCCGTCACGCTAGATCCTCCCTTATGCAGTTCAGTATTCTTTTGTATCCACACCAGCAACCTCTAATTCACAAGAGGGACCTTTATTTATGGGACAAGTTTTTCAAGATAAGTATAAACTTAAGATCGAGTTGGGACTTTATGCTATGCAGGAGAGGTTTGATATTAGAGTCAGGCATTCGACAAAATATCGATTCGAGGCCGACTGTAAGGATATAAACTGTTAGTTCACAATTGGGGCAGTCAGGAAGGAGCATTGCATGTTTTGGCATGTCAAAAAATTCATTAGGACTCACACTTATGAAGGAGATGTGTATGAGGGACAATTTCGGGCTGCTAGTGCCAATGTAATTAGACAATCGTATGCCCTTAAATTGAGCAATGGTGCTAACATTTGTCTGAAAGATATAATGAGACATATGATGGAGAAGCATGGTGTGGAACTATTGTACATGAAAGCGTGGATGGCCACGCAACATGCACGGTCAACTGTATACGGTAAGGCTGATGAATCGTACCAATTCCTTCCAGGCTACTTTCACATGTTGGCAGAAGCAAATCCTGGCACAGTTATAGCTATTGAGATGGATGAGCAGAATCGATTTCTCTATGCCTTTCTTAGTTTTAGACAATCATTGCAGGGTTTTCAATCGGTTATTAGGTCGATTGTTGCCATAGATGCCACCCATTTGAACAATGATTATGGAGGTGTTATGTTTGTTGGCCACATGCAAGGATTGCACGAACATGGTTTACCCGCTTGCTTTTGGTTTCGGGGATGGCGAGATTGATGAAGCGTGGACTTGGTTTCTGCTTCATATAAGTGAAGTAATTGGCATGCCTGAACATTTAGTGGTTATATCCGATCGTCGTAATAGCATTGCAAACAAAATGAGAAATGTGTACCCCTACCGTGCCTTATTGTATATGTTACTACCATTTGAAGCAGAATTTGAAGAAGGAGGGTCCAAAATGTGTTGATATCATGCAGTTGTATAAATTGGCTGCATATTCGTATAGAACCGAAGTGTGATAAATATTTCACAGACATTTCTAACATTCATTGACGTGCCTTTGACTATCTTGTGGATGTTGGTGTGGAAAGATGGTCACTTGCGTATTGTCCTAAGAAGAGATATGGATTTATGGCAACGAACATTGCAAAGGCAATTAACGATGTAGCTAAAGAAGCATGGAAGTTACCTATCACAACGTTGGTGAAATTCCTCAGAGACTTAATGCAAAAATGGTTCCATGATCGACGGAAAGCCGCCGACAAAGGATCATCAGTTTTGACAGATTTTGCTATAGAACACGGTAAAAAGATTCAGGAGAAATCTCAACAATGTGCAGTGCAACCTATTGACTACACCAAGTATGTTGTGAAGGATAACGAAGGCATAGTGTGGACCGCAGACTTGGAATTGAGGACATGCACATGCCGTAAGTTTGTCTTAGATATGTTGCCATGTGCTCATGCAATTGCAGTTTGCAGTTATGTTCTTTTCTTATTTATTATGTTTTTATTTGCTTATTCAAATGAAAGATGGTACTAACTAATTTTCATGTTCTTTTTTTTTTAAAACAAAACTAATTTTCATGTTTTACAATCATACAAGGGTTCCAAAAGAACGATTATGCAGTGATTACTTCACAACTCAATGGCTTCGAACATCATATAAAGCTTCAATAAACCCAATACCTGATCCTTCCAGTTGGGTCCTTCCAGAATATGTTAGTTCTTGCATTGTACATCCACCTGAAGGGAGAAGACCATCAGGCAAACCGAAAAAAATTAGGAAACGTTCTTCCTTAGAAGGGCCTGAAACAAGGGTATGTACCAATTGTGGAGAATCTGGACACAATTGCATCACTTGCACCAAACCTCGTCAAGCACCGTCTATTAGCAAATCAAGTTCATCATTTGGGCAAAAACCTCCGGTCCGTAGACAGCACATGCGAAGATGCGGGGTGCTTGGACATAATATTCAGACATGCTCAAATATGGAAACAAAACCATGAAACTTTCATTTTATAACATTACAACTTATTTTGAATGTTAACTTTTGAAACTTATTGATCGGTGGTTAATAACCATTGAAACTTTTATTCATTTTTTTTTTTTAGAAGTCAATTCGCTACGATTTGAATTGTTATTAACCATTGTTATTTATTAATTTTTTTTAGATGTCAATTCACCGCAATTTTTTTTAGAAGTCAATTCGCTGCCATTGAATAGAATAATAACTATAACCATGAACAACTCAATTCCCAGCTATCAAACCTTGAACAAAAACATAGCAATTGCATTAACACCAAAAACCAATGCCAAAAAGCCGATTATTCAAAACCACTAATCTAGAAACCAATGCCAAGTGATCAATGCTATAACAAAACAAGACAAAGTCATATAATCTACAAATTTGATTGCAACAAACAATAAGAAAACAAGAACTTAAAAAAGTCTATTTCAGTTGAACTTGAACAAAATGTAGATAAAAATCGAAGCTTTGAATAACCATAACGCGAACTAAAATGTAATCAATTTGTACATAGAATTCAGTTTGTTAACATTACCAAAAATATTGGTTGAGTTTCCTCTGTTTACATGGCAACATCTATCTAATGTCATTGATATGACTTCGAAGCTTGAAAAAACTATTCGGCAATTTCACATATAATGCACTTTATATCGTCAGTTGTGAAGTCTATTTGGCAACATTTATCTTGAACAATATTTTCCATGTACTTCATGATGAACACACCGTAACTAATCTTGCATTTATCAATAATAGTTATCAATATCGATAGGTGGAAATAGTAATAAAATGTTGATGAAAACAAACAAACAAAAATTAAAAATGTTCTCACGTGTCATGTTTCTGAAGAATGAAGTACGGTTCAACAACATCAACCTCCAAATGTTTAGGATTAGATTTACGTTGCTCATAATATCCAGCAGCACAAAGTATACCAGGTAAAAATGAGTCACTGAGGTACCCGTTCTAACTGTTTCTTTTTGTCATTCCCCTCTTGTAATGAGTCATAAATCTCAATTTTGTGCATGTACAAGTTAAGTTCACACAACACCCAATGAGAGGAACATACACAACAAGGTATCAAAATCTGCATTCTAAGAAATGAATATTACAAACCTTAAACCTAAAAAATCAATTCTATGTCTGAAACAAAATCAAAAGTAGAAACATAATAAAATTGATATGACTCTAATCAACTCATAACACACATAGCACTGTTAATCACTTAAATTTCACAACACTGACTAAAACCACTTAACATCAGTGAATATACTGGTTCTAATTTTTTTTTTTTTAATAATCAAAAGTAGAAACATAATAAAACTTACAGGACTCTAATCAACCCATAACATACAGAACACAGTTAATGACTCAAATTTCACAACATTG
This sequence comes from Acer negundo, assembly GCA_035582765.1. Classification (NCBI taxonomy): domain Eukaryota; kingdom Viridiplantae; phylum Streptophyta; class Magnoliopsida; order Sapindales; family Sapindaceae; genus Acer; species Acer negundo. The sequence continues at coordinate 4,544,468 of CM069231.1, read as the reverse complement.
AACTAATACCACTTAACATCAGTGAATATATTGCAAAAAAAAAAAAAAAAAAAAAATCGAACAAGATCCATTCATCCTCCACAAAAGTCCTTTTAATGTTCACATAATCTCTTTTCCACATAACCTCACTTCAAGCCTGCAGTGAATGGACGACACATTGTTAGTCCATCGACACAACCAATTTCTAAAAGTAATAACTGGATGTCAATTTTGACACTTACAAAAAAGTAAGTGGGTAGCATCTCAGTCCTAGTTTTGAACAACTCCGGTGCTGCTTCAATTTTCCTCTTCAACAACCTCGTGAAACATCGATATGCTGAAAAGCTCAAAAACACACAAATATATCAATTCTTATATACTTATGTGTTAAAAAAATGCCCATCGAAACGACTGTTATGAAAATAAAATTTACCGTGTCATTGAGGTCCAAACGTACATACTTCATCCACATGAACCAATTTTGATTTTACTTCTCAGGAAGCCCAACATCCCGACTACCAAAAAAAAAAATCCAAAAATTAGTTTTCATACTAGTAGTCAATAAATAGCAATTAAATCTAAATTACGTACAATATCTTAGGACTAGGTTTTACAAATTCCTTTAAACTTAAGGCGTGGTTCATTTGAGGGTTTGCACGGTTGTAAAAGGGACGGGGATAAGTATATGGTGTCTGAAGTTTAACTGAAGGCTTTCTCTTCCTTTTCCTCTCCTGGGACATCAGCTGGAACTGTTTTTTCCCTATCGACTCCACACTCAGGTATGCATTCTTAATTTCAATATTTTGGATTGGAGAAAAGCACTCATCGAGTACTCCACCTCGAAGTACTACCTCCGTATGGTTTACATCACCCTGACAAGTTAACAATTAGGTTAATTATGAAATATATTTGAAAATGATTGTCTTATGCATCTGATTTATACTGCGGAGCGGATTCAATATGTTGCGATTTGGGAGCCGGGTAAGTGTCTACAGTAGTTTTTGTGGAATCATGATCGGGAAAAGCTCCATCCGAGAGATTGCCCCAATCATGATGGTCATCATAGACATAAGTCCGCTTGGGCGACTGAGTATCTGGTGCATTTCATTGTATCTGAACCTCCTCACGTAAATTATTGAACTGTCGGCTAAAACTCGTAGTCATCCGTTTGTCAACAGCCTTTATCTGATCTGTAACATGGGCGAATAATTTCTTCCACATATCAGAAGTGGCAGTTTCTTGAAGGTCGGCAGTATAGGTCTACATGATGTTTTTCAAAGTTAGTATGTATTATCATGCTTAATAATGTTATAATCAATTATAATTTGGCAAAACTAACAAGTTTACATTACCTTTTTTTTTCTTCAGTCTTGATTGGCATTTGATTTCATCTCCCGAGTGACAATCTCCGACAATAACTCTTTATCACTCTCACTCACCATAACATCGTCTTTTAATGTTTCAGGAATGTCCCCCATGGCATTTTCTAGATTAAAAAAATACCATATAATCCTACTGTAATTCAAGTGCAATTGGAGTCAATGTCGGAATAGCTTCCACCTAAATCGTAATAATGCACAAAAAAGAATAATTAAACAACGTTCAAAATACTATTAAAATTAAACATACGACTACAAACTTGTACCTCATCAGTGAACTCGTTATCAAGTTTCTTGGGTTTGTTTTTACAACACCAGTTCATTAGTCGGGGATAAACGTTTCTAATCCGAAGTCCATGAACTCTAGTGAGGCATGGAATAGCCTCAATAGCCCAAACCTATTCATCATAAACAAATTTTGTAAATATGTTGTCAAACAATTATTTTTAAAGTTAGTAAAGACCGATATACAAACCTAGAATTCCCATGCAAAGCTGTATATGTTCACCCCCAGATTCTGCTTCTTGATGAAACTCTGGTTTTGTTTCTTTCGACCGGTCATAAACCGTCTCAAGTAGTATATGGTCTGAGTGTATATGTAGGTTCCCTAAGGAAAACACTCGAAAGTCGTTAAGTTATCTACAAACATACAAGCCCACCTAGGGACGGTCTTTCCATATTCAATCCTAAGAAGCACATATCCCAATAGAAATAAATATGACAACTTGATAGCATCATTAGACTTGTCAAAATTTCCCTCATCCAACCGATTTAGAATTGTATGAAATGTCGGTACTTTTCCATCAAAACATCTATCTAACACACCCCCTTCAACATCCTCGTAGCCACGGATAACACCGGTAGGTATCGTTCCAAATTGCAAACCGGTTACCGAACAGAATTCTAATTTCCCGAATCGTATATCTGTTTGGCCCATCCAAAACCACATCTCATCTTTATTCCCACCCGGGTGATTAACCTTCTTACACAGTAGCAACTGACATAACCTCCCACCGAAAATTCTGAGACGAGGTAATTCTAAAAATTGCCTAAATATGCCATCCTGGAAACACTTTAGTTCCCCAACTTTATCTAAAGAATCTCTCATTCTATTCAACTCCGTAAACCTTTGATGAACTAATATTCTTACATGAAACCAATTCGATGGACGGTATACATATGGTATTTCGGTCATCTACAATTATAAACATCAAATAAAATTGGAACAGTCTTCAATAAGCTGAGATGTGATTTATTGCGTTTCAATAAAATTGGAAAAAAAAAAAGACAACATTAATTAAATCCAAAACAATAAAAGCTACCGCAACAACAACAAACACCAACAATGAATGCTTGTCTTTGACTTTAATATGTTATCAGGTCTCTACACATTGCAGAGGTTAATGTACCAGTAGTTGGAGGTCATGCTGGTGTCACTATTCTCCCTCTCTTCTCTCAAGTAACTCTCTTTGCCTCCTCCATCTTCCTTCTTGAAAGTGATAGGAAGATATATTTCGGATTCTTTTGTTAGCTTAGATGACATGTTCTTTTTTTTTTTTTTTTGGAATACCAATAGGCCACCCCTAAATCCAATAGTTTGGGGGATGAAGATATCAAGGCTCTTACCAAGAGGACTTAGGATGAAGGGACAGAAGTTGTGGAAGCAAAGGCTGGAAAGGGATCTGCAACATTGTCAATGGCGTAAGTGTATAATCACATCTGTTTTGTTTTGTGAAACTAGTAGGTTTCTCTTCTGATTATTTAAGTGGCTCTTGCATATCTTCTTCTTTAGTGAATTTTCTTGGAAACATGCTTTCAACTGGGAATTAGTTTTTAGGGTCAGATTTTGATGAATCTCCATAGAGTTTACATCATAATTTTAAGGCAGCCAAGGCAAATCACGACTTTATGAGAAAAATATACGACTTCTAGGAATGAAAATCTTAAAATCATTACCATACAATTAGAAATTACATTGTGGTTACTTGTATTATATTAATAAATTCAGGATTCACACGATCAAATCATTAAAAAACCAAAACCGCCAATTTTTTCATACCAAAAATTACAAAAAAATAATAATAATAATAAGGAAATAAAGAAAGAAAGAAAAGAAAACACAACAAATTGAGAAACGTAAACTGATACACAATCAAGAGTGATTTGAATTACCTGATCCGAGGATTAGGGTTTGTGATTTGAAGAAGTCTGATCAGATAAAAAACAAAACCCTAAATCGACGTTTGGTTAGTTCAGCCAGCCGATTCTTCTTCGTCGACGTCTGGTCGATGTTACCCTTATCTCGTCGCCAGTTGCCCACCTCTTCTCTTCTCACCCTTGCCTCGCTCACTGTAGTTGAATAAGATGTTTTATTATTATTATTATTATTATTATTATTATTATTATTATTATTATTATTATTGATAAAGACGTTAAACTGAATTACATTTAGGTTTGTAAAAAATATTAATAATAATTTAGGTTTATTTTTACAAACAAATATGATTTTTTTAAAGGGTATTTTAGACTTTACAACTTCTACCAGGTTAAAAACAATAACTTAAATTTTTTTAATAAAAAACAATAATCCATTTTTTAATTTGACTACTTTTATAAATGTCTCTATAAAATAGTTCATATCAACTCAAACAATTATATAACAGTGTATATAAGGTGCACCAACCTCAACTAAACCAATATTGATAGCAAACAATAACGGGCCAGCCCCTACAGGTGTAGCTCATCTTGTAGATGAACGAGCTTGGTTTGGCCAAATTACTTCCAAGTCAGCGGCTCGAATCCTACCAATGGCAAGATGCTTCAAAAAAATATATGGTATAGATAGGTTGATAGATAATAACAAAAGAAACACAGATACACACAATAATAATGGCGACACACACACACACAACAATAATGGGCCAATTTGGTTAACTCTCTAATAAATAACATACACACACAACAATAATGGGCCAATTTGGTTAACTCTCTAATAAATAACATATATTCCGATCAATTCGGATCCTTAAAAAAAATATTTATTTATTTAATTAATTAAAGAAGGCAATGGGCCAATTTGGTTAACTCTCTAATAAATAACATATATTCCGATCAATTCGGATCCTTAAAAAAAAAGTATTTATTTATTTAATTAATTAAAGAAGGCTAAACATTTGAACAACACACAATCTAAGGGTTCAAAAATATTTTGTCACTATTTCAACCTATTTTTGTAAGAATATCACTAGTTTACTAATTTAAGTTTAAAAGGCACATATTTAAGTGACAAGACAAAAATACTCTCATTTTGTCTATTTGTGTCTTTTCAAACGCGGAAAGAAAAAAGTTGAGAGAGAAAGCATCGTTGTAAGAAATCTGGCTGTAAATCTCACGGCGAACTCACCGGCAGTGGCGCTACAATCCTAAAGTCAACGAGAACCTGCAACTGACAGTGTTTATGTTTCAATTTCGTTTTTGCCCTTGATATATTTATGTTGGTTGTTGTTCTGATGTGGTTTTTGTTGTTAGTGTATGTGTGTTTGATTTAGATTATGATTCTAGGTTAGTTTAGGTTTAGATTAGGGTTTGAATTTATAAAAAAGTTGTGTAGAAGACAATGAAGATCTGGGTTTTTGAGCCTTTTAAAACGTTGTTCGAGCCTTTATGAAAAAAAAAATGATTGTTAAAAAGGCTCGGAAAAGTCTCGGACATAGCTTAGAAAGACTCGAGCAGTTCATGAAAAGGCTTAGAGAACAAATGAAAAGGCTCGAAGGTTCAAATTTAACAAAAAAAAAAAATTGATTGTTGAAAAGGCTCAAAGGTTCAAAATTAAAAAAAAAATGATTGTTGAAAAGGCTCGAAGAATAAATGAAAAAGCTCGAATGTTCAAAATTAAAAAAAAAAATGGTTGTTGAAAAGGCTCAGAGAGCAAATGAAAAGGCTCGGAGAACAAATAAAAAGTCTCTGAGACTATTTACAAAGTCTTGGAGACTAATTGAAAAGGCTCGGAGAACAATTGAAAAGGCTCGAGCCTTTTCTTTTAGTCTCCGAGCCTTTTGCTCGAACCTTTTCAATCAGTCTCCGAGACTTTGTAAATAGTTTCCTAGCCTTTTCATTTTGTCTTTGAGCCTTTTCAATTAGATTCAAAATTCACCCAACCAGCTTAAGGTTTACAAAAGACTCGGAGAACAAATGAAAAGGAACCCAATGAAGGGTTTTAAATTGAAAATGTCTCCGAGCTCGACCCCCGAATGCGTCTGCGTAAGGCCACAAAATTAATTATACAATGGAGATGAATTTATAATGTTATGGTATTCAACCTCCATTGGAGGTCTGTTATAGAGGAAGATGAAAGAAAAAAATCTCAGAAAACTTCAAAGTAAGAAAAAGAATGTGTAAAATAATGGTATTTTTAGAAATCACTTACTTTAGTGCCTTTTAAACTTAAGTTATTAAAGTGGTGACTTTGTCACCAAATCAATTTTAAAAGGTGACATTTTCCACCAATTCCACTACAATTTAACCCCTAGGTGCGTAGTTCAGCCGGTAGATAAACGAGTTTGGAGTTTAGATAAATGACTTCTAAGTCAGCAGTTCGAATCCTACCAATAACAAAACCTTCAAAAAGACACATGATTTAGATAGATAGAAAGATAGACACAGTAAAAAAAATACATTGTTCATGAAAGAGGAATATGTGTGGATCATGTGGGTGGGCATGCCGTTTAGTCAGTTACTAGGGAGGATTCAATCTTAGCTCCACTTTGCAAGAGTCGACGACTGACATTAACATAAAGTGATTCTACTCTATCAAAAGCAGATAATATCAAAGAATTATTGATAATGAAAGTAAAAATAAATAAATAAATTTCTACTTGACAAATGTTTCTAGATTATTGCGTTGAAATTGACATAAAGATTAGCTCATAGAATCTCAATTCAATATGAAATTATGTATGGCTTGCGAGTGAAAAATAATAAAATATACAATTCTTCCAAAATTCAAAAACATTATATACTTAATGTTTTTTATTTCCTTGACAATGGATTATATGTAGGCTTTCTTTTTAAAATAATTATGCGTTATCAAATTATGTATGGCATGAGTGATCCAAAGTGGACTAATACTTCTGTGTAAAAATGTATATATCGTTAACTCCCAAAACTCAAAAATATGATGTTTATTCTAATCAGTGACCTTTAAGATTTTTCATGGCTCTTCACCAAGTAAGAATGCCTTATAAAATTTAACTATTAGAGTACTGTAGCTTTTCCAAAGCTAGAGAGAGTAGAGACAGATGAATATATTTATAGGTGGTAAACTGCATATATCCTCCTTTGATGCAAATAGATTTGTTATATTAATAATGATTTTAGTACCTATCAAAAGTTGAAATTCTCATGTAACATTTCTTGGAAATTCGCTTGACCGTTGGACAGGGAATAATATAATTAGTCCATTATCCAAGATAACAATTCTCTTTACTTTATCCTAAACCAGTCATGCAGGAATTGCCTCCCCATTTTGAAAATGGCAAGTCAAGGTCCGTACTATTTCAAAGTTGTTTAGAAAAATGAATTCGTACAAAAAAAAACAAATGCTTGCTGTTGTATATATATATATATTTTTTTTTCTGGGTTAAGTTGATATATCATTCTTTGAGCGATATAGCTGGGTTCCCAGCCAAGGGCGTGCCAAATGTTGACAAACATAGCATGCTCAGGTTTTAGTCCAACTGGCTCTCCAACTTTATAATTTTATTTTTACTTGAACTTGTGACAATGTTAAGCTAAATGCGCGACATTCGCCACCAATTGAATGGTGATATCTCCAATATAATTTTATATTAAACCAGTCAATCCATATTATGACAGATCATTGCATGTCCTGCTGATCCGGAGTTTTAGAGAAAATCTGGCATGCACCACCAGATGCATTGCATCGGGTGCATCGGGTGGTGCATACAAATTGTCCTGTACATTGAAACGTAATAGTATTTAATTTAAAGGACAATAAAAACAAAGTCTTTGTGTGTGTGTTTGTACATGATATTTGTCAAAAACACAATTACCTCAGTTCTACTCTAATTCATAAGAAAACAAATTGTGTTTTTCAAATCCTATTTTCCTCCCAAAGGCGTTACCTAAAACAAACAATACCAAAATGAGTAGAGTGAGGATGAATGAAGAGTAGTTGTTAATTATCAATGTGGATTGAGATTCGATTGTTTGTGATGAGGAGAATAGAATAATTTTGAAGATTGTAGATGAAATGCAAGAGATCATAAAGTAAAGAAAACGTGTGACGGAGATATATCGAATTGTGGGATTTGGTCAGTTCATAAATCATATACTCCTAGCTGCCTATATAAACTCCAGCAGATCGATTAAGGGTTTCTCATCTTCTAGGTTTTCGTTGTTCTTCGTTGGATTGGAAGGAGAGTTTCCAACTTCCCTCAAAGGCTTCAAGTATTCCTGTTACTTGATGCTGCAGGAATGCTGGACGTATTTTTGGGAAACCGGATGCTTCCTCCTTCTGGCATATAAAATATTTAATTTCATTTGAGATCTTCATGTCATGTCAAATTATAATTCTAGAGAATTCTACTTGCTTTCCAAAGGAAGGTAACTTGATTTGGATGTGTTTATTTTTGCAAAATAATGATATACAGGAGTCCTTACTCTCAAGCATAGTTTTTAAAGGTCTAATGAATCCCCGAGGCGCGCTTGATTGAATCGAGACACGACCTAATAGTTTTATATGAATTTTCTAATATGAATAATAGAATACACAAATTCCCTTCTCTAAAAGTTCCTCTTAAGCCTGAGGCATGCAGGCCCGATTGATGCGAGACGTAACTTAATATTATTTTATGAATTTCCTAATATGAATAATGGAATACACAAATTCCCTCTTCTCTCTCTTTACCGGCCACCACCATCCCTCGCCTCCTATTTCAGTGCAGACTTTGTTAAACTCTATGGATCGGAAGGACTTTAAAGTCAGCATTGAAATAACTTTAAAGCTAGTCTGTAAATAAGAATTTGCATGATATATAAAATATAGATGTACGTTACTATAAGATTGAATCTTGTTTTTTATTCGAGCTGATCTGTTTAGTATATGTGTGCATGTTCAAGTTCATATATTTTCTTATGTATGTCCTGTAATTCTTATATATATATATATATAGAGGAAATAGGGTTTATTTAATTTGGAAGAGAGTTACTCAATGAAGATTTGGCCACAAAATAATTATTTTAGCTAGAGAAACCAATTTGGCTTCATACATTTATCAGTAATCATAAAATATTTATCTGCTCATACCGGGATGGTGGGGGTTTGGCATATTTATATATATTGTGAGCAGAAAATTTAAGAAGAACTCGGCATACTATTACATTTTCCTTGCAGTGAGAATCAATATGTATGTTTTATTGTTTTTACAAGCGATATAGTTTAGTGGAAACTTTTAACTTAAAATATCAAGTTTAGTATAAATTTCATCTAAATATACAACGTCTTAACTCATAAAGGATTACATATTTACATTATAAGAATTTTATAGAATTCACATGCATATAATAATGTCAATCTCTTACCAAAAACATGTTTTTTGTGCCTTTGGCTTTGGGAGCCTTGTCTGTCGTTTGTTTTCTTCTGCTGGCTTGTTTGGGTTTGTTTGTTATGCTGACCTTGGTTCTTGCTCTTTTGGTTTTGTGTTTGTTGTGTGAGCTGTTGCTTTGTACCTTGGTTCTTGCTCTTAATAAATCTTTGTTGCTGTTCAAAAAAAAAAAATTATATATATATATATGGATATTATCAGGAGATTCATGTATATCCGATATAGTTTATTTTTTCACTCCTCAAACATTACTACTCTATATCTTATATATAAGTTTGCTATATCCATTTCAGAAAATTTTGCAAGATCTCAATGTTAATTTACATGACTTTATCAACCTAGTACCTATGTATATATGCATGTACAGTATAGTCTTTTTCTAGTGAGGAATCCATTCTTAAAATCCGTGACAATTTTGATAAGAAAAATGAAACACATATGAGAAAACATTTATTTTTTTTGAAATATTATAATAATTCAGGATTTAGGGAGAGAGATAAACTCAAATCCGTGACGTTGAAGTGTGGGTGTGAGGAGCATACTACTAGACTAATCCCGTTTTATCTATGAGAAAACATTTTTGCTTTTGAGATTTGTCATTTGTGTAGTGAGATAAAGTGGCCTATTTCAAAATACATTTTTTTTAAAATTTAAAATTGGACTGACCTAAAAGGGCAAAAAATCACAAAAGATTATATGCTAAAAACCCTTAGACAGTATCTATATATATCAAAGAAAATAAAATAAAAACAAGGAAGAATAAATGTTAAGCCAAAAAAAGTCATGGGAATGCTGACCCAACAACAAAAAGAGAGGCACACTGCACAATCCTCGACAAAAAACAAAAAGAAAACAATTAACTGAAATGAGAAGACTCTCGGTTCATGCAATCATTACTAACCAAAGAAGAGTAGAAAGCCTGAGTAGGAGACCGCAATATAGCAATATCAAAAAATCTAAATCATGCTTAAAAAGAGCATCCAATTTTATATTAGACCATATGGGTTAATCCATATTGTGACAGATCATTGCATGTCTTACTGATCTAGAGTTTTAGAGAAAATATGGCATGTACCACCCGATGCAATGCATCCAGCCAATGGGTGTATGCCAAGTGGAAGAAATACTAATCAAGTGAGTTTTCCTTGCCACATGGCAAGCACCGATCGGTTAGGATGCATTGCATTGGATGCATGGAAATTTTTCTTGTCCTTCTAAAATGTAATAGTATTTAATTTAAAGAACAATAAAAACAAAGTAACTGTGTGATGCGGCGGATCAACTGGCATTAGATTATTTGGAGGGGTGGGATTTGAAACAAACCAAGTAAGGCTAAACCCGGGCGGCGGAATCAGAATGATTTGAAATTTTGACAGCTGATGCGTTTCGGCGTTTCCGGAACTACTATGTAGCTTTGCTACGTAAGCACGTCCTTTTTTAGGCAAATTCCGTCGTTTAGGCCTCGAAGTTGCAATTTTTGCCGTTTTAGGAAAGTTTCTTTTTCGCAATAATTTGAGTTTCCCAATTCCGAATCGACTTCCGTCAATTCTGGAGTGTTTAGGATTCTCAGTAGAATTAGTTTTTGCTTTAATTTCGTTTTTGCCTTTTTTGGTAAATTTCCGTTTTTAAGTCGTTTTTCTTGCTTTCCAAGGAATTCGATTAGGTTTAGGATTTATTTTGCTTTAAATAATGATGTAGGCCGAATTGGCCATTCAGCTTTTGATTTATAAAATTTTAGAGTTTTCTCTAATTATTCCAATTTCGGTATTCATCGTGAATCAACGAATTGAAGCCTAACTTTCCGGTATTTGTGCGCAAATCAACGGAACTTTAGTAGGTTGTTTCTAATCGTTTTACGCAGTTTTTTTCTCGACAGAGCTTCCGCTACATCAGTTGGTATCAGAGCCGTGTTCGTTCGGGACGACATCATCATGCCGCCGAGAAGACGACCAGACCAGATTCCTGTAGACCTAGCCATCGAACGTGACCGTGTGATACAGTTGGAGCGACAGGTGGAGCAATTAACGGCGCAACTTGCGGCGTCAAGAGCCAACCAAAACCCGTTTCAGGCCTTACATCCTGAGACAAGTAGTGACGAAGTGGAAGGGGATCCGCAACCACGACGTCGACAGAGAGCGCCTGTGACTGATGACAGGGTTGATGACAGAACTGAAGATGTCAGGCGATGGGAGTCAGGGATGCGGACTGAGGTTCCGGAATTCCGTGGAAGCATGCAGCCAGAAGAGTTTCTGGAATGGATTGGAATCGCTGACGAGATTCTGGAATTCAAAAGAGTTCCTGCGAATGAGAGGGTGGCATTGGTGGCCACGAGGTTTCGGGGTAGAGCCGTGGCTTGGTGGCAACAATTTAAACTCGCTAGAAATCGCGTTGGAAAACCCAAACTTTCTGACTGGGAGAAGATGAAACAAAAGTTGCGTAAAGAGTTTCTACCTCACAATTTTACGAGATTGATGTACCAGAGGTTGCAGAATCTGCGTCAAGGTATGAGGTCTGTTGATGAATATACAACCGAGTTCTATGAGTTGTTGGTGCGAAACGATATAGAAGAGACACAAGATCAGTTGGTGTCGCGCTACTGTGGTGGGTTGCGTACACAAATCCTTGATATGGTTAATCTTTTCGATCCCGTGACAGTAACTGAGGCGCATCAGAGGGCTTTACAATTGGAGAAGACATTGTCGCGAAAATCTAATAGTGGACAGACGCTGAATTTCTGAGGAGGAATGAGCAGTCGAAACAGAGCAAGTAGTTTCAGTGAAAATACTGGAAGTCGACCAGGTGTTAGTGCTAGCAGTGGTTCATATACTGGTCCACGGAACCCGACAAACAACGTTCAAACTCCCAGGGCAACCACCGGCGGATTTCGGTGTTTTGGATGTGGAGAAACGGGTCACAGGCTGTCTGAGTGTCCAAGACCAGCAAAGAGGGTATTATTTATTGACCCGGCAGAATTTAATGAGGAAGATGCGGAAATAATTGAAGAACCACAATCAGGAGCGGAGGAAGTGAGTGAAGAACTGGTAGATGGTGACACCGTAACGATGTTGATGGTGCGACGTACCTGCTTGGCACCGAGAACTGGAGAAGGAGAGTGGCTGCGAAATAACATATTTCAGTCTACTTGTACCATCCTTGGTAAGGTGTGTCGGTTTGTCATAGACGGGGGGAGTTGTGAGAATATTGTGTCAGTCGAAGCGGTACGAAAGTTGGGGGTGACGACAGAAAAACATCCAAAACCATATAGACTAGCTTGGCTGCAAAAGGGGGGCGAGGTGACTGTATCACAGCGGGCGCTAATTTCGTTTTCGATGGGAACCAACTACAAGGATCAGATGTGGTGCGATGTGGTGGACATGGATGCATGTCACTTACTGCTAGGGAGGCCGTGGCAATATGACAGAAAAGTGTATCATGATGGGTTTAAGAATACCTATTCTTTCGTTTTCCATGAAAAAAAAATTGTGCTACTACCAAGCAAACCATCTGAGAAGATTAAGGCGCATAGCGATACTACTAACCTGTTATCATATGCAAAATTCGAGTTGGAGATAAAGGAAGTAGAAACGGTATATGTGTTAATGGGAAAAGAAACACAGGCTGATATGGAGGTTCCTAGTGCGGCAGCTCCTCTGATTTCGGAGTTTGCTGATGTGTTTCGGAAAGAATTACCTGAAGGACTACCACCTCTACGTGACATTCAACATCATATCGACCTAGAGCCAGGAGCTATGTTGCCAAACAAACCACATTACAGAATGAGTCCCACTGAGCACGAAGAGTTACGAAGCCAGGTTGAGGAGCTTCAGTCAAAGGGGCATATCCGTGAGAGTCTAAGTCCATGTGCTGTTCCCGCCTTGTTAATTCCCAAGAAAGATGGAACATGGAGGATGTGTGTCGACAGTCGCGCAATTAATAAGATCACAGTAAGGTATCGCTTTCCAATTCCGAGACTAGATGATTTTGTTAGATCAATTGAGCGGGGCACATGAGTTCACCAAATTGGACCTAAAGAGTGGGTATCATCAGATTCGTATTCGACCTGGGGATGAATGGAAGATAGCGTTCAAGACGCGAGAGGGGTTATATGAATGGCTAGTCATGCCATTTGGGTTGTCAAACGCGCCTAGCACCGATGAACCAAGCCCTTCGACCATTTATCGGTAAGTTTGTTGTTGTTTACTTCGATGATATCTTAATTTACAGTGCAAACCCCGAGCTGCATCTTCAGCACATTCTGGAAGTGTTATGTGTGTTGCGTAGAGAAAAATTTGTTGCTGCAGCCAAGAAGTGCGTTTTTATGACACCAAAGTGTTATTTTTGGGATATGTTATTTCTGGAGAGGGTCTACAGGTGGATGAGTCCAAAATAGAGGCAGTGAGGCAGTGGCCGCAACCAAAAACAATTACTGAGGTACGGAGTTTCCATGGATTGGCATCATTCTACCGCCGGTTCATCCCGCACTTTAGTAGCATTATGGCACCTGTCACCGAGTGTATGAAAGGAGTCAAGTTTCAGTGGACGACCGAAGCTGAAGAAGGTTTTCAGCAAATCAAAGAGAAATTGACAACAACCCCTATACTCGTTCTACCAGATTTTTCTCAACCGTTCGAGCTGCATAGCGATGCTTCCAAGGTTGGCATCGGAGCTGTTTTGAGTCAAGGTGGGAAACCGGTGGCATATTTCAGTGAGAAACTGTCGGGATCTCGAGTACGTTATAGCACATATGACATAGAATTCTACGCTGTGGTCCAAGCGGTGAAACATTGGCGGCATTACTTATTCCACCGAGAATTCATTCTATACACCGATCATGATTCATTGAGACATCTCCACAGTCAAGAAAAAATTTCTTCCCGGCATGCTTCATGGTCAGCTTACCTTTAACAATTTACATTCGTCCTGAAGCACAAAGCAGGTGTTACGAACCGGGTGGCTGATGCCCTGAGTCAAAGAGTCAATCCGTTATCAACAATGGTTGTCCAGGTTCCAGGTTTTAACTCTTTTCGTGAATTATATGATTCAGATCCACACTTTTCAGAGATAATGGTTGTTGTTCGAGAGAAAAAAATTCAGAATTTGTATTGGTAGATGGGTTCTTGTTTCGGGGAAATCAACTTTGTATTCCCGAGTGTAGTTTGCGTTTGCAAATTATTACGGAAATACATGGGGAGGGTCACGTGGGCAGAGATCGCACGCTTCAGTTAGTTAAGGCATCGTACTTTTGGCCAACAATTCGGAAGGAAGTAGAGAGATATGTGGAACGTTGTCGGATTTGCCAAGTGTCCAAAGGGAAAGCGACTAATGTTGGTTTGTACAGACCATTACCGATTCCTACTCAACCATGGACGGACTTGAGCATGGATTTGGTTTTGGGACTGCCAAGAACCCAACGTGGATGTGATTCCATCTATGTAGTGGTTGACCGATTTTCCAAGATGGTTCATTTTATCCCGTGCAAAAAAACTACTGATGCTGTCAAGGTCGCCCAATTGTTCTTCCGAGAGATTTATCGCCTTCATGGTTTACCTTCGTCAATTGTTTCTGACCGGGACACTCGATTCCTCAGTCACTTTTGGCGGAGCCTTTGGAAGATGGTCAATACAAGGTTGGATTTTAGCAGTGCATATCACCCGCAAACTGATGGGCAGACGGAGGTGGTGAACCGAGCGCTTGGAGATTTACTGAGATGTCTGGTAGGAGAAAATGTTCGGTCATGGGATCTGAAGTTGAGCCAAGCCGAATTTGCCCACAACCATGCTGTCAATAGGAGTACCGGCTTCAGTTCTTTACAGGTCGTGTACTCACTGGTTCCTCGAAGCCCTATAGACCTGATTCCTCTACCTAGCAAGACTAGAGTTCATGGGAAAGCTGAAGATTTCGTTCAAGGGTTACATGAAGTTCATAAGCAAGTGCAAGAAAATTTGTTGCAATCGGTAGAGAAATACAAGCTGGCCGCGGACAAGAAAAGGCGTCATTTGGAGTTTGAGGTGGGCGATTTTGTGTGGGCAGTCCTCACAAAGGACAGGTTTGCTGTGGGGGAGTATAACAAACTTGCTGCTAAGAAGATAGGCCCGCTGGAAATTGTGGAAAAAATTAATCCAAATGCGTATCGCCTGAAACTACCCAGCCATATTAGAACTCATAATGTCTTCAATGTCAAGCATTTGATTCCTTTCCATGGCGACTCCTCTGATGATGACACCGCGATAAATTCGAGGACGAATTTTCTCCAACCTGGGGAGAATGATGCGGCGGATCAACTGGCATTAGATTATTTGGAGGGGTGGGATTTGAAACAAACCAAGTAAGGCTAAAACCGGGCGGCGGAATCAGAATGATTTGAAATTTTGACAGCTGATGCGTTTCGGCGTTTCCGGAACTACTACGAAGCTTTGCTGCGTAAGCACGTCCTTTTTTAGGCAAATTCCGTCGTTTAGGCCTCGAAGTTGCAATTTTTGCCGTTTTAGGAAAGTTTCTTTTTCGCAATAATTTGAGTTTCCCAATTCCGAATCGACTTCCGTCAATTCTGGAGTGTTTAGGATTCTCAGTAGAATTAGTTTTTGCTTTAATTTCGTTTTTGTCTTTTTTGGTAAATTTCCGTTTTTAAGTCGTTTTTCTTGCTTTCCAAGGAATTCGATTAGGTTTAGGACTTATTTTGCTTTAAATAATGATGTAGGCCGAATTGGCCATTCAGTTTTTGATTTATAAAATTTTAGAGTTTTCTCTAATTATTCCAATTTCGGTATTCATCGTGAATCAACGAATTGAAGCCTAACTTTCCGGTATTTGTGCGCAAATCAACGGAACTTTAGTAGGTTGTTTCTAATCGTTTTACGTAGGTTTTTCTCGACAGAGCTTCCGCTACATCACTGTGTGTGTGTGTTTGTACATATCAAAAACACAATTAGAGTTTTCTCTAATTATTCCAATTTCGGTATTCATCGTGAATCAACGAATTGAAGCCTAACTTTCCGGTATTTGTACGTAAATCAACGGAACTTTAGTAGGTTGTTTCTAATCGTTTTACGCAGGTTTTTCTCGACAGAGCTTCCGCTACATCAGTAATTTTATTTGAATGCAAACGAAGCAGATGAAATGAATGCTTCTGCTACAGTGTGCATGTGTGACTGTTATGTGAGATACATAGAGAGGTAATTCGTCAAATTGTAGTCGCCTGGGTTGAATTTTCCACACTCATTTAATTTTTGCTGCACGACAAGACATCAATGCAAGCAAGACATCAATCCAACTGTAGCTTGAACCAATCATGGCCAAGAATTCATCTGGTGGCGTAGATAAGTGGACTACAATTTTTTTTTATAGATAATTTCTCGTCACAATCGGTAAATTTTGTTTCATATGATCTAGAAGGTAGGAAACCTAGATATCTTGACCTGTTCAACTTATGAACTTACCTAGAATTGATCTCTTTTTAACTGTTGATTACTTTTAGCTAGATTTTTGGAATTATGAATATTCATCAACTTCTTTCTGACGCATATTACTTGCGGTCCCAATTAACTTGAGATGTCTTAAGGAAATTTTTTCAAAGTTGAAGATTTAATGAAAACTGAAGTCAATAAATACCCATCACGTTCCTAGACAAATACTTACTAAAAAGCCTCAACTTCAACATCTCTCTCTCTATCTCTCTTGATATCCTCTGCTTAGTCGATTTCTTGTTTAATTTACAGTAATTGCAGTCATGGAACAATTTTTCATGGAGAGTCCAAAATCACCCCTACAACCTCCAACTTTTGGAGACCTAATCACTGTTCTTAGCATTGATGGAGGTGGAATTAGAGGGATCATCCCTGCAACTATTCTTACCTTCTTCGAGTCTGAGCTTCAGGTAGATAAATTTGTATACACTTGTTATATATAAAAAATTTTATGCGCTTAATTCTCTTCTAATAGATCTCTTATTTTAACAGAAACTGGATGGTGAGCAAGCAAGACTCGCGGACTATTTTGATGTGATTTCGGGTACTAGCACGGGAGGTCTAGTGACTGCCATGTTAACAACTCCGAATGAGCAGAACCGCCCTTTGTTTGCTGCAAAAGACATCAAAGACTTCTATCTTGAGCATTGCCCTCAAATCTTCCCTCAAAAGTAATTAATAATCTTTCACGGTCAATTATTTATCGTGAATTAATAATCATGTTTGATGTTAATTTTTTTCTCATGAATATTCACAATCACATAATTACTAACGTGATACGTTTTAATTTCATGCAGTACTTCTTATATTCCCTTCTCTAATACGTTCAAATCTCTGGTCGGACCAAAATATGACGGCAAATATCTACATAGCCTTGTAAAGGAAAAATTAGGAGGCGTACGGTTGCACCAAACATTAACAAATGTTGTGATCCCAACTTTTGACATCAAGAAACTCCAGCCAATCATCTTCTCCACTTACGATGTATACAGTTATTCATCTATATATACATATGATCTATCTTTACCTTTCTTAGACATATATGAGTTCTAATTATACTATATATTATTTTCAGGTGAAGAAAAATCCAAGCAAAGATGCCTTGCTTTCGGATATCTCCATTGCAACTTCAGCTGCTCCAACTTATCTTCCTGCGCATAATTTTGAAACCGAAGACATTTCTACCGGAAAAATTAGAACATTCGATCTCATTGACGGTGGTGTGGCTGCTAATAATCCGGTATATATATTGAAAAATCAACATGGATATTCTTTGAGTTTTTTTTTTTTCTTTTTTTTTTTTTTTCTGACAAGTCACGTAAATCTTATGTATTGATTTTGCTTTAATTTTTTTCTCAGACTTTAGTTGCTATAAGCGAAGTGACAAAAGAAATCACCAGGGGCAGTACCGACTTCTTACCTATAAAGCCAACGGACTATGGCCGATTTCTGGTTATATCATTAGGGACTGGTTCGCCGAAAACAGAAGAGAAATACGATGCTCTTAAATCGGGTAAATGGGGTTTGTTGGGGTGGCTGACAGCTGAAGGCTCCACTCCATTGATAGACGTGTTCATGCAATCTAGCAGCGACATGGTCGACTTTCATATCTCTACTGTTTTCCAAGCTCTTCATTCTGAAGATAACTATCTTCGAATCCAGGTAAATTTTCATCTGATGCATGATTTTCAGATGAAGGCGTATACGTGAATAACATGATCGTATTAATTATGATTGTGAATTTGATGAACAGGACGATACACTTAGCAGAGATGAGTCTTCCGTGGATATTGCAACCAAAGAGAACTTGGATAATCTCGTGACGGTGGGTGAAAAGCTGCTAAAGAAACCAGTTTCGGAAGTTAATTTCGAGACTGGTGTCTTTGAGCCTAGTTCTAGGAACAAGGGCACAAATGAACAAGCTTTAATCAAGTAAGTAATTAGGAAATTATCTACCGTATTTCTTCTTAACTTGAATGGTGTGTATCATTTTTGATGAATTTTAAAAATAAAATAATAAATTAACATTTTGTATTTATTTTATTTGTGTAGAATAGCAGAAGTGCTGTCCAAGGAGAAGAGGGTTCGTGACATGAGATCACCACACGGGAAGAAGCCGGTTGCAAACAGCCAAATCAAAAGCAGGAATATAATGCTAGACATTTAGACAGCTTCTAGTTACATTATTATTATTATTATTATTTCATTTTCATTTCAAATAATAGAAGGCTATCCAATTCCTCGTCTTGATGCTAAACTCTACTTTCTAGGCATCCAATATTATCGATGTCGTAATTCATCTAATTTGTATACAAATCGTGGTGTGTATCATTTGGATGAATTTCAAAAATAAAATAATAAATTAACATTTTGTATTTGCATTTTTATTTTATTTTGTTTGTGTTTTTTCTTTCAAGTAATTAATTAGTTTAGAATTACAACAGGAATGATATAATTTGAACTCGTGATTATTTTGTGAAAAATTATTGAAATGTCTCAAAAAGATCTCTTGAAATAGAAAGGATATTAAATGTCCTAATAAAATCACTTAAAAAAAAAAAATGAAATCTACGACAATGAAATGAATGACATAACATACAACTTAACTTTTTATAAAATGTTGAAAAGGAAATTCAAGGATATGAATTAATTCCTGTAATTACCAAGAAATTAAATAATTTTCTTCTTAAATTAAAAGATTTATGTTTTGCATCTAATTATTTATTAATGAAAATTTCAAATGGAAATGTTAATCATGATATCAAGATACATTGAGATGAAAAGTTCAACTATCTAGTGATCACGTGTATTGAAAATTAATCACTAACTTTGTCAATATTATAGTGGTTTAGTATTTTATTAAAAGGCAGTTGGTAGTTCAGTAGTCGTAAGCTAAGTTGACGAGTAGATATTATAATCTGTCAAGAAGACTTGTCAAATTTGTAATGTTTAAAATAAATAAAAAGTTGTCAAAATCAAATGCATCAAATTGTACGTCTCCAACATGCAGACTGGTTCTCTTGTCTTCTCGTGTGGTGATGATGTGTCTGGAAAATACACAGAAAAATTAATGGAGCGTAGAACAATTAGAGAGGAACCCACTAAGTCAAGGAAATGATAAAAGGAGACCACTAAGTCACTATCAGTTCAACTTACACAAGTAACACAACAAACAATATGCAAGGTCTTGTGAGACCCTGAAAACTAACAAGTAACAAATAATAAACATGAAAACAAACATGACCATTTCCTCTTCTGCACGTGCTAGGGTCTGCTAACATGCACATATCAGGTGACAAATCTGTTTATTCACATCTCTATACAAAACTTGAAATGTTAATTAGTGAACAACAAACACATATTTGAAAAGTCCAATTTGGAATGTATATAATACAGCCATCTTATTGTTAATTATTTTTTTCATGAAATGGTCCAAAATAAAAATAAAAATGAAGAATTATTGTTAACTGTCGCAATCTAGCTTGGTTGACTAGAAGATATTATAGTCCATCAAATAAACTCATCAATATAAAATAACAAGCAGTACAGCTGCGTCGTTTTATTTAATTGTCTCTCATATGGTGACAATAATGACTAATAAATATACAAATTAAAAATGTTCTTCTCTTCTATATTTTTAATTAATTAATTTTTAGCTTTCAATGAGAAATTTCGCTTTTACTGCACGATCCTTCTGTCATTTTTTTTTTTTTTTGAACAGTTCCTTACAGTCGGAAAACAGTGCCGCGCTCCGTTACAATATCCGTAAACAGTACCACTACAGTGAAGCACCCGCTACAGCACTTATAAACAGTGCCACCGTGCCACTAAAATACCTCTGTGAACAGTACATCGCATCACCTGTAAACGGTTCTACTACAGTACATGAATAGTGCTGCTCTAAAACCCTAAGAGAGATCTAAGCATCGGAGGCTACTGCACGATCCTTCTGTCATGATGATCACAGTTTTTGTGTATAAAAGAAATCGAATTAATTGAAAACTAATCAAATCTTAACCATCCATTCATTGCCTTAAAGATAATTTGAAACATCCCAACTAGATTGGCACATAACAAGATTACCTATTATGTGCATGAACATTCTCAAACTGACGTAATATATTAAAAAAGAAAGAAAAAAAAAAAGACATAACAACAAAACCCCAAACAAATCAACCAAAATGGTAAAAATGTCTAAAAGATAAATCTCTTGTAATAAGAGCAGTACAAAATTGAGGACAAGTAAAACTCTAAAAATCTTGAGCCAAAGAACGACTATGAGAAGTTAAGCAATCAGCCACCGTATTTCTTTCACGATAAATATGAGAGATATGAACACTCATAGAAGAGATGTAATAAAGACAACATCGCCAAGAAAAAGAAAACTTCCTAGGAACATCCACCAAATGAAGAGAAAGAAGAGAGACCATATGAGTAGAATCACATTTTATCCAAAGAGAGTGACAACCATAAATATGAGCAAATTCAATGGCTTTGATAACTGCCAATAACTTTGCTTCAAAAGCATACATAACCCTCAAAGGCAAAGCAAAACAACTTTTAACAAACCCGCGACAATTACGAAAAATACCACCACGGCCTGAAGGTCCTGGAGAGCCATTAGAAGAACCGTCAGTGCTTACCTTTATCCAACCTGGAGGAAGGAACACTAGAAAACCTCTAAAATCATATGAGCTTTACAAGGCCAATGAACCACTTGAAGATGCCTAAGAAGCAATAATTCAGATTATGAATTATACATTCCACTAGTAATAAATGATTAGAATCTCGAATAGCTGAGTGAACATAGGCAATAGAAGAGATAATTGGGATCATGTGCTTCTCAAAAATCATTTGATTTCGCACATACCAAATTGCCCAGAAAATATGAATCATTATAGAAAACCATAAACTTCGTAATTGCAGGCTAGCATTCCAATTAAGAGCTGACAAGAAAAAATCAAAAACCTCCAAATAATAATCATGAGACAATGCACATTGAAAATGAAACTTGTAATAGAGCCATCTACTAAAACACAACATCTCATTTTTGAAAATGAGGTTTGAAAGATGACATATTTTCCAAAACATCTCCTTATGTCTCCTATCTTTTTCATGTTTAAAAAGGTTGAGCAATCAGCCATCTTAATCAATAATTTATTTATTTATTTATTTATTATTATTATTATTATTATTTTTTGTGTTAATATAAATAACACCTGTATTAATTCAGATGTGTGCTGATATATACTTGATGAGATCAACCACAATGGAGAGATCTTCTTACATTTTGAGATTTAATGGACAAATTTGTTACTAGGATTTTTTTTAAAAAGTTTTATATTCGAATTTTATCATCACAAAAGTGAAAGGAAAAAATGTTATCTTAAAGTTGATGTTTAATAATGTTATCTTAACCATCATTTTGACGGATACTTATATATTTATATGAAAGTAATATTTCTGCATATACATCTTAAGATTTATATCATATTATTTACTTTTTTATTTTTTTATATATTTTTTTAAGAATGAAAGAAATATATATTTTTTGATATACAAAAGAAAGAAATATTTGAGGATGAAATAAATAGAACATTGAATTGGTCAAGGGAATGAGAATGAGATGTACCATTTCCTGTTTGAACAAAGTCAGCTGTCAATACCTATGTCTACGTGCATTTTGACTTTGACAATTCTTTTAAACGACAAAAAAGAGAAGAGGAAGGACTGTTTTTTTTTCCTAATCACTTATACATATTACAATATAAAAAAAATTTGAAACTGCGAATTTATTAGAAAACAGCAGCCCCAACAGAAAGCACACAATATCCTTCTGATTGGCGACTCGAAATAAATATTGAAGGTGAAAAATAAAAAGAAATAAATATTAATCATTAATTACTGAAAAAAAAAATGCTGAAATTATATTAATTCTAAGCAATCTTATCCCACATTTGGGATTTTTATTCAAACAGAGGTGAAAAAAATTAAAGAATCAAATCAAAAGGTGAGATCTCCTATACATTTTTGCAGTAAGTCTCCCACCTTCCTAGACCTTACAAACTGTAAATTAATTATCCCAAATCTGGAATTTATTCAAACAACATGAGGTGGACTTGCGTCACCTTAATTAACTATCACAATTACAACACCGATATTAGTAATTAGAATCAATCACTAATCAAATCATATACATGTAAACATTATTTAGCATTTGATTTGTACGTATTAGCCATTCCATGGGGTGATCTAGCCAGACGACGGCGCTTCTCGTCCGAGAGTAGAGTTGCAAATCTGCAAGAATATCGATCAGAAGTAATTCTATGAGTTGATCATCATATATGTTATATCTAGAAAATTTAATTTGTTTCACATAAATTTATAAATGTATTTGTTATTTATACCTTTTGATAGCCTCTTGGTTACTCTCTAATTCCGTATTAGAGGGCTCAAAGATGCCTGTCTCCAAATTCACCCTGGCAACAGGTTTTTTCAACAGTCCTTCACCAGCTTTCACAAGGTCTTCTAAGTTCTTCTTTGTGGCTATATCGACCGAAGAAACCACCCCACTTAACGTATCCACCTGTATATGTTTTATCATTCAAAATAATTTAGTTAATAATATATATATTTTTTGAAGTATAATTTAGTCAATAATAGATAAGTGATGGATAATAAGTAAAATTAATAATTTGAACGAGGACTTTGTGTAAAAATAATTAATATATATAGGATTTAGCTAGTGTACTGAACCCGCATCTATACCGGCAGGGACGGAGTTAGAAATTCAAGTTCGAGGACCATTATATAAAAACAAAAAAATTTAGGGGACTGAAATGAAAAAAATTTAAAATTTAGTAATAATTTAATAATTTTTATAATGAGTTTTAATGTTTTTTTAAGGGCACAGACTCCTTTGCCTCTGTCTACACGGTAGTTATCAGGGAGACATTAAATTTTCAAATAGTAGCATAACCCATATATTTAATAATTTGACGGTTACCTGAATTCGAAGATATTTGTCTGAGTGAAGGGCTTGAAATACGGCAGAGATGTGCAAATCTACCATATCTGCGCTTGCTTGAGTGAAGACATCAACTAAAGGAGTGGAACTACCGCTGGTCAACCAACCAAGCACACCCCACTTTGCTGCTGCATCGGCACTGTATTTCCCTTGATCTTTTCCCGAGCCAGTCCCTAAAGATATAACCAGAAATCGTCCATAGTCCATTGGCTTTATCGGAAAGAAGTCTGAATTTCCCCTGATTATTGCCTTGGTCACTTCACCTAATGCAACCAATGCCTGAAATTAGAAATCAACACACAAGATATTAGTAATCAACAAATTAAGTACATATATATTATTTGCGTTGCTTAAAATTAGGAAAATATATATCATGATATATATACCGGGTTATTTGCTGCAACTCCACCGTCTATTAGGTTGAATTCTCTCACTTGGCCAGCTGAGGTTTTTGTTTCGAAAGTGTGTGCTGGAAGATAAGTGGGCGCTGCCGAGGTTGCTATGCATATATCGGAGAGTAATGCATCTAAGCTTTGCTTTTCCTTCACCTGTTTATTATATTCCATGGAAATAATATATAAAACTACTATAGTTCAGCTCGCTCTATGATCATTAAATTGATCATTTGATTAAACATGATAAAATTAGGGAAGATCATGAACCTCATAGCTGGAAAAGATGGTCGGCTGGAGTCGCTTGATGTCAAAAGTTGGGATCACAACATTAGTCAGTGTTTGGTGCAATCTTGTGTTTCCTAGTTTTTCTCTAACAATGCTATGTAAATATTTCCCATCGTATTTCGGTCCCGATAGAGCTTTCATCACCTTTCTAGCGTTGGCAAATAGTTGAAAGCTGTTAAATATTTACACACATCAAAAAAAAAAAAAAAAGCATGTTATTACAGATCAAATGATAATTATATATATAGGTGAAGAAATTTGTTGAGTATGATAATTATAATTAGAAAGAAAATATAATTCTGTACCTAGGTTGGGGAAATATTTTAGGGCATTCACTTAGGTAAAAGTCATTGATATCCTTGGCGGCAAAGAGGGGTCGATTTTTTTCATTGGGAGTAGTTAGCATAGCAGTCACCAAACCGCCCGTGCTTGTCCCTGCAATCACATCAAAATAATCCGCGATTCTTGCATCCTCGCCGTCTAGTTTCTAAAGAAAATTGCCAAAAAACCTAGAGTTAGTATACTATAAACGTACAAAAAATATCAAATTATATTATAATCCAACGTAATAAAGTTTGTGTATGCACAAAGTTAAGGTTAAAAAAAAAAAATGAAGGTACATTTGATATGATATTTGAAATGCTTGACTCATGCATATCAAACGAACGTGTGAGAAAAAGTTTAGAGTACTATTATGCATGATATCTACCTGAAGTTCAGACTCTAGAAAAGCAAGAATGGTTCCTGGAATAAGTCCTCTTATTCCACCACCATCAATGCTAAGAATGGTGATAAGATCTCCAAAAGTTGGTGGTTGGAGAGGTTCATGTGTTCTTTCCATGAGGTTTCAATCAAGGGTCGATATAAACGTACGCACACAGAAATAAAGAGAAAGCGAAGCTAGCTAGGGTTTTCAAGAGCTGTAGAAGAAAGTTAGAGTGAATATAAGTTTTCAAGAGATCAGGCTTGGAGGGAGAATTTTCTGCTTATTGAGTTCCTCTTTGAGAACGCTTGCATGGCTATTTATAGACCCAACCTATGAGAGTTGATGAATTTAAAAATGGAAAAAAAGGGATAAGAGTTCTATAAATTACAAATACTTTTTTTTTTTTTTTTTTTTCAATAATGGAAAAATCTTCTCCAAATTTGACTAATTAAACATACTTGTAATGTGATTATTAGTTTATTGGATAGGGTTCAAGTACGAGTTAGACAACATATATTCATCTATCAATGAAAAGGTTGAGAATTGTACTTAACAGTAGAAACCGTGTTCAAAGATTAAATGTAAGAATTGTAGGTGAGACTGGCTCCCAGAGAATTGTAGGTTAGAATGTGATTCAATTAGGCTAGAATGCTAGATATGGCCTAACACACTAACATTACCACCTTTTTTTCTTTTGTTTTTATTTAAATTTTTAGCTATAGTGCTTGAATCTGTTTGGCTACATATAAAATGAATGAAGGGGATTTCATCATATATATTAAATGCAGAATCGTCCTGGAGAATGATTTCTAATTCCATCAATAACATCAATTTCGATTCGTAAGAGGCGGCGCATCAAATATTGAAGTACATGAATGATACGAAAACATAAAGTCAATTATGGCGATTATTACTCGTGATCCTACGTGCGAATCAACTATATATAGCTGGAATTTATTTGTAAGTTCATTTTGACAATAGTAAATATGCAATTTATTAACATGAAATTTTACTTAATATATCCCACATCAAGCTCAGGAATTATTTATTCAAACCCTAAACTCGCCCATTTATTAGCTGAGCTATGCCCCTGAGGGCGTGCATGTAAATACTTGATCATGACATATATACCCTTGTTCATTTATTTGTCTTATTGTTTATATGCACTTAATTATGTCATAATGCCTTTTAGTTTTAAATGACTTTACATGATTAGTAGTTCTTGATGATTCTTGTTCTTCTACCTAAAGAAACAGATTAAAAACAGAATAAAAAAATAAAAAAAATAAAACATGGTCTGTTTTTGTGAAGGTTTGTCATTTGGACGAAATTCAGAGAACTTGGATTCATTGAATCAATATAACAAACTATGAAAAAAAAAAAAAAAACGTAAGTAACTCTCTCATATATATATATATATAAAACACTCTTGAAAATTACTCCATTGATATATCCTCCTTGCTTCATAGTTCTTTCCTCCATTTTTTTTAGCTTCAAATAATTAATGTGTAAGCAAAGAATTATTAATTGTTTAGAATATGTTCAACGGTGGAATTTTCAGCTGTTTAGTTTTGTCTTCATATATATGCATGGAATTAATATTTTCACGATCAAAGCAAGTAATAAAGAATAAAAAAAAGAAGTTTATATATGCACGAAAAAAGACAAGATGTTTATGGTTTTTGGTTTATAATATACATGCAAGAAAGACACAAAATATAATTATATACAGCTATACATAGGAACCAGAGTTATAGTTAATGTATCTTTTAATTAATTAATTAATTTTTATATATGTGTGCGTTCGTGTGAGTGAGGTTTCTTCACATTCTTTTAATTTATTTTTTATTTATTATTATTTATTTATTTATTTATTTATTTTTTTTTAAAGTACATTCTTTTAATTCTTATATATATATATATATATATATATATAACCTATCTTATCCCGTACCTGTTGCTGACTTTTTCTCGCAATTGAAAATGGATTCCAAAATATTTGGTAATATGAATTCAAAAGATCAGTATCCGACTAATGATATGCTCTAACGTTTAAACAATGACAAAATGTACATAACCCAATTAAAACTTAGTTCCATATCAAGTTGCTTGTTAATTATTAGGTGTGGGATTTCCGTATTTTTTTTCGTGCGAAACCGACTCTCTAACGTTATAGAACCTACTCTATAATGTTAGGGAGTGACCTGATCAGTCTTTTAAAAGTAACAATGTCATTATATAATGTTACAGAGTTGATCTAAATCGACTTATAGTCATATGTTTTTAGGATGAACTTACAGAAAAATTATTGTTCCAATACACTGTTGTCCTATATTGACCAAAATTTGTTTTGGTACAAGTTATGAATCGGCGATACCTCTTAAGAATCTTATCCGTTATTGTCATGATCTACAAAACATTTGATTGTTGAATTTAAATCGTGTATTATAAATATTAAAAAAAATACATATTTTTGACTCTATTAGCAGTCCTTTCTTGGTTGAAACTTTTTAGATATAATTCCAAGCACGAAAAATCAAAGGAAGTACGGAAGTCCGGGGATGGTTGGCTGGCAATGATGTAATTGGGAAAAGTTGCAATCTTCATTTAAAATGTGTTAAACCATTTATTAATGTCCGAGGACTTGACGTTTGAACTGTATCTTTGACAGCAAAGAGAATTTTATTTTTGGTTTATTGTAAGCTTTGGTGGAGCTTACCAAACAGGCAGCCCTAGCTTTTCACGTGTAATTCACGCATGGAGTTAGAGGCTTGAAGGCATTGTAATTCACATGGTTAAAGTTAAACTAATGGATTCGAGATTATTTGAAGATCATCATTTTGCTTATAAACAAAGGGATTATAATAAATAGAGATTAGCTGAAGATCATCCAATTCAAGACATCACATAGTATCAGTGATGGAGAAGAGACAACTGTTTAGGACAATAATCGGTCAAATTTTATGTGAGGCAGAGAAGATAGGTTTAGGCCCAAAACGTTTGCTCAAATGAACCTGTTGGGCCTGGTTGTTTGACATTGACCGAGCTTCAACCCAAAATGTAAAATTTAAAAAAAAATGTATCAAAATACATCTTCCATTCAAATTACGTCATGTAACATTAGAATAAATACGATTGACTACTTATATAGTTATATAACACAACATGATTTAAATGAAAAATGCAAGATGTGTTTTATGTCCAGGAGCTTTCAAAGTATAATAAAAGGCCATTTCATATTAAGATTGTAATACACAAATGTATTGATCCTTTGGCTTTTCCGGCGATACGAACATATTTAAGTAATTGCCGTTCTGTAAGACCATAATGAAAACGTAATTTTTGTTTTTTGCTGCGACCCCATAACTCTGGAGCTGGTGATCGCAGACCTAATACAAGCATGCGGGGCTTTGTGACGATCACAGCTCATCGGCACAGCTCATCGGGTACCACCCAACCTGCTGTAACCAATGGACCGCCGTCTTGTCGCCGTTGTTGTCGTTAGCAAAGCCAAGTCTCAATTTCAAAAGGTGAGTTGTGCAGAAAAAGTCAACAGTTGCTTTTGAGCTCTAGTTCTTTTTGAGCTTTTGAAGTGCCTTTACTAAAACCATGTTCCGCATAACACCAAAAGTTAATTCCGTCCCTCTTCGGGAAGTAACTCGTAGTGTCTTCTTCCTGACTCTACACCCCTCAGAATGGTTACTGGACAAGTGCGGGAATGGTTGCTTCCCCTGAGAACTTAACTTAATGCAGAGGTTCCGCGACAGGAAGAAAAGAAGGGAACATGGAACAACGGTGCTCTCGATCCATCATTTTATGAGTTTTGCAACCTTCGATTTCCTCAGATAAGTTCCTATCAATGTCTTGTAACCAAGTTTCCTCTCTTCAGAAGTAGTTTTGCAAACCTGTAATGAGATGGCAAATTATGGAAATCAAATCACTCACTACTCACTAGTTAGAAATTAAATTATAAAAATGAACTCTCAAGAATTAATCTCGTAGTACATTTTTAGAGCCTCTGCATTAGTGCCGCCATTTAGAATTGGTTCAGAAAATCCGGTCTCAAGATTCACTCTCGGAACTGGTTTCTTCAACAGTCTTTCACCAATTATTACAAGTTTGTCCAAGTTTTCCTTGGTATTAAAGTCGGTCGAAGAATCTTTTCCTGTTAATGTATCATCCTGATTTCACAATATTATAGTTCATGAGAAGTACTATATTAGTGATCATATGCATTTATAAAATCTTAATCTAAAATCAAAGTAGGACAAGCTTATATATGTATATACTTGGATTTGGAAATAGTTCTACTCAGATTGAAGTGCTCATATCTGCACTTGCTTGAGTGAACACATCCACTAATGGAACAGAACCACCATGAAGTAACCAACCCAAAGTACCCCATTTGGCTGCCATTTTGGCACTGTATTTCTCTTCTATCTTTGCTGAGCCAGTGCCTATTGAGATCACCAAAAACCGGCCATAGTCCATAGGCTTAATCAGGAAGAAATCTGGATTTTCGTCAGAGATTTGTTTTGTTGCTTGGGTGATTGCAACCAAAGCCTAAAACAGTACCACAAATTAATTGTGCCAAAATGTTCAATAATTAATTACTTTGGGGTTTCAATAGGCTTTTTATATCCTTCAAAAACTTCATTCCTTATTAATTGGAAATTGCTTATATATATATATATATATATATATATATATACACATATATACTGGATTATTTTCAGCGACACCACCATCGATAAGATGGAATTCTCTAGTGTTTCCCTCATGATCATTGTTAGTGATCGAAGTAGTGACAAGGAAGGTAAGTTGGAGCAGCTGAAGAGCTGATGCAAATGTCGGACAGTGAAGCATCCAAATATGGGGACCTTTTAACTTGTATCGACATCATTATATGCAAAATAACAGTTGCAAATCAGGATTCTGAAAGCACAGAAAATTGTACAGGATCCCACACCAGATCATCAGAACTGTATGTTGTTTGTAAATCAACAATCTGGTTAGAACCTGTAGAAAAACAGAAAGCAAAACAACACAAACCAACACGTTAGAAAATCGGTTAGGAAAAACCGAGGCCCGTGTTTCACACGGTGTCCTTAAGACGATTTTGCCGTATATAACACCGTATGTGTATCAGCGATCGTCTCCCAGGATACAACGGTTTAACAGTGGAAGTGCGAAGCACAAACCACTCTCAGCGAACTCAAACGAGCTAAAACTTACCAAGAACAGAGAAGTATTTTGGATGCAAAAGAAACCAAGAAGGCAAGAACAAATAGAGAAGAGAAAGTATTCTTGAATTAAATTTTATATGAAAAGAATACAAAGGTATTTATAGGCAAAACCCAAGCCTGGTGAATAAGCTCAACCGAAGCTTGTTGAATGCAATTCTTGGTTCTTGGTGAATAAGCAAAACGAAGCTTGTTGAATACGATTCTTGGTTCTTGATGAATAAGCAAAACGAAGCTTGGTGAATACGATTCTAGACCGAAGCTTCTTGAACATGTTTCTAATTTAATAAGAAAAATAATTTAATTAAATTATAATTAAAAACCTGGTTCTGTATTCTTGGTGATCAAGTAAGAATATCAGAATCCAGACAATTAAAGTTTTCCTTATTCTTTACACAAAAACGTTGAGACTCAATTTCTCATTCACCCATTAACCATTTTTGAGTTTAAGTATACCATTTCGAAATTCTTACGGAGGAGAATTCGAATACACTTTAATCTTCTATTTTCATGGAATTAATCATACTCAATTTGTCCTACAAAAATAAAAGTTTATCACAAAATTTTCCAACACTGTAATCCAGAGAGATGGTATATATAGATAGGTACCTCATAGGTTGAGAAAATGGTTGGCTGCAAACGCCTAATATCAAAAGATGGAATGACAACATGTGTCAAGGTGTCATGCAATCTTGTCTCTCATAGTTGATCCTTTACCTATGAAGGTATTTCCCATCATACCTGGGGTCTTGATAATGATTTCAACTTATTTTTATGTTGCAGTAAAATTTGATTTCTTTTCTTATAACCTGAGGCAAGTAGTTTTAATTCATCAAAGCGTAGGATTTCAAACGAGTAGGTTGGTTGTTTATGGTGAGAATAGAAGTGGAGTGGGCATTCAAAATGCGTAAGGAAAAGAGAAAAAAATATGAAAAAGAAAAAGAGAAAAAAAAAAAAAAAAAAAAAAAACAATTACTTCAAAAATTGGAAAGAAAAAGAAAAATTACCCGATCAAAAGTACTAGCTATAACGAATAGCCTGTAACAAAGATAACAATGTATAATCCAAAGAAATCATACAGATCAAAAAACATAAATTCCCCACAAGTCCATACACATATAAGATCAATAAATGCTTTGAATTAATCCATAAACATGTATATCAAAAAAAAAAAAAAAACCAGATAATATCTTTTTTTTTTTTTAAATACTAAAATTATACTGACGTAAAGGGGAAAACATCGCAAACAATCATATGCTAAAAACCCCAGATAATATCCCTTTTAGACTATCTAAAGAGAAAAGGAAAAACCCACTTTCTCCACATCATGGTTTGAAGCTTGGTGGTTGAACAAGTTTTAGGAAGTGGGTCTTGGTGGTAGCTATAGAGAGAGATGGCATGGCAGTTACAGAATCGTGTTAAAAAATAGAGTTTGCCGTGAAAAAACTTGAGAGAAATAAAATTTAATTTTTATTGTTAGTAGTTTTTAGAAGATATTATTTTAAACAAAATTAATTTGGTACAGGATTACAAAATATCAATATGTTACGTTATAGAATATAGAATGTAAATATATATATATATATATATTTTTTGAAAAGCAAACTTTTATTAAGGCACCAAAAGGCCAAACAAACCAGAGGCAACCAGCAAACAAGAACAACCCACAGAACAAACCCCAGAAAACACAAGAGGCTCAGACGCAACCAACAGAAGAAAACAAAAACTGCAGCAGCACCAGAAAACGCCCTGCAGCAACATCAACAGCATCAGAAGCCACCCTATTCCTCAAAGTCCCCTGCCAAGTTAGCTCCCATCTTAGCCAAACTATCGTCAAAAGAATTGAAAATTCTAGAGTTTAACACAACCTCGAAATGATCTGATTCCTTGAGAATCTCAAGGATGTCATAAATCACTTTAACCTGAGCGACATTTCCAAAATCACCATGATTAACCCACGACTCCGCCACTTTCGAATCGCTAACAATTGTAATGTCACGGCCACTAAGATTTGGATTAGCAGCAAGCAGCCCAGTTGCTCTTTTAATAGCCAGTAATTCGGCTGTGTTCGAGTCTAGAATCCCCATATGAAAGGAAAAAAGACAAAGTACTTTACCGTTCGAGTCCCTCAACACTATACCTATTCCGGACGGCCCTGGTTTCCCTATAACTGAGCCATACACATTGAATTTGAGCTGATCAATCACAGGGGGAATCCAATCCACGATTTTGGAAGTCTTCAACTTTTTATTATCTAAGTAGAGATCTTTCAAATTCAGTAACAAGGTCTCCACCGCCTCTTGCGACCCTTTTCTAAAATGTTTAAACCACCGTACAATTCTGAATTTCACCAAATCCGCCGCTTGACTAATCTCAGTCTTCTTATCTTCAAAAATCCTCTGGTTTCTACACTCCCAAACAGTCCAAACAATAGCAAAAAAACATCGAACACCAAGCTCTTTCCTGTTTGAAACCTGGGCATAAACCACAACACCCCTTCAACCAGTTATTGACTGAGTGATTCATGCAACCTTGGACGTCCCACCGCGCCATATAAATCTTCCAAAGCGAAAACGTCCACCCACAATGCAAAAAAAAGATGATCTATTGTCTCTTTCTCACTAGCACAAAACAGACAGTTGAGATCCGAAATCTGACGCATCCTAAACCGTTGGAGCTCATCCTCACCAAGACTCTACCACGCCAAAGTTGCTACAAAAACACCTCAATTTTAGGGGGACAAATTATATATATATATATATATAGTCCCGATCTGTTTTAACAAATGAATACACACTTGAGTTAAAACATATAAAACTAGTTGGTCACATTCAATATCCTCATATATTTATATCAGTACGCACACTTGAACATTATATATATATATATATATATTTATTTATTTAAAAATTAGGGATAATTACCCCAGTGGCCATCAAATTAATGACACTATCAAAATGGCTACTAGATTGGAAAGTTGTTCCAAAATAGCCATTTTTGACGAACTTATTGATACTAATGGTCATTCCATCCAATTCCATCAAATGAGTGGCATTTTAGTAAATAAGGGGATGTCATTAATTTATTTTAGATGTTTTTTGGAAATCAATTTTCTCTTTTTTTTTGAATTACGACATTTGCAAATGTATATATATATATATATATATATAATTACGACATTGAGAAAGAGAAGAAATTGTTTTTTTTTTTTTCTTTTTTTCTTTACAAATATTCGTTGATACTGTATGTAAGCTTAAATGTTGCTGGTTTTATACTTTTATCCAAACTATTAATAAAAAATTAATGCCATGAGGACCTGCAGCTTACTCCAACGAAACAATCCATATGGACTAGGAAGATACAAATGTCGTAGTAATATTATATATATATATATATATATATTTACACACACTAGATATAATTATTTTTTTAATAAAAAGAAAAAATTGATTTCTAAAAAACATCTAAAATAAATTAATGTCATCCACTTATTTACCAAAATATTAATCATTGACAAAATTGATTTCTAAAAAACATCTAAAATAAATTAATGATATCCCCTTATTTACCAAAATGTCACTCATTGGATGGAATTGGGTGGAATGACCACATTAGTATCACAAAGTTCATCAAAAATGGTCATTTTGGAATAACTTTCCAATCCAGTGGCCATTTTGATAGTGTATCATCAATTCGATGGCCACTAGGGTAATTATCCCTAAAAATTATCCATCTTAATTGAACCTTTTATACAAAAAAAAAAAAAAAAAATGTTACTTTTTGCAATATTATCTACTTTAAATGATTTACTTTATAAAACAAAAATCGCATTAATTTTTTTTTTTTGATAAAAAATGTTTTTTTTTTAATTATTATTATTTTTTTTTATGAGTAAAAAAAAATCACAATTTGTAAATTAAAAAAATCACTTTTTCAAAATGATTTATATTAATCGATCGTTTCATTATTATTATTATTATTATTATTTTGAACAACTAGAAAATTTTATACATCGAACCGAAAAGCCAGGCCGGAAACA
The DNA here is from genome assembly GCA_035582765.1 of Acer negundo. Classification (NCBI taxonomy): domain Eukaryota; kingdom Viridiplantae; phylum Streptophyta; class Magnoliopsida; order Sapindales; family Sapindaceae; genus Acer; species Acer negundo. The sequence continues at coordinate 4,510,327 of CM069231.1, read as the reverse complement.
CACAAACAGCGTACCAGAGCAAAAAAGACGACAGCAAACAGCCACAACGGGCGCAGCAAACAACCAGGAAACAAACGAAAAACAAACACAAAGAGAACAGAGAAAAAACCGAAGAAACAGAGCAAGAGCTGAAAGAAAGACATGAAACAAACAAAACCAAAACCAAAGGCACAGAACTAACTGAGCCATCAGCCTAGCCAGAATAAAAATCATTTTTTTTCAAAAGCTATTTTTTATTTTTTATTTTTTTTTTATTTTAGGGTGTTCACTCACTTAAAAAAGATTATTTTTTTCATTAAGTGATCTATTTAAGTGATCATTTCAACAAATAAATCATTTTTTTATAAAGCAATCTATTTTAAGTGATCTCTTTTACTCTTTTTGTAGTAGTGATGTTGAATATGTAGGTGTGAGGGACCTTGTATTGTCGTGATTTAATTACTTGATTAAAAAGGATTCGACTTGACGCATTATGTTAGGAAGTTGGGTGCATGACATATGAGCTTTGAAAAAAGCCTGGCATGCATATGAGTTAGGTATAAAATGCTGAGATATATGGGTCATGTATTGCAGTCGTGGAATTCATATTCTTCCATACGATACGAGAACATAACTCATCCAACTTTCAAGTATGTGATGTACCGGTTACATATCATCCAACCAATAATCATATATACTTGTTGTCTTGTTGGACTCTCAAGTGTTTCTATTTTTTTTTCTTGAAATATAAAATTCTAAGTCAGTGATGCTTATTGGTTATCAATTGATCGAGTAAACACTCGGCAGATCAAGAAGTGTCGTGCTTGAATATTTTCCAGATATTGATTGATGGAATATAGTCATGAGGATACAAACTTTGAATTAATAATGACGACCTTCATGAATGTCTCATGGGATTGGATTTCTACCAAGTCAGTCTCCTATTTCGTTAAGGCAGTGGGCAGCCTCTTTGACAGAGGTTCAATGACGGAAAAGGTAATTAAGGAGGGGATGAAAGTCATCGTTGGGGATGGCAAAAGAGTGGATTTTTGGGACAACTGTGTCAGGGATGGTTACTCGTTGCAGGCTTGAAGCTTGCCTGTCCAAGAATCCACGCTTTGGCTATCAACAAGGCTGGTTCTCTTCAGGATTTTGGGACCTGGAATGACTCTAGGTGGGTCTGGAAAATTCCGCTGAGAAGACCCTTGTCCGACTGGGAAAGAGACCAGTGGAAGGTGTTCTCAAATCTTCTTGAGTGCATTACCATTCGAAAATCCTTTAAGGATATTCTGGCCTGGTCATAGGGCTGGCCCTGGGGTAGGCCCAACAGGCAACCGCCTAAGGCATCCGTTTTCAAAGGGTCTCAAAATTTCGTTTACTGTATATTTCTATTTAGAGGTCTGAATATTGCTTTTTTTTTTTTTTTTAAACAGCTCAATCAGTATATTATACTACAAATAATTCAATGAGCTTAAATATTTGTTTTAAAATAAGTACAACAATACTAACAAAAAAATGGCACACAGTTTTTCTATTATGTATTGCCCAATTCATTTACTTTTTCTAGTTTCACAAGCCCAATTCAATTCTCTAATGCCTATTGCCCACGGACCCTTTTTCTAGTTACAAGGTTTCAATTCATCAATCATCTATTCATCTTTATTGTTTAATTCTTTTTTCTCCACCAAACATAGCTACCGCCTGCCACATCTCTCTCTCTCTCTCTCTCTCTCTCTCTCTAAAGTCTCAATCTCATATCATCATCCATTCAAGCATCACTCTCTAAAGTCTCTTTCTGTTTTTATTTATTTATTGTTATTTTTTTACAAATTGTAATTTTTCTTATAAATTATTATTGACCAGATAGCTAGTGAATAATCTCTTGTCTCTTGCCTATTAATTTACTTATTTACGCTTTAAATTGAAATGATTATTAGATTTTAAATAATCCTAATTATAATTTTATGAATTCAAGAGTATGCCTACGGTTTGCGGGATTGGTTTGATTGTTTTTTTTTTTTTTAGGTTTGAATTTTATGTTTTAAAAAGCTCAACTTGAATATGTTATTCAATAATGTGGGTCAGTTTGTTAGTTTTGTGGTTGGATATGTAGTGCTTCATGGTTTTATAATTTATACTGAAAAAACTATGAAAACGAATACGGGGTCCCGATTTTAGATTTTCGCCTCGGGCCTCACAAAAGTCAGGGCCGGCCCTGCCTAGTCGTTTTTTCCGAATGGAAAATTTTCGTTGGGCTCTTTCTATCGTAGATTGGAAGATTATAGAGAAGTCAGCTCAGTGGGATTTCAGCTTCCTTGGCAAGAGTTTTGCCCTGTAAATAGAGCCATCAAAATGACCCGTGACCCGTGAACTCGACACGAACCCAAGGTCGATAATCGGGTTCGGGTTAGCCTTAAACGGGTTCGGGTCATAAACAGGTCAACCCATTTGACCCGTATACATATACGGGTCGTGTCGGGTTTGACTATACGGGTTCACGGGTGACCCGTTTAACCCGTTTATTTTGATAGTATATTTATAATTTTTAATATTACAGGGACTATAATTGAATTGTTTTCATACTATATAATCATTCTTTAAGTTTGCAATCACACTCCAAATTCCCTAACCCTAACTTCGCCAAAATCGCCTCTCACGCTCTCAATGCTCTCACTCTTGCAGATTCAGTCTTTACCAAAATCGACTATGGTATGTCTTCTTCTTCTTCAGATTTTCTTCTCCTTCTCCTTTTTTGGATGTTCTTCTTCTTCTTTTACAGATCTTCTTTTATTTTTCTATTTTTTTTCTTTCTTAAACCGAAATTAGTGTAGATCTACTTGAATCTATGTAGATCTAAGTAAATGTAAACTGATTTTTGCTGTGGAAATTGCTGCAAGTATCCAAAAAAAAAATATCTCTCACCGGATCTTCTTCATGACAGTGTTGTTTCCATATTTTAATTGTATATAATTTTATTTCTTGAAAAAGTTCACATGGCACACGAAAACTGTATTCTATAAAAATTAAAATTCCATTGTTTTTATTTATATTTATTTTTGTTTGTTTTAATATTATTATACTGTTGAAGTTGCATCAAAATGAAATGATTTTGTCTAGCACAGTAGCACTGGACTTTATTCTTGCTCATAATTGAGGGATTGTGAGGCAAAAGACAAAAACACTTGCAGGAGAAACCGAGAAAGTTGAATCTACCATTCTCTTCAATCTCACACCATTGACTTAGTGGTAGACTACATTATTATCATAAAACAATTACCATTTGTTACATATTGATGATATAATATATTTGTGATGTATATTGCAGGCTTGTAGCAATTAAGCAACTTGGACAGTATTTTGGAGCAAAATCTATGGATTTAAGTTCAAACAATGAAATTATTCCAAGTTAATTATTTATGGATTCCAAGTTTTTACGTTTGTATGGACTATGGATGACTGTATATAAGTTATGTATTTGATTATGCATTTGTTGCATTATTTGATTGGATAATTAAAAGTTATTAGGTTGGATTATTGTATTTGTGGCAGTATTCGAATGTTTTAGGCTGGAAAATAAAAAATTAAAATGATTTTTGTAAAAAATGTAACGGGTCAAAGGGGTCAAACCTAACCCAAAATGACTTGATCAGATTATTAAACGAATCACGGGTCAATCTGTTCAACCCGTTTAACTAATCGGGTCCGTGTCGTGTTACAAGGGGCTGACCCGTTTACTTAAACAGGTAGTGTCGGGTTGAAGCTAAACGAGTTGACACGTTTAAGTAAACTAGTTGTGTCGACCCGTTGACCCGTTTTGACAGCCCTACCTGTAAAGATTGAAATGTTCATGTGACAGCTTATGAGAGGCAGAGTTATGGTCAGACTGGTCATGGGTAGGTTCGGTTATGGTCTAACTCCTTCTTTAGATTGCCCAATGCGTAACTCGAATTTGGAATCAATTGATTACTTGTTTTTACAATGTCCTAGGACTTTGGAGCTTTGGAACCAATGCATGGATTAGTGGGTAGTTAGTAGCTGAGCAAACGAGTTGTTTTTAGATTGGGTTACAGGCTAGTCTGGTCTTTGCCCGTCGACCAAAAATGGCAGAGCTTGGATCACCTTGTTCTTCGCCTTAGTTTGGACGACTTGGAAGGCCAGAAACCATCTAGTGTTCAAAGGAAAATTGATGTCGGTTACTCAAGCTACAGATATGGTCAAATTTAGGGTGGCTTAGTGGTTCAAACACCATGAAAAAGGATCTATGTTATCCGTCTCTACTATGCTTTTAAACCTTTTGGAAAGTTGCCAAGACTCTAAACCGTTGAAGAAGTTTAAAGTCAATGTTTGGAATCCACCGTCGGGAGGAGCTCTAAAGTTCATTGTCGATATGTTATCACGTGGCAACCCTGGCAATGCAAGGATAAGAGGTGTCCTGAGAGATTCCTTAGGAAAGGTTATGGGGCTATTTTCGTTAAATGTGGGCACTCAAGACGCTATTTCGGCAGAGATAATGACAATCCACAACTTTGTGCTCTCAATCCGCGATTCTAATGGGTAAAAAGATTGACATCAGCGATTCAAAAGTGGCTGTGTCGTGGGTTAATGAAAAATGTTTAGGCAGCTTGTCCCAAGTCAATCTTATTTATGATATTCGGAGGAGCGACTTGAGCTCTCTTGGCAACACCTCTTTTAGCTTCAATCATAGGGCCAACAATTATTTAGCCGATGTGCTTGCTAAAAGGGGTTCTGGAATTAAAGGAAATACTCTGGTTTGGAACTTTGGTGATTATTTTTGTGTTGGTTTTGTTTTGTGCCTGCAATGTTTTTTTCACATGCTTTTGCTGGAGTGTTTTTTTGTTGACGTTTTCTGCTAGTCTGCACTGTTTCGGTAGGTGTGCTCAGTTTGTCTCCCTTTGTGTTTTGGTAGCTGGTTTATGGGCTCGGACTCTATTTTTTATTTTATATATATATATATATATATATTTTTTTTTTTTTTGTGTTTGTTCCCTCGTTTTGTTTGCGTCTTGTGGCCCATGAATAATATTGCAGTTCAAAAAAAAAAAAAAATGACGACCTTCGTGAATGAGTAAATGAATTGACAACCAACCTACTTTCTTTACTTTTTTTTTTTTTTTTGATACAATAAGAACAATGAATAAATATATGTAACTATGTAAGTTACAAGAAAATAGCCCCTAGGGGCGTAGCTCAGCTGGTAGATGAATGAGCTTAGGGTTTGGGCAAATGACTCTCAAGTCAGTGGCTCAAATCCTACCAATAACAAAAAGCTTCAAAAAAAAAAATACATAATCTAGATAAATGGATAGATAATATCAAAAAAAAAAAAAAAAAAATTTTACAGGAAAATACATCCGTTGTTAGATTTTTTAATTACAGTTTCTTCAAATGTTATCATGACATTAGAGACTATTATAAGATTCATAAAGCATACCCACAAAACCTTAGTTAGATTTTAGAAAGACCCTTTGAATTCTCCATATGGTTACTCATATTGGGCTCTTACAGTCCATTAAGAAAATAATTACCTAATAAATTTGTCTCTCGGGCTTGGGCCATATTCTTATGTTCTTTTGTAAGAAAATTAATTTCACGTCGTTCATATTGGGGTTACGCAACGATTGAGAACATCGTTTATAAATCGAACGAGTTGTTTAGGAGTATCGTTCACCATGTGAAACAAACTGGCATGACATCTTCGGTTCTGTGGCAGTCCTAAGTTTGATGTTGTCCAACGCAAACCACGAGGTTAGGGCCGGGTTTGGGCTGAGGGTGGCAATGCTGTTGGTGGACATTGCCGCAGTGAATGAGGTGCAGAGGATGGCGATTGTGGCTGCGGGAGGCGGAGCGGTGTCAATTGGTTGTTGGAAACTGTGGCGATTGGGAAGGACGGGTGTAGGACTCAGGCGGAGGCGGCAAAAGCGCTTGCATACTTGATTGTCAATCCTAATGTGTCCAAAGACGTATTAGGGAGGCTCCATGCTATGCCTAATTGATTGAGGTTCATTTTTTTGTGCTAGCCTAGTTCGTAAAAGGTGAATTTGTGTTGTTTGAACCAATCATGGCCAAGAAGAGTAATGCTAGACATCACAACCTATGTGACAACTGTTGTGTCAATTGGTGAGTGGATATATGAATAAGTGAGATAAATCATCATTAATGTGTATCCACTCACCAATCCCATGTATCCACTCATCCATTGACACATCAGCTGCCACATGAGTTGTAATTGAAAAATTGTAATAATAGTTGTGATGTTTAGTAAGGAAAATGATTGGGTACTAACTTGTCAGTACCCATGCATATTGACCACCCAATGGGGTTTCGTGATCAAAACTCTTTTACTTTTTACATTTTTCTCTTTTTTTGAATTACGTGGCAATTAACCATTGGTTGGTCAGTATGTATGGGTGCTGATCGGTTAGCACCCAAGCGGTATCCGTTTAGTATTACTCTTTTTGGAAGGAAAATTGTGAATCTTCACTTACCTTCTTACGCACATGTTCCTTGTGGTCCCAACTTGAGCCAAGTCATTAGGAAATATTTTGAAAATTGAAGATTTAATAGAAACTGAAGTCAATAAATACCCATCACGTTCCTAGACAAATACGTACGTACTAAAAGCCTTCAACTTCAACATCTCTCTCTCTCTCTCTATCTTGATCCTCTGCTTAGTCGATTTCTTGTTTAATTTACAGTAATTATTGCTGTCATGGAACAATTAGTCTTGGAGAGTCCAAAATCACCCCTACAACCTCCAACTTTTGGAAACCTAATCACTGTTCTTAGCATTGATGGAGGTGGAATTAGAGGGATCATCCCTTCAACTATTCTTGCATTCTTAGAGTCTGAGCTTCAGGTAGATAATTTTTTGTATACTTGTTATATATAAATTTTTATGTGTTTCTTTACTAAGAGATCTCTTATTTTAACAGAAACTGGATGGTGAGGAAGCAAGACTCGCAGACTATTTTGATGTGATTTCGGGTACTAGCACAGGCGGCCTAGTGACTGCGATGTTAACAACTCCGAATGACCAGAACCGCCCTTTGTTTGCTGCCAAAGACATCAAAGACTTCTATCTTCAAAATTGCCCTCAAATCTTCCCTCAAGACAAGTAATTAATTAATAAATAATCTTTGATTATTATCAATGTCAATTTATGAATCATATATGTTAATTTGATGTTTTGTTGCACACAGTACTACTACCTATTTGCCCTTCTCTAAGATGTTCAAATCTCTGGCTGGACCAAAATATGATGGCAAATATCTACATAGCCTTGTAAGGGAAAAATTAGGAAGCGTTCGGTTGCACCAGACATTGACAAATGTTGTGATTCCAACTTTTGACATCAAGAAACTCCAGCCAATCATCTTCTCCACTTACGATGTACACTTATTCTTATTCATCTATATATATGATCTATCTTTAACTTTGTAATTTTCAATTTGAATTAAAATTACCATATTTGAAACTTAGACACGAGCTAGTTCTAATAGTACTATATGTATATTTCAGGTGAAGAAAAATCCAAGCATAGATGCCCTACTTTCGGATATCTCCATTGCAACTTCAGCTGCTCCAACTTATCTTCCAGCGTGTAATTTTGAAACCGAAGACATTTCTACAGGAAAAGTTAGAACATTCGATCTCATTGACGGTGGTGTGGCTGCTAATAATCCGGTATATTTATTGATATATATAGATTAGTTTTTAAAACTTGCAATTTCTTTGAGTTTTTCATCCAGTCTGGCAATAGTTCCAGTCGTCTCAGTGGATATCAAAAAAAAAAAAAAAAAAAAAAGGTCTACATATATAAATCAAATATATGTTCATGATTCGGTTTAATTTTCTCAGACTTTAGTTGCTATAAGAGAAGTGACAAAAGAAATCACCCGGGGCAGTGCCGATTTCTTCCCTATAAAGCCAACTGGACTATGGCCGGTTTCTGGTTATATCATTAGGGACTGGTTCGCCGAAAACAGAAGAGAAATACGATGCTCTTAAATCTGGTAAATGGGGATTGTTGGGGTGGCTGACAAGTGAAGGCTCCAATCCATTGATAGATGTTTTCATGCAATCTAGCAGCGACATGATCGACTTCCATGTGTCTACTGTTTTCCAAGCTCTTCATTCTGAAGAAAACTATCTTCGAATCCAGGTAAATTTTCAGATGAAAGCGCGGGTATACGTGAATCACATGATCGTATTAATTATGATTGTGAAATTGATGAACAGGACGATACACTTAGCAGAAATGAGTCTTCCGTGGATATTGCAACCAAAGAGGACTTGGATAGTCTCGTCAGGGTGGGTGAAAAGCTGCTAAAGAAACCAGTTTCGAAAGTTAATTTCGAGACCGGTGTCTTTGAGCCTTGTAATCAGGGCACAAATGAACAAGCTTTGATCAAGTATGTAATTACGGAATTATTTGATCATATTTATTCTTTAACTCTAATGGTGTGTATCATTTTTGATGAATTTTAAAAATAAAATAATAAATTAACATTTTGTATTTATTTTATTTGTGTAGAATAGCAGAAGTGCTGTCCAAGGAGAAGAGGATTCGTGACATGAGATCACCACACGGGGAAGAAGCCGGTTGCAATCGGCCAAATCAAAGGCAGGAATATATTGCTAGACAGCTTCTAGTTACCTTTTATTATTATAGCATCTCCAATGCTATTATGCATTTGGAGAAAATGAAGTGCCACATAGGATAGATATTAAAAAAATTAGAGAATATAGAGTTGAGTTTCTAATTATAGAAACTCTCCTATAAATGCTGACTAGGATTTCTAACTTTTTCCACCAATAAGATTAAAACTTTTAACATTTTCCACCAATAAGATTAAACCTCATTTAATTGTAAAATAAAATAGGAGAGAGAGTGTAATAATTGTTTTATTATGATTGAAGATAAAATGGATATATATTTGATTTTAGATAATTGCATTGGAGATGTGAATATGCATTTTTCTAATTTTTTTTTTCAAAAGTGGGCCCATAATAAATAGAAATGTTGATGTGACACTATTTAGAAACTCAAAAATACATATTTGTATTGGAGATGCTCTTATTAATTTTTCAGTTTCATTTCAAATAAAATAATAAATTCAAGGCAGATATAGATGGCTAGCTAATTTCTCGTCTTGATGTAACTAATTATATATTCTTCATTCATTGGAATGGAGGCATCTAGAATCCAACATTATCGATGTAATTCATTTAATTTTAATATAAATGGTGTTTTTTTTTTTTTTTTTTTTTTCGAGTAATTAATTAGAATTTAGAATTTGAGTAAAATTGATAAGAATTGAACTCACAATCTTAAAAAAAAATATTGAAATCTCTCAAAAAGATCTCTTGAAATAGAAAGGATATTAAATATCCCGATAAAATGTATTTTTTTTAATATGAAATCTTCGACAAAGAAATGAATGACATGATATATAGCCAGCTTAATTTCGTATAAAATGTTGTAAAGAAAATTCAAGGATGTGTTCATATATATATATGAATTAATTCCTGCAATTATCAAGAAATTAAATAATTTTCCTCTTAATTTTCAAGATTTATTTTGTACATCTAATTATTTATTAAAGGGAATTTGAAATGAAAATGTCAATCATGATATCAAGATATACAAACATTTACCGGTTCATAGTGAAAATTAAGTATCATTTATATGTGGGAGAGCTTGACATCATTCATAGTTTTATAACCAGAAATATAAGATCGATGAGTTATATATGGAAGCAATTTATTATGTTCTCATTTTCGTATAAATTGATGCACCACAATTTAATAATAATAAAAACATAAAAGGTTGTCTGGATACATTGAGATAAAGTTCAACTAACTAGCTAGTCATGTGCATTGAAATTAATTACTAACTTTGATAAAATGGTCCGCAAACTATAATTAATTAATATTAATTTAGAATGTGTAATCATATAGAGTAGTCAATATTATAGTGGTTTAGTATTTTATTAAAATGCAGTAAGTGGTTAGTAGTCTTAATCTAAGTTGACGAGTAGATATTATGGTCTATCAAGAAGGAAATAGTACATCTCCAACATGCTGGCTGGTTCTCTTGTCTTCTGTGGTGACAAATCTGTTCATTCACATCACTATACAAAACTTGAAATGTTAATTACTGTACAACACACACACATTTGAAAAGTCCGATTTGGAATATAATACAGCCATCTTATGTAATAAACATAATATTAGCACTTCTTCTTTTCAGGAAAGAGGGTGGAAATATTAATTATTTTTTTTAACGGTAAGTTTTATAAAACAAAGTAGGAAAATTGAAGCGAGAAAACAAGAGCAAGCATACAATCAAAATGGGGCTGAGAAGCCATAACCCAACAAAAAGCAACACAAAAGTTACCCCACCCAAAGACAAACCACATAAACGAAAAAGTCGCTCTCGCGCAAGGATGAGATTTGCGGTCCCCCAAAACGAATGAATCCTCCAAAATGCAAAATTGAAAGCAAACACTTCAACCTTCAAGCAAACAAGGATCTATCCTTAGTCATCCTCTTTCCCTCTAGCAATTTAGTCCGCCAACTCATCTTCTAAAACATTAAGATCGACACCAACATCCCTAACCTAGTCTTCATCCTATGAACTTCTAGATCAAGGCAAAGAAGAGACAACACTAGCCCACCCATTTTGAACGGCAAGTTTTATAAAGTGAAGCAGGAAAATTGCAGTAAGAAAACAAGAGGTTCAAAGGGCAAGCACACAACCAAAATGGGGCTGAGAAGCCACAACCCAACAAAAAGCAACACAAAGGCTACCCCACCCAAACAGAAATGAAAAAGTCGCTCTCGTGCAAAGATGAGATTCACGGTCCCCCAAAACGAACGAATCCTCCAAAACGCAAAATTGAAAGCAAACACTTCAACCTCCAAGAAAACAAGGATCTATCCTTAGTCATCATCTTTCCCTCTAGCAATTCGGTCTGCTAACTCATCTTCTAAAACACTAAGGTCGACACCAATATCCCTACCCTAGTTTTCATCCTATAAACTTCTAGATCAAGGCAAAGAAGAGACAACACCAGCCCACCCCTTTTGAACGACAAGTTTTATAAAGTGAAGCGGGAAAATCGCAGTGAGAAAACAAGAGGCTCAAATGGCAAGCACACAACCAAAATGGGGCTGAGAAGCCACAACCCAACAAAAAGCAACACAAAGGCTACCCCACCCAAAGGCAAACCACAAAAATGAAAAAGTCACTCTCGTGCAAGGATGAGATTCGCGGTCCCCAAAAACGAACGAATCTTCTAAAACGCAAAACTGAAAGCAAACACTTCAACCTCCAAGCAAACAAGGATCTATCCTTAGTCATTCTCTTTCCCTCTAGTAATTCGGTCTGCCAACTCATCTTCTAATACACTGAGATCGACACCAACATCCCTACCCTAGTCTTTATCCTATGAACTTCTAGATCAAGGCAAAGAAGAAACAACACTAGCCCACCCGCCCACCCATCCACCCATTTGACCTATTTAACCCATCATTCGAACCAAAGAGCCTAACACTCTAACTATTAGCTATCTTACTCTTAGAGCCATCCAAGAGGTCACCTAATGGTTGTCTTTCTTTCCACTACTCACCAATCTATCTCTTTTTTTGAAATCCAATTTGCTAACCATACGAGGCAATGAGCTAGAAGTACCAACAGACCCATCAAGCGAGCCACAAGGCCTCAAAACAGCTATCATGTTAAAGCTACAAGCCTCCTCCCATACAGAAAACCTAACACACTCTTTATTGGTACAACTACCTCTGTCACCACTAGCAATCCTTTTCTTGGAAAAGGCTACTTTGACTTGCTCCTTTGCTAACACCACTCCACCATTTCCTTTCTTGATGATAACTCGGTTTTCCAAGCAGCTTTTAGAGAACTTCTAGCCTTTTGACAAGAGAGAGAGACATCGTCCTTATCACCCTCAGCTTTGTCTTCAAGGAAACAGAGCCTCCATCCAAACCTTTCTCTAAACCCTTATCAGAACCTTCCAAAAGAGAAAACCTCTTTCCTTGCCCAACTAACAGCTTGTACTGTCCAGCAACTCCCACCTCTTTCATTTGAATTTGAACTTGATTCAAAGAAGGAACTTCCCTAGCCCCTAAACTTGGCTCATGGACCACACTAACCTTATCTGACATCCTCACCAAACAATCTTCATCTTTCCTCTTTTGCAGCTCAAGAAAACTTTCCATCCATACAAAATCCACCCATCTTCAACCAATTTAATCATACACGAACCATTCTCAAACACAACATTAACATCACAAGAGATTGATTTACTATAAGGTATTAAGACCAAGATTCTCCCTCTATCAAACCAATTTCTCAGGACCAAATCTTCTTCAGTAATGAGAGGTTCTCCAATCATTTGTCCCAATTTTTTGAAAAAATCATGGTTCCAAAGATGCAAAGGATCCAAGCAACTCTAGACTTAGGAATCAACCACTCTGACCAGTTTACCATAGTTGAAAAATAATCATCCCATAAAAAATGGCTCATGATGAATTCTTTTTTCTCAACCTTCGAATCGAAAGACCATAAAATGGATTTATCTTTGACATAAGAAAAAGAGAACTTCATACATCTCTTAAATAGGTGTTAGTTAACACTAGAGACCTTAGAAAACTGATTAAGAAATCTCACTGTCTAATTTTTGAGCCAAACTTGGTCTATCTCTCGTTACTTCCATTCCATGAAAAAAACATCCCCGCTTCCTTTGTTTCCTCTATTTTCGTCTGCTTTCCGATCACAGCATCATCATAACTCTTACCTTCTCTATATATGTTAACCGCCAAAAATGACCCAAGAAACCAAATGAGCACTTTCCCCAATACACCACAGGAGGATCAGAGCCGGAGCTAGAGTAAAAAACTCTTAGGCCATCGAGAAGGATCTCGATCCCGAAATAAACGGATCCAGCACGCCTTCTCCTCCATATGTGGGACCCTTAAAAAATTCCTGGTTCTCGATACAACCAAGACCACCCTAAGAGCCAGATAGGCGAGTTTTAGAACGACCTCGCTTTAGCCACCGCCCTTGCTTTAGAAGACCATTGAGACTCACCAGTGCTTCTAAGAAGAGCCGTTTAGGCGGGAAGCCCCGAACCGCCAGGTTAAACTGGACAAGAACCACCTGGGTCCCTTAACCTTCCTTTCCCGATAAAGTTACCCTAAGCACGCCAGACTATCTAAAACCACCGCTAAAGTCAACAAGTGATCCCGTGAAGGGTTAATGCAAGCCTCTTATAGAGGAACCAGCCTAAATAGGAAAAAAGCCCAGCATAGGTCAGGGGTTAGATGGGCATTAATTTTACCTAGTTGACAATTAAAGGGAAAGAGGAAAGATCAAGGGCTCCGATCGATCTTCACCAACCAACGTCAACGGCCCGATTGGGGTCTAGCTCAACTCTACAAAAGGTCAACCTCAATCATCACCAAAGAGGGAATCTAAGTTCTAGCATGCATAGATGATTCAAAAAGCACTTAGACAGAAAGGGGAAATCATAGGAAGAATGGCTTGACAATGGCAACGTGAGAGACATTGCCATTATCCCCCAACAGTCCCAACATGCGACTCGTTTGTACAACTCAGACGTTCCTGACCAACCACAATATAACCACCTACGAAGCGCCTACGTGGACACTATGGCATATGGGGCACCATCCCGTCCATCTGTGGCGTGCGTACCACTCATGTCCAATGAGAACCAGTGGTAGAGATCCCCTAACAATTATCTCGCTTAAAAGAGGGTCTCCCACCTACCCACTAGGCCGCCATGTCAGCCTTAGGGCATAATTGGAGAAATCTTGACCCTCTAAGACGTATGTCGTAGTGGGCCTACAACAAATAAGCGGTGAGGATCATACTAAGGGCTCCCTCAAGGGAAGGTCTTCCTCACCTACCATATCTTACACCCTCTATAAATACCCTCACTCGAGATAAGGGAGAGAGGTGAAAAAGGATTGAGAAAAAAAAAAACAAAAAAGATCATTTCTATTATAGAACGACTAATCTCCATTTGGAGACCAATGAGAATGAGAGCTTTCCTCATTTTCTACTATAGAAAGAATAGTCTCCATTTAGAGACCAAAGAGAGAAAGTGTGGTACATTGTATCCTCCTCTCCCTACTATTGAAAAGTGTAACCGTACCATGAATAATGAGAAACATCACTTCTTTTTCCTCCATGCAAGAGTCCATTTATCATTCACCTAGTATTTTACGAGTAATGTCCAACCCCGGTTGAGACTGGTACTAGTACACCTAGGAACCGGTCTCAGCTAACCTTTGGAGCAGCTAAGTCCGCAAAGTCCGCCAAAACAGCCACAACCCCACGACTACCCTTATACGATCGCTCCTACCCAGTACCTCCTTACCACAATAGAAATGGGACCTAGCTACCCCAAACCACACTTGGGTCCCTCCGACCGTGGAGCACTGTTCCATCTGGTCTAAATGTTGTCCGGAGAGTGACACTCGATTTTTGGATAACAATATCCATTCTCGACCTTGGACAAAAGCACATCAACCAGCCCATTTTGAGCCTTTGACACCACTAATTTTTCCTATTCAATCTAAACGATGCCACATTGGTGCTCACCTGATAATCAAAAACAACCATCCCATTCACACTCTTTGCTACTGCATTTGCTTCCTCCATCGTTTTGAAATGCACAAACCCAATGCATATCCCTCAAAAGCTCTTTTTCGAGGAGAGGTACACATCCCTCACCTTCCCAAAAGACTGAAAAACCTCCACAACTCTCTCAAATCTAAACTAGGACTCAAATTATCAATAAAAAAAATGATACTAGTCTAACCTTGAAATCTTTCATCGACACCCAGTCGTTAATCTTCACCTGATTCCTTTCACTGCCAAAGGAATCAGACCATCTCTCTCTCCTTTTCTCTCATTTTTGGTATCAAATTCAACACTATTACACCTTACATGCATGCAAGGCCATGGCACCAAACTTTTTAAGTTGCCACAACGAACTAATTGAAAATTTGACGGATTTTGAAAAACTTTACCAGACAAAGAATTTACCTCCGACAGAAGCAATGAGTCAAACAAATCAAAAAGTATATATTAAGAGGTTTAATTTATTCATGTACCGAAGAAAAACACCAACTACTTTCGTATATATAAATTATTGTTATTAGAAATATTGTAATAGATTCTAAGGGTTCAAAAAATTTTTGTCACTATTTGGAGGGGCTTTTGTGAGAATGTCACTGGTTTACTAATGTAAGTTTAAAAGACACCTATTTAGGTGACCGGACAAAAATACCCTCATTCTTGTCAGTTTGCGTCTGAAGAGAAAAAAGTTGAGAGAGAGAGAACAGTGGAAAGAGAGACCTTGGGTGCAAGAAATCCGGTACTAAATCTCACGGGAAACCTGCCGGCGGTGGCGATACAGTCTTGAAATCGACGAGAAGGTGATATGATTTTCTGACGCTTTTTTGTTGTTGAAACTTTTATTTGCGTTTGATGTTGGATGTTCGTTTGATTTGATTTGTTGTTGATTAGGTTTGTTTGATTAGGTTAGGGTTTAAATTTATGAAAAAATTCTGTTGAACACGATGAAGTTCTGGGTTTTCAAGCCTTTTCCGAGCTTTTCACATGTAATCCGAGCCTTTTCCGAGCTTTTCACATGTAATCCGAGCCTTTTCCGAGCAATTTGAATAGGTTTCTGCTATTTGAATCTCCGAGCCTTTCACACTGGCTCCGAGACTTTTAAAATAGGATCCGAGCCTTTTAAAACATTGTCCGAGACTTTTAAATAGTAATCCGAGCCTTTTAAGGAATATGAATAGGTTTCTAGAATTAGAATCTCCAAGCTTTTCATATAGTCTCCGAGCCTTTTCATATAGTTTCCGAGCCTTTTAATATATTGTCCGAGCCTTTTCATATATAGCCTTTTCCGAGCCTTTTCATATAGTTTCCGAGCCTTTTCATATATTGTCCGAGCCTTTTCATATAGTGTCCGAGCCTTTTCATATAGTTTCCGAGCCTTTTCATATAGCCTTTTCATATAGTTTCCGAGCCTTTTCATATATTGTCCGAGCCTTTTCATATAGTGTCCGAGCCTTTTCATATAGTTTCCGAGCCTTTTCATATAGTGCCCGAGCCTTTTCATATAGTTTTCGAGCCTTTTCATATAGTGTCCGAGACTTTTCATTTAGTGTCCGAAACCTTTCATTTTTATATTATTTATTTTATTTAACTAGATATATTTTTTTTATGTCAATATGCAGATGAGGAATCAACTAAAAGATTTGCTTAAAACTCCAGAGGAAGAAAGGTATTCGGGGAAAATAACTCGACATTACCATTTTGATGACCTTACAGATATCGACAACGCACTTAACAAGGTACCTGAACATCTTGCGATCGAAGAACGACGTCGGTATACTGATTGTGTTTTGGACACCTCCTTCGGATAGATCGTGGGATGAAGTTTTCAGCTGGCATTGTACATCGGTTGCTTATTCGCGAGTTGCATCACGATGGGCCTGAAGATGAGATGAGATTTTTGTTAGGAAGGCATTCGGTCCGGTTCTCAAAGGTTGAGTTTTGTCTAATCACCGGATTGAAGTTCGGAGAACTTCCTGACACGTCGACCTATGATATGGTAGAGAATGGCATACACCAGCGGTACTTTGAGGGTCGAGATGAGGTCGAGTATGCAGAGCTGAAAGCCGTTCTACGGATTGGTGTTTTTTCTGAGCAGTACGATGCGGTTAAGCTTTGCTTATTGTATATGCTTAACTGGATACTGATGGGGTTGGACGAGAGAGAGAAAGTTCCAGTATGGCAGTTTCGCCTAGTCGAGGACTTGGACGCTTTTGATGCGTTCCCGTGGGGTGCACACGTGTATAGGCGGCCTATATACAGTTTCAAGCATGCGTTGGATGGTCGACGTAGGCGGTTTGAACAACGCCAGCGACGAAAGGGCGTTGATGTACACACCACGGAGACATATAACATATATGGGCTAACGCACGCCCTGTTGGTGAGAATTTTGAATTTGTTATTTTTTTCATATGACTTATGTATTGCATTGGATTCTTATCGTTCTTAGCTGTTTTGTAGATATTTGCTTTCGAGGTTATCCCCGAGCTTGGCAACAGCGGATGTGGGAAGCGGAGGGAAATCGAGCTCTCCCCCCGAATTATAAAATGGGAGTTGAGTACGCGACCGAAGGGGGAGAAGTTGAATAGAATTTTCCTTGAAAGTGTAAATATATATATATATATATATATTTTATGTTCATAACTATTAGTATGTATACAATTACAATGGTCTAACTGCAATTTCAGATGTTTGCGAGGGTGAAATTGATGCCGACGGCAACTGAGAGGGCTAAACGGTACTTCGAGGGCATTTCCCAGGGAGGCAGTTTGTATGATGCTGATCTCGGTGATATACCTGTTCCCGTCTCTGACCCCGAACGATATACAACTGCTGGAACCAGTGACACTGAGGGTCCGTCTTTCGAACCCAGTGATACAGAGGGTTCTGACTCGGACAGTCGTCATATTCGTCTTGCGAGGACTAGGCGGGTTCGATTCACGTTGCCTAGAGAGCCTCGAACTAGAGATGACTCTCGAACTGGAGATGACTCACGAGGAGGCGTTGGAGGGCAAACAGAGGTACGTATAATTCTTTTTACCGTATTATTTAATTTCAATCGAGTGAATGGTTTTAGTACTGACAATTTCGAAATCCTTTCAGGACCGTCGGTATACTGAACTAATGGATGCGTTACGCGAGTTACAGGAGGAGGTGCGAAAGAGTAATGAGAAACGAGATCAACAGCATCAGGAGTTGCTAGATTTGATTCGAGGGCTTCAGGGTTCGACGTCGCACGCCCGTACTCGAGGTACACGGTTCGATGACCCACCCTTCGATGACCCAGACGGACACCGAGACTTCAGTCCCAGAGGGAGGACAGGTAGTCATCAGGGTGATCAGCAAGGGCCTGGTGTGACACCACGAGAGGAGGTTACTCGTGGTACTAGTGGTACTGATACAACACCTATGGAGATAGAGGAAGAACCTCAGCAGGTTTTACCAGACCAACCTGTTCATTCTCAAGAACTGGTACAGAGCACCTCCTTACAGCACACCCCTCCGGTCGATCCTGGTGCAGAGCACCCCTTCATTTATTCCACAGAGACAGAGATCCCCAGTCTCAGTGCACCCAAAGAGCTTACACCTGCAGGCGATCGACGGCGACATAGTTCCAATGTACAGCGCACCCCTACAGGCGATACAGGGGGACATAGTCCGTCAACACATCGCACCTCTGGAGGCAATACACGGGGACAGAGTTCCTCCTTACAGCTCAGCCATCCAGTGGATCACATCCTTTCTGTGGACCGGATTACCCCACCCCTTCAACGTCAGGATCGGGTTCGCAGGGCAGGTTGGCAGCAGCGGACCCCATACACTGACCCCTGTCGGCCGAAGAGGCCAAGGATTAGGCCACAACCAGCACATGTATGGGCGCCCCACGCATTGATAGATCCTGACCACCTTGCGGCGTACCAAGCCTATAAGAGGAACTCGACTGGGGAATTGTAAGTATAATCGCAAATATTACAAAAATTATTTTGTATTTTGAAACTGCTAAGTAAAACGACTTTCTTATATAACTTTTTCAAAATTATGCAGGCGTGATGTGGATCTACTAGAGCCAGTTGGTGTCTCTTGGTTCCAACGATTTCAAACGAACAGCATGGAGTTGGAGGATACGGTATGGTCCTTACCTGAACATTGTGTATAAGATGTTTCTGAAATAGTAGAATGCTAACAATACAAAATGTTGAAATTGTCAGCATATGGACACGTACTTGCATATTCTGCGGAAGCGTCAGAGATATTACTCCACTGTCTACGGTCCGAGGATCAACATACTGGATTCACAGTTCTATGTAAGTGTTTAATTTGTACGGCTTTTGAACATCTATTTATGTGTTTCGTACATCTTTTATCTAACGTTTTATAAATTTTCTTTGTACAGTCATGGTTATTGAATGACTGGGAGAGATTGATGGGAAGTGGGGCCGACAAACCCCGCCGCAGTTGGTCTATGTTCAAGCATCAGTGGTCCACTGAGGACCTTGCGGTAGTACGTGGATTGGTCCCGGTAGGAACCAAACCATGGAACGAAGTTGACGTGGTCAGTGTTTTATTTACATTGTTTGAATTTGAATTTTAAATAAATTTCCCATTGATAACACTTTGTTGAAACACATACAGGTTTTGATTCCTTGCAACCTTGGACGTACGCATTGGGCACTAGCCAGCGTCGACCTCACAACAGGGAGTATTTACCTGATGGACCCGTTCAGACAGGAGGTACCATTTCGCCATAGGAAAACGCAGCTCGCTTGCTTACGATATTTTTTACCGTCGATGCTGCATGCGTTGGACTTTCACGGTCGCAGACGGAGGGGCGATATGACGTATACATTGCAGAATAAGCCCTTTCCACTCAACATTGTGTCTAGAGACCGTGTACCCCAACAGGATAGAGGGTATGACTGTTTAAAGATCTTATTCTATCCTAATCGGTTTTAATAACATTCAATTCTAACGGTTGTTTATGTGGTGAATTGCAGTGGTAACTGTGGTGCCCATACTTTGAGATTGATAGAGTACCTGGCAGCGAACAGGGATACGTTCGACTGGTCAGAAAACGAAATGGGCACCATCCGAGAGAAGATGGCTGTGGAGGTTTATTGTAACTCAAAGGATTGGTCTTCCAGTTAGTGATTTAGTTGATGTACATAACATTTGAGTAATGAAATGAAATTATTTTTAAAAAAAATTTAGTTGTTTGCAATTAACACTTGAACACACATTTGATATATTGAAATCCATAAACAATACAATGAATTGTAGACACTATAACAAAAGATACAGTATGGCATTAAACGAACAACCAATAAATATATCATAATAGTTCAACATAAAAAAGCATAACAACCAACGGTCTCATAACATAACTGTATCGAGCATGGTTCCCAACGTCTGGACGATGTTGGAAGACATCAAGTTGGAGACATGTTCCTCTTGTACTGCCTTGTTATGTTTGATCGCCTTCCTCAATGGCTCCATTCATTCCACGGTAGAGTCTTTCTCAGGGCACGTTTGTTTATTGTGTCCAATTGAATGACAGATGCTGCACTTGCGACGGTATTCATCGGGAACACTTATGCTGGGACCTTCATTAACCATCGGTGGGTTGGAGCACCGCCTGCTATTATGTCCTGATTGTCCACATCTTCTACACGACTGTGTGGTTGTCCTCTCCGAAGACGAGGCATGTCGACCCTCCATCGGGCGACCTGATTGTCTCTTCGACTTTGGATTTAAAACCACCCGAGATGCGATGTCGGATGGCACTACCCATGAAGAAGGATGGCCAACAGGCATAATAGGAACCGAGTATGCATCAATAAGTGTCTCTCTCTTGTAGTAGTCCGCACACAGAGATGTGAAATCCAAGTTTCGCTCCCTACAACAATGAAAACAATGAGATTCACGAACCCAAATAATATAAATCGTTAACTGTAACATCTCATGTACCTTGCCGCTGCGAGTGCATGAGAACATGGGAAATGGTCCATTTGGAATTTGTTGCATGTGCAAGTCTTCAAGTGTAAGTTAACCGTCCATTGGTTTCCCTTCAATTTGACGGAGAATATGTTCCAGTCAACTGGATTTACGGTCATATAATTGCACTTCTCGACACGTTTTAGGATCATAAGATGTGCTGCGTCGGTCAGTTGATGACGCATGGACCGTGCAGCTGAATGACGATCGTGAAACCACTTTTGTAGCATATTCCTAATGAACTCCGCCAGTGTCATCATTGGCAGTTGCCGTGCGAATTTTAGGCATGAGTTTATGCACTCAGCAACATTTGTGGTCATCAGCCTGTACCTTCTTTGGGGACAGTGTACGCGAGACCACTTGTGTGGACCGGCAGCAATGGCATATTCGAATGCACCCTTGTGCAGCCTATGTAACTCCTCCATGTGCCTGTTATAATTGAATTCACTGTACGTCCTAGCTGCTGAATCCATTATGTCGGCAACATCCTTTCTGTGGAATCGCTTCTTCATATTTTCACCAAAATGCCAGCAACATATAGTATGGGTTGCATAAGGGAACACTTTAGAAATCCCCGCTTCAATGCTTGCATGGCGATCGGAAATGAAAACCAGATCATCTATATGACCAAGGGCACCCCTCAAGCATTCCAAAAACCACTCCCATGAAAGGTTGTTTTCTGAGTCACCGTACCCAAAAGCAATTGGATACACCTGTTCGTTTCCATCTTGTGCAGTTGCAACAAACATTGTACCCCCGAATCTTCCCTTCAAATGGGTACCATCAACTGCAATCACAGGACGCATACACCTCCAAAAACCTCTAATTGAGGACCCTAACGACATGAAAAAGTACAAAAATGTATCATCGTCTGCGCATTGTAAGTCGATGATTGTGCCAGGATTTTGCTGTTCCAAAATGTACGCAAACGATGGTAACAATTTGAAACTTTCTTCATGCGTTCCATAGGTCAAAGACAATGCATATTGCAAGGCATCATGTGCCTTACTGTACATGACTTGGATGCCATACATTGTTTTCATATCGGCGATTATGTCCTTCGGACGCATGAGACGACCATCATGTTGTTGAAGTCTAGGTGCAATGACTTCTCCGATTATGACTGCACTAGCTTGTCGGTGGCGACGGTGAACCTCCTCCAAAGGACAACTGTGTTGGTTGACAAAACTTCTGACTTGGAAGTAAGTCCCTTCATCTCTCCTCACCGCTCTTAATTTCCACGTACAGTTGTCAATGATGCAAACTAGATGTAACGTTGTCTTATTAGACCTTTTCACCTTCCATTCAAAGTTCTCCCGCATTGAAAAAAGGCCAACTAGCCTCTTCAAATCCTTTTTACTCGGGAAAAATTGACCTTTATAAATCATGCATGTAGGTTCTTGCGTTGCCAAGGTGCTGCTTCTACCAATACCAAACGAGTATGAATCTGCTCCGGGAATAACCCACGTTATCGTATTATCAGAATCAGATACAGTTATATTATGTCGGACCTCGGAAGTCCCAGGCATATTTGGTACAGTGCAACTAACTCCTTGTACATGTCTTCCTTGTGTTTGAATTTGTGTACGCTCTTCATCCACATTTTCTAGATCATCTACCTGTTCATTATTTGCCTCATTATCTACCTCATGGTACTGCTCAATTCAACAACCAAACACATCGCCAAATTGAGGTTCAACTACTTGGTCAACCGCTACCGGTGGGACACCACACATGTTTTCCCCACTTTCGGCGAAACTCCTTTGGGGATATAGTTGGTTGCTACCGCTAAAGGATCCAAATTGTTTGGTATTTTCAGGAGGAGGAATATCATTCCCTATCACATCTCCAGGTGTCCTCTGAGTTAGACTTACACATACTTGAGGGATCACCCGATCTTCCCCTAGCATAAACTGAACATCATCGTTATTTCTTATAAATGTACGACATGTACTGCCAGGAACGATTGATACTGATGCCAGATCAACATTGAATTTGTTTACATCATACTTCACAATGGTATGCACGATCGCCACCAATTCTTCGTAAGTCATATTCTTTGACACATACATTCCCTTGTTATCGGATCCAACAAACCTCTGACTTCCGTCGGGTAGTTGCTCCCATTGACCGTTGTAAGATATTACTATTCTAACCCGATTCATGATGCTGTCAAATTAATCAAAACTATTAATAAAAACTCAGGAGTACAAAATATTTTCATAAATTACATTTACAAAGGCTCGGGTGAGGATATTTAAAAGGCTCGGAGAACACTAGCAAAGTCTCGAAGAATACATGAAAGTTTCGAAAAAGACATTTTTGGTCTCGAAAAAGTCTTTAAAAGACTCGATTAGTAATTCAATAAAAAGTCTCGGAGAAGACCTAACAAGGCTCGATTAGTGATTATTTGAAAAGTCTCGGATATGACTTGAAACGTCTCGGAGAAGACTTGAAAAAGCTCGATTACTGATTTTTGAAAAGTCTCGGAGATGATATGAAAAGGCTCGGAGAAGACATGAAAAGTCTCGATTAGTGATTTTTGAGAAGACATGAAAAGGCTCGGAGATGACTTGGAAAGGCTCGATTAGTGATTTTTGAAAAGTCTCGGAGAAGACATGAAAAAGCTCGGAAAAGATTTGAAAAGGCTTGGAGAAGACTTGAAAAGGCTCGATTAGTGATTTTTGAAAAGTCTCGGAGAAGACATGAAAAAGCTCGGAGAAGACTTGAAAATGCTCGAATAATTATTTTTTAAAAGTCTCGGAAAAGACTTGAAAATGCTCGGAGAAGACATGAAAAAGCTCGGAGAAGACTTGAAAATGCTCGAATAGTTATTTTTTAAAAGTCTCGGAGAAGACTTGAAAATGCTCGGACAAGACATGAAAAAGCTCGGAGAAGACTTGAAAAGGCTCGATTACTGAATTTTGAAAAGTCTCAGAGAAGACTTGAAAATGCTCGAATAGTTATTTTTTAAAAGTCTCGGAGAAGACTTCAAAAGGCTCGAACAAGACATGAAAAAGCTCGGATAAGACTTGAAAAGGCTCGATTAGTGATTTTTGAAAAGTCTCGGAGAAGACATGAAAAAGCTCGGAGAAGACTTGAAAATGCTCGAAGAAGACTTGAAAATGCTCGAATAGTTATTTTTTAAAAGTCTCGGAGAAAACTTCAAAAGGCTCAAAAGGCTCGGACAAGACATGAAAAAGCTCGGAGAAGACTTCAAAAGGCTCAATTACTGATTTTTGAAAAGGCTCGGAGCAGACATAAAAAGGCTCGGACAAGACATGAAAATGCTCGATTAGTAATTTTTAAAAAGGCTCGGAAAAAGGTGACAAAGTCTCGGAGATCCACAATTGTCACAATGAAAATGTGAACAAATGAAAAGAAGTATTTAAACGAAATATTACCTTGTTGTAATGAAGCACGTCTAGTTGTTTGGATCTTGAACTTCTATTTGTATTGAGAGAGAGATAGAGAGAGAGAGAGAGAGACTAACCCCGTTATCGTTTTTGTTGCAAGTGTGGAGAGAGAACCAGACAAACACAATAACATAAATGATTATCTAAGGGCAATTTTGGTAGTTCACCATAATAGGTGTCTTTTAAACTTATGTTATTAAACCGGTCATAGAGTCACCAAATGAGTTGGAAAAGGTGATACTTTCCACCATTTCCACTAGATTCTAACCGTAAATTTCTCACACGTGCCTGTAAAATGAATACGGCGGGACTTGAACCTCCCACAACTAATGTAGAATAAGAGGTGTATTAATTATCACATGTACTAAGAGAAGATGGTGCCTATAAAAATTAAAATTTATTTAAGAGTGTAAAAATCTTCATTTTTCTCTCCAACGTATAAAGTAAATCATTTTTTATTTTACTTTGCTTGGTATATTATCATTTATTAGTTGTAAATATTTCTTTCTTGAATATAGTTGTATATGCTTGACTATTTAATCGTTAATCCATTTATCATTCTCAGATTTCTTCAAATCGAAAAGAAAATCAGATTTTCTAAGCTAGATGCATGAGATAAGTAATTTGGAATGTAAAATTAATTATTCGTGAAATGGTCCGCAAATGGACCAAAATAAAAATAAAAATGAAGAATAATTGTTAACTGTCGCAATCTTGGTTGACGAGTAGATAATTAGATATCCAGCTTGCCTTTTGGCTGTTATGAAAGTTGATCATTTAAAAAAAAAAAAAGATACCATGGTCCATCAGGAAATCAACATAAAATAACAAGTAGTCCAGCGGCGTCTTTTTATTTAATTGTCTCTCGTATGGTGGCAATAAGTACGTCAATAATGGCTAATGAGTATACAAATATAAAATGTTTAACGAAGCTTTCTCTTCTATTTTAATTAAGTAATTTTTGGCTTTCAATGAGAAATTTCGATTAGTTAATAATGCACGATCCTTCTGTCATGATGATCACAGCTTTTGTATATAAAAGAAATCGAATTAATGCACAGCTGAAAATGAAACTTGTAATAGAGCCATCTACTAAAACCAAAACCGGTGTTCTAGTAAGCACTAAGCATTAGTCGGGCGGAGACCCAGCGTCTAACGTCAAAACCGATTGGTTAGTGATTAATCAGTTGGTGAATTTTTTTTTTCCTACATAAAAATTCAAATGATTAAATCCAAACAAAATTCTTTTCAAATCCACAAATATCAAATTACTGATCAAAATCCAATCACAAACCAATCCAAATCCACAAACACCCATCCAAATGCAATAACAGACCAATCCAAATCCAATCATAAAGACACAAACAAATCAAAATGACAAATTCCAGGTTCTAAGTTCTAACAAATATCAACAAGTTAACAACATTCAAAATGTAAATTATAAAATAAGAAATGAAGAAACTATCTAAGTTTCTAAGTCTTTGTCTCATTCTCTAAGGATATCGACATGCTCTTCATCATACTCAAACTGAACTTCAATTTCCTCATATGTATCACCATCCACTCATGAACCAGGCTCTACTTCTTCATCACTCTCATCAACAATAAAAGTATAAAACAATCAAACATAAAACTGAAATCAAAATATCAAATAATCAATTTTCGAATTTTCCGATTAATCGGCAACTAGCCCCAATTAATCGTTCCCTGCCTAATACGGCCAATTATGGCCTTTTCATTGCAGCGAAGCACCACCTAAAGGAATTCCACCGATTAATCGGCTGCCTAGACCAATTTTTCGAACACAGACTAAAACACAACATCTCTTTTTTGAAAAAGAAAGTTTGAAAGATGACATATTTGTCAAAACATTTCCTTCTTTTCCAATCTTTTTCATGTTTAAAAAGTTGAGCTATCTTAAGTAAATAAAAGAAAAAAAAATTCAAGAGTCTGCCGATATTTGACAAGATCAACCGCGATGGAGATCTTTTTACATTTTGAGATTTAATTAGCAAATTTGTTACTATAATTTTTTTTCTTAAAACATTTGTTACTCGAATTTTATCGTCACAAAAGTGAAGGGAAAGCATATGACTACCGTACTAAAACCCAAAGTGGATGCGTTAATAATGTTATCTTAACCATCATTTTGACGGATACTAATATATTTATATGAAAGTAATATTGCTGCATATATATTTTAGGATTTATCATATTATTTACTTCTCTTTAAAAAAGATGAAAGATATATATATATATATTTATATATAAAAGAAAAATATATGTGAGGTGAATAATATTAGGCTTGTTTAAATTTACAATAATACTACTTTGTCCAAATTTGGTGTCCAAATCTGGTGTCCAAATAATGTAGTATCAATATAATCCATCCATTTAAGTTGTATTAGATTTGCATGATTTAAATGAATGGATTACAGTGATGCCACATCATTTGAACACCAGATTTAGGTACAAATTTAGGCAAAGTAGCATTGCTCTTAAATTTATAGCACTCTTTTCATCCATACTTTTACAATTGTCACCAAATTAATAATTCAAATTTAAATTATACTAAAATATAGTGATGGATAAAAATACTCCTAATACCCCCATTTTTACTTTTATTCTTTTTTCCATCCTTTTTTTTCTTTGATTTTTTTTTTTTTCAAAAACCCTCCATTGATAGAGGTCCCATTGGTGCCCTACCCGAGACTTATTGTTAGATTGTATTGGTTTTTTTTTATCTTTTTCTTCATTGACCTCTATTGGAGGTCAAGTTCATTTTCAACCTCCAATGGAGGTCACCTCCATATATCGGAGGTTTTTGAAAAAAAAAAAAAAAGCAAGAGAGGTGAAGAAAGAGACAGAAAATTAAAAAGTAAAAAGAAAAGTAAATGAATAAATGGGGCCATTTTGGTCTCACTATACTTTGGTGCTATTTAAATAAGAATTATTAACTTGATGTTATCTCCACAAAGTCAATCCCATTTGGTGCTATTTCCCCATGTTTCGTAGATTCTTAAAATAAATAGAACGTTGAATTGGTTTTTTTTTTTTTTTTTGTTGGAACGTTGAATTGGTTAAGGGCATGAAAAATGAGATGTACCATTATTCCGGTTCTTTTATTCTCTGACCCATGCTACTCTTCCCGTACAACTTAATTTCCTGTTTGAACAAGAAAACAAGTCAGCTGTCAATACCTACGTCTATGTGTGTTGTTGATTTTGACAATTCTTTTAAACGAGAAGAAAGAGAAGAGGAAGGACTGATTTTTTTCCTAATCACTTCAAGATATTACACTGAATTTAAAAATACTGAAATGAAAAATAAAAAGAAATAAATATTAATCATTAATAACAGAAAAAAAAAAATGCTGACATTATATTAATTCTAAGCAATCTTATCCCACATTGGGATTTTTATTCAGAGGTGAAAAAAATTAAAAAATCAAATCAAAAGGTGAGATCTCCTCAAGGGCTGCCCAACAGATTTTGAGACCCTAAGAGAGGAAAAAAAAGGCCCCGATTATTATATATAATGAAAAAAAAATTATAAAATTAATAAAAATTAACATTTTATGCTTTTTGAGATGCAAAAATTTTAATCAAACTTTCTTCGACTAATAAATTTTTTTTAACAAAAAATAAACTATAGAATTTGATTACTCCAACTAAATTGCAATTGAAAATTTTCTTCTTACAATATAATCTATAATAGATAAACAAAACAATTAGTAAGTAGTAACCAAATAAAAATTAGCCACTTGATTTATCAGACAATTAGAAAAAATTAAACATAAACTAAATTTTTTAATTTAAATTTTATCTATTGTAATCTCTTCTGCTCTTCTTAAAGATAAATAGATAATTTAAATAATATATTTAAAGAATAATTGTAGAGATTTAACTTGTAAGCCGTAAAAACAAAAACTTTTACCAAAAAAGAGTTATAGTTGCAGTGATGTACTGGATTGTTGTAGATAAATGGAAATGATTTTTTTGTTTTTTAAAAAAAATTATATATATATCTATATAGTTTTTAAACGGTAAAAAAATAAATGGAGAGAAGTTTAAGGGTTTAAAAAAAAAAAGTTTTTTTAATGGGATAATAAAAATGCTTGAAAAGTGGATCATGGATACTCTGATACTCAATAATGATTTCCAACTGTTATCTATTTAATAAATATTTATAATATTATTAATATTATCCTATTTTCTAGGTTTTAAAAAAATTCATATTTTCTAGGTTTACTAATAACAGCAACAACAAAACAAAAGAGGCCTTTCAATTTCTTTCGTTACCGTTATTTAATTTTTTTTAATAATATTATTAAAATTTATAATAAATGAGGCTCTTAAATTTTTGCTTTGGTTGCTTTACTCGATAGCCAGGATCTACTATACATTTTTGCAGTACTTCTCCCACCTTCCTAGACCTTACAAACTGTAAATTAATTATCCCAAATCTGGAATTTATTCAAACAACATGAGGTGGACTTGCGTCACCTTAATTAACTATCACAATTACAACACCAATATTAGTAATTAAAATCAATCACTAATCATATCATATACATGTAAACATTATTTAGCATTTGATTTGTACGTATTAGCCATCCCATGGGGTGATCTAGCCTGACGACGCCACTTCTCGTCTGAGAGTAGAGTTGCAAATCTGCAAGAATATCGATCATAATTAATTCTGAGTTGATCATCATATATGATATATGTAGAAAATTTAATTTGTTTCACATAAATTTATAAATGTATTAATTATTTATACCTTTTGAGAGCCTCTTGGTTACTCTCTAATTCCGTATTAGAGGGCTCAAAGATGCCTGTCTCCAAATTCATCCTGGCAACAGGTTTTTTCAACAGTCCTTCACCAACTTTCACAAGGTCTTTCAAGTTCTTCTTTGTGGCTATATCGACCGAAGAAACCACCCCACTTAACATATCCTCCTGTAAATGTTTTATCATTCAAAATAATTTAGTTAACAATATATATAAATATATATTTTTTGAAATATAATTTAGTCAAATAATAGATAAGTGATAGATAATAAGTAAAATTAATAATTTGAACGAGGACTGTGTGAGTAAAAATAATTAATATATATAGGATTTAGCTAGTGTACTGAACCTGTATCTATACAAGCATAGACGGAGTTAGAAATTCAAGTTTGTGGACCATTATATAAAAACAAAAAAAAATTAGGGGACTGAAATGATTATTTTTTTTAAAAAATTTAGTAATAATTTTATAATTTTTATAATGAGTTTTAAATTTTTTAAAAGGAACAGGCTCCTCTGCCTCTGTATACAGGGTAGTTATCAGGGACACATTAAATTTTAAAAGAGAACCTGGATAGTAGCATAACCCATATATTTAATAATTTGACTGTTACCTGAATTCGGAGATATTTGTCTGAGTGAAGGGCTTGAAATACGGCAGAGATGTGCAAGTCTACCATATCTGCGCTTGATTGAGTGAAGACATCAACTAATGGAGTGGAACCACCACTGGTCAACCAATCAAGCACACCCCACTTTGCTGCTGCATCGGCACTGTATTTCCCTTGATCTTTTCCCGAGCCAGTCCCTAAAGATATAACCAATAATCGTCCATAGTCCATTGGCTTTATCGGAAAGAAGTCTGAATTTCCCCTGATTATTGCCTTGGTCACTTCACCTATTGCAACCAATGCCTGAAATTAGAAATCAACACACAAGATATTAATAATCAACAAATTAAGTATATATTATTTGCATTGCTTAAAATTAGGAAAATATATATCATGATATATATACCGGGTTATTTGCTGCAACTCCACCGTCTATTAGGTTGAATTCTCTCACTTGGCCAGCTGAGGTTTTTGTTTCGAAAGTGTGTGCTGGAAGATAAGTGGGCGCCGCTGAGGTTGCTATGCATATATCGGAGAGTAATGCATCTAAGCTTTGCTTTTCCTTCACCTGTTTATTATATTCCATGGAAATAATATATAAAACTACTATAGTTCAGCTCGCTCTATGATCATTAAATTGATCATTTGATTAAACATGATAAAATTAGGGAAGATCATGAACCTCATAGCTGGAAAAGATGGTCGGCTGGAGTCGCTTGATGTCAAAAGTTGGGATCACAACATTAGTCAGTGTTTGGTGCAATCTTGTGTTTCCTAGTTTTTCTCTAACAATGCTATGTAAATATTTCCCATCGTATTTCGGTCCCGATAGAGCTTTCATCACCTTTCTAGCGTTGGCAAATAGTTGAAAACTGTTAAATATTTACACACACCAAAAAAAAAAAAAAAAAAAAAGCATGTTATTACAGATCAAATGATAATTATAAATAGGTGAAGAAATTTGTTGATTATGATAATTATAATTAGAAAGAAAATATAATTCTGTACCTGGGTTGGGGAAATATTTTAGGGCATTCACTCAGGTAAAAGTCATTGATATCCTTGGCGGCAAAGAGGGGTCGATTTTTTTCATTGGGAGTGGTTAGCATAGCAGTCACCAAACCGCCCGTGCTTGTCCCCGCAATCACATCAAAATAATCCGCGATTCTTGCATCCTCGCCGTCTAGTTTCTAAAGAAAATTGCCAAAAACCTAGAGTTAGTATACTATAAACGTACAAAACATATCAAATTATAATATAATCCAACGTATTAAAGTTTGTGTATGAACAAAGTTAAGGTTAAAAAAAAGAAAATGAAGGTACATTTGATATGATATTTGAAATGCTTGACTCGTGCATATCAAACGAACGTGTGAGAAAAAGTTTAGAGTACTATTATGCATGATATCTACCTGAAGTTCAGACTCTAGAAAAGCAAGAATGGTTCCTGGAATAAGTCCTCTTATTCCACCACCATCAATGCTAAGAATGGTGATAAGATCTCCAAATGTTGGTGGTTGGAGAGGTTCATGTGTTCTTTCCATGAGGTTTCAATCAAGGGTCGATATAAACGTACGCACACAGAAATAAAGAGAAAGCGAAGCTAGCTAGGGTTTTCAAGAGCTTTAGAAGAAAGTTAGAGTGAATATAAGTTTTCAAGAGATCAGGCTTGGAGTGAGAATTTTCTGCTTATTGAGTTCCTCTTTGAGAACGCTTGCATGGCTATTTATAGACCCAACCTATGAGAGTTGATGAATTTAAAAATGGAAAAAAAAGGGATAAGAGTTCTATAAATTATAAATACTCTTTTTTTTTTTTTTTTTTTTTTCTTTTCAATATTGGAAAAATCTTCTCCAAATTTGACTAATTAAACATACTTGTAATGTGATTATTAGTTTATTGGATAGGGTTCAAGTACGTGTAAGAATTGTAGGTGAGACTGGCTCCCAGAGAATTGCAGGTTAGAATGTGATTCAATTAGGCTAGATATGGTCTAACAAACTAACGTTACCACCTTTTTTTTCCTTCTATTTTTATATAAAATTTTAGCTATAGTGCTTGAATCTGTTGGCTACATATAAAATGAATGAAGGGGATTTCATCATATATATTAAATGCAGAATCGTCCTGGAGAATGATTTCTAATTCCATCAATTTTGATTTATAAAAGGCAGCGTGTCAAATATTGAAGTACATGAATGATACAAAAACATAGCTTGAATTAATTTGTACTATTGCCATTGATAGGATTCAAACTGTTGACTTATGAGTCATTTACCCACTGCTGACTTATGAGTAATTTACTCAAACCTCAAGCTTGTCCATCTACCAGCTGAGCTACGTCTATGTGGACGTGCATGAAAAATATTTGATCATGCATATATAACCTTGTTCATTTATTTGATTTATTGTTTATATGCACTTAATTATGTCATAATGCCTTTTAGTTTTAAATAACTTTACATGATTAGTAGTTCTTGAGGATCATTCTAGTTCTTCTACCTAAAGAAACAGATTAAAAACAGAAAAATAAATATATAAATAAAACATGGTCTGTTTTTGTGAAGGTTTGTCTATATATATATACACACACTTGAAAATTACTCCATTGATATATCCTCCTTGCTTCTTAGTTCTTTCCTATGGAATTAATATTTTCACGATCAAAGCAAGTAATAAAGAAAAAATATATATGCACGAAAAAAGACAAGTTGTTTATGGTTTTTGGTTTATAATATACATGAAAGAAATGACACAAAATATAATTAAAATATAGCTATATATAGGAAACAGAGTTATAGTTAATGTATCTTTTAATTAATTAATTTGTATATATGTATGCGTTCGCGTGGGTGAGGTTTCTTCACATTCTTTTAATTGTTATATATATATATATATATATATATATATATAAACTATCTTATCCCATACGTGTTGCTGACTTTTTCTCGCAATTTAAAATGGATTCCAAAATATTTGGTTATGTGAATTCAAAATATCAGTATACGACTAATGATATGCACTAAAGGTTTTTTTATTTATTTATTATTATTATTTTTAACAGCAATATTATTTATAAAAGGCCAAGAAAGCAAACAGAACACAAGCAACAAGCTATAACGCAGCACCTAGGAAAACCAAAAGCTAGGAACAGAGCAACACTAAAGACACCAAACGTGACTAGCCTTTGTCATCCTCTTTGCGTCTAGCAATACAAGCCCCCATCTTCCCATTCCGAAAAAAAGGTTCCAAGCCCCCTAAATCAACATAAAGATCAATGGTTGGACCACCCAAATCACTCCCCATAGAACTTGAACCTAAACCTAACACATCTTTGTCTTTTTCAAAATTAATAAATATGCACTAACGTCTAAACAATGACAAAATGTACATAACCCAATTATAAGCTAGTTCCATATCAAATTGCTTATTAATTATTAGATGTGGGATTTTCGTATTTTTTTTCGTGCGAAATCGACTTTCTAACGTTATAAAGTGGGTTCTGTAACATTAAGGAGTGACTTGATCAGTCTCTTAAAAGAAACAATGTCATCATATAATGTTACAGAGTCGATCGCATATATTCATATGTTTTTAGGATGAACTTAGAGAAAAATTATTGTTCCAATACACTGTTGTCCTATAGACCAAAATTTCTTATGGTATAAGTTATGGATCAGTGATACCTCTTAAGAATCTTATCCGATATTGTCATGATGTACGAAACATTTGATTATTGAATTTAAATCGTGTATTATAAATATTTAAAAAAAAATACACATTTTTGACTTTGTATTAGCAATCATTTCTGGGTTGAAACTCTTTAGATATAATTCCAAGCACGAAAAACCAAAGGAAGTACGGAAGTCCGGGGATGGTTTGCTGGCGCCTGGCGAAGATGCATGTAATTGTGAAAAGATGCGATCTTCATTTAAAATGTGTTAAACCATTTATTAATTTGATTGACCATTAGGGCTCTGTTTGAATAGTGTTAGGCAAATTTAGTCACATTCACATATGAGGCAAACTGGCATTGGCAGCCATTGAAAGTAAACAGTGGATACAGAGTACTTGACGTTTGAACTGTATCTTTGACTGCAAAGATAATTTTATATTGTAAGCTTTCATGGAGCTTACCAAAGGGTTTAGCATCACTTTAATAAGTCTTGTTTTAACAGCACTAAAATAGGTGATGAGACCAAAATTACCCCACTTACTCTTTTCCTTTTTATTTTTTTTTCTTAAAATACGAAACTTATTTGTAGTTTCGAGACTTATTCGCGATTTTCGAGATTTATTCATGCGTTTTTCAAAACTTATTCATGCGTTTCGAGACTTAATTCAAGTTTGTTCGGGACTTATTCTGTTCGACCTCCATCAATGGTGACAGTGACGATCCGACGACGATGCTGGTTAACTCTGGAAATAGTTGGATCTGGAAGATCGAACGACACCGAATTCTTTGGCATCACCGGTTTCGTCAGATTCGCAACGGATCGTCATAGATCTAACGATGAAGATTCGCAATGGTTTGGTTTGGCTTTGTTTCTCTCTCTACACAACTCGAAAATGAAAACGAACACTTCGGTTACAATGATTTGCACTCGACGAACGTTTTCCCGGTGGTTTTGCCAATCAACTCACCAGTCGGCGGTGGCACCTCCATTGAAGCTTCATCAATGGAGGTTTTGGAAAAAGGAAGAAGAAGGTGAAGGACACATAAGAGAAAAGAAAAGAAGTTGGAGGGTATTTTTGTCCAAATTCTATTTTTGGTGCTATTAAAACAAAAATTATTAAAGTGTAATAATTGTACAAGTCAAAATTTAAAAAGTGCTATATACCCCTATTTCTACCTTACCAAACAGGCAGCCGAGGCCTTGTAATTCACGTGGTTAAACTAATGGAGTTGGAGCTTACCAAAGAGAATTTATTCTCATCTTTTCATGCACGCACGCATGGAGTTGGAGACTTGAAGGCCATGTAATTCTCGTGGTTAAACTAATGGAGTTAGAGCTTACCAAAGAGAATTTAGTCACATCTTTTCATGCACGCACGCATGGAGTTGGAGACTTGAAGGCCATGTAATTCACGTGGTTAAACTAATGGATTCGAGATTAACTGGAGATCATCATTTTGCTTATAAACACATGGATTATATAATTAGTAGAGATTATTTGAAGATCATCCAATTCATGACATCACATAGTTATATATGGAGAAGAGACAACTGTTTAGGACAACAATCGGTCCAATTTTATGAGAGGGAGAGAAGGCACACAAATTTTACCCAAGCAACCTGTTGGGCCAGGTTGTTTGATACAGTGTATCTTTCATTTAAATCACATCACGTGGTATGAGAACAGACATGGTCTAGAAGAAGCCTAATAAGACAACCACCTAAGGCCTCGATTGTGAAGGGCTCCCAAATTATAGTTAAAAAATAATTCATTTTAAAATATGGTTCATATAAGATTTTAAATAAAACATATCTATAAATGACTTTAAAAACGGTTTACCGTACTCATATAAATTATTATTTTTTAAAGACCTACCAATGAAAACTCAACCCATAAATGACTTTTAAAATAGTCCATTATACACGTAATTTTTTTTCTTTTTTAAATGATCCACCAATGGAAACTCATTTATCATTCTTACAACAACAACATTGGATCAAGGGTGGCGGTGGGTTGAATCATAGCAACACTTGTATTTGTCATAAATAATCTTCTTTTATCTCCTAAGAAAAAAAAACACTCAAAACTCTATTGATACGAAAATTCAAAAGTCTTCGTTTCGAAGGTAATTAAATCAATACACTTATTTTTATTTTTGTTTCTTTTTCGAAAACCTTTTTTTTTTTTATTATGTAAGTTTAATTTGTACTTTTATCGCTAAAAATGTGAGACGAGTATATTCTTTGATGTAATTATAAAATTTTTATTTTGATAACTTTTATTTGTTATTTTGTTGTGTTACAGTCCTGAGTTTGAGTTATTATATTGATTTTTATAAGTATTTACTAAAGAAAAAAAAAATCAAGTAAACATATATAGAGTATCGAGGGCTCATTTTCTATAGTTCGTATCAGGCCTGGCAGGCCCCGAAAATCTCAGGGCCTACCCTGTATGAGAATAAACATGAATGAATAATATATATTTTTTCAGTAATGCTACACATTCCACCTAAAATCTCACATTTTTCATCTCAATACATGTGGTATGTGAAGTGTCAAATGGTGAGTGTATACATGGGGTAAGTGAGATAAATCATCATTAATGTATATCAACTCACAATTTGACACCTCATATGCCACATGTAGTGGGATGAATAAGGTGAGATTTTAGGTGGGATGTTTAGCATTTTGATATTTTTTTGACAATATCTATTAATGCGGAACCAGATATTTTTTTGAAAGTTTTCGCCATTGGTAAGATTTTAGCCGCTGACCTGGGAGTCATTTGCCTAAGCCACAAGCTCGTCCATCTACTAGCTGAGCTACACCCCTATTGGCGAATGACTACTTATATAACACCACATGATTTAAATGAAAAATGCAAAATGCGTCTTATGTCTAGGAGCTTCGAAGTATAATGAAAAGCCAATTCATATTATGATTTTTTTTTAACAAGTCATATTATGATTCTAATGCACACATGTATAATTAATGACTTGTAATCATATATATTCATCGAAGTTCATTATTCTTACAAATGAAAAATCACAATTTTTTGTACAAATGATGAAAGAAATAAAGAATAACAAAGTTTCATATACAAAGGAGTGAACAATTAATTATATATAAATATATATATATATATATATATATATATGTGAGATGCTATCTCGTTGTAAGCCCTTGTTGGTCGTCTATGG
The DNA here is from genome assembly GCA_035582765.1 of Acer negundo. Taxonomy (NCBI): domain Eukaryota; kingdom Viridiplantae; phylum Streptophyta; class Magnoliopsida; order Sapindales; family Sapindaceae; genus Acer; species Acer negundo. Next base: position 4,473,957 of record CM069231.1, on the reverse strand, counting down.
TGATTTTGTCTCTCGAAGTCTCCTCTCTTCAGAAAGTAGTTTTGCGAACCTGTGATGAGATGGAAAATTATGGCAATCAATCACTCACTACCCACTAGTTAGAAATTAAATTATAAAAATGAACTCTCAAGAATCTCGTCCGTACTTTTTCAGAGCCTCTGCGTTAGTGCCGCCATTTGGAATTGGTTCAGACAATCCAGTCTCAAGATTCACTTTCGAAACTGGTTTCCTCAACAGTCTTTCACCAATTAGTACAAGTTTGTCCAAGTTTTCCTTGGTAGCAAAGTCGGTCGAAGAATCTTTGCCTGTTAATGTATCATCCTGATTTTACAATATTATAGTTCATGAGAAGTACTATATTAGTGATCATACATATGCATTTATAAAATATTTATCTAAAATCTAAGTAGGACAAGCTTATATATGTATATACTTGGATTCGGAGATAGTTTTGCTCAGATTGAAGTGCTTGGAACACAACAGAGATATGGAAATCAACCATATCTGCACTTGCTTGAGTGAACACATCCACTAATGGAACAGAACAACCATGAAGTAACCAACCCAAAGTGCCCCATTTGGCTGCCATTTTGGCACTGTATTTCTCCTCTATCTTTGGTGAGCCAGTGCCTACTGAGATCACCACAAACCGGCCATAGTCCATAGGCTTAATCGGGAAGAAATCTGGATTTTCATCAGAGATTTGTTTCGTCACTTGGGTGATTGCAACCAAAGCCTGAAACAGTACTACAAATTATTTGTGCCCAAATGTTCAATATTTAACTTTGGGGTTCCAATATTATACATACCGGATTATTTGCAGCGACACCACCATCGATAAGATGGAATTCTCTAGTGTTTCCCTCATGATCTTTGTTAGTGAAGTAGTGGCAAGGAAGGTAAGTTGGAGCAGCTGAAGAGCTGATGCATATGTCCGACAGTGAAGCATCCAAATATGGGGACCTTTTAATCTGCATCCACATCTTTATATTAGTATATGAAATAGTTTTATGATCACAATGTTCATACTTTGCAAAATAACCGTTGCAATTCAGGAACTGGTATCGAAAAAACGTGAGGAACCCCACACCAGATTAGAACCGTAATCAAGAGATGGTAATGGTATATAATATAGATACGTACCTCATAGGTTGAGAAAATGGTTGGCTGCAAACGCCTGATATCAAAAGATGGAATGACAACATGTGTCAAGGTGTCATGCAATCTGGTCTCTCCTAGTTGATCCTTTATCAGCTTGTGAAGGTATTTCCCATCATACTTGGGTCCTGATAATGATTTCAACTTCTTTCTAATCGACCCCCACATGCTCCTGCATATATATGCCATTCATCAGTCAAAACTTATTTATATATAATGAAATTAGAGAAAAATTAATCACCTGCAGTCACCAATATATATTTATATATATTACCTGTTTTGCGGGAAGATTTTTGGGCAGTGCTGGAGATAAAAGGGCTTGATATCTTTGGCAGCAAAAACAGGACGATTGTTTTCATTTGGAGCAGTTAACATGGCGGTAACAAGACCACCGGTGCTTGTCCCAGCAATCAAATCAAAGTAGTCCGCAAGTCTAGCTGCTTCACCATCCAGCTCCTATACCCAAAAAAAATACACGCCAAAATTGCAGTCAATAATTTATGAATGTTTAACTAGGATATATTGCCTTTTTTTCTCGAACTATTACCGATTGGGATGAATATCGAGTACCTTTTCCTTATGTTATGGAACTTAATTAATTGATAAAATGGATTTCTTATACTATGAAAATTAATTCTAATCCCACTCGAATATGAATTAGTACCCGATAAAATGTAAAATTTACTTTATTAGAAAATTTTATTTGACGAATACCTGAAGTTGTGATTCAAGATAGGCAAGGATAGTAGCAGAGATAATCCCTCTCACACCACCACCATCGATACTGAGAATCGTTATTAGGTTCCCATGAGTTGGGGGCTGGATGCGATGAAGTGATGTTGATGGTGGTGTAGTAGTAGGCATTTGAAAACTCATAATGAAATGTTGAAGTCTAACAATCAACACAATTGGGTTGTTAATTGAGAAAGGAATTACAACTCAAAAGAGCAATCAATCAACCAAAGCTGAAATTAATTTGAGTTTCTATATCACATTTATATAGCCTATATTTATAGCCTTACTAGTAGCTTATCAAACATTATAATTGTCCTCTTTAATTAGGGTATGCAGCTGGCCGGGGTACTCATTTGATGAGATCGATCAGACAAACAAAAGAAAGTTTGGTGAACATATATGCATGCATGCATAGATCATAGCTAGTTTCATAGGGTGCATATTAATGCTTGCATTGAATGATTAGTAACTTTCGATTACTTTTTTTTTGTTTGACAAATTGATAGTATCTATTTATTCACTTATCTAGATCAATTTTTTTTTTTTTTTTGAAGCTTTTTACCATTTGTAGGATTAAAGTCGTTGACTTAAAAGTCGTTTGTCCAAGCCCTAAACCTATCTATCTATTGCCTGAGCTATCGCCCCTGAGGTCGACTTTCAAGTACTCAAACGTTAACTGTTACCACAAACATATATTTCCATGCAAGCTCAACAAGTACGTGAGAAGCACGTTTCATTTTCATTTGAAAGGTATAATAATAATCCGACTGATGATGATGACACCAGCCTAAAATAGTGAAACTATAAATCGTTCTTTCTCTGAAGCTTTTTAATTAAACGTCAGATTTGCAGTACTGTATACACAAAACGCCGCATCTGCATCCTGATCGTCCTCTTGGAATCATTCAATCTTAGTGATGGAATCGATCGATCGATGACCTAGGTTACAGTGACCGGAACCTAACGTCTTTGTCATCCATATAATTAATTAAGCAACGTAGCATACAGTAGGACACGGCACCAAATTTTAGTATTATAGATGGTTCCATACTTCCATCCAGAAAGTAAAAACAGTCCTCGTGCAAGAGAAGAGCTGTCTAGCTTTTAGTTGAAATTAACTTGAGCAATATTTATATATATATACATATATATCTATATATTTTTGAAGGAAACAAGGATTACAAGCGACATTCAGTCGCAATAAGAGAGTCAATACAAGGAGGGAATAGCAATATTTATACTTGACCCCTTATAAATATGATTTAAATATCATTTGATTTTTTTTTTTAACTATTCTAATATTACGAGATTAGAGGAGTCGAACCCATAAGGTGTGAAACAATATCATTTTGTCATGATTTAATTACTTGATTAAAAAGGAATCGACTTGACGCGTTATGTTAGGAAGTTTGGTGCATGACATATGAGCTTGGAGAAAAAGCATGACATACATATATATATTACGTAGAAAAATGCTAAGATATATGAGTCATGTATTGCAGTCGTGTAAGTTTATTAAGGGATGGAATTCATATTCTTCCATACGATTACGATCAGAACATTTTTCATCCAATTTCAACTTTCAAGTATGTCACGTACTATGGTTACTTAATACTTAGTCATCCGACCAATAATCATATATATAATTTGTTGGATTCTCAAGTCGTCGTCGTCGCTGCTTTTTTTTTTTTTTTTTTTTTCCTTCGAAATATAAAATTCTGAGTCAGTAATGCTTATCAATTGATCAAGTAAACATTCAAGCAGATCAAGAAGTGTCGTGTTTGAATATTTTTCAGATATTGATTGATGGAACATAGCCAGATGATACAAACTTTGAATTAATAATGACGACCTTCATGAATGAGTAAATCTGTAAATACATTGACAACCAACCAGGGGCGTATATACCCAGGATTTTTCATTTGGTTGAACTAAAACAAAACTATAATCGAAAAACAAAAATACACTACATAAAGGGATATAACGAATCTTACTCTTAAAAATGCATATATTAATTAAATTACATAAAATTTCATTAATCAAAACAAAAATATAGTTATATAAAAGAACATAATGAGTCATACCCTTAAAAATGTATATATTAAACAAGATACATGATGAGTCAAACCACTACCACTTAATGATTGATTTTTTTTTTTCCAAATTATGAAAGCACATTTTTTCTTGGTTTTAATTTATGGTCGTTTGATATTGTAAACTAAAATTATCAAACAATTTAGTTAAAATGATATTTTATAAATTATAATATAACACTATAAATAATAGATTGTCTTCAGAAAATAAATTTTAAAAAATAACAAAATATATAAACTTAAAATTATGAATAAAAAACTTGTTAATTAGTTAAATGAAGATGAATATATTTTTATATTTAATTTTGTAATTGAGATGAGAATTTAGAGAAGGGATTGAATGAATCATTAATCGGAAGAGATGGGAAATTGGGAGTTGAGAGTTGAGAGAGAGAGAGAGAGAGAGAATTAGCACAGGTGAGAGAGACAATAGAAATAGAAATAGAAATAGATTAAGAATAGATGCTGACGTGACTCTCTATAAAAAGAAGAAAATACTAACTCTGACATTGCTTGTCGATGAATCAAAATAGTATTAAAATTAATTATACTTTGTTTATTTTCAAAAAACTTACCCGGCTAAAGCCGGGTTAGCCACCTACAAAGGTACGCCTCTACAACCAATCAACTTTCTTTACTTACAATAAGATCAATGAATAAATACATGTAAGTTACAGGAAAACATATCTGTTGTAGAGTATTTAATTACAATTTCTTGAAATGTTATCATGGTAAATGACATGAGAGACCTTTATAAGATTCATATGGCACACCCACAAAACCTTAGATTTTAGAACTTAGAAATTAGAATACATAGACCCTTTGAATTCTCCATGGATTTGGATCCTCTCTTTATTTTATATTTTTCCCGGTTTTTTCAAAACATGTGATTGGTTGTTGATAAAGAGATTGTAAAAACCAATCACATCTTAACCAGGGACGAAGCCAGGACTTATTGTCTAGGTGGACTACATTAATTTTTTTTTTTTCTCGTGTACACTTGCAGTGCACGGACTCGAAACCTAAGACATATATTGTCAGTTTGAAAAAACATAATTTCATACTCAAGCTACACTGGGCGGTAATACAAAGACCAGATTTTTTTTTTAACAAGCCTTAAAATAAAATTTTCATAATGATCTTTGTCCTTAAAAACATTTAAAATGATTCAACTAGGAAACATAGAAAAGAATAGAAAGTGAAATAAACTAAATGCATACTTGTTTGGACTTTAGCAGATGAAGTAAAGAATTCAAAATTTGTTTATTTATTTATAGAACGAAATAGATAATGGAGAGGAAATATAAATTTTAATATGTTTAAGTGCCAATAAACTCTAATGCTAAACAACCAAAAAAAATTTGTCCAAAAAACCAACACAAATAATGTGTCAAGTGGTTTATTCATTAATCACATTATCTCATGATTTGTGTGATAATAACAATTTATTTTCCACATATTTGGGTTGAATTATAGGTTCAGTGTTTGGGTTGTATGGTATTACTCGTCAATAAATACTGAACATATCACTCTAATGAATTTACTGAGAATATCGCAATTAAATTAAATTATAAACTAAACCATTTTTGTGAATTATTAAGTAATGTTAATTTTGTAATTGTCTTTTATTTATATTTTTTTCTTTCTAGCAAAAACAAACACTTTATTTATTTATTTATTTTATTATTTTTATAAAAGCTAGAGCCTAGGTAGCTTATAAATGTCTCCACCTTGATTTTAATCACACATTCATTTCAATATTTATATGTCATGAGATTACGTGAGTTCAGGAAAAAAAAAATTTTTTGAGGTAAGGAATGAATTCAAATCTATTCTTCATTGGGTTACTCATATTGGGCTGTTACAGCCCATTAATGGCTTGGGCCTGACCGTCATGTTCTTTTGGAAGAAAAGTTTCAAAATTAATATCACTTTCATATTGTTACAGTCCATTAAGAAAATAATTCCCCAATAAATTTGTCTCTTGGGTTTGGGCCTCCTTGTTTCCTTGAAAAGAAAAATTAAATTTTATATGTAGAGTTCGATTTCGATAGGATAATGTTAAAAAAGATATTCGAACTGCACATATTTTAGTGCTCGATCTCGGTAGGATATTGTGTGAGTAGATATTTAGGTAGCATATATTTTAGTGTTTGATCTCAACAAAATACTTTGTGAGTAAATATTCGAACCGCATATATTTTAGTACTTGATCTCGATAGAATATTGAGTGAGTAGAAATTCAGACCGTACATGTTTTAATATTAGATCTCAACGTGATATTGTGGAAGTAGTTATTCGTATTCGGATCGTACATATTTTAGTGCTTGTTGTCGACATAATATCGTGGGAGTAGATATGCCGGTAAATATATTTTAATATTGGACCTTAACAGATGTTGTGACTTGTGAGAACAGATATCTAACAAACCCTAATCAATTCTTTAAGGATTTAAAAAAAATATATTGATGATTGATAATAATCTCACTTGCCTTACAAGGTTAGCATATTCTCCGAGAAAATACCATTAGATAGAAGGACGACTATGAATGTTCTTACTTCCCGTACAAATCGCGAATTTTCCTCCCGCCATACTCGCATTTGGAACTTTACTCTCAACCCCAAATCACCTCTCCCTCACACACACACAAAGTCAACACCATCACGAAACAATACACGAGAAAATATAAAAATTATTCAAAGACTGAACAATTCTTCTCCATTTCAACATATTTTAAGAAAAAAAAAAAAAAATGCTCCGCCTTTGTTTGATTCCTCGCCGTTACTACCGGTACCCTCTCCATCGCCACGTCTCCTCCTCCTCTAAAAACCACATCGATCCCCCTAACAATCTCAAAAATCCCCATCCTATCCCTCAACCTCCACCGCTAATTATTCAAAACCATCTCTCTACTCTGTCCACCACCACCACCACTTCCTATTTATCGCGAAATTCCATTTTTGCCCTCTCCGCCACCGTCCTCTCAGCAGTTTTCGCCTCCCTCGTTCTCTTCTCTAGCAGCAATCCTGATAATAACGTTGACAAGAAGGAAAGTAGTAATCCGATTTACGCGACGATTGAGAACACCGTTTATAAATCGAACGAGTCGTTTAGGAGGATCGTTCACCATGTGAAGCAAACCGGCGTGACAGCTTCGGTTCTGTGGCAGTCTCTGAGTTCGGTGTTGTCCAACGCGAACCACGAGGTTAGGGCCGGGTTTGGACTGAGGGTGGCGGCGCTGTTGGCGGACATCGTAGCGGCGAATGAGGCGCGGAGGACGGCGATTGTGGGCGCGGGAGGCGGAGCGGTGGTCGATTGGTTGTTGGAGACGGTAGCGATTGGGAAGGACGGGTGTGGGACTCAGGCGGAGGCGGCGAGAGCGCTTGCGTATCTGATTGCCGATCCTAATGTGTCCAAAGACGTATTAGGGAGGCCCCGTGCCGTGCCTAATTTATCGAGGTTCATTTTTTCGTGCCAGCCTAGTTCGAAAAAGGTGAGCTTGTGCTGTTTTTGTTGAATTTTGATACTTTTGAAGTTTCTATTTTGATGGTTTTTTAACTGGATTGATTGAATTTTCAATGGAATTGCAAGCCAAAACAAAGAGCATACACTAATTAATATACATTTTGTATGTCTCTCTCGAATTAGCCTAGAAAGACCATGTTTAATTTGGTGCATGTGATATGTGTTTGAATAATCTTCAGGAACCTGACAACATAGAAATTTAGTTCTCAAATGTCCATATATATATGTGTGTGTGTGTGTGTGTGTGTGTGTGTGTGTGTGTGTTAAATTTGTAAATGTAATAGAAGAAGAAAGAAGAAATATGAAAATAGAAAAAAATGAATTTGCAGATATGCTCATGTCTAGATGGAACTGTGGCAGCTGTTAATTTTAGTGGTACTATAAAGTACAGTCTCTTAAAGAAAAATGTCATGATTTATGTGAAAGTGCCTTCTATATGCATTTCCTTATGGATCAATTACTTTTGATGCCATGGACATGGTTACTGAATGCTTTAATAGTGATCTCGTTGATGCTTCTGAGTTGTGTTTTATCATTGATATATAGCTTTTCTGTGGAAGTAGCATTCAAGACGTAGTTCATTCGATCTTTCTGATTCTTTGAAAGGTAGGAGCATGCTTGTGGCTGCCATCATGGATGTTGTCACATCCAACAGCGATAGTTTAGAAAAAGTATCATTCATGCCATCGCTTCCAGGAAATGCTGAGACAAGGGATATTGCAGCAGCCATTGAAGTTATTGTGGAAGGTGGCATGCATTTTGATGAGCCACAAAAAAATGACGATGATGAGGATGGTGGAAGAGGAATGAGAGGGATAGGGATTAAAATTCTTGAAGGTACGACTGTTTTAGGGCTCTCAAGAACCACTGGAATTATGAATACAAATTCTGATGATATTGAGGTAGAATCAGTTAGGCAAACCCCTAAAACCCTTCCCTTGCTAAGTAAACATAATAGTTCTTTAGCACAAGCCAATTTGTCTTCTGCTGTTGTTCCTGGTTTGTGGGATGACTTGCATTGTCAACATGTTGCTGTGCCTTTTGCTGCATGGGCATTAGCCAATTGGGCAATGGCATCAGGGGCCAACAGATCTCATATTCAGGAATTAGATCAAGATGGGAATGCTGTTATGACTGCTTTAACAGCGCCTGAAAGATCTGTGAAATGGCATGGGAGTTTGGTAGCCCGGTTGCTGTTGGAGGATCGTAATCTGCCCTTAAGTGATTCTGTTTCTGATTGGAGTGCCAGTCTTCTTTCAACTGTTTCTCATGCAAGTAAAAATGAAGACATTCCTTTGGCTCAGGTGGCTTTATCAGCTTTTTTGATCTCTATAGAGAGAAGCCCTGGGGCGCAAAAGCTAGTGATGGAAAAAGGTCTTCAGCTGATGAGAGATAGTGCTAAGAGAACAACAAAGCATAAGGATGTGCAAGAAGCATTGGCAAAGGCTTTAGAATTGCTTTCTACTGGGGATTTGCAGTTATCTCTTGAAGAAAGTCAGAAGTGGTCTGGCATATTGCTCTCTTGGGTCATTGAAAAATCTTCCTCTGACACTATCCGATCTTCAGCCACAAAAATCCTTTCATGCATTCTTGAAGAGTATGGACCATATTCACTACCAATTTCTCAGGGATGGTTAGCTATTCTGCTCAATGAAGTTCTAGGTTCTGGCAAGACGAATTCTGTTAAAGGTGGCTCACAGCCTAAAAGTGACAAAGTTAAGGTATGGAGATGTTTTTTGTTAGTTGAGTATTAAATGATGGTTCATGTTGAAAATTTCAACTGGTTTATAAAACCAAATCTAGTCTTTCTTGGAGCTGTCAATGGAATGTTGCTTATTTAATTGATTTCACCATCATTGATTAAAGTTGTTGCTTGTCTTTTGCAGACTCAGATCGATCAGTCAAACATCCTTATTGCTATACAGACTTCTAATCAATTGGCAGTTGCTGTTGTTAATTTGGCGGGAAAGCAATTGGAAAAGCCCGCTGATTCTGTTGAAACCTTCCCACTGGCAGATCTTCTTTCTCTGGAACCTTTTGCAGGACCATTTAAAAACCTAAAGAAAGATAGTGTATCTAAATTTGATGCCACGGATTCTGCACTGGCAACACTTAAGGGGATCAAAGCGCTGACAGAAGTTTGTTCCGGAGATTCTGCGTGTCAACACAAATTAGCTAATTATGGGATCTTGTGTTTGCTAAGACGCCTTTTATTACATGATGATTATGAGAAGCTTGCTGCTATGGAAGCTTATGACGCTTCAAGAGCCCTAGAGGCACAAAAGAGGGTTTCAAATGTTCCTGATGAATCATCTGTTTCAGATACAAATAATCTGTCTAGTGTCCGAGTTCCACCAACTGCTCATATTCGGAAGCATGCGGCTAGGCTGCTAACTGCCCTTTCACTCCTTCCTGCAGTCCAGAAGGCCATTGTAGCAGATGAAACTTGGTGTAAATGGCTTGATGATTGCGCTAATGGGAAGATCCAAGGTTGTAGTGACCTTAAGATACAAAGTCATGCTAGGGCAACACTGTTAAATGTATTTTGCAATCACCACACTGACGGAGACTCTGCAAACGATGATGTTCCTGACACTGGTACTGCAAACAAAAAGAGAATTTGTCCCCATTATGGTGACATGATATTTTTAATTAACCCTGAGCTGCCTCACTGGAAGTGTCCTGAAAATAAAGACAGAGACATTGTTCAGAGGGATAAATCTTCTCTGGGTGAGGCTGATTATATAGACCGTGAGGGTACAACTGAAACTAGAGCTTCGGATGATGGTGGCTTGTCTAGTTCTGTTGACACATCACAGAACCGCTCTAAATCAGAGGTACCCCAAATGGATATCGTCTTTGTCCATGGCCTGCGTGGTGGGCCTTATAAGACTTGGCGCATTTCTGAGGACAAATCCTCAACTAAATCTGGCTTGGTTGAGAAGATTGATCAGGAAGCTGGGAAGCTAGGGACTTTTTGGCCAGGTGAATGGCTTTCGGTTGACTTCCCTCATGCTCGCTTGTTTACTCTCAAATATAAGGTTTGTTTTGAGTGTGACGGAAATTCTTGATTCACCAAGAATCATTTTGTGGTTTTGCTCCTCTTAAGATATGGATTGCTCATGTATTGCAGTCTCCTTTCATATGGTTCCTCTGATGTTTTCAAGGTTGGGTTCCTCATTAAAGAAACATCTAATTCTTTTTTTTTTTTGAATATGTGATGCAGACAAACCTTACACAATGGTCTGGAGCTAGCCTTCCTCTTCAGGTCTGTACTGTTTGGTTGATGAATTAGAAGCTTTTTACTCTGTCATTTAATATGTTTCGGCACGCAATATCTTAGTTAAATACATGATCGGGGAAACTTTTGTATTTATTGATATTTACAAACCAGAACAGACTTCAAATTAATAAAATACCGAGTTCGTTATGTTAGCAACTCTATGCTTTTTAACTTTAATCCCCTAGTTGACCTTAGATTAATAGTTTTGGAACCTTGTTAACTGTTTGACTTTGTTGAGTTTTATGTTAATGGTATTTTGTATAATTGATATCTTGTCCAAGCTAAGTTGATTGTAGCTGATATTAGTATAAATTAGCCAACAGTCTTGCTCAGACTTGCCTTGAAAACCACTTCTGCTATCTTTATTATTTCATATTTCATACTTCATACTTGGATTCTTTTTATTTTTTTCCTTTCCTTTTAATGAGAAATCTTTGTTGTGTAATAACAATTTTAACAAAATGTTTGAAACATTCAGGAAGTCAGCACCATGCTGCTGGAGAAGCTTGTTGCTGCAGGCATTGGGAGTCGCCCTGTTGTGTTTGTGACCCACAGGTTGGTGAACTCAAACAATTACTTCTTTTACTATATTGATGGAAATTCCAATTGTAGTAAGTCCTTTCTGTGGTAGTTTATGTGTTATCTTGCTGCCAATGGAAATTACAGTTTGTCGTTGGATGAGTGCATATATATAATTCGTAATTTACCTCCAAGCTTCCTAGCATAATGTCATGACTTGATTCTTGTTGCAGCATGGGAGGCCTGGTTGTCAAGCAGATGTTGCATAAAGCAAAGTCAGATAATATTGTTAACCTAGTGAACAACACTGTTGGAATTGTATGTTTTACTTTTACACTCAATTAGATATTTACCACGATCCCTTTATAAATCTCTTGTGCTGAGTTGTATGATATTGGACGGACGGAATGTGATTTCAGGTGTTCTATAGCTGCCCACATTTCGGAAGCAAACTTGCAGATATGCCTTGGCGAATGGGCCTTGTGCTTCGCCCGGCTCCAACTGTTAGTTTATGATCTTTATAAACTTAATTAATTATTTTCTTTAAGTCACATTTATCGGTTCTAAATTCATTTTAAAAATAATTATATCTATGAAGTGATTTTGACTGCATTAGTTTTTCATTGTTCTTAGATAGGAGAGTTAAGAAGCGGTTCTCCAAGATTAGTAGAGCTTAATGACTATATCCGTCGCCTTCATAAGAAAGGGGCCCTTGACGTTCTTAGTTTTTGCGAGGTAATGGATCTGTACTCTTAGATAACTCAAAAGCCACTCTGTGCATGCACACAGATGCCACCATGTTTGTTTATGTTTTTTTTTTTGCAAGCTCCATTATTAGTTTAATGTTATCTTGCACTCTTGCAGACCAAAGTAACTCCAATTGTTGAAGGTTATGGAGGATGGGCTTTCCGGATGGAAGTTGTGCCAATTGAATCAGCATATCCTGGATTTGGGGAACTTGTCGTAAGTGTGATTTAATATCTATAAATTTTCTAAAGAATTTTGTGGATGGATTATGTGACATTTTTTTTTTTTTTTTTTTAATATTAAAACCTTTCTAACATAATTGTTTGTGGTCCCTCAATTTGTTGAAACAGGTATTAGACTCAACGGATCACATAAATTCATGCAAACCAGTCAGCCGTGCAGATCCTTCCTACACAGAGATATTAGAATTCTTGCGAAAATTGAAAGACCACCATACATGAAGAAGTGGTTTCCAATTCTTCATAATCAGACCAGAGTGTATCATCTTCTCCATCTGTCTTCTTCAGTCTTTTTTCCTTAGGCTGTACATCAATACAAATCTTGTATCTGTACATAATACCTGTACAGTAGTAGGTTTTAGAATTGTTATACATACAGTACTTTTCAAGAGGAAACAAATAAAGATGAGGATAATTTGTGGTATTTCTTTATTTTTGACCTTTTGTTGTGCTTGTTATTTGTAGAAAAAAATAAAATGGCCTCTAGCATCATTCTGGGTCAAACAAAAAAGACCCAGACCACGAAAAAAACGGGCCAAATATCTAGCCCATTAACGTCATATACTACAATTCGGCCCATTAAAACCTCATCATTTTGCTTAGATAAAACAGTCGACTGAGATGGCAAAAATGGCGTTGTTGTGGTCATGTAATAAAGTTATGTTAATGCAGCAATCTCTTGTGCATCCTTCTTCTCTCTCACTGCCAACTCTATTGGATTCAAAGCTGATAATTCGAAGCAAAAACAAGAACCTGAAATGTAGCAGAAGAAATTCTTCACCGCCTCTAATCTTGTGCTGTTCTGACCCTTCGTCATCATCAACTGCAAGAACAGCAACAGCAAATTCAATGGCTGTGATTTCAGCAAGCAATGGAATTGGACCACCAGTGGTGAAAAAGAGAAAGAGGTACAGGAAGGAGTATCCAGGAGAGAACGAAGGCATCACTGAAGAGATGAGATTTGTTGCTATGAGACTCCGTAACATTAAAGGTGAAAAATTCCCTTCTCTTAACACTAACAGTGATAATGAGGATTCTCAAGATTCATCAGACGACGACGTAGTAGAAGAAGAAGCAGCAAAAGAAGAAGAAGAAGAAGAAGAAGCAAAGGAAGATGATTCGGACGAAGAAACATGGAAACCCAGCGTGGAAGGGTTTGTTAAGTACTTGGTTGATAGCCAGTTCGTCTTCGACACAATTGAGCGCATTGTTGATCAATCCGATGATGTCGCTTGTAAGTTTTTCTTTGACATTCTCATTTTCTTTTTTACAATTTGCTTTTTTTAAGGAGAGGTGATGCTCTAATTTCCTTTATTAGGGTTTAAGTTTAACTATCCATTTTTCATTAATATTCAGATGCTGGATTTACTTTAGTGCTTTTGTCAAATATAATAGTATTCTTGAGCTAGTTCTTGCTCATTTACGAATACATTGTTAATTAAAGAATCAAATAACATTTCGGAGTTGAGAGTTTGTAATGCAGGCTTACATTTATGGGCGATTATTTTGGTATTCTCATTGATTTTCTGGCTAAATGAATGATGTCTATAGGTTGCAATCTCGCTTCTCTAATCTTGTAAATCTGATGTTTTAATTTGAATACAGATGCTTATTTTAGAAATACTGGATTGGAACGAGCAGGAGGTATTTCAAAAGATTTAGAATGGTTTAACGAACAGGGTATTGTAATTCCAGAGCCTAGCACTCCAGGAGTTTCATATGCCAAGTACTTGGAGGAACTTGCTGAGAGAAGTGCCCCATTGTTCTTGTCCCATTTCTACAATGTATACTTTTCGCATATAGCTGGTGGTCAAGTGATTGCAAAACAGGTATGCATTTATTAAGGCTGGGATTCCTTAAAATTCTTAAATGTTTCATATGTGAGGTCGAGGTCAATTTGAGTGTTATGCAGAGAAGGCAAGGGTTTTAAGTGACTAAATTAACTAGCTACTGTTACATTCTCATGAAACAAGTGTGTGTACGAGAAAGTGTTTGTATGTTGTGTTTCATTACCTTCTTCCATTCAAATCATTGCTTTATTGACGAGTGATCCCATTACACTTACATTGAAAAATAGACATGTCAGTGTCAGACACTTGAAGATGCATGATGCTGGGTCATCTGTGTCCAACTCTTGCTAAACAGTATAAGTGATTTCACTTCCATGTAACTAGCTGAAATTTGTAGAATCATGAGGATGCTACATTCATTGTCATTATGCTTGCACTAATACTTATTTTCATAATCATTTATAATTTTGTATATATTAATATTTAAAAATTCACAACTAGGTTCGTCTAAAAAGCTGCATTTTTGTGTCAAAACAATAGTTGTGTCTAGGATCATTACTCATTAGCAATAGCTTTGTCCTAATCACCTCATTAGATCATATTTGTTTTCACCTGATATCATTGTTCAATGGAAGATTAGCCTGAACCAAATCAATCACTTAATTTTTTAGTTGGATATTGCCTTATAGGTTTCTGAGAAGATCCTTGAGGGAAGGGAGCTGGAATTATACAAATGGGATGGGGAGGCAGAGGAACTGTTGAAAGGTGTGCGTGAGAATCTCAACATGCTTGGAGAGGTAATGCCTGAGTCTGCCATGTATGATTGACTTGCTTTTACCTTTTGTTGGGGCATTGCTTGATACTCATTTATTGCAGCATTGGACTCGAGATGAGAAAAACAAATGCTTAAGAGAAGCTTCAAAATCGTTTAAGTTTTTGGGCCAGATAATTCGCTTCATCATATTATGAACGAAGTCTTTTTAAATTAACGAACTCTCTGAAAGTCTTTGAACGGTAAGTTACTTTTTTACCTTTTCATGCTTATATGATTCATATCTTTTAAACAAAAAGCTTCAGTTTCTATTGAAACAGCCTTTCAATTCAAGATTCAACCAACCTATCATGAACATCTATCCAAAAACATTGAGTGCCCATTATACTGTAGTATTTTGTTTGGTAATTCAACAATCCAACCCAGTAAAAAGGCTCCACTTCCACTGCTCGAAATTTACCTTAGATTTTCATGTCCCCCTTTCCTCATTTGGTTTCAGAGACGATGGATGGCTGCTTTCGGTTATGTTTCACCGGCAGCTTTGGTCCAGCTCGACACAAATGGTCAGGGTGGCCTACTCCTCAAACATTGAGGACCATCCATAACCAATAGATGGGCAACAGAAAAGAGGAGGATCTGACTTTACTCAAGAGAAGAAAATCATTGTTTTCTTGCTGTTAAAGTGAAATGGGTCAGTCTCAGCTAGGTCTTTCTAAATTCTAAGCCATGTCAAGTGGTGGATTCATATCTCATCATCTTGTCATAATTGTAATTGACATACATGATTATTTCTTACATTTTGTGTTAAGCTGAGGTTTTGTAATTTGGGTTATATAAGGATTTCCATTTTCATTTCAAATCAATTCCTTGTATCCCAACTAGTATTTGTCTCTTGAATGGTGACAGACTGGTCAGGTAATTGAGAGTTTTGTCCTGGTCAATCTCCGCTTATTCTCAAAATGGTGGGCTATCGACGTAATCCAATTCTATCCGGTGAACCGTGAGGTTGGATTTTTTAGATCAAATAGGAGGGTAGATAGAGGTGGTGAAATCTAACCTTTGCATCGATGTTTGGTTTCGTCTTCTCAGCTTTTGACTATCTCGAGTTTCTCATCTATGAACGTGCCTTGAGATACAGTGCATTACTCAATTGGGATTTAAATTAACATTATTGTTTTTATTTATAAATTTATCATAATTGAGTTCAGATTGTTCATATTTCTTTGGCCAAGTCCCCAGACCCAACCCCGTACGACAGTTGACTTTAACATCTGGGCCAACAATCATGGGCGAAATCTTTTAATAATTTTATCAGAACCATCAAAAGTATATATAAGAGAGAATTAAGTTGTATTTCATTTTTTTTAGTTAAAAAAAAAAAAAAAAATTAGGATTTCCTTTCAATTTATATTCCAATTAATAATAAATTAAATATACACATTAAAAGTTAAGAAACAAATTAATATTATTGGTTCAATTTTTCATAAAACATAAATGGTCACCTTGTAGACCTACACAATCAAATTTGAATTCTCTTTGATATTTTTTCTAACCTTTTTTAAAGCATGATATTGGTTATCGATAAAACTGCATCCGTTTACGACCATTTCATAACACAAGTTAAAAACAAACAAACAAATGAAGTCAAACAAAACAAAGCATTTCTTTAAAAACAAAAAATAAAAAATAAAAAATTGAAGTCTTAAATTCTTAGAATACAATAATATTTTGATCCAAACTCAGGAGCAAGAATCAAAGTTCAAACAGTGGGATGCACGTTCCGTCGTTCCGTACAAAGTGAGGTGTTTAAAGTTGGATCATCAATTCATCATCTTTGGTTTGTCCGCATTATTGACGCTTTTCTGTTTTTCAAGTTCCATTTAACAATGCTAAATTGCTAATCACCAACAAACAACGTTGCTTTGCTGTAATCGCCTTGAAATGTCCAGAGAAAAACTAAACGATTATATTATTAAATAAGAATATATAAAGTTGGTGGTGTAAACTGTAAATGATGTCGTTCTTCTTCAGGAGGAAAAGCTCAGAGAGGAGGCTGAAGAAAAGCTTTTCAATGCCTTTCTCTTATCTTTCTCTGTAACTAGCACTACCAGTCGTCGTTTAATTTGCTTTTAAAAAGATGGTTGAAGAAGCTATCTGTAATTACTTCAACAAGGACAAGGTGCACATTTTACATTTTCTCTCTTTTCAGAAAATAATATCTGGGTCCACTTTGATTTCACTCTTACATGCATTTATATATACATTTCATGGAAATAAGCTTGGACCAGGACCACTTGCTTGCTTGTACAAGAATCTCGTTTGGTCTTTTAATAAATAATTTGCATGTTTTGATCTGATATTTTCAAGCAAGACCATTTCTTTCGCCTCATTTTTCTACTACGACCAGAAAGAAACTCGTTAACTTTTAGTGCATGTAGTCTACCTTCATTTTTTTTTTTTTTTTTTCTTCTTCTTAATTTTTTATGGAGATTTTAGATGGAAGCCTCAGTATGATTGATTACTTTGTCTCTATTACTTGTAATTAGTGTTAAATAACTTCTATTTAATTTAATTTATATATTGTTTGAAATTGAATTCCAGGATATATTGGTTGTAAAGGCTCCCAAGAGATCTCCATTAGTATTGCGTACAGTGGTCTTGCTTTTTTCTATGGTTTGTGGGGTTTATATTTGCTTAATCTGCTTAAAGCAAATAACCACTCGCTCAAAAATCAAATTATTGAACATCAATGTTGTTAATCAGCCATGTCAAGCTCCTGACATTGAAGAATCAGAAATTCCCTTTATGCACTATCCAGACCCTGTAACATTTAGCAGGTAGGAATCTAATTGTGTTTGTTCAATCAATTTATATTATCAAAATTACTTGAACATTTTGTTTGTTGTTTCAGGGAGGAATGTGCTTGTAATCCAGTAAGGTATTTTGCTATATTGTCGATGCAGCGATCTGGGAGTGGATGGTTTGAAACATTGTTGAATAGTCATGTTAATGTAAGCTCAAATGGGGAAATATTTTCAGTTAGGGATAGGATGATTAACATTTCTTCGATCGTGAGCACGATGGATAGAGTATATAATCTTGACTGGTTCACTAGTGCATCCAAGAATTCTTGCTCTGCTGCTGTTGGGTTCAAATGGATGTTAAATCAGGTGAGTTGCTTAATGAAATTCGGTTAAGTCATCGAAAATTAATAGGCTTGAATGCCCTGGATTAGATTCTTTTCTTTGACATTGAAGTACTAGAATCATATGTTCACTTGGTTTATTGTTATTGTTATTGTTTTGATTCAAGTCCAATGTGGTCTGCAAATTTTTACAGGGTTTGATGGAGCATCACAATGAAATAGCCAAGTACTTCAACAGAAATGGAGTTTCTACGATATTTCTCTTCCGAAGAAATTTGCTCCGCAGAATGATATCACTTGTTGCAAACTCCTATGATAAAGATGCTAAGCTACTAAACGGAACACACAAGTCTCATGTCCATTCACTGGTTGAGGTAGTCTTTGTCGCTCACATTCATTTATCTATCTTTTTTCGTTTGTATCGTTCGCGTCCATCTCATACTTAATGATGGATTTTCAGGCTAATATACTTGCAAAATACAAACCAACCTTAAATTCCACACTAATTCTTCCCCAACTGAAGCAAATAGAGCAGACAGCGGCTAAAGCTATCGAATACTTCAATAGCACTCGCCACATTGTTCTTTACTACGAGGATCTTATAAACAACCGCACTGTAAGAGACTTGACTTTGTTTCGCTTCTAAATCTTTTTGTTATATTAGTTCTCCCTTAAAATTCAATCTCTATCTAATTCTTCGTTTTCTGGAAATTCTTATGTAGAAACTTGAAGAAGTTCAGGAGTTTCTAAGGTTGCCATACAGAGAGCTTACGAGTCGTCAAGTAAAGATACATAGTGGACCATTATCAAAGCAAGTTGAGAACTGGAATGAGGTAGAGCAAGCACTTAAAGGAACATCATATGAGAGCTTCTTGCATTCAGATTATTTTCAGATGTAGTAGTTTCAACAATTGTACATAATATTAGTTTCAGAAGTAAATCAATATTTGGCTGCAGTTGTTTCAGTGCATATATATTTTATTTAATTCAGTTCAATTTATTCTCTACTTTATCTATACCTATTGGATTGCCACCGGTAACAATCGAGGATTCCGTATCTGGAAATTTTCGTTAATGGGCTAGATGTGAGGCCCATTTTAATCATGGTCTGGGCTTTTATTTCTTCAACCCAAAATGGTGCAAACGGCCGATTTTAATATTAAAGACCTCCCCTCACCTTTGAGCTATTATTGGATGTCTTGCTAAAAATGCTTTTATTTTAAAAACATCCACTGTGGACTAACAAACAATGATTCAATTGATCGATTTTTGATGTGAAAAAGTCTATAATGTTCGTATTTAAGCTTTAATTATATTAATTGAACATTATACCCTCTGAATCTTACCAAATAAAGCATTGTTTGTTGGCCCATAAGGGGTGTTTCTGAAATAAAAGCATTTTTTTCTAGACATCCAATAATAGTTCAAAGATATGGGGATGTTTTTAATATTAAACCTTTTATTTTAGCTGAACCTCAAGAGAGATTAATAAATAAATAAATCTACAAATGTGTAAAGACAACATGAAAAAGAATTGGTATTCAAAATGTGGTACTAATTTCATTTTTTTTTTTTTTTTAGTTTTACTTTGACTGCTTCCTAAATAGTGACAACTGAGAACTACAATAATTTTACAAATATAACTAGTAGATCAGTGAGCAACTGATCCATTACATGCTACAGAATCAGTTTTTTCTGTTTGTTGAATAACAAAGTGGTCAATAATCCTAACAGTATTAAGTGGGTCTTGTTGTGCAATGGCTGCACTCCATTTGCTAGGAAATTTCCTCAGGTGGCTCATCTGTTGCGCTTGTTTTGGTTCCCCGTCCCAATCAGGATCCAGCTTCCATTCCTTCGGCACCTGCACATTCAAAACCATATTCATAATCTCTTCACAACAGTTTATGAAACCAATCAGCGGTATAGAGAAGAAAAATGCTTTCTTACCTTATCGACTGCAAGAGTGTAAACTTCAAGATCTCCTTCAGGAGTGATGTGAAATCGAGTGAATGACTTGTAATTAGCAATTCTAAGAGAGGAAAATGCTTCATCAAAGTGTATGTGAAGCCAGTTAATGCAGATATATAAGTAGCTTCCAAACACTAATGAGACCACAGGAGTAGAGAAGACCCAGAAATATAGAAAGACAGCAGCGTAATATATGGCTGCACCCCCTCGAGAGAGTGATTGCAACCCGTTCTTGCAAATATTACTTCGGCTGACAGCCATCACCTGACATTATTTTAATACCATAAATATACTGAAGGAAAAGAAGAAAATTTGTGTCTGAAGGGATGGAATAAAGAGAGGTTTCATACCTCTGGAATGTCAAATGCAGCCATGAGATATTTGATACATGCTGGATAAAGGCCAAAGGTCCATTGTTCTATACGGGCTCGAAGGCCAGTAGGATCTGGAAAGTGTTCGCTTTCCACTGATCGGTACCACTGATATAAAGTGTGGTAACCTGGGCCAAAAAAATAACTCATCAGTTGTAAACTCACACTCAATAATCACACTGATCAGCCAAATTTCGGAAGAATATTACTCATAATAGCACAAAAACCATAAACAAAATGGACTTCTGATCATGTGGCAGCAAATGTGATAAATTCACATGGCAATTACAGTTCAACAATATTCATTGATTTTGATTAGACTATCATATACTTCTTATTAAACGTATGCAAATTAATCGATTTTATAATTTATGTAAATATAAAATATTAACATCAGAAACTGAAAATACTACAATCATCCAAGTATTATAGAATCATACAAGACCAAAATTTATAAATAAATAAAAAAATCACCTGAAGTTGCTAGTAGTTTATGCCTAATGCATGTCTCCACACCCAGTTCTAAGAGCATCATAAGAACTAGAGCTGATGCCAGATGTGCAGAAACATGGAGCATTCCAATTATTACCCGTTTCTTCCGGGAGAGTTTGGAAGGGACAAATGTAATTGCTACAATTAGCAACAGCAGTACACCTGACAAAGATACATAAGAGTGTTCCAGCACATACATAAAAGCATTCCACACTGCGCCAAAGAAACTCCTCAAGTGACCAGAAAATGAATCATCTCGCAAGAGGTGATCGAGCTTACACTAGAAATACAAGGAAAAAATTTCAGTCACCTATCTTCAACACAATAATATGTATATTTCTGGGTATGCAAAAATGATTGCTGACCTATGAAGGAAAAAAGTAAGGCAGCAATTTCATCTCATTTAAACTAAAAAAAGAAAGAAAAAAAAAAAGTAGGTCCCTAGTAAATTGCAAGCTATTTCAACTTTCAAAGGAGTAAAAATGAAAGATATCTTAACTATCCAGTTATTGGAATCCAATGACACCTAACTTAACAATAATCTAGCAAAATTTTGAATCATTTTGATCTTAACAGCAACTTACTTGAGGAAACATAGAAAAGACCAGCACAAAATATATAATGCCACCGATAAAATCAAATTGCCAGTTCTTCTTTCGAAACTTCAAAATATTTCCCAACGCTATCTGCAATAAGTGGAAAACTCACCATAGTACCGAAAAAACAAGAGGAAAGCAAAGGCAATGGAGGTACAGAATTAAAAAATTTCAAATTTACCCTGCTTGAATCTTCAAAAGATGGATAAGCAGCCTTGGTTTCATATGTAGTCCCATAAAATTTGTTGAAGTTACTAAAGACATGTGTGGGATGTAAAAATGCCCCACCACAGCCATTTACAAGTAGATGTTGCACATGAACAGGTCCATCTGATGGAACAAACGAATGACGCATATAATGATGCAAGTCCCCAGCCATGCGAAGCTTACACCTTCCTTTTAAATAATCAAAAATCAAGTGCTTGACATTCTTTCCAGAGACCTCATCAAAGTACCAATCAACAAGCCAATTTGGTTCATGTGTCATGATGATGACAGAGTCATGCTCACCAACCTAGATGAATAGATAGTGATTTAAGTCCGTTATAAGACAGAATCAGCGGTAAGCTGAAAAGTTAAAGCCTAGAAATAGCCGCACTACACAATAAGAAAGAGCCAAATTATATTCTTGCTAATTAGTAATTAGAGCTACTAAGTATTAACATTTAAAACATCTGAAGCAAGAAATTATAACCAGAAATAACCATCTGATTGGGAGTCAAATCTGATGATTGAACATATAAAGTGGGTCCCTAAAGTAATATGGTAGTTTTTTTTTTTCTATACAAAATTTTTGTCCGTTGATCAAACGCATATTTTGATTGACATTTCAATTACATCAAACGTAATGATAGCAGTGATGTAACACGAGAAACAAGATTAAGATACCTCAAGATAATGCAGTAAATAATTTGGTTATGAGCCATAAAAACCAATGATTCCATCGGTGTATACATTCAAAGTGCTACAAAAAACAAAAAGGAAGACTGAAACATGTACGTCCAGCATAATGACCACTGAGGTCAAAAATGAAATTGAATTCTAGGTAATGACATTCCAGAACAAAGATTCTAAATGAAATTGAATTCTAGGCAATGACATTCCAGAACAAAGATTATGAGAAAATTCAAAATATAAAATTCATGGATCTAACCCCAAAGAAGTTAAATAATTTTTTTGTGAAGTTCAAGTCACCATCTTAAGCCATGCAAATCTTTATAAATGCTACTGTACATTGAAACTAAGAAGTGCTTACATAAAGCATCCGAACTCAGGATTATAATATACGGTACACCGATTTGTTCCAATGATACATAACATACAGATAATTACCGTAGTATGTACACATATCGGATGCAAGTATACTTGTAGTAATCAAATCAAAACCATTAAAAATACATAACCGAGAAGACAATTAATTGTACCAGTGCAGAGACAGGACTATACCCCACTACTGTGGAGAATTTATTTTATATAAACATGTTTGATGGGGGCTTATCCAACATCGGTCACAATCACATACCCACACCATACACCAAACAAAAACTCTTGACACTACAATAATGCCATGACACGTAGTTCATCTTTAAGAACAAGGTCTTATCCACGAAGTTGAAACATACTTAACAAGAGACTTTAGAATCAATATCATAGAGAGATATTACAAACTATATGACAACAGTGCTTGTGCATAACCAATCTTGTCTACTTGAGGTAAAAAGACAAAGTAGCAAATACCTTTTCCTTTACTAGCTCAGCAAAGAACTTGAACTGGTACACATCAATATCACAGTGAAGGGCTAGATCAAGACCAAATACCCACCATCTTTTGGGGAGTTGCAAAGCAAAATAACTCTTCTTCTGTGGCATAAACCACCCACCCAACCAGCTCTTATGGCAAATGTACCTCATAAAAGTATGCAGCCCATCAAACCAATCTGAATATTTATAAGGAAAACCATAAAAATCAGCTTCAAATTAAAAAAGCAACAAACTTTAAAAATATTCTATGAGCCGACACCAGGATCTACCAGGAAATTAAGCGCATTTACAGGTTAACAGATACAGAAAAAGTTTATAGAGAACAACTGTACTTCAAGAATCTTTTTCCTAAGCAGTAAGAAAATAATTCAGAGGCAGCTCAAGCTGAGACTTAAAACAAACCATGATTTCCAGGGATGATGAAACACTGAGGGCCTTCATATTGCTTCAGTTCAGAAACCCCACATGGTACCTCAGGCTTGTTTCGAGCAATAAGATCTTTCTTATACCATGGTGGAGGCTGAAGAGCATATTCAAAGGGACGAAAGAGGCGCCTTTCATATGTGAATGATGATGGATTAGGGTACCTATAATGAATTAACACACATAAATACTTCAAAAACAAAAAACAAAAAAACGCACACCTACAGATGATTCAAGTAGTAAAAATTATAATGGCATAGTTTGAGGAACTCTAATTGCTTCTAATAAATTTTATAATAAAATTGCTATTATGTAGCTGATATTTGTAATTATCCCAATTCCAATGTCTAAATGAATTTGAGCAAAATAAAATTAACTTAAGACTAAGTTCCTCGTAATCCAGCTGACCAAAATGCGGCAAGCTATTAAAAGTTTAAAACCCAAAAAGTCAACTCATCCAATATAAAATCAACCAAATGACAATTTGAACTTAACGTTTTAGCCTTGGATATCTGTCAACAATTTGGTTAACCAAAAATTATTCAAATATTAAACTTGCATTAATTTTTCTCAATTTCACTCGATGTAAAAACCCTTAATGTTGATGATCTACATTAGGGCCAACAATTACTCAACCACTACAAGGACTATTAAGACAGGGTAAACTTATACCTAAACAAGTAGGCCATTAATAACTATTAACTTCCGATAGAATCACATCATGACTATAAAATATGGCCAACTTACGCAAGATCCCCTCCAATAAGTAAAACACCTCCCCGTGGTAGGGTGAAACTTGAATCACCGGTTGTCACTCGAATAAAAGGTTGAGCAAGTAGCCGTGCCACAGAATATGAAGAGTTGCCACCATCACCGGTATCAGCCATGAAGTCAAACCATAGATCTTCTTTTTCACTAAAATGATCATAAAAGCAATCTCCATGCTTACCCCCATCTTCAAGCTTGTTCATTGCTGCCTGATAGTGGTAAAAGACGAAAGATGGAAGATGTCATACAATCATGAAATGTACGCAAATAGATTTTTTATATAAAATAAAAAAATCATGAAGATTACCAAAAAAAGCAGAATTACTACAACATAGAATCATTAATTATTTCATACCAAATGGAGATAGATTGAAAGAAAATTGACATACAGGTTTGTGCGAAAATAGAAAATTACACAAAGGTCAATTTGTTCACTAATTGATAATATAATACCAAATAACAACATAATATTCCATTCCTCAAGATCTAAATACCAAATAACAACAGGATATTCAATTCCTCAAGATCCAGAGAATTCTTAATACAGAGGATTGGCCCTACAAAGAATTTTCCTAGCAAGGGTTTAAGTCTCATGTTTCTTTAGCTGGCCAAAAATAAATAAGAAAAGTGTCAATTGCAGCAAAATTGATACTGATAATAAAGACAAACATCCACCCCCATGGATCTTCTTAAAGAGGTTTTAAATTCTTGGAGGTAAGATTGTGCAAAGAACCAATTCTAGAAACTAATAAGGTTACACAAGCCAATTAAGCAACGGCCAAGCTGTTAAGCTTCAAGACATTTCAAAATGAGACACCTTGTTTTCAGTAAATATTCCACCAAATCTACAAAACTTCAGACTATATTGTAAGAGAGACACAGAAAGAAAGAGATGCATATAATATTTCAGAAACTATAACATCAAACAAAATATATTAATGAATATACTAAAGAATATAGAACTCCACCTGCATCATGCGCATGTCAAATCGACCAACAAACACTGTTACTGATACCAGGAGGTCAAAAACTGTCTTGAACAAATCAGCTGATGTTCTGCAAATTAAAGCATATGCAAAGTTAGAAGAACTTATCAAGAATTCTATTTGCCAAAATATATATAAAAAAGAGAGCAAGGTGAAGAAACAATAGACATATACCCTGAATACCAAGGAACCATATCCAAGAAATCAGGCTTCATTTGCTTGTTCTTCATCTTATTGTATTCTTCAACTGATACAGGATGAGTGAGAGCCCACCTGAGTATAGTCAGAAATTGATAAAATAGGAAGCAAAACCAAAGACAAATTAAGAACTAAGAAATCTAAAGAGAGCACAGCTTAATCACACAAAAGGTAAAAAAAAAGAAATAAGTATTAGTTTGTAATTAATCCAAACCCAATAAACATCATGCAAGATATCCACATAACAAAAAAAACAAAAAACATTTATGACAACAAGCCAAAAATAAGTACTCACCCTGTCGACCTTTCCACTACATAATTGGCAATGTAAAGGCCAATAAATGTGGCCCACAATGAGTATATAGGAGATATTTCGTCTGATGAACCACCACTACCACTGCCTAACTGCAAGTTTGGAAAAGAATGTAACAGTAAAAAAAATTATTGACAACATAATGCATCCTGCCTTTACAGGATAAAACAGATAACAGATTGAATGGCTTCTAGCTGTACCTCTCCATATATAACCCACTTGGACAAGAGGGGATAATCACTTGCAGACCCAACTGGAGCAAACCATGATAAGCAGACTTGATCTTTCAACTCATTCATGCGGAGGAATTTCGCAAGCAATGTATTCCTTTCTTCTTTTTTCCAAAAAGAAAACCAACTAGAATTTCTCCGTTCAAACGGTCTCTGTCCCAAAATAGCACGGTTGCCACAATGACTATAGAATACACAGCAGGCTACACTTATAACCTACAGAAAAGACAAGGTCATCAAAACTAAGTAACAAAAACACATGCAATTTATCATGAAAATAGATTGCGTCTTCAGCACTTACAGCACAATTTTGGAGAATCGTTGAGATCTCTGGCCTCCTTCCAGCCACACGGGAAACAAGACCAACGTACCAAAGACCAAGAAATATAATGTGAAAAACAAGAAGAAACAGTATAGAAGAGAGATATATTGTCAAAAATAAAGACAAATTCATCCTCATATCCACTCCCATTGACTGAAAACTAGGGAGATGATATACAGCTGCAACTAAAATCCAAGCTATATACCTGCATTATTAAAGTTCCAAAGTTATCAATAAGTCTTAGCCTATGTAACAAGTACCTAAACCTAAGTATAATCATATCTAAACTTACCACCGACTAAAATTTGAATAGCTCGGTTTAATAGTCTTCCCAATGAATGGCGATGAAAAGAAATAGAAAAAACCAAGCAAACAGGCATACATAGACCACCATTTGATATTGTTATCCAACTTTTCTATGAGAGTATGCATGTTATCAGACGAGATAAAAAATAGGCAACCCACAACAACAGCAATTATGGCATGACGTGAATGCTCGTGTGGGTAAGGATGCGTATAAGTTAGAATCGTCCTGACCCTCTCCATTTTGAGGGAATCTAATAAACCAGCAGATTGCTTATCAGAGCCCATCTTTAAGCACTGTTTGCACTAATCCAGGTTAATAAATGCAATTCAAAAATTTGCAGATCGAGCACACTCTGTGAGCACCAAAACGATTGTACAGATCAGCTCCAGTACCCTGATCAGAAATCAAATAAGACAATAAACATTACAAATTTGTTAATATAGTCTAGTGTATAAAACTACAGGAAAGGCAAGAATTATGATCAATAATCTATGAATAAGATGGGTGGAAATTGGTAAAACATAATCGAATTTTAACTAAACTTATAGGTGTTCACTGTTCAAGTTCAATATTCCTTCAAGAAACCAACTCTAGAATATAAGTACTCTGGTCATTGTTTTTATTACCAAACCCCGAAACACAAACTAAATAAAACAAAAATCAATAATGAAGTAACTGTAAAACTCCATACATTTTGAATTGAATATGGTAAAAAGGACCGCATTCATTAGTTCCTGCTAATAAAAATACGACTTCACATTAATGCTAAATGCAACACTGTATAGTTTAGAGTAGTTATAAATCAAAATCTTTTTTCATTTCTTTTTTTTTTCTTTTTCTTTTTTTTCTTTTTTTACTTTGATTTTTGTGAAACCTGAATTAGAATTCAATAATGATTAACTAAAAAGATCATGTATAGAAGCATAGTCCTAATTAAAACAGTACAAGACTTATAGTAAACAAATTTTTGGTTGTTACAGTCAAGCATAAACAATATAAAGCCCTAATTTCTCTCTATCCAAACCTCTTTCTCAGCAATCAAACTACAAGAAAGCGACTCTTAAAAAACTGAATCACACTTGCATGAATCAATCGAACAAACACCAATTACAAGTTAACGGTTGGATAAATTCAATAACGAAAACAGAGACCATAAACAAAAATCCATACATGAAGAAAGAAC
This sequence comes from Acer negundo, assembly GCA_035582765.1. NCBI lineage: Eukaryota > Viridiplantae > Streptophyta > Magnoliopsida > Sapindales > Sapindaceae > Acer > Acer negundo. The sequence continues at coordinate 4,446,032 of CM069231.1, read as the reverse complement.
AAGAAGATAGAAAGAAAATACCTTGAAAACGAAAGAGGAAGGAGAAGCGTGCATGCGAAACGGGAGACAAAAATAATAATAAAAATAAATAAAAAACAGAGTGATGTGTTGTTCTTCAAATGTTCAGTTTATCTAAAAATGGCATCTGAGAATGTCTGAGAGGAACATAACAATGGCATATTCTCTACACTACCCATCACTTATTACTTAAGTTTTTGCAGAGGTTACGTGGTGTTTGATTATTTTTTTGGAACGACTTTTTTGTTTTTTTGACGCGAAATATTTTAGAATTTCGTTTTTTTTTTTTTTTTTTTTTTTAATAATTTTGGTTTTGTTTGGTTTGGTTTCTGATGAAACGGGCTTCTTTTTTTTTTTTTTTTTCATGTTTTTAAACTTACTTGACGCGTTAATTTTTAAATGCCACGTTTTGTAGATGGTTGTTGACCGTTGGATTGGGACTTTTGGGGGGGGGGGGGGGCCCCCCCGCGGGTGGTTTATGTTAAATGGGCCTGTTTTCTGTGGGCTGATTGTGGGACGGCGACCACGTGCGTTTTCATATATGAACCTTTTGTGTGGTGTGGATTGCTTATTCTTTCTTTTGATTGCTTATTCTTTCTTTTTCTTTATATTTTATATATATATATATATATATATATACATTTTTTCTCAAGGAATTGATTTTAGGAAAATGCTTGGTTACTAAGTGCTGACCAATCAGTACCCAAACATACTGACCACCCAATGGGGTATTGCCATATGGTCCAAAGCTCTTTCATTTTTTATATTTTTCTCCTTACTTTGGGTTATGTGGCAACCGACCATTGGTTGGTAAGTATGTCTGGGTGCTGACCGGTCAACATCCAAACAATGTTCTTAATTTTATTTATATCAGTTCCACAACTAACAGATTACAGTAGGACCTGATATCTACTCATATAAAAAGAGACAACTACTTTTACAAACCGGAAAGAAAACTCATCATTTAATATATTTTTTTAAAATATAATATTATATAAATTCAAGGTTTTATAAGGAGGGGAGGATTTCAACCCACGATCTCATTGGTGTAGATGTGAGAGATTTCCCCATACATATTTGTAAGTTACGTATAGTGTGATTTAAACCTCTGACTATAAATATGGAAGGGCACTGCTACTTGTGTTAAGAGGGATCTGCTATTTTTATTTTAACAACTCTGGAAAAAAAAAAAAAAAAATAGCGTAAATGATTTCGGTGACTTAATTGATTTCATAGGGAAGGTCGGTGCAATTTTTTTTTTTTTGACAATAGTTCGGTTGCAATTTGTATTGTCTCTGAAATGTAATTTAATATTCTATGACTTTTTATCTGAAACAAAAAAAAATATCCTATGGCTTTATGAAATCAGACTAATTGAAATGGAGGTCACATGTAGCTAACTTGGGCCTAAAAACGCACAAAGGTCGAAGTTTTGGGAGGACTGGATTTCTGACACGCAACGCAACCTGGGTTATTTAATTGATTATAGATAAGCTTCGTTGGCCGCTGAAAGATATAGTTTGGTTGAACCCACATCTGTTTTATTTATTTATTTTTTCGATTGAATTTGGTGATGGTATTGCCATTCATGGTGTGTTTAATGTTTTAGGTTTTTTTTTTTTTTCCAACGTATCTAGGACTTCTCTTGTTCAAATATATATATAAAAGTTCTTGATATAGGGGCAAAATTGATAAATCACTATATCAAATAAATAATAATTAATTTATTAATTTTGAGTTAACTTTTAGATTCTTGACATGATTTAGGGAGGGGGATTGGAACTTTTGGACACTTGGCATGATTTGGGGAGAGGGGTCGATCACAAATTAATGGGAGCTTCTCCATACAAATCATGTCAAGTGTCCAAAAGTTAACGCAAAAGTTAATTAAGGTTAACAAATTAATGGGAGTTTCTCCTTACAATCCACAAATTATCTATTTATATTTCAATTTAATTTTTTTTTTATTAATGACAGTTTTAACCTGAACTAAAATTATTAATCAAGACATACAAAATTATAAAGATACTCAAAACTAATTAAATTATTAAAAAAAAAAATTATCTCTCCTAAATCATTAGATTAAATATTACGTATTAAACTCTCTCCTTCTCTCCTAAATATGTTATTACCATATTAAACACTCTCATAATTACTCTCTCTCTCTCTCTCTCTCTCTCTCTCTCTCTCTCTCTCTCTCTCTCTCTCTCTCCCTCTCCACTTTTCAAAAAAAAATCATATCTCCATATTTTCTTAATAAATAGTTTTTTTTTTTAAAAAAAAAAAAACTTATGAATATTTTTTATTTTTTACTAACAGTAATATATATATATATATATATATATAATTTCAAGTCCGTGCGTTCTGATATAACTTCATCAGTGCGTTGGATGTGGACTATTAGATTACATGCTTTTAACTCAAAGTGTATACACTTGTCAAAACTTCTTCATAATCTATGACCCACATGCAACGCACTGATAGAGTTACATTATGACATACTGAGGAGAAAGGAACTGATATATATATATATTAAAAAGTCAATTTAAATATATATATATATATATATATATATGAAAACTTGATTTGTTGTTACTAGATTTGATTAAACTCATAATTTCTAAGACTAATGAAAGAATTAAAAACAATGTACTTGTTTTTGAGTTTTTTTTTTTTTTTTTTTAATATATATACATATATATAGTTCCTAAAAATCAAGTTTATTCGTAATTTTTTTTTTTTAACTGTTAGTCTTGCTTGAGAATGAATAAAGATAGAAAATTAGATATATGTATTGAAGAAGAAAGAGTTTAATATGGTAATTAAAAATTTAAAAAATAGTGTTTAATATGTAATATTTAATCTAATGGTTTATGAGAGATAATTTTGTTTTTAAATAATGTAATTCAAAAAAGATTACTCTTTGGATGAATCCAAAGGTTACGATGGTTCGTCCTAACTTTTATTAAAATAAAATAGAGTGTCTTTAGAAATTTATTTTTTAAAATGGAGTGTCTTTAGAAGCTCTCATTAATTATTACATAATTTATACAATGCTATACCAATTTTAACCTTATCATCATCTTCTCCCCCATATCTCCAACGCCCAAACTCTAACCTAAATTCAAACACAAAACCCTAGCCACCACTGAAATCACACCAATCGCCACCATTACAAGCGTTAATATCCCTCCAATATGCTCAATCTCCTCCCAGCTGCAACATCTTCTCTCTATGACTCTATCTTCCCTCTTTTCCTCCTATCTGGATTCCAGTTCTTAGTCGAACCAAGCTGCGTGCAAAGGCGTGAGAGAGAGAGATGTTGGTTTGGTGGTGGTGGTTGTGTGTGAGAGATGTCAATTTGGTGCATGATAGAGTGAGAGAAATATTTCAATTTTCTAGTGGTTGAAAACATTAAAAAATAAAAATAATTAAAAAAAAAATAAAAAAGGTCTTATGTGAGAGATGTTAGTTTGGTTGAGCCCATATATGTTTTTTTTTTTTTTTTTCTTTTTTGGTGTGATTGATTTTGGTGATGATGTTGTTTGGTGTATGATAGATTGAACCAGCGCCAGCTCAGGCTCAACAATCTATCGAGAAGGCAACGGTGACCATTTCAGAATCAAAAAATCCTCAGCCAATCGAACAAACTCCTCAAGCCCAAGCACCAAAATCTGCTCAGCCAACCAAACAAACATCCCAGACCCATGTACAAGCATAGGCACAGTTGCACATGTCCAGACCTAGGCATAGGTATAGGCACCAGAATCAACTCAACCAACTGACCAAACTCCCCAACCCCGTACAATAAAATCAGCTCAGCCAACTGAACAAACTTCTCAGACCTAGTCACCAGCTTAAGATGCTCAGACTCCCCCTCTACCCAATCCAAGGAAAGTACTATTCTCGTTTATAAACGATTTTTATTTTATTTCATCATTATATCTTACATCAGTATTCCTCAAGTTGGTTTTTTAAAATATAAGTATGAAAATAATTAAATGGTGTCGGCCTTTTCATATACATCACTTGCATTCTAAGTTTCTAACTATGTTTGTAGATTCCAAGTACGACTATGGTTATATTGATTTTGCCATAACTATGGTAAATCAATACTCGGTTTATGATTATGAACTGTTTTCATATATCACTTGGTCCATCTATGCCATTTTCATAGGTATTTTAGGTTTTATGTTTTATTCCTTTAATTTCAAATATGTAAACAGAAGCTTAGCCAAAGTTTTGGTTACTTAAAGATCATGAATAAGCTTTTGTTGACCTGTCATTACATCATTACGGCCCAGTTTAGCATTGCTTCCCCAGCCGTTTTTGGGACCAAAAGTGATTCCGGACCAAAGACAGGGTGTTTGGTAAAATCGTGGGGAAGTGTTTTTGGTCACTTTTAGCTTCCCCCAACTGAGTTTTTAAGAAAGCTACAAATACATGCTTTTGGATTTTGGCTTCTGCTTTTAGAAAACGTGCTACAATGTTTATTAAATGAAATTTTACCAACCGTCCATTTTACCCTTGCCTTTAACCAAAATCATTCGATGTTTGCCAAAAATAACCATTTTGAAACCAATTTCTCATCTGGTGGTCATTTTGATAGTAGTGGCATGAATTGATGGCCACTAGGGTAATTACCAAAAAAAAAATTGAGTGGCGATATTTGCACCCCTCTAAAACGGTATGTACACCCAAAATTTATATATTTTTAAAATTCCAACATTAACCTTAAATTTAATTATTGATATGTTAATTCAAAAATATAATAATTTCTTATAACCATTTACTTTTTAAAAAATTCAACTAACTAAATCCAATTAAAACTACTAAATAAAAACAAAAACCCTAGATCATATCAGAAAAGATAAAAGAGGTTGTTGCCTCCTCCTCCAAAATTTGGGAGGAGCATATATATACAATAAAGCCTATTTTAATTTTGTGTTTTATATTTTTTTTAAAAAAAATCAACGCAAAAACTAGAAAAAAAGAAAAAGAAGAATAAGAAACACAAAAGTGATAAGAAAACAAGAAAAGGAAAAATAAGAAACACAAAAGTGATAGGAAAATGAAGAAAGAAGCATAAAGATGAAGAGGAAAGAGATATCTTTGTTTTTTAGTTTTGTTTATGCGTTTTTCATTTTTTTTTTTCATTTTTTATTTTGTTTAAGGTAAAATAAAGAAAAAATGGGACATATATATGTATGTATATAATGTATATAATGTATATATATTATTTTATAATTTTGTTATTTATAATATTTTTAAACATTAAAAGAAAGGGCATATTTGATAATGTGTGGGGTGTGCTTACAAGATTTCATATTTTAAAAAATTTTAATGGGGTGTACATACAGTTTTTCGACGATGTAAATATCACCACTCAAAAAATAATATTAATAATTATAATTAAGTTTCGGCCCTCAAACTCAATTTGGCCTTTAATCTGGTCTGCTCCGAACCATTTGACACTTCTAATGGTAAGAGAATCAACTCTCTCATCTTTTTTAGTTCACCTTACATAAGAAATTCTAAGAAATAAAGATAAATTGAATCGATTAAACTAAATTATATTAATTAAACCAAAAAAATAATAAAAATCATAACATGACACGTTGTCTCCGTTGGTGGTGATCTGGTGGGCAATTGAAGAAACATTATTGTTTATTTTATAATAATTTAGCTAATATATTAAAAGCTAATTGACATTGATTCCCCCTAAACCCACTGAACTCTAGTTTTTTGGTAAATACTTAGATTTTTTGCCCCCTGTGACTCTGTGAAGGGGTATCTATAGTCAGCATTTGCTCATTTGTGAGAGTTTAGGAGGTTTAGTGGCGAAGAAAAAAAAATATAGAGATATAATACATATTTTGAAAGAGTTTAAGGGGCATCAATACCATTTAGCATATATTAAAAGTCATGAGTCATCAGACTCATCAAATCTTATGGAGGAGTTTTTAATTTGTTATATAAAACCAAGGACCATCATAAATGCTAAGGGGATCATACCAAGTTACCAACAACAAACGAAGCAAGCAAGTAAAGGCTAATGTCATCTCCAATGCAACATTAAGATAGTGTAAAAACACTATGTTAGTATAAAATGTTGCTCCAATGTAACACTATATTACAAGATCCAAGATGAATTTAGTGTTATTGTGAATATTGCTCTTTTATACTAAATTAGTGTTGGGTGCATTGGAGTAGGAAAAAATTTAGTGTAAGAATATTCCCACAAGATTCTCTTTTACACTATCTTGATGTATTTTTTAGTGCTCTCCATTGGAGATATTCTAACCACTCAATTTTATATAGCAAGACAGAATTAAGAAGCCACACCGTCTTGCTATACAGATGGCAACCACTTGGTTGTTGAGTGCAGTTCATCACAACTCACAACCGCTTGGTTGTTGTGCAGATGCTGGGCTTAAATTCTAACACGAGGCATTTAAAGACTCAATCAAAAAATGTCTCAATTTATATCTAACCAACCAAATTGAAATATATGTCTATATTTATATATCCATGTGCGTGGGATGAGATTACGACGTACCTCAATAAACAGTTGCGTTTCATGTGCTTGGTGTTTAAATCCATTTGCTTATATAATATATATATATATATATATATATATTTCATGGGGCTGAAGAGTCTACTAAAACCTATTGAGATTAAACATTATAAGGTCAGTGATTTCTAAAACCGTTGATTTTGTGAGGCAATCCCTAAATGGCCATTAATTTTTAAAATTGCACAAATTAACCATTTTATAGAAAGAAAATATCAATTGTTGCTACTTTGGCCATTAATTGTTTGAAGTTCGTTTGCTTATGTCATAATCTGTTAGAAGTCTGTTTGATTATGTCATAACTTGTCTGCTTTTAATAAAGTTTATTTAGTTTTGGAAAGACTTTATATGATTTTTAATTCAAAATACTTCTTATATTTTCTTTATGTTTCTTCAACAAAACCACAATATCCCTGTTTTTTCATTTATCATTCTTGTATTTCTCTTTCATAGTTTCATGTATCTTAAAATCTCTTCATTTTTTATTCTCTTTAACTCCATTTTTTTTTTCTTTTCTATTTCACGGCTACAATTGTTTTATGGGTAGCATCTAAATGTGTTGATTATTTTAATAAACCTAATGTATTTCGACATCTTTTGAGTGAATTATAAGAAAATAATTTGTTGTAATCCTTGATTTTTATGAGTGTTTTGTATGAGCCTTGTCAAGTAAGTGTAAATGATATCTCCATTCAAATGTTTTATAGAGCATAATGATCTTGTGTGCATTATGAGCAAGCTTGTATGCACACTTTGGAACATCATCTACTGGAAATATGAAATTTTATTTGATTACTTAAAAAATGATTAAATAATAAATTAATCAGGAAATAAATTTGATGTCACCCTAAATTAATCGGGAAATGATAATAAGTTTGATATCACCCATAAACATGAAATATTGCCCATAAAAATAAGAAATTAATCAAATCATTATTTTTATATATAATTAAATAATCAAAATATATAAAATATTGCCCATAAAATTCTTTATGGGTGTCATGTCACATATAACGGCATATTTCTGTTAGATTTTGACAGAATGGCTACCAATGAACAATGTTTTGTTAAAATAGCGATTGTGAAACAATTTAAATAGTGAATAGCCTTTTTGGGACCCCACCTACCAATAAATGGTGTCTAGTGCTATTTTCTCAACATTATATATGGGGTCTCCAGATCTGCTCCAGATCTGCTCCATCAACAGGTAGATATCTACCCTACACATTTAATTCCTTTAATAGGCTGTGGTAGGAAACATAATATAATGAACACTCGAGAGAGAGTTAAGTCTTTTTCTCAGGTTCTCTCAAACCTAAGGTGAAAGTGTTTTAGAGTAGGTCTCCGTTTTAGCTCTTTTGTGGCTACAAACCATAATCTTGATTACCATGAATGAAAACGAGATAGCATCGCTTGGCAATGATGTCTCAATCGGGGAAAAGGAAAGTCCGGTGAAAATTCTTGATATATTATTGAAAGATAATGGAGAACAAAGGTTATCACTCGGTCTAGTTGGGAAAGTTTTAGCTTCAAAGATAGTGAATAGGGAAGCCATTAAGGATGTTATGAAAAGAATCTGGCGTATTAATGGGGGAGTAGAGATTGAGGCTATCAAAGACAATAACTTTGATTTTCATTTTACGAATTTAGAGGCCCGAAAGAGAATTTTATCGGGTGGTCCATAGAGGTTCGACGGAGCAATGATCATATTTGAAAAGCCTATAGGCACTAGAGACATTGCTAGTATGATTTTCAATCAAACAGAGTTTTGGATCCAAGTGCACAACCTGCCTCTCATGTGCATGTCGGAAAAGATAGGATTATTTCTAGGTAATACGATTGGAGAAGTGAGAAATATTGATTTGGAGGTTGGGAAAATGGATTAGGTAGATTTATTCGTGTTTGGGTGGCAATTGAAGTGGATGAAACTCTAAGGAGGAGTCTCAGTGTGGACCTCCTAGGAGATGGAAGAATTACCACTATGCTTTTAAGGTATGAGAGGGTTCTAGATTTCTGCTATAAATGCAATAGACTAGGTCATACGTTAGGGGAGTGCACAGTTCCGGAAGACAATAAGGAAGTGCCGAGGGAAGCAAATATTAGACTTTGTAACTGGATGCGAACTATAAGCCCTCCAAAGAAATTCTATGGTCAGGGAAATGGTAGAATCGACCAGGGGAGACGAAACTGGAAAGAATGAGGGAATGACTTTTCCGGCCCAGGTAGTGTCTTGAGAAATCAAGAGAATTGGAGAACTGATAAGAAGATGACAGAACCAGACGATGATCGGAAGGGGAAACTCCGAGTGGTAGGTGAAAAAGTAAACCTAGAACCCCTCATTTCAAAAGTTGCATGTGGTGGAAGAAATATAAGCATTAATGACCTCGTTAAGGCCTACGTGCTTATGGAGAGTCATTTCGACGGCTGCAAGTTATCTAGTCCCAAGGTGAATGGAGTGACAAAAATATTGGTGATCAAGAGGATCCAGGTCAACAAGGCGGTTTAGAAACTAATACATCAAATAATGATCAGGTTATGCATAATTATGAGGCTTTGGGCTTTGACCCAAGTAAGGGCATAACAACATTTAGTGACCCAGACCCACCTAGTAACCCAATACTTATATAGATGGAGTGTGGGTTGGAAAAGAATATGGCCTTTTTGTGTTAGATCCAGAGAATAGTGTAGAGACAAAAAATTTGACCCATGCCCAACAGTCGTGGAAGCAGATCGGTAAGAGTGAAAGAATCAATCAGGATTCAAACAATTTTGGGGTTGAAATCAGGTAAAAGAAACCCCAAAATTTCTAGTGCAGAGTGAATTCTGGCGAATAAACGGTCTAAGAATGAAGCTTCAATTCCTGAAAGTGGAGATGAATCATCAAAGTTTTTGGGTGAGGGCTCATCGAATTTGGGGGAGGGAAGTGATATGTACACAGTGGCAACAGATACACAGATATCGACATGTAGTCCTTCCCCGACTAGCATGACGCAATGAAACTCGTCAGTTGGAACATGCGAGGTTTGGGTAATGACCGTGCGTTTCGAGTCTTACGAGAGCTGAAGCAGGACAAATGCCCAGATATAATGGTTCTTTTTGAAACAAAATATAATCAATCATGTCTAGAAAAGTTAAGGGTGATTTTGGGTTTCTATGGTAAGGTTGTGGTAGATTCAGCTAGTCATTGTGGGGGGTTATGCCTTTTCTAGACTAACTCGGTGACGGTGGATTTGCAGTCTTTCTCGAAATTTCATATTGATGTACATGTAACCTCTCATGGGAAAAAGACGTGGAGACTTACGAGATTCTACGGTGACCCAGATCCTAGATACTGGGTTCATTGTTGGACACTAATTCATCGGTTAGCAAGTTTGTCTAATTTTTCGTGGTGTTGTGTTGGTGATTTTAATGAAGTACTTAATAATGCTGAGAAGGTTGGGGGCATGTCTAGGGAATGAAGGTATATCACAGCCTTTAGGGAAGTTTTGGATGAATGTGGTTTAGGAGATATGGGATTCATAGGCCCGAATTTTACTTTGTGCAATAGAAGGGAAGGAACTGAGATGATAAAATAGAGGCTCGATAGTGGTACTAGTACTGCTGACTAGAAATAGTTGTTTCTGAGGTCGGTGGTCTATCATTTAGACTATTGGCGATTTGATCATAGGCCAATTTTGATTGATGTTAAGGAGGCAAAGGATACGGCTTCTACCTCTACTGGTAATAAAAGTTGGCGCTTATTCTTTGAAGATTGTTGGGCAGATGAGGTGGGGTGTAAGGATTTGGTCTTATCAGTCTGGAATGGGAATGCTCTTCAATATTCTATCATTAATGTGCTAAAATCTATCAAGGATAGTTCTATTCAGTTGGGAAAATGGAACTAAGAAAGCAAAAAACAAATGAGGGAGGAAACAGCTCGTAAGAAGGAAGAGTTAATCTGGGCCAATAATTTTAGGGGTGTAGGAGCGTGGAAAAGGGTACAGAGAATTGAAAATCAACTTGAGATCATCTTTAGTAAAGAAGAGCGATTTTAGAGGCAGCGTGCTAAAGTTCGATGGTTGCGCGATGGGGATAAAAATACTCGGTTCTTCCACCAGAAAACCTTGGCTAGAAGAGTACGAACAAGATTAATGAGCTCTTCGGAGAAGATGGCTCTTGGAAAACTGGAAAACAGAACTTGTAGAATGTTATTCTTAGTTATTTCTCCAAAATTTTCTCCTCTAGTAACCTAACTTAAGAGAATTTGAACTCTATCATGAAGTGTGTCGAACCGAAAATTACAAACCAATCGAGAAGACTGTTGGATATGGATTTTACTGGTGATGATATTCACAAAGCATTATTTGATATGGGGCCATTAAAAGCACATGGGATGGACGGTTTGCTTGCAGCTTTCTATCAACGGTTTTGGGTCTCTATAGGGCCAAGTGTGACTGCGGTTTGCCTGAAGTATTTGAATGAAGGGGAGTCCTTAGAGTCGATGAATACCACGCTCATTACCCTTATCCCAAAAGTCAATAACATTGTCTGGATTACATAATTTAGGCCTATAAGTTTATGCAATGTTCTCTACAAGATCATTGCAAAATCTTTGGTAAACATGCTGCGATTGATGGTGGGAGATGTGATTTCGGAAATACAAAGTGCCTCTGTGCCATGGAGGTTGATAACTGATAACGTAATGGTCGGTTTTGAATACCTATATGGGTTGAAGCGCAGAAAGAGGAAAGAGGGCTCTATGGCTGTCAAGCTCGACATGTCCAAGGCATACAATCGAGTTGAATGGGATTTCATTGAGCAAATGATGGCCAATATGAGTTTCAGCAATAACTGGATTCACAAGATTATAGGGTGCGTTAAATCAGTTTCCGATTCCTTTATCCTCAATGGTAAGGTTGTAGGTAATTTGAAGCCTTCCGGAGGTCTGAGACAAGGAAACCTCATATCACCTTATTTGTTCCTGATGTGTGCCGAGGATATGTCATGCCTCCTTCAAAAAGCTACGAGTGAGAATTTGATTTCAGGTTACAAGAGCAGCAGATTTGGACCAGCTATTACACACATATTCTTTGCAGACGACAACTTGTTGTTCTCTAGTGCAACTATCTCTGAATGTGTGGCTATTGGTAAGGTGCTAGAAGTTTACGAATTAGCTTCAAGTCAAGTTGTCAACTATGCTAAATCAGCAATGTGTGTAAGTCCATCGGTTGGACATGCTGAAGGTCTTCGTTTGGCTTCGTTTTGGGTGTACGTAAGGTTGATTGCCTTGAGAAATACCTAGGCTTGCCGACTTATGTTGAGAGAAATAAGAGAAGTCTGTTTGCTGATATTGTTGACAGGGTGTGGAACCGCATGAAAGGTTGGCAGGATAAGTGCTTATCGATGGGGGTGGGGGGGTGGGTAAGGAGGTCTTAATTAAGGCAGTGAGCCAATTTACACCCACATACTCCATTAGTCTCTTTATGCTTCCTAAAGGCCTTGGCAAGGAGATTAATCATCTCTACGCTAGGTTTTGGTGGGGAGGCGACCATGAAAAGCGTAAAATTCATTAGTCCAAGTGATCTCGTTTATGTAAGCCTAAGGTGCTTAGGGGTTTAGGATTCAAAGACATAGCTATTTTCAACAAGGCTCTTCTTGCAAAGCAATATTGGAGGTTGGTTAAGTTTCCTGATTCACTGGCTGCAAAAGTTTTTAAAGGTTGTTATTTTAATAGATTGATATTCCTTGAGGCGGAAGAAAAGTCATCAGGTTCTACTTTATGGAAGAGTCTTTTGTGGGGTAGAGAAATCATTAAGTCTTGTTTAAGATGGCGAGTAGGGGATGGAGCTTCAATTTCGATTTATAATGATGGTTGGATCCCGAGGCCTTCTACCTTTAAAGTGTTTTCTCCTCCTTTGCTAGAGATCAATTCGAAGGTTAATGTTCTGATCAATTCAAAGTTCAAGTTCTTGGAATACTGAATTAATCAGAAACTATTTCATTAAAGAGGATTTCGAGGCTATTTTGGGCATGCCATTTGGTTTTTCGAAGGCCAAGGATTCTCTCACTTGGCATTTTGAACAAAGTGGTGTTTACTCGATGAAGAGTGGATATTGTGCTGGATATATGCGGTTGGAACAGCCGAGTATGTCTACTGCTTCTAGTATTAAAGATTGGTGGAAGTTCCTTTGGAAAGTCAAAATCCCACCAAAAATAAAGATTTTCATCTAGAAACTTTGTTTCAACTGGATCCCTTCTATGCAAAATCTCAAAAAGAGAGGTATATATATCTCTTCTATTTGCCCAGTTTGTAAATGGGAGAATGAAACCTCTTTTCATGCTATTTGGGGCTACAATTCTCTTAGGGGGATTCGTCAATCCTGGCATCTAAGTAAGAAGATTGGCAAAGACAAAGGTAAAAGCTTCTTGGATTTTATCTTGACTTGTTTTGGTTTGTTGAATGGTGAGGAGTTGGCCTTGCTGTGTGTATTGTTTTGGAAAGTGTGGAATCAACGCAATTTGTTGGTTCATGGTATTCCTATGGTGAAAGTGGAGGATGTGTTTGATTGGGCTAACTGTTTTATTCAGGAGTTCATTTCTTCAGCAGTTAGTCCCATCAACTCAGCAACGGGGTCTCAACAGTAGAGCCCTTCCAATTGGTCTCTTCCACTTCTAAATAGATTTCTGCTCAATTCGGATGTTGCTATTGATGTTAGCAAAGGTTTGGTGGGGTTTGGCCTGGCTATCCGGAACTCTACTGGCAGCGTCATGACCACTAGTTCTCAACATGTGCTGGCTTCTTATAATCCCATGGTGGCAAAGGCTGTTGCTATCTTTAAAGGGATCCAACTTGCTTTCGATACTGGTCTGGTTCCCCTTGATTTGGTTTCGGATGCCGCTGTTGTGGTGGGAATGTTGAATGATAGGAAAGAGCATGCTTCAGAGATTGGTATTATGATTGATGCTATTAGAATTCTTATGTTGTCCCTGCCTTGTTGTGTGTTAAGGTTTTCCCCAAGAGGTGCCAACGTTGTTGCACACAAATTAGCTAGATATGCCCTGTCTATTTCTGAAGACTGTGTATGGCTAAAGGAGTTTCCTCCTTGTATTCGTAAGTCTTTACTTACGGATGCTCCTGGTTGTATCTGATTTTCCTTTTATGGAATGCTTATCTCAAAAAAAAAAAAGAAAAAAAAAAGGGAAACATAATATAATGGTAGTTATACATTTCAATGAAGTTGAGGTCTTGTACTCAGAGATCCCTCTAAAAAAATTCCTTTAATAGGCGGGCATGTCAAGTCGTTTTCAGTTGGACTTCTCAAACATTCGGTGGCCCATCCCATCCAGGCTTTTTGGGGCCTCGATAGTGGTTACAATTTTTGTGATTTGGATCCACCATGGCCTGTTTCTCACAAGAATTGGATTGTGGAAGCTTGAAACAGATAAAAGCTTAGGCAAGATAGGCACACCTAAGCTGCATGGATTCGGATACGGATACGGATACGGACACGGACACAGATACGAGGATACAATATGGGAATATGAAAAATCTCTAAAATTTAGACACGTCAATTAAAATTATATATATTTATACAGTCCCGTTCTGATTAGTGTGTACTGATGTAGTTACATCAGTGCCAATGTATGTGGACCACTGATTATGGAGAAGATTTGACAAGTGCAAAAAACTTTGAGTTAAAGTATGTAAATCTAATGGTTCACATTCAACGCACTGATGAAGTTATATTAATGTGCACCAACTTGAACATTTCTGTATATATATATATATATATATAATATCTAAAAACATAATTTATTCAAAACATAATCTCAATAAACATATGTCACATATAAGTCATAACATATTACAAACTCCAAATAAAACATAAAATTATAAATTTTGATTGTTTTTAAACAAATTTTGATTTTTACCCCAAAACTTGTTTAAAATTATAAATTGACCACATTTTTTTTAAAATATAAAATTAATTACAATTAATTACAAAATTGCCTCAAACATATCTTATCAGTATCCTTGTCTTGTCCCAGCCGTGTCCAATCTGTATCCGAAAGTCAAACTAGCCACTAAATCAAACTAGCCACTAAGTCAACGGACACTTCATTTTCCATGTCGGACACGTGTCTGTGTGTATCCCACACATGTCGTGTATGTGTCCGACACTTGCATTTTTAAATTTTTGAAGTGTCTGTGCTTCCTTGAGGCACACCAAGTCAACACTCTAACATGGTGCGCCATACAAAAATATTTTGTTAACCTACCATGGGATTCTTTGTAAGAACATAGATGATTATACATTTTGGGATGCAATTCATCCAACTGAAGTATCAAATCTCATTTCTACCGGAAGATATTATATTTTGTAAAAAAGATGTTTAATATTTTAAATTTTTATTTAATAAAAAAATACGACTCAATTGATAATTATTGTTAATTATTTGGGATAAATTATTGATAATTTTTGAAATTTTTTGATTAGCCTACCAGACGTAGTTTTAATGTTTTTATTTTCAAAATACTATTTTCTGCATATGCTAACAAATGCGTTTTTAGATTCTAAAATTGAAACAAAAAACACTTATTTTATTTTCACTTTTTTTTTTCAAAAAAATATAAATAAAAAATGCTTACAGGACGCACTTTTAGATTTTACATATTTTTGGTTTGAAAGTTGAAAATTATAAAAGGGAAATGGTACCTCTCAAAATGCCCCCACCCTATTCCTCCTCGGCAGGAGCAGCCATCCCCATATGACCCATATTTAGACATAGTATACAAGTGCACTAGGATGGTGACATTCATACGTGCGCGGATCCCACCCTAAGTTATTCAAATCTACATTCCATCACAAATGATTATGTATTCCACTATGTCCAAAACCCAGTAGTAGTGGCAAATCTGCCTTTTCCCTCCTCCAAAGATTCCTCTAGATACCTAGACCCGGAAGCTTTCCCTTCAATTTCATGTTCAAATTTCAACGGCTAGAAACTGACGGCTCCAAAGAAATGCTTTTCTCTTTCTACACGGCTACACGGATGTCATGTATATGAATAGTATGGCCGTAGTCGCTCAATTTCTCATCCCACTTAATCAAATTAGTAGGTGACACGTACAACTGCTGCAAATGGTGGCGCTCAATATTTTTAGTGGGCATGCAAAGGTTACTTCCCCAACTTGAGGAGCCAACCGGTCTGCACCATATTGATTAATTTACATGAGTGCTATATTTCCAATTGACTTGTAATTAATTAATTCCTTTATGTTGAATTAAGCACAGCACTAGGAGAAAAATCAATAATGGGGACCTCGTGATTTTTTGTGGGGTTTGAAAAGTTGTAGACCTTTCTTTTACTGGTAAAACCTTTGAAAAAAATAGTGCTGCACTTAGTCAAGCAAGATCACTACCTAGCACTTTTAGTAATGCAAATCTTTTTTAAAAAAATTATTAATTAATATGTTAATCAAATCTCCATTTTTTTAATATACAAAAGTTGATTATTTGATCAACACATAATATATAATATACATCGGTTATAGCTAGTATATATAGAACTAGAAAAATGGAGCATGCTATTGCTAGCAATCTATATATATATCCTTGCGCATGCGAGGTGTACAGTTGCCCTAGCTAGCAAGGTGGTGATATATATTCGTATATCATCATCATCATCATCATATATCTATATATACACGATCAAATGAGGATTTAGATTTTTTTTTAAACTGATCAGATCGAGTTGGAATTTCAAAAAATTAATACAGTGAAGCAACTAGTTAGAGAAGAAATAGGTGGGGGATATATCAGAAGCTGAGCGATATATCCTCCTGGCCAACTTAAGTGCTCAACTAAGTTCATGACAATACAGTTTGAAATTTACAAGGACAAGGTTTTGTTGCAGTTGTATATAGGAGCCCCACAAGATCCTTCTATGATTCTTATCATTATAACCAAGAGATTTTTCTTCAAAATTTGCATTGATCGATTATCACTACCTATAAATAGCCACTCAACTACATATATATACTAGTAACAGGAAAATAATTAGTATAATACTAGGAAAATTTAGAATATTCCATCTATATACTTCTTGTCATTAGCTAACAAAGTCAAGAGTATAAAAAGTAATAATTATTAACAGCTTGAATGGAGATCGAACACAAGAACTGTTGCTATTTCCAGCCATACAGTGTATTTAATTACTAGATGATTGAATTTGGAAATTAACTTTGATCATGTTAATGAACATATAACTAAGTTTTCCATCAAATTGTGTAGTTTTCTGCCATTGAAAAGGAAACTTAATTACAGTTAATAAGTGCAGATAATATTAGTGTATATATATAAATGGGACATTCACGCTTTGGTAGCTAGCACGTGAAATATGATGCATAAACAGTCAGTCACTCAGTCCCAGTGAAATCTAGCACACCCTCGAAACACTTTTTCAGCGCAGATTCAAGGACCCAAGATTAAGTCAAATATAATATTGGATTTGTACCAGAAAAGTCTCACTCAGCAAATGCGTGCAAGTTATTCTTACTATTTTAATTTCAACATGGAGATGATCAATAGTATACACTTGCATGGGACATGCAAATTAGATATTAATAGAAGAATATAATAACAAGCGCAACAAAGGAATATATACAAAGAGAGAATCTAAGGAAACATAATCATATAACCCGTTTACATTTTTCAATTCATTAATTCCATTTATATAGAAGTAATTAATTGTTTCAGGTAATTTACCACCATTGATTAATACTACCGGCTCTTAAAAGTCTATAAATACCCAATTGTGACAATGGAGTTTATGCATACCTACCTTCCTCTTCCTCTCTCACTCTCTGATCATTAGCTAGCTAAAACAACCAATTAATCAAGCTAACACTCCCCAAAATCTCTCCCATGGCCAATCTCATTTTCACAACTGCCTTTCTTCTTGTACTGATCATCTCCTCTTATGGAATCATATCAGGTGAAGGAAGGCTTATTGCGAGAGCTTATGAGAGAAGTGTTGAGAGTGGACATGATCATATGATCAACTTTCGTCGCAACGTTTTAGAAGATGGATCAGAATTTCATGAGCCTAGCTCATCATCAGCTGGTGGCAGTGTTAGTCATTTTGATGTGCAGACTGATCTGAATACCGACGACTTTCGTCCCACCGAACCAGGCCACAGCCCCGGTGCTGGTCACTCTAACGGACCTAGAAGCGAAGGTCCTAACTGAAAAACACACAGACATATTATATATAATTATATATATATATATATATATATATATATATGCTTGCTTTCATTTTTATAAATGGTCTCTTGCATGTGGAATAATTATCATATTAATTATGGCTTGTGTGTTAAATATGTAGTTGTACTACATATTATTTCTCTTTAATTTGTATTTGTAGATCATTTCAATATGTCATGAATAAAGTGATCATCAGATCTTGATCTGTGTATATTTTCAGTTGAAGGCTTATTATACATGTGTTCGAATAGACGCCTATATATAGGTCATGTTACATTAATCAATAACTTTGGGACAACTAAAAGATGTATTATCATATCTTTTTAGATTTCAAACCTTGATGTGACTTCATCATCAAAACTGTGATATTTTGACCTTATTTTTCTAAGTTTCTTTTTCAGTCCACAGATCAGACCACAATTGCAACATAGAAATCTTGCTATCATCTCTAATATTGTTTGCCATAAATTGATGATTAATTAGATAATTTTTATTTCCAAAAACCGAAGGCAAAAAAAACTTTATCTATCTCATGATCTCAGATATCCTTCTCAAGTTCGTCCTCATGATCCTCTTCGAGCATGGATCAGTTCGTTCAATGTCGGTGAAGCCATCGCCATCACCAATATCACCATCGCCTCTGGCAAGTGTGGAGGTTGTTTTATAGTAGCATATTAACCTTTTATAGAAATGACCCAACTTTGTTCACAAATGAAGCCAAATTAATCTCAAGAGAAGTTAGAGCGTAGTTGGCCCCCACGTCTCGCACAACTAAATTAAGAAGTACCGTCTCATTTTAGGTTTCAAACACTAAGTGACTTCGTTATCAAAACTGGGAAATATAGCTACACTTCTCTTTCAAAGTTGATTTTTCAGTCCATTAATCACAATTGCAAAACATAAAGTAGGAATCTTTACATAGTGATATATATATATATATATATATAATATTAATAGGAATCTTTATAATTTATTATATTTTTATTTTATAATATATTTTTTTATATACTAAATGTTGTGTTACAATTTACTCCTAATATAAAAAATTGATAGACCGAATGAATAGTAAAATAATATTTATTCTTAGGCTTAATTGCACAAACATCCCCTAAGTTTAGATAAAATTGCATTCATATGTAACATTTCCGTATATTGTACAAACATCCCCTGTAAAATGTTGACCAGATGTTGACCAAAATGGACCTTTATATGAAATTATCATTTTCCCCCCTGAGCTTTGTCATATTAGATAAATTGACCCTTCTAGTTTCAATAATAGCGGTCAAACCCCTGAAACACTTTACCACAAATTAAAAAAATTATCCTTCCTCAACAAGTGTTGAGGCGTTGAGCCTTCAACCTTATGGTTAAAATAAATATGTTCTGAAAAACTGAGCTACTCAAGCTCATTGATAGAGGTTTGATGATTTATATATATACATATATATATAGTTACATAATTTGATTAAAATAATTTAAATCTATTTATATAATTTAAAATTGACTCATATATATAATATATATTTAAAATAAACTCCTATTTAATAATATTATATAAAAACATATTTATGGAAAATGAAAATAAAATAAGAAAACAAAAGGAAAATAATTATTTTAAATCTGTTTAAATTATGGAAAGAAACATATTTAAATTACTTTGTGCAATTAAGCCTTAAAATAATTTAAATCTATGTATATAATTTAAAATAAACTCATATATATATATATATATAATATTTTAAATAAACTCATATTTAATAATAATATATATAAACAGATTTATGAAAAATAAAAAGAAAAAGAAAATAAAATAAAAACGAAAATCCAGAAAATCAAAGTCCGTAAATTTTTTTTTCCTTTTCAAAAAATACATTATTTCAATTTGATAAAAAAAAAAACCCAGAAAATCAAAGCCCATAACTATATATTATTTTCCTTTAGTGTTCTTATTTACTTTTTATTTTTCATAAATCTATTTTTATATATTATTATTAAATATGAGTTTGTTTTAAATACATATTATATATATGAGTTTATTTTAAATTATATAAATAGATTTAAATTATTTTAAACAAATTATATAACTATATATATACACACACACATATATATATATATATATATATTTAAATCATCAAACCTCTATCAATGAGTTTGAGTAGCTCAGTTGGTTGGGGTATAAGAATTTTAAACATAAGATTGTAGGTTCAACCACTGTTGAGGACGAATTTTTTTTTAATTTGTGGTCAAAGTGTTTCAGGGGGTTGATCGCTATTATTGAAACTAAAGGGATGTTTATGTAATAAATAGAATGTTGTATATGAATGTAATTTTGTCTAAACTTAGGGGACGTTTGTGCAATTAAGCCTTCTTATTATAAATGAAAGCCTTGTATTTACAATTTCTTTCGGTACATGGTTTGGAAACTAGGAAGTGGTCAACAATATAATAAAATAATAGGAAAGTATTGAGGCCGTTATTCAATACTTGAATTGGCTTATCGTAATACACTAACTAGATCATAACTGAACTAAATAAATTCTTATAAATATGAATTTGGGTCATGCTCTCGAATTTGAATCATTTGCTGATCTAATCTTTTCCCCGACCCTACATAATCTTATAACACATAAGCATTGCAATGAAGGTAAGGTTAAGATGTGATTTATTTCCACAACCACTTTATAATAACCAATCTCATACTTTAAAAGGGTCATAAAAAAATCAGATCAGCAAAGGATCTAAATCCCATATGCTCACCTCAGTTCATTCTAATATTTAAATCTAACATTTAAATGATTTGATGACACGTGAACATTGTAATAAATGAAAGGTTATGATGTAATTATTTTGTACTATCACTTAATCGATAATTAATCTAATACATAAAAGGTTATGATGTAATTATTTTGCACTATCACTTTATCAATAATTAATCGATCATATGTTTTTTTTATATATTAAAAAAAAAAAAATGGGGAAAGTTTTGAGCCTAAGAGAGGATCCAGATTTTTGTGGTTGAAGGCGCACAAGTAAGCACAATCCAGTATTCCAATTTAAGGGTGCATTTGGAATGAGGATGGGACGGGACGGGACAGGACAGAACATTTGTTTCATATTGTGTTTAGAATATCCGGGATAGAACTAATAATTGTACTGCTATGCGTTTGTTATAACTAAAATAGGACGAGATAAGAGGTTCAAATGGTCAAAGTGTCTCTTATATATATATAATATTAAAAATATAATATATATATATATATTATTATTAATATATATATAAAATATAGTAATATATAATATATATATAATATTATAGTATATATAATTATTAAATATGTTTGTAATTTTTTGAAAATTTAAAGGGTAAAGTAGGCTTTTTGTACTTGTCACATATCATGGGACAACTTTGTCCTAGGGTCTTGGGTGGAACAAAATTTGGTGTTTTTTTATCCCACCTAATCCCGTCCAGTCTCATATTAAAGACATGCTAAACGTGGGACAAGAGGAAATTGTCTCACGTTGTCCCGTCCCATTCCGTACACCAAACGGACCCTGATTAACTTAAGATTCCTATTACAAAAGATATAATATTCGAATGGACTTAACAGTTGATGTACACCTATGCTACCCTAGCGATGGGGTTTGAGTCTCTCAACATACACGTTTTATAAGTATGTGTGATAAGTTTCTGGTATTGTGATAGTAAATATCTTTCTGTTGCAGGAATAGATATACCTTATACGAGTTACGAATGTAGTACTTGATTCCGACAGATTTCGATAGATTCGAAGTGACCAACTTTAAAATAAAGAAATAACATAGTAGTGTTGAGGATGACACTGTACCCATTATCATCCAAAGTGCTGGTGCCAAAAGCGAGGCTGAAACCAGAATCTCTGCTTACATAAAAACAAATTTGATGCTTTCATTGTCGTACTCTAGAACTGGTACTGCAAGGACGCTTTCATCAATTGTTCAAGAACATTAAATTATTACAAAATCAACAAAATCAATTTTAAATGTCCATTATCAGTACACCTTTATGGTTAGATCATAGTGAGAGAGAGTGATCAGTTAGGAGTGGTCTTGTAGTGTATCTTTTAAATCCTATCTGGCTTTTGAATTTGACTATATATCTGTGTGTGTGGTACCACTTTAGTAGCTTTATTGGGTATATATGCGGAGGATATTAAGCTATGGAGGCATTTAAAATATGGATCATAATCTAATGAGATTGAAAAGGTCGACCACTTTATACACTTTTTTAAGTTATAATTCTCGTTTGAGCATATTTCCTCTATAGACTATTAACAAAATATTGTGATGTAACATAAGCTTTGTCGAGAAAAATCTGTAAGAAACAAATAGAAAACAACCTACTAAAGTTCCGTTGATTCACTCACAAATACCGGAATATTAGGCTTCAAATTCGTTGATTCTTGAGAGATAATTAGAGAAACTCTAAATTTTATAAATCAAAAAACAGATTTTCCTTTCGGCTTACAGGTTTATTTAAAGCAAACAAATCATAACCCTAATCGTATTCCATGCAAATCAAGAAAACAACCATAAATACTAAAATCATGAAAATTACCTAAAAAGGTAAAAAACGAGATTATTATAAAAACTTAAACTATTGAGAATCCTAAGAAGACCGGAATTGACGGAAGTTCATTCGGACTTAGAAATCTCAATTTATTACGAAAATGAAACTTTCCTAAAACGGCAAAAACGGTCTTTTCAGGCCCTAAACGATGGAATTCGGCTAAAAAAAGGTTATGCCTCATAAGTTGAGATGCACATTTGGGGAATGGGGATGGATATAGGTCCCCCATCCCCATCCCCACTTCCCAAACCAACCCCCCCCCCATTTGGGGAAAATGGGGATGGGGAATTTTGGGGGGACCTATATCCATCTGCATCCTCAATTCCCCATTTTTTCCGTTTTCCCATTTCCTCTTTCCCCCCATTCCCACATTTCCCAATTTGATTAAAATTTACAAATTAACCTAAAAAAATAAACATTCCATTACAAATACAAAATAAAATTCATTAGTGCATTTTATATCAAATGTGTATATTTATTTAGAGAGTTAAGGTTTTCAAAGAATAAATATATATATATATATATTATAATTATATTTATATATGTTTAAAGGAAATGAGAAAATGGAGATGGAGGGACTCCCCCCATCCCATTCCAATATAATTGTGGGGAAAATAGGGAAATGGGGATGATTTTCATCCCCATCCCCCCCACCCCCCCCAAATTCCCCTTTTTTCTAAAAAATAATAATAATCCCCAAAAAATTAATAACTAATTCCCCTTTTTTCTAAAAAAATAATAATCCCAATTGGGGATGGGGACGCGGGGAATTGGGGAATTGGGACTCCGGGGAAAAACGTGTATTTCTACTCACGAGCAAAGCTTGTGCAGATCTCGCCGAAACGCATCAACTGATCAAGTTTCACATCATTCCGACTCTGTCGCCCGGACTAGTAGGATTGAAATGGCAGTTTTCCTTGGTCTTTTTCCGATCCCACCCCTCCATATATTCCAATGTCATGTAATCCAATGCTGCTGCATCATATTAGAAGTACTTGCAAAGGCACCCTCCCCGATTATGGTTAGATATAATTGTGAAGATTTAATCTTTTATTAAAATAAAATTCTCTAATACTTACAAAAACAATCACGTGTGTAATAATTGCATATATCGGAGAGGATCATAGTTATTTTGATTAAATTGGAAGCTTGGGTCACATAATAAAATTCTATTAATTAATATGGAGTATAAATGTGTCTGTGGAATGTGACAGGGTATATGACACTTGATACAAATTAATATTTGTATTATCTAACTTCATGAACAACTTATCGTTTAGAAAATGATAATGTTAGATATCTCAATTTATAGGGGTATTATCACTAAAGTCTCCATTTTTTTTTTTTATGAATTGTCACCTATTTAAACGTCTTTGTCATATTAGTCACTTCAGAATGTGTAAAAAATACAATTTTGCCTTTTATTATTATTTTTTAATTTTTTCTTTTTATCCCTCTAGTTTCAATAATAGTTGGTCAACCCCTGAAAAAAAAATTAAAACACTTCCATCAGGGATCGAAACTTCAACCATAAGGATAAAAGTCACAAACTTTAACCAGCTGAGCTACTCTAACTCATTATTGAAGGTTTGTTAATTTAAATGTATATATATAGTTATATAATTTGTTTAAACTAATTAAAATCTGTTTATATAATTTAAAATCAAACCCTGTATTTTTTTTCTTTTTTCTTTTTGGATTTTTTTCTTTACAAAAAATAAATTATTTCAATTTGATAAAAAAAAAAAAACCCAAAAAATCAAAGCCCATAAATATAAAAGGGAAAAAAACATATATTATAATAATATATAAAAACATAATTTAAAATAAATTCATATATAATAATAATAAACTCATATTTATATAATTTAAAATAAACTCATATATAATAATAATATATAAAAACATATTTGTGAGAATGAAAAAGAAAATAACAACAAAAAAAAAAAGAAGGAAAAAAAAAAGAAGGAAATTTTCAATTTATGGGATTTGATTTTTTGGGTTTTTTTTTTATTTTTTTTATTTTTTTTTATTTTTTTTTATTTTTTTTATTTTTATCAAATTGAAATAATATATTTTTTGAAAAGAAAACAAAATCCAAAAAAGAAAGAAAAAAAATTACAGGCTTTGATTTTCTAGATATTTTTTTTGTTATTTTCATTTTCATTTTCATAAATATGTTTTTATATACTATTATTAAATATGAGTTTATTTTAAATTATATAAATAGATATAAATTAGTTTAAACAAATTATATAACTATATATACATTTAAATCAACAAACCTTCAATAATGATTTAGAGTAGTTCAGCTGGTTAAAGTTTGTGAGTTTTAACCTTAAGGATGAAAGTTCGATCTTTGATGGAGGCATTTTTATTTTTTTAGGGGTTAACCAACTATTGTTGAAATTTGAGGGACTAAAAGAAAAAAAATTAAAAAATAACAATAAAAGGTAAAATTATATTTTTACACATTCTGTTATAATTGACCGTTAGTTTTTTGGTCAAATGGACTGAAGTGGTGTATTTTGAAAAAATAAAGGATTAAAGTGACTAATATGACAAATACATTTAAACATGTGACAATTCATGAAAAAGTAAGGACTTTAATGATAATACATCCAATTTATATATCAACTTATGATAAATCCGTTGATAAATAGACACTCATTATTAATAACTTATTTAACTTATCACATATCATATGAATTAAATTTGATATATTCTTAGGTGTGATACAAGTTAAATATATGAGTAAGAATGTCATGTATTATAATTTAGAAAACGACATCATTAACCGATTAATAATGTCAAGGGAGACCTCGATTGTCTAGAACAACATAACTACTTGTTTGATTAAAGTCACATACTTCAAAACTTTCTTATATCCATAAATTCAATATTTTAACAAAATTTAATGAATTTTGATAAAATTGCTCATATAAATAATAAGAAAAATAACATATATTTGTAAAAAAAAAGTTGGAAACTTTTTGGAGTCAAGAATCAATTTTAATGAATTTTGAAGCTAAAACACACACATGATGATGATATAAATATATAATCTCACTGCAACAAATTTAAGCTATAGGGAAGAGATTTTTAGGGACGAATTTTTTTCGTCCCAATAGATAAATTATCAGTCCTAAATTATAATCTCTTCCCTATAGCTGGTTGTGGTCGATGGGTTAATACTTTTCCTTTTTTTTTTTTGTTTTTTTTTAATTATATATATATATATATATATTTACCACTTCGTCATGAAATTATTTTGTCCCAATAGCTTATCAAAAGAGACGAAATTCATTTTTCATCCCTAAATTAATTTTTTATAAATCGTGTTTCGTCTCTATTGGTACTCTTTAGGGACGAATTTAAATTTTCATCCCAATTGATACTCTATAGGGACAAATTTGGGGCTATTAGGATGAAAAAAAAAAAAAAAATCATCCCAATAGCCTTTTTTCTTATAGTATCTCATTGAGCAATAATTTTGTCAAGAAATTTAATACTTGATAGAAAGTTTTGTTAATAATGAAAAAAGACACCCGGAACAAATTTTCCTCAAACTCCTCTAAGGTCCAAGGTATACTAACCTAAGTCGAACTTATAATACTTTTTTTTTACGGTATCTATTTATCTATTAGGTATTTTTTTAAAGTTTTGTTATTAGTAGGATTTAAACTACTGATTTTAGAGTTATTTATCCAAACATCAAGCTTATCCATCTAACAGCTGAGATACGTTCCAAACTCAAACGTATAATATTACTATAAAGTTTGATACACATCAAACTGAATTGAATTATAATTAATTAGTTATAACGATTAAATGACAAGTTTGATGCAAGTCAATGAACTTAATATTCTTCTCGATCCAATTCAAAGAAATATCTAATCTTATTAGTGTTAGGGTGAATCTAGTCTTAGTCTTCTATACCACGTGTACATCATAAGTTCGATATTTGAATGAGAAATTATGAGATATAGCATAAAAGAACTAGTACTTAAGGTGAAAGATAATTACTAGGGGTTAATTGTTAAGAATGAATAATATAAAAAAAAAAAAGTTACCCTTTAGTCACGTACTTGTATGATTTGATAAGTTGTGCAGTTGTACCATATACTATTGTCGTGTTGTCACTTGGTGACTTGGTGTCCGGATTGCAGATAACATTTTCTACTGAGTGGTTCTTACACATTTATGGAATGTTTAGTACGCTAGTGTTCTTTTTGTGGTTGACCTGGTATCGTTTCACGTGGTGTGATTGTATCCGTTGATATGATTATTATTTTGATTTTCTTTATTGCAATTCAGAGCATATTAACCATTAATATGCATTAAATATCGGATTGGATCAAAATAGAATTATTTGTTTATGAAACAAATGAACCAAATAAATACAACGTCATGACAAAGTAAGAAGAAGTTGATAGAAAATCAGAATGCCGAAATCGGTAACAAAAGACTCTAACCTTTATCGATTCTAATCAGGTAAATTTACAGAAGAAGAAATTTGTAAAGGCCATACATAATTCAATTGGACCTTTTCGTTATATCATTTTTTTTTTTTTTTTTTTTTTTTTTTGTCTTCTTGTTTGGTCCAATTCCGATGAAAGTGGACTATTCTACTGTAACTTCGCCAGAGATATTCAATCAATCTTTTGGAATCTGTCCTTGTTGTCTCTGTCAAAACTAACAATAATAAATTGCTCTTGGGCCGAAATTTTTTGCCTTAACTTCACCACCATGGGCCTTTATTTGGCAACACAAAGTACACCACTCCACCAATCACTTAATGCCACACACATACACACATACACAACGTACTTTTTTCATGCTAAAAAATGCAACGATTAATCTTTATTTATGAGAAACTAATCCACAATTATTTTTCCATAAATGCTTTAAATTTTTAAGAAATCAACTTCATCTATAATTAAACACTTAATTAACTTTTGTAATTTAGTAAATAAAATGCTGACTCTGAACGGCTAAGAGCCAACGAGATCAAATTGCGTTAATGCATATAAAATGATGTCAAGCATATCGAACTAACGTGTATAATGAGATTCAAACCCCCACTAAATTCAGGGTCTTCCGAATGCTATTATATCAAACTATATAGTGAGATTCGAACCTCTCTACTATTAATGTGTATAATAAGACTCGAACCTCCACTTCATTCAAGGTC
This sequence comes from Acer negundo, assembly GCA_035582765.1. NCBI lineage: Eukaryota > Viridiplantae > Streptophyta > Magnoliopsida > Sapindales > Sapindaceae > Acer > Acer negundo. Next base: position 4,418,388 of record CM069231.1, on the reverse strand, counting down.
TTCCGAATGCTATTGATATCAAACTATTATGCGTATAATCAGGGGCGAAACCAAAACTTAAAATCCGGGTGAGCTAAATTAAATATAATTTTTTTTGTATACTGTATGCTGTGTAACGATTTTACCTATTATTTATAAAAACAAAACCAAAATCATTAAAAAAAAAAATTTTAAGAAAAAGTTAGCTTGGGCCGAAGCCCAGACTATATTGCAAATAGATCCGTCTTTACGTATAGTGAGATTCGAACCTCTCTACTCGGGTTTGAGGGTCTTCCGTATGCCATCAAGATTAAACTATGATGTGTATAGTGGGTCTCAAATTCTCTGCTTGGGTTTGAGGTATGCTGAAATAATTAATATCTAATGCTCGTCCAATGCGTATGATGAGATTCGAACAACTAACCGTTAATATGGAAAGAGGGATTAGTGGGAAATGTGCTGCCACACGTGCTGAGGTAATGTGGTAAATAAAAGACCTAGTAAATCAGTAAATGTAAAACAAATAAAAAAAGAATAAAAAAAAAAATCTAATAACAGTTTTGCAAAAGTGAGGATGAGGTAGCTGGCGGCGGATCCAGGAGAGGAGAACTTAAACACTCGAACACAGTACATCACATGCATATACAGAGTTTATGAGGAATCAACGGCTGATATGAAACCCAACTTGTTGATCCAACGGTCCTAACATCAACCGCGTTTACATAACCCGACACACGTATCGGTATCTACTCTCTCAACTCAACATAAAATCCTCTCCTTAGACCCTAACCTCTCCTTCGCTTCGCTTCTCTTCTCCTCTTTCTAAAAAAGAAAAAAAAGAAAAAAAAAAAAATCATCATCAGATTCAAAACTCTTTCTCTCTCTAGAAAGAAAACAAACTCTGATTCATTTAATTCCTTTTCAATCCGTTATCGTCAAATCTTTCATTCAATTTCTATTTGTTGTAGAAAAGAGAGAGAGAGTGTGTGTGAGTGTGGGACGGCGATAGATATCTAGATAGATAAATATATATTTATATATATATATATATATTCATATATACACAGAGGCGCGCGCGAACACATGAATAAGATGCAATCAAACGGTTCTGATTCGTCGCAGCAGGAGCAACAGAATCAACGGCCTCAGCAGCAGCAGCAGTGGGTGGCGATGCAGTACCCGGCGGCGGCGGCGATGGTAATGCCGCACCAAATGATGCCACCTCAGCATTATCCGATGCCACCGCCGCACTACGTGCCGTACCACCAATATCAGCCCCATCAGCAACACGTACAACACCAGCAGCATCTGGGATCTAGCGGTGAGAACAAGACCATATGGGTCGGTGATTTGCATCATTGGATGGATGAGAATTACCTCCATAGCTGCTTCGTTTCCACCGGCGAGGTCCAAACTCTCTCTCTCTCTCTCTCTATATATATATTTAATATTTTTGTATGTATTTATGTACATGGGGTGTATGTTTACGTATATGTACGTGTATATGTATATGTTTATTTGTTTGTATGTATGTGTGTTATTTGTTGTTTATATGAGTAAGTTTTTGTTGTGTTACGTGAATATGAATTATAAAGTTGTTACCTTAAGAGGGAAGTTTCGTGTTATGTGATTTTTTTTTGGTATCTTGTAGTGTCACTGTTCAGTTCAGTCTTGCAATAATTTCAATATTGCTATTTATGGAAATTTTTCATGTTAATGATGAGTATATTATTTATACGTAATGGGAAGATAAAAAAGAAACAAAAAAAGGTAAAATATTTGGGATTTTAAGGGCAGTGAAGAAAAAGAACGCGTTTTTAAGATGTAGGAAATTCTTGTAATTGAATTTTGTATAATAAGAATTATCTGCAACAACTTGTTGATAGGTGTGTGGAAAATGGAAATGTGGTTCCAAGTGTCCATGTTATACAATTCAAGTACTGATAAAATGTTTGTCAAAAAAATAAATAAATAAATTAATTAATTAATAAATCATTTTAATGCATTATTGTCTACATTGTCTTCAACTGAAGTAAACCGTTGCTGAAATTTTTATATATTTGAACAAATTCGTGATTGATTTACTGAAAATGTGAAGGAATATTGATCAAAAAGTAGAGTTGTAAAAGGAGGAAGAAATAAAATAAAATCAAAGCTTGTGTATTGTAGCATGCTTAACTTGTAGGTGGGTTTTTTTCTTTTGAGTATTTGAAATTTAGCAGTTCATGGAAGCAGAGGAGGGGAAAGAAGTACGTAGCTGTTTGTGTTAATAATGATTCTCTTTCCTGCATTTGCCTTCCTAGAAAGGGCAGAATGGTAGTTGTAATTATTATTATTATTTTTTATCTATATTAGATCATCTGATTTTCAGTTAGTTTCCTTTGTTTCTCCAAGAAAAATAGATTATGAACAAGCTATGTGGAAAAAAGAAATTTATCTGTACTTGCAATGCAATATATTATATATCTTTACAGCTTGTTGTCTCAAATGATTGAGCAGAAATCTCTTTACACTGAAAATTCGTATATACAGATGAGTACCTGTTGATACTGTTTCTGCTGTGGATGTAGTTGCCTTATCTTCTCTTGTCTAACGTAAGAGTCTTATAATGTGTAGATTGCCTCCATTAAGGTTATTCGCAATAAGCAGACGGGATTGTCGGAGGGCTATGGATTTGTAGAATTTTTTTCCCATGCAACTGCAGAGAAAGTTCTACAAGGCTATACTAGCATTTTGATGCCCAATACAGAACAGCCTTTCCGCCTGAACTGGGCAACATTTAGCACGGGTGACAAGCGTTCAGATAACGGTCCCGATCTTTCTATTTTTGTAGGAGACTTAGCTGCAGATGTTACTGATAGCTTATTGCATGAAACTTTTGCTGGTAGATTTCCGTCTGTTAAAGCTGCCAAAGTTGTCTTTGATGCCAATACTGGTCGATCAAAAGGTTATGGTTTTGTGAGGTTTGGAGATGATAGTGAGAGGTCACAAGCCATGACTGAAATGAATGGTGTCTATTGTTCAAGCAGGCCTATGCGTATTGGTGCTGCAACTCCCAGGAAGTCCTCTGGATATCAACAACAATATTCCTCACAAGGTATGTAATTATTGTTCTTCTTGCATTGTGTGCGCATCATGTGGATCTTTGATAGTATTAGGAACTTTCATTTATATTTATTTGTATGTAAGGATTTGTATTACTGCTCAAAAGCTGTTGTTCTACCACATTCTTGATTGTGAGAAGTAAAGCTGCTGTAGACCTCCCTCATTTCTAAATTGTCAAAACTTCTAGATTTGTTCCCCATTAGATGATTTTCTTCTAGTTTTTGCCCCGTCTCTCTTTTGTATGAGGTCTTGATATTGTTGAAGATGTTGTATGTACATACTTCATGATATTGTATATGCTAAGAAGTGAATGTTTGCTTTTCACTTTGAATGCCTTGCTGTCCTTATTTATCCTACAACACTTTCAGTGTCCTGTTTCTATACCCTATAATTATCAATATTCAGTTTTTCTGACTGCAATTTCTTGCAATCAAGTCGATTTGAATTCACTTCATATGTGACAAAGTTGCAAATGCTACTACCTCTGCTTTGTGACGTGACAACAGTTATTTCCAGATTAAGTCTTTCACTTTGGCTGTTTCTCTATGGAGAATCCATATCATTCATGACAGGGCGGCAAAGTTATGTTAAGGAGCTGAGGGTTTTCTATCTTTATTTCAAATTATCTGTTTATAGTTACATGAATCCCACATTTGCTTCTTTGTTGAGCCACTTAGATTACCTCTTTAATTTTAATTCTGTGATTAGCTCTGAGTGCTTAACCCTTTTTCCCTGATTATTGTTTTCAGCACCTTTTTCATTTCACTTAATTTTCTGGATGCCATTGTTAAACATCTGTTTTTTCATTATGAGAGGCATCTTCTTGTTATGAAGTTTCCCTTTCATTATGAGAGAAGTGTTCAAGAAGGTTTGTAATAACTTGATTCACGATTACACCTTTGAATATATACGTATTTGTGTGATAAAATAAGAGTAGGCAAGCTGCATTATGGTTAAACGCTTTAACATCTTCAATGTAAAACTGCAATACTGCAACTCTTCTGTGGTATATATTCTTTAAAGAAGCATGGACAGGTATGCAGAATTGTGATCCTGCTTTCAACATGAGGCATGGAGAACTAGTTGTAAAGTGACTTAATATTTTTACTTCCTGAAATAAGCTTCAGTGCAAGTGAAAATTTGCATGAGTTATATTGTAAAAAATCAATTAGTTTAGATCAGGGTCATATTGGTTCCCAAGGGGATTTTTTTGTTGATTGGAATTCTTGCGGAACAAGAGGTCTAGGTAAGTTTAATTTTTTTTGTGAATGGGATGGGATGGGGTTGTGTATATGGTAAGAAATTATCAAACCAAGGTGCTTAAAGCACATTTATGTAACTTTTGAGCAGTAATTTTCCCAGTATTCCTGGTTCTCATCCATCACATTGTTGTACAAGTTGTATACTCCATATAATATCTGTGTGTTTCTTTTCCTCTTTGTGTTTGGTTTTGGTAGGTGGATACACGCCAAATGGGACCTCTGCCCAAGGCCCTCAATCTGATGGTGATTCTTCTAACACAACAGTAAGTTTTCCAGCTCCATTTGATTTTAGCCATAAGGAGCAGCACCTGTTTACCTTCAACCTAATCTGTGTTTTGTTATAGATATTTGTTGGAGGGCTTGACCCTAATGTCACTGATGAAGATCTGAGACAACCTTTCTCTCAGTATGGTGAAATAGTTTCTGTTAAAATACCAGTTGGAAAAGGATGTGGTTTTGTTCAATTTGCCAGCAGGTAAAATTTGTGGTTTTACTTTTTATCTGGCATATCAGTGATGAAATTGTGAACTAGTTATAGCGTCAGTCACTCAGTAATTTTGTGATCTTCAATCTAATACTTTTAATAGAGATAATGCCGAGGAAGCATTGCAGAAGTTGAATGGAACAGTTATCGGCAAGCAAACAGTGCGTCTTTCTTGGGGACGCAATCCAGCAAATAAGCAGGCATCTCTCTCCCCTTTAAGCATTAGGCCTATTGAAATTTAAATAAGCATTTTATTGAACGGAGAACTTCCACCCTGTTGAGTTCCCAACCCAACATTTGAGAAAAATATTCCATGTGTTAAAATTGAGCTGGTTTGGCATTCTGTGTTATCGCCATTTATTCACTAATTAGTATGTTTTTGGTTTAGCAGTTTAGAGCAGAGTACAGCAACCAGTGGAGCGGGGCATATTATGGTGGAGGACATGTCTATGATGGTTATGGCTATGCACTACCACCACCACATGACCCAAGCACGTATGCTGCAGCAGCCGCAGCCTATGGCACTTACCCTGTGTATGGCAGCCACCAACAGCAAGTAAGCTGAAGGAAGTTGCATGAAGGAGAGTAAGAGTAGCTCTAGTAATAGACTATTTATGACGTTAGAGAGGGCAAATGTGGCCTTCTCCGTAGTCCTCTTGGTTCTGTAGAATTCTTATAAATCCCTTCCATTGTGGAGGGGAACTGAATTTTGATAACCTGAGGTAGTTTCCTAGGGATTGGATTTATTATTTGTTTAGAACTAATGGAGTTAATGAGAAACTTATTCATTGGAATACATGATTTTGCATGTGTGTTTGTGCTTTCATGATGCTTGAAAGTGTCTTGAGCCCTAATTCATTTTATGGTGGGCACTTGTCCTGCCAAGGGGTTGTGATGTGTTCTTTTGATTAGTTGCTCATCAACAGCTTCTAATTGCATTTGAACTTTGTACTTTTTATCATCAAAATGTTCAGACTTCCTGCTAGAGGAAATATCAAATTATCATCAGTCAGGTGGAAATATGTGTATATTTTGTGTTCCTGACCTGGTGATTTTGGGTTAGGAAACATGTTACAAACAGGGCAGTACTTGGATATCTGACTGATTAAGGACATTGTGGGTGTGGCGGTGCGTTGATGTGATACACCCACCTTACGGGAAAATCTACATTGTACCTGGGGCACTAATGAATGGTGCATTCAGCTATTGAAGATGTAACATAACATGTGGTTGACGTGAATTTCTAATCTTAATTGATATGCTGAACCAATGGCAGATATGAAGCAAGCTGCAATCATGTTAGAATAAAAAATTTAAAACTAAATGCTATTGAGGTATACTATAATTTCATCAAAATATTTGTATGAATTATTAATTGATTATTGAGTTGGTTATTCACAAATTATATGCCTCTGTAAATTGAAACCAATCCAAAGGAATGACATCTATATGCTAATTTTTTTTTTTTTTTTTTTTTTTTTTTGAGCAAATCTATATGCTAAATTTTAACTCAATTTATAAAGCCGAATTAAGAGATTAATTAAAAGGAACGGTATCTATATGATGCTAAAAACATCCCCTAACATTAGGTAATAATTACACGTATATGGAATGATTGTCTAAAATGACACAAACCTCCCTTACCGTTAGTTGACTTCTATCCATTTTAACCGTTGACTATTTTAACAGTATGAAATGACTAAAATGCTCATAAATCATAAAACATAATTAAATTTTATCATAAAAAACATAATTAGATTTTTTCCTAAAATAATTACATAATTTAATTTCCTTAAAAACAAAAATATATATATATATATATATACAGATCGATCTCTTATACTTAACAAAAAATTGAAGCAAAAGTTTATGCAATTATACCTAATGTCAGGGGATGTTTGTGCAATTACTCCACATTTATATACAAAAGCAATATCTCATCGATCAATGATTGAAACTAGTGAATTGGAAAACACTAAACAACGTTGATGAAGTCAAAATAGCATGTGGAGAAGATTTGACACGATTTTAACAACCTCTAATATTTTTCCGTGAGATATAAACGGATTTATGGGTTTTTTTTTTCTCCTACTCTATAGGCTTTTGAGTTTGTCAAAGAATTTAGTCCAAGGTAGAGCTCTTACCCTTTCTTGATCCCTATTTATTCGACCAGGAAATAGTTAAATTAATTTCAACCCGTGCCGAAAAGGATTTTTTATTTTTTATTTTTTATAAATTTTTTTTTTAAGGTAAAGCTAAACAAATTTACGGTTCGTTTGGAAGAGCTTCTTCAAATCGATATTTTAGCTAGGGATGGTAAAATTCCTCGCGGGGACCCGCACTTTTGGGGTAGGGATGAGGATATATAGTCTAACCCGCAATAGGTATGGGGCGGGGGTGGGGATGAATTTTATATTCTCCACCCCGCCCTGCCCTGCCTGCCCTGTCCCGTCCCGTCCCGTTTAAAATAATACTTACTTAAACTACGTAGTTTCAAAGAAAATAAATATATCTAAAATATATATATATAAATACATTAAACCTAACTTTGCATCTCTTCACTGTTACTTAACATAAAGTAACAAAACAAAATACTATTAAAAAACCATAGCCATTAACTTCAACTCTAAGTCTCTAATCCTTAAATAACTTGAAGTTCACCATTTAAGCTTCAACCTCAAACACATTAGGATATACAGTAAGTTTCTTTCTCAAATAACTTTTAAAATTAAAAGTTTAATAGCAACGGTTTTTTTTTTTTTTTTTCAAGTTTATTACTTTAATAATTCTTAACTCTTGAATTAAATTTAATTCGTTTATCACTACTTCAGGTAGGCACAAATATGTCTACAGATGCACTAGAAAGTGAAAACTCAATACTGATGTTATCAAGAGAAAATGGTGTAAACATACAAGAACAACTTGGGGTGGAAACAAACTAAAGAAGAGAGAACTAGAGAAATAAATGCAACTATTAGATGATTAGCGTTATGATTTTCGAATATTTTGACTTCATACTTTATATTTATGTTTGAAAATGATTGAATTTTTTTATGAGAATTATGTTTATGAGATGTTTTTTAATAGTTTCTTAGAATTATTTACTACTTTATATATTATATAATATTCAATGGTTATATATTTATTATTTAAATAAAAAAAATTATAAACGGGATAAATGGGTGGGGATGGAGAAAGCACTCCCTGTTGTACCCCGCCCCGCCCCAACCCGCACCATCTATGGTGGGGTTTTATGAGGGGATGGGTTTTCAAAAAATAAATGGGGTGGTGTGCGGGGAAGGCCAACCCGCCCCATTGCCATCCCTAATTTTAGTTGTTGTATTAGACATTTCAAGTCGATCTTTTTATCGATACGTTTAAAAAAAATTAAATGATAAGGTTATATTATATATTTTAATGTTATTAAAAAAAGTTTTAAAAAGTCTTCTTAAAAAAACTTTAAATTTGTTATTCTAAGTGATAACTAAACGACACAATTTTTTATTTTTTTTTAAAGAGCTATTTTAATTTTAAAAACTCTTTTAACTAGTAAACAAGCTAGGGATGGCAAAATTCCCCGTGTGGACGGGGCCCCGCGTGAAGCTGCATTTTTGGGGTGGGGATGAGTTTCAATTTGGTAGGGATGAGGATGAGGATGAGGATAGATAGTCTAGCCTGCAATAGGTATGGGGCGGGGATGAGTTTTATACTTCCCGCCCCGCCCCGTTTAATACTTAGTTAAACTACGTAGTTTCAAAAAAATTAAATATATCTAAAAAAAGAAAAAATATATATATATATATATATATGCCGTCTCGTTCCTATCAGGACATCCTTATATAACTTTATCAGGATATTAAATGTGAATCACTCATTTATAAAAGTGATTTGACAAGTGCATACATACCAAGTCAAAGCATGTAAAACGAGTGGCTCACATTCAATGTCCTTATATAATTCTATCAGGACATCCTCATAAGAAAATTTCCGTATATATATATATATATATATATATATAAATACATTACCCCTAACTTACATCTCTTCACTGTTATTAACATAAAGTGACAAAACAAAATACTATTAAAAAAACCCAAATGGATTTGATCATACGAAGAGAGAACTAGAGAAATAAATGCAACTATTAGATGATTAGCGTTATGATTTTCGAACATTTTAACTTCATACTTTATGTTTATGTTTGAAAATGATTGAATTAATTGTGAGAATTATGTTTATGAGATGTTTTTAATAGTTTCTTAGAATTATTTACTATTTTATATATTATATCATATTTAATGGTTATATATTTATTATTTAAATAAAAAAATATATAAATAGGGTAAATGGGTGGGGATGGACACAGCACTCCCCGTTGTACCCTACCCCGCCCCAACCCCCTCCATTTATGGTGAGGTTTTATGAGGGGATGGGTTTTTAAAAAATAAATGGGGTGAGGTACGGGGAAGGCCACTCCGCCCCGAACCCGCCCTATTGCCATCCCTAAAACAAGCTCTTCTAAATGGGTACTTATTATTATAAATCTGCAATAACAAAATGTTTTAAGTAAAATATTTACAGAAAAGCCTACAAACAAAAGTACTTAAAATACCTTGACCGTATACATACACATTTTTCATAACAAACCTAATTAATATGTGAATTATTACAGTATTTCAGAATTCGGAAGGTATTATTAGCATGTTAAAAGATTTCCGGATAATTGGGTGGCAAAATGAATTCAGTTCAATCAACTTCTGGGGAAAGGAAAATGTCCGAGTAGTTGGCCTATAAAATAAGAGTTTTTATTTTATTTTATTATTATTATTATTATTATTATTATTATTTTTTTTTTTTGTGATTTGAAAACAGTATAGTAAATCAGGTGTCTAAAAATAGTGTCTTAATTTATGTCTAACCAATCAAATTATGACACATTTCTACATTTATGGAATAAGTTGAAAAAAAAAAAAATAAATTTAGACACATGTCCCAATTTAGTTGGTTAGACACAAATTGAAATATCATTTTTAGACAGCTGATTAGAGTCCTAAAGAAAATATAATCAAACCACTTATATAGTCCGATGGAAATGTGTCCATTCGAGGAAAAAAAAAATTGAAGGGGGAGAAATAGTTTGGACAGTGTCGGTCAGGAGGTCTTGATTATTCTGAGGCTCTTGGGCAAAATCTAAAAAATGGCATCATACCAACAAAATCATCCCCACCTCATCCTAAAATAAAAATAAAAATTAAAAAATCCATTGATTTTTATGTCTCCAAATGCCTCTTTTTTTTTTCTTTTTTTTTTTTTTTTTTGGAGTCTTTGTTGGGTGGAGAAGAAATGACGATTATATAGGTAATATGTGATAAGAAAGTATGAAATTTTAAAAAAATTGGGTTTTGTACTATAATAAAACAAATTGGGTCAAATTCTAATTTATTTTAGATATCATTTGAGTTTTTTTTTTTTGAATTTTTTTTTTACAACTTAACTCATAACAAAAACCCATATCATATATTTAGAACCTCTAGACATGACGGACCTGGAACGGATATCCCTCCCTATCCCACCCAGGGCCGCCCCCGAGTTTGGAAAGTGTATTATCATCAAATTGTTAAAAAATATTGTTTTCTCACAAATCCCCAATTTTACTTTGTTTTTCTCCTATTGTTACATAATTTTTTTAACATTTTAAAAAACGTATCAAAAAATAAATGGTGCCCGAACCCGCCCCATCGCCATTATAGGTCCATAAACATTATTTAATCATGGCAATATTTATTTATTTATTTAAGTGATAATCATTGCCATCAGAGGTCCTTAAACATTATTTAATCATGGCAATTTATATGGGGATTATGATGATGCTATTGGTTACTTTGTTAACCCTAGAATGACACGAAAGGCTGACTCTTGACTCGATTATAAATTTATAATACAAAACCCCATAATCAAAACTCCCTTATAATTGTGCATTGCCACCCTAATCATTCCCTCCTCTCTACCTTATATTCCCATGCTGTCACTCATTCTACTAATCTCTGTCTCCACCCTTCTCCACCGTTCGATTTCAAATCCTAAGTGGAGCCGATCATTTCAACGGTACTCGATCATACTGTCCATCAACCATGGTAGGACTTGTCAACTTTTAATCACTCATTACTCATTACTCATTAGGCTAATGTTGTTGGACCAGAGGGGCGCACACCAATTTAGAATTAGGTAACCCTAAATGGGAAGCAAAGGATGACACAAAATTAGGGATTTCATGATCACGGACAAATGGATGGCAGTTGGCAGAGATCGAAAGATAAGATGGTCGGTGTAACATATGATCACAGCTCTCGTCGTGCAGATTTGCTTATGATAAGGTAACGTGCCACGTGGCTTCGAGTTGCTTCTACAGGTGTACCTACTGTTTCCTTTTGGGTCGGCACCACTTTCAATCAAACGAATAATATTAATTTTATTTTTTTACTTTAATAAAAGCGATTATAAAACAATATTTGGTAGAAATTTTTGACAGAAAAACAATTAATTAATAAGGGTTATGTCATAAGTGACGTAATCTGGCAACAGCTGGCTTATTGGCCTCATCGAGTCTCTCTTGGGCCAACACGTTTCAATGGAAACTGTTTCTCTCTCTTCTCTCTCTCTTCTGTTTCCAGTTCGAGCTACTGTAATTTCTTCTCGTCCGAGACTCCACAGGCGGCTCCTTCTCCAGCTCAAAAGGATTCGAGCTTCTTCTACTTCGGATTCGAATCCCAAAGTTGTGGTCACCAGAGAACGAGGCAAAAACGGCAAGCTCATTAACGCTCTGGTACGAGTTCTCGTCCCTCGCATCCTTTTTCTGTGTTGTTTTTTCAAATATGTATGATTTTGTGATTTGATACATTGCTCTATTTCGTTTTGTTCTGGTAATTGTACGAGTATAGCTTGGTTTCAGCATTGTTTTGGATTTGAACTTCGTGAATCTTCTAGTGTCAGTCTATTTTTAGTGTCTACGAGAATTGTTTGCCTTTTGCACTGCGTTTTAATTGGAATGTTGAATCGAGGATTTATTTGTTAGGTACCTGTTTGATCAAATGCTGAAATGAACGTGGAATTTTAGTGATATTTCATTTTTATTATTTTTTTGGCCATTTTTAGGCATTCTTATTTCAATTTTTTTCTTTAAATCACAACATGTAAAAATTTCTGTACCTTTGAGACTTGGCTTTTTTGTTAAGGGAAAAGAGAGGAGAGAGTTGGGGGTATTTATATTAAGAAGCACAATGCCTAATATCAACAAGGCGAATAGGAAAAAAAATAGTATACATATTGAGATTTTGTGACTGAATTTTAGTCTTTTATCAGCATTTTTCTCTCGGTTGTACCATAATGGGGAAGTCATGTGGTAGTTAATTTATTAGATATATTTTAAAGGCATGAATTTATTATTCGAATAGGATTACTGAGCAAAACTACATTTACTACTGTGTGAAAATGGCATTTGATCAGTTGTATACTTGTATAATGTCATGAAAGCATTTGCTAATATCAATTCTTAGGCATGGTAGGGCATTAGAGGAGATCAGGAGAAATGAAAAATGCTTTAGTGGCCGGGCGTATACGCCCAACCCACTCAATCATGCTATGTAGTAGTATAAATAACCAATCACATGAGAGATTCATTCCACATGACACAATTAAGTAGACTGGGTGCATACGCCCAAACATATTGAAGCTTTTTTCGCTCTCTTAAACATAATTGAAAGTGCACTTAATTTCCTGTATCATACAGTTGGGGCACCACTGTCACTATTCATGGGAGGTCTGGATAAGCTTCTCTCTTCCTCTTCAATTAAAATATAAAGTTAAGTTTTACTGAATTGAATGTTGTGCCTTGTTAAACTAGCTTTCGTTACGATGTTACCCATACCATTTTACCCTCACAACTACAGTTGTATCTACCATTGTAACAACAACACCTACATTTTCCATGTCAATTATTTTTCTGCTTTCACCAGTGTCGTATGAAAGCTGCACCTGTTCTTTTATCTTTCTTGTGGGCTTTACATATGCTAATGGAGAAGTTCACAGTATGACACTATGACTAGGATGAAATAGTGGATGGCTGTTGAAAAACATGCTTATAAAAAAATCAATTCTTTTTTGTTACAATGTGTGTCTTGTTCTTAAACATCTGTATGACTAGTGTTTACTGTAATCTGTAGTATTAGTTAACAATTTGTATTGTTGATTGGGTGGGGTGTCTATGGCTGTTGAAAAACAAAAAAAATCAATTCTTTTTTGCTACTATTTGTGTCTTGTTCTTAAACATCTGTATGATTAATGTTTACTGTAATCTGTAGTATTAGTTTACAAGTTGTTGGGGGGGGGGGGGGCGGGGCGGGGGTGCGGGTTTGGGGTGCGCATTTTACTATTACTTGTGCCAATATCTTCCTAAAGGCAGTAGGCATAATTAGTGTAATTGAGGAAATAAAATATGCTCAGGTTGGAACTTCTTTTTGTTCTTGGCTGTACATTAATATAAGATGGAATGCTATTTCTAAATACAGGCTAAACATGGGGTCAACTGTTTGGAGCAGGGGTGTTGTGTGTGTTCATTTTTACTGTTACTTGTGCCAATATCTTCCTAAAGGCAGTAGGCATAATTAGTTTAATTGAGGAAATAAAATATGCGTAAACAAAATATGCTTAGGTTGGAACTTCTTTTTGTTCTTGGCTGTACATTAATATAAGATGGAATGCTATTTCTAAATACAGGCTAAACATGGGGTCAACTGTTTGGAGCAGGGGTGTTGTGTGTGTTCATTTTTACTGTTACTTGTGCCAATATCTTCCTAAAGGCAGTAGGCATAATTAGTTTAATTGAGGAAATAAAATATGCGTAAACAAAATATGCTTAGGTTGGAACTTCTTTTTGTTCTTGGCTGTACATTAATATAAGATGGAATTCTATTTCTAAATACAGGCTAAACATGGGGTCAACTGTTTGGAGCTTCCCCTAATCCAGCATGCACAGGGACCTGATTTGGATAGGCTTCCTTCTATATTAAGCGGTAAGTTTACACTTGCCTAATGAAAATAGAAAAAAATAAATAAATAAAAAAGTGAAGTTCTCTAACTTCTCATTAAGTTTGATTGTAGTATGGACTTTAGTTGCTAATGCCTGGGGGGTAGGTGACTGCTGCATGGGGGCCAACTAAAGGTCCAGAGAGTTTGTAACCAATCCTGTGTATTCTGAGGCCCTGTATTCGGTGTTTGTATTTTCATAGCTGTCTACAACTGAAAATAGCAGGATGTTTTGTGCCATATGCTCCTCACTTGTTAGTGATACTTAGGTGAATTTTGTGCATGGTAGAATTAATCTTTCCGTCTATATGGTGGGAGTTTTTATGTGGCGTATATATATGTTATCATTGTTTAAAACAACAAGCACATGATTTCTTTTCTAATTTTTTTTTTCATTGCATTTTTGTGATGGCAGCAGATACTGCGTTTGACTGGATCGTCATAACTTCCCCAGAAGCGGGTTCTGTCTTTCTAGAAGGATGGAAGTAAGGAGACACATATACACTCAGTGGTCTTGGAATTTTCTGCTTAAATGTTCACCAGTGTTATACTTTTGTAGTTTAAAGATCATCAATGCTCAAATATAACTTGATTATGCTTGAAGCTTTAACTCTATCTACATTTTCTGCAGTCCAATGATTTTCCTTTTTTTTTTTTTTTTTTTTAATTTTTTCATTCTGATTCATGCATTCGTTATTGGATATCGTAGATTTATATATTGTTTGTCTGCATGCTTCAATTGCTTCTGTTGTTGCAAGTATGGGGTGATCTGATTATACAGGATTATAGATTAATTTTTCTGCCAATGTGTGAAAACATTTCATTATCTACATATTCTGTGTATCGCTTGTGTAAGTTATGCTCATTAGTCTTTTGATAATCAAGTGATGTCATTGATGCTGATGTATTTTCTACTTAATGAACTATTTTGTGTAAAAGGTATCTTCGATAATGCCTTTCTTTTTGGTTCGTTCTAAAAATGTAGATGTCTTCTGGTTTCTATATAACTAAGAACTTTATCTGATTTCTGGTCTTTAGGGCAGCTGGAACTCCAAATGTTAGGGTCTGTGTTGTTGGAGCTGGGACTGCAAGCATTTTTCAGGAAGTAATGCGTTCATCAAAGCATTCATTGGATTTGGCGTTTACACCTTCAAAAGGTATTAACAAATGTCCATATGTAGAAATTGCTAGTATGCTAAATTGCTAACACCTGCATTAAGTTTTCTCTTGTTATGCATCATTTAGTATCTAATGTGACTCAAGCAATGGAAAAAATGAATTTCCAAATCTAGCAGCTGTTTCAGGTCCAGTATCTTTCAGTACTAGCAAATAGTATTGAATAAAATCCAGAAAACTTTATAGCATTAAACTGTTAAAAGTAAAGTTCCAGCATAACTCTTGATTTCATTTTTGCTTATATTTGTAAATTTGTAGATTTCATCTTAGATAGCAAATTAATAAAAATTAAGATATCGTGGTTATAATTTTTCTACATCATTTCATAGGATGCTTGACTTCATTTTGAGGGTGGAATTTCTTCACTATATTGTATATTTTATTTTTAGTTTGCCTTTGAAGTATAGGGGTTAATAACTTAAAGACTTGTCAACAGCACTAACATGGTTCTAGTGTTTATGTTGCATTCATGGGTTGGTAGGTGGTTGATTATGGAGTTTCTTAAAATATGATCATGGATTGCCTCCTTTAAGCCTCTGTTACGCTGTTAAATGTATCTGACTTTTTGGTAAATTGTTCCTTGTGCAGCTACAGGAAAAGTTCTTGCTTCAGAGCTCCCTAAAAACGGAAATAAGAAGTGCACTGTCCTGTATCCTGCTTCTATGAAAGCTAGCAACGAGATTGGTATGTGAAAAGCTTCTACTATGAGCTTTTCTTTTGGTAAATGTTCTTTTCGTTTTTTCTGTTCTGGCAGAAATTTTTCCAGAGTTGCTATGTTTCTAGTTGTTACTTATTGGATCTATCATTAATTAGTTAATTCGATTGTTCCATTCAATCATAAGAGGTTGGTTTTCCCAGAAAATCTAAAAAGTCTTAATAGGTTAGTTTTGAATTTCTAACATCTGTAAATTACTTCATTGCAGGATCCTGGTTGTATCCAAAACCTTGATCTATTTAACCTTTTAAGAGAATTGTTGGCTTTGAAAGTTTCTACAGAATTTAAGCAAAATTCGTAGTCCCAATTTTTTGACGCTAGTGATATTCTTTTTCCTATGTGATATCATCACATTGTGGAAATTTATAGTTTTCTAATGTTGGTGACTTTTCATTTGTTCTGATATTAAAAAACAAAACGTATTCGATGCAAATTTTTACATGTCATTACTCATTAGTCGGTTTCATGATTATGGTTTAATTCTTATATGTGAAAGAATGTGGGTTATGTATTGTTGAACATCTATTATCCATACGTGTTTCAGAGGAAGGCCTTTCTAATCGTGGATTTGAGGTCATGAGGCTGAACACATACACAACGGTAAGTGATACGATGTTGGCATAATAGCTGTGTTTTTTCCTAGGGGTATCACACTTTGGGTTTTGTGTTTGCTTCTAATTGTTTAGGATGGTAGATTGACTCATAATTATTTATTATTTGCGTCACAACACTATGCAGGGAAAAACATTGGTGATCAGAGTCTCCAATTTCTATTTGTTGCAAACTAGTGTTCAAGATTACCTTAACAATTCCATGGATAATCTTTTCTTAAATTGTTGTTTGGAAACTTTACTGATGTATAGGTGATTACGGTCCTCTATGTAAGCAAGGGAACTTTTAGTTATAAAAAATATCATTATTTTTGTCTGGGCACATCTTCTCCGGTTTCTTTTCATTGGTGTTTCAGTGTTTGGGCTTGCCACACAAATAATATTTATTAAGTTTGTGTTTTCTCCTAATAACCCATGGTAATGAACCTCAATGTGGAGCCTGTGTTATTGTTTGTGTGTTGTATATGGTTATTACTGTCACGATTGGAGAATCACATATTTCGATTACCTATCCCCGGCTTTTCAAGCCACTTCTCTCTTCTTTTCTTGTTTGGATGTGTAGGTTGTTATAGTTTTCTTGTATCTGTTGCTTATAGCTGGAGCTTTAGCTTTGCTACATAAAGTCCAAATTTATTTAAATAGGTTATACTGTAGTGCTAATTAGTAAATGAGTTATGCATCTTAGCCCCTGATTTCTTATCATCTTCCCTAGGTACCTGTTCATCATGTTGATCAAATGGTTCTGAAGCAGGCACTTTCTGCTCCAGTGGTTACAGTCGCTTCACCTTCTTCAGTTCGGTAAGGTTGCTAGCAGCTTATAGCATGTTGCATCCTGATCTATAGAGTTATTAGAAGCTTTTGTATCCATATATGACAAAGCACATTATTTGCACTTGCTGTGTTGGCGGCACAATTGAAATTTTTGCTACCTAAAGCAGTTTGGTTATCACAGTGACTACACACCATCATGATTTTTTATCACACAAATGTTTTTCAATTTCCTCCCTTATTTGGAATCCTAAATTTACCAACTGTTTCTTGATAGGGTTCTATTTACTACTTCTGGTAGTATTTTGTTCCTTCAACTTAGTCATAAATCTATGTTGCAACAGTGCCTGGGTCAATCTTATTTCAGAATCGGAGCAGTGGAGCAATTCGGTTGCCTGTATCGGTGAGACTACTGCTTCAGCTGCCAAAAAATTAGGCCTGAGAAATGTGTACTATCCAACACACCCTGGTATTGAAGGGTAAATCTCACACTCTCAATGTCTCCTTAATAACAACATTATAGGTTATTTGTGTAAGGAATTGATCTAGTGATGTAATTTACTAATTAGATGAATGATGACATCCTTTCTTTTTCGGTTGCAGTTGGGTCGATAGCATACTTGAAGCCTTGAAAGCACATGATAACCTCTAGTAAGTAAAATTTATTCAGGTTATCGTTTCTAATTATCCCCGCAGATAATTTGTTGTAAAGGAATGATATATTTTCTCCTCATGGTGGATTACTGAGTCTTATTGCCGTAGTTTCCAGGTCTCAACTGACTAAGAGCAAGTTGTTCCAGGTTTCGACTGACGAGCAAACAGAGCAAGTCCAAGATTTCAAAGTGAAATCTTGGGATGAGTTGGAAGCTGCAACACTATGACGGAAGAACTTGCAAACTGCAGTACAGAAAGATTTCATGATGTTCGACGTTATGGAGGGATAGTTTGTTGGCAGATCAGAGTTTTCTTTAAAGGTTTGTCAAGAGGCTATTCAGATGATGTTGCCGGAAAATTAGCTACTCAAATTGTATATTCATTTTTCTCAATTTTCCATATGTATTCTAGCATCAGTTATGCAAAGCAACTCGGCACTGTCAGTGTTATTGCAACTTGATGCAAATGCTGACAATTAGTGGGAGATTTTGTTAGGAAAAGATACATGAGATCAAAATTTTTTTTTCTTAATTTCTGATCTGTGATTAATTTTATTTCTATTGCTAAAATACTTCTCTACATTTTAAGCTTATAATTGAAGATCAAAATTATTATCTACATGATCAATTCAACGGGTTCAAATCAACAAATAAATATTTTAGAATTATATTGATGTCGTTCCAAAAAAAAGAAAAGAATTGTATTGATCAATTGATGTCAATGATGTGTATTGGAAGAATTATATTCATAGAAGATGAGGAGAGTATCAGAACTTTATTTATTTATTTATATTTGTACGTATTACAAGTTATAACTATTACAATATGACCGTTGGTTCTAAAAAGGGCGGTAGAAAACTACTCTAAATTAATATTCTTGGGGCTCATTATTGAGTATTAATTTAGAGGGGTTATTAATTTAAAGGGTTTTACCTTATAAGATGTATTTTTGTCTTAGAAAACTTGTGGACATCGGTTTTCTTATTTAACGGAGGTTCTTTTCCAGTATTCTTTGTTTAATCAGTTTCCTTCATCAAGAATTTTTTTTCTTTCTTTTATGATTGCTTGTTTAGAAAAGATTTGTTAAATAAATTTCCAATTCCTTTTGGAAATTTGATTACTTAGAGATCATGGATACCCACTCTATAAATAGTGAGACTTATTCTTTGGTTGTATATATTAAGAAAGATCTTAAGATACACCTAAAAATTATATTACTAACGACTATTTCTAATAGCTTCTAAAAATTCTTTTTTTTCTATCTTCTTTGTTACCGCTATCCTTTTAAGATGTCTAATCTCTATCCTTCTATATTTCCCAATGGCTACCGGATAAGTACAAGCTCAAAGTCAGTCAAGGCATCGTCTTGAACACCCTTCGCCATAGTGAAGAACTGTACGACGCCCATCACAAAAGTGGAAGTTTGAAACGCCATACGCCTGTCTCAATCTCATACCTTTCATGGAAACTGCGTTGATAAATGGGTTAATACCTACCAAAGTAAGATCAGTATTAGTGATGATCTAATCATAGATAAATGTGTTTTTATCTTAATCAACTTTATCCTGAAGCAACATCTTTTGAATTCTCCAACAGTTGGCTAAATATATCATGTAAAATATTCTGTACACTTATGAAATTATTAATTTATGCAATATTTAGAACCGAAATTTTATATTAAGTTTCAAAATGAAATTATTAATTATTACGATAGAGGTTTATTAATTTCTTACAATAGCCCGAGTCGGGACCGAGATCGAGATTTTTTTTATTAATTTATAGGTGATTAATTTATATGGGTTCAACCGTACAAAGATAAAACAATACAGGAACGGTCCTAATAACTACTCCATAAGCCAGGAGAAAACCCCTCATACATATTTGTAAAATAGGATGGTGGGACTCAAATCTCTCACAAGTCACAACCACTTATGGAAGTGAGATGCATTAACATTTCTGCTAAGAGGTGATGTGTAAGTATCAGCAACTTCTATAAAGAAGAATCAAAACTTTTCAGTTGTCCATACAGAGAGACGTTTTGTTAGACGCTGTCTTCATCTTGGAACTGTTTTTGAGGTATTATAAAAAATTTATTTTGTTGAACAATCAAAACCATCAAAATACAAGTATAATAAGGGACTTGTTGAATTTTGAAAATCAATTCCCGTATTTTCTTCTCAAGGAGTTATACACATTGGCATCACATGTGGATGATGCAAAAACAGACGTATCCTCCATTGTTGCAAATTCTTCCGTGACTGCTTACCAAATAACCAACCAAGTGAGGTGAAAGGTAAGTATTTAATAGACCTGATAAGATGTGCACCGCTGACAAACCACTCCACGACTGATCAGGTAGGAAGAATTGTACAGTTGGCCAATGCTGTACAATTAGAAAAGTTCGATGTAACCTTCAAATCTTTTGAAGGGGAAGACCTGCTCAATGTAAAGTTTTGAAACAGGTGGGGACGACTGGAATGGTTCAAGAAATACAACCCACTATGGTTATTATTGATCCCAAAATTGAGCATACAACACATCATCGAAGGTTTGTTTCGCAATCTCATGGATTATGAACAATCTTGTTTTATATTTGAAGCACATATTTGCGAGCTGAGTACATTGTTCTAATGGGCCAGCTTATTAACTCCAAAGAAGATGTGGATTTGCTTTCGAAAGAGAAATTTGATCACACCGACCATAAAAAAGTTGTGAAGATGTTTAAAGAATTGTGTGATGGTATTGGAAGAAACGATTCCTATTACGGAGAGCTGTCAAAGAGTATAGGTGCATATGTTGATAATTATTGGAACCGTATAAAGGCAGAGATAAAAATTGAAATAATCTCTTTTTATCGCTACCTTTGTACGGTTCCAATAATTATTATTCATCCGACCACCATTTTAGGTATTTAAGTATACCATTTCGATATCCTCACGGAGGAGAACATGAATCAACATTGATCAATCATTTCCATCAAATCGGTCTCACTCATATTTGAACCTCAAAATAGGTGTTTGAAACCATTTTTCCAACACTAGCAACTAGAATTACCGTACCTTACATAAACTTAGGCAGCTGTGAAAGAAAGAGAGGTCTTTGGTTGTAGAAGAAGAGAGGAAGAGTTGTGTGTTTGAATTTGTGGTACAAAAAGCGAGGAAGCGAGAGTATGGAAACTAGGAATGACTTTTCTGGTAGATTATACATACACCAAAATGATAGAGAATATATAACAATTTTTTAGCATAAAACCATAATTTCATGGATTCTGTGTTTCAAAGCAAATATTTCACTATCAATATCATGCACGATCAATTTTTATGTCATTTAAATTCAAATATACTCTAAAATCTTTTTTCTCAAAATAAATGCATTATGATGCATCAAAGATTTTCTCCATATTTTGATTGAATGCATATATCGATCACTAAAATCATATTATGTGACATGAAAAATATATTTGATTGATTACATCCATGACATATAATTACATGATGCCATTAAATAAAACTCGTGCAACAAAATTCTGTGAAAATTTTGTCCAAAATATAAGTACCATTAAATGATTTAAATTTACGTTTTTGTTTTAATATACCGTGTGTATATATATATATATATATATAATAAATTTCTTATTGGGCTTGCCTGCGGTAGTGACTGCTGCATAGGGCCCAACTAAAGGTCCAGACTTCCAGAGAGTCTAAAACCAATCCTCCTGTGTATTCTGAGGGCCCTTTTTGCCCTGTTTACGGTGTTTGTATTTTCATATAGTTGTCCAGAGTCCAGACCAACCAAAAATAGCTGTCTCTATTAGTGAAACTGAGGTGAATTTTCTGCATGGAGTTCTCATGTGGCGTATTTATGAGTTCCTTTCTAATTCTTTTACTCATGCATTTTTGTGATGGCAGCAGATACTGCATTTGACTAGATTGTCATAATATTCCCAGAAGCGGGTTCTGTCTTTGTCTTTCTAGAAGCATGGAAGTAAGGAGACACGTGTATACTCCGTGGTCTCGGAATTTTCTGCATAAATGTTCAGAGTGTTATACTTTTGTAGTCTAAAGATCTTCAATGCTCAAATTTAACTTGATTTTTTATGCTTGAAGCTTTAACACTATCTACGTTTTCTGTAGTCCAAAAATTTTCTTTTTTCCTGATTCATGCATTCATTATTGGATATCGTAGAATTGTATATCGTTTATCTGCATGCTTCAATTGCTTCTGTTGTTGTTGCGCGCATGAGGTTATCTGATTTTCTCCTTGTGGTGGATTACTGAGTCGTATTGTCGTAGTTTCCAGGTCTCGACTGACTAGGAGCAAGTTCTTGAGTTCTTCTAGCCCACTTAAAGGCTGACGACTGCACAGCCTTGTTTTTGAGAAACCAAATTCGCCATAGAACCAATACAGGAATGAAATTGGCTTCATTAACTAATTAACCACACAAAAATTAAATTCTTTAATAATTAATTAATTAATTTAAAAACTACAGAATTTTTTGATTTAAATACCTCCATTAACCATCTCTCTGTTTCGCTGCTCCGATTCTTGTCTCTGCAACCGGATTTCGCTGTTAAATTTCTTGATGAACGCTTCCGAAAGAGGCAGGAAATCTCCGGCGTGGATTGCGGTTGACACCGGCGCGGTGTGTACAGCAGCGTCTCTCTCCCTTTCTCTTTCTTTCCCTCCGGTTCTCACGAACGAAATGTTTCTCAATTTCTCTGGTCAACTTTTTCAGAATTCCCAAATTTTTTTTTTTTTAACATTAATTCTGGATTTTTGAAAACGGAGGCTGACTTAGAGTCTTAGACCCGAAGTCACGACCCTCGTACCACCAACTCAGATTCAAACCGACAACATTAACATTAATGTAATGGGTAAACAACTGGATTTGGATTAGACTATTACATGAGATTGAATTGGATTAAGATGAGACTAAGATTAAATAAGATTGGATTGGATTAGAATAGACTAAATTAATATTATGCTGTGTTTGGAGAAACATAAGACTAGACTGAATTATACTATGTTTTGTTTTGATTTGTAAAATATGAAATTGGACTAAATATAATAATATTTTGAAATTGAATAATAAATTATTAAAATATGTATTTGAAAAAAAATAAATGTTTTAATTTATATATTATTAAAATAACAATATCCAAAAATATTTTTAAAATATAGATTTATATTATTTTGGAATAAATGTAAATAATGAGCAGTGTTATCGGCACCCACTACTGAACTATTTACACCCCACTTTTTAAATTACTTAATATTCTTTTTTTTTTCCTTTATCAAATTACTTAAAGAGATATACAATATTTATTAAAAAAATCTTGTACAAAGTAAAATTAATAAAACCCCACTTTCTTTATTTCAAAACCTTAATGATAAAAACTTTAATGACATAGGTTATTTCAAATCACTTAATGTTTATTATTTTTGTTTGGAAATTACTTGTGTACTGACCGGTCAGTACCCAAAGTACTGACACCTCAAATGGGGTGTTGTCACGTGGCTTTTTTCTTTTAACTTTTTATATTTTTCTCTTTACATTTTTCATAAATGAGCTATATGGCAAAACCCTATTGGTTAGTCAGTACCCAAGTGTTGTCCTTTTTGTTTATATTTTCTTTCAGATCTCAATATCATATTTCTCATGTTTAATATTTATTGATTTGTTACTATTTTTGTTTATATTTTCTTTCAGATCTTGATCTCATGTTTCTCATGTTTAGTATTTATTGATTTTAATGTTTCACGCGTTTGTTTTTTTTTTTTTCCTCTCAGTTTATTTTCTTTCAGATCTTCTGGGCATACTAATCTGTATTAATTCTTTTTTAGATTTTATTCCAGATTTTCCAAAGTTAGTTTAATGCTATTTAAAAAATAAAATAAATAAAAACACCAACAAAATCACACCAAGAATCACAACCAAAAAAACTAAACTCTGACAAAACGAAACCGTATCAAAACTCTAACTCAATCGTTAAAAAAAAAATCGTCAGACGATTAATATCACGCTCACAATCTACCACTAACAATCCAATCAACTATAGAAAAAAAAAAAATCGCATCTAATAAAGATGGTTTTACCATGAAATCAGAAGAAAAAACAAGTCTTATGAATGGATGTGAGAAAACTATGTATAAAAATTAGAGATGAAGTGTATTTTTATTTTTATTTTTTTGAAAAATAGGGTTTATTAAGTTTGAAAAATAAGTAAAAGGGCAGTCCTGGAAATAAATCAAAAAAATTAATAAAACCATTTAATTTTATATAATTAAATCAAAATTTTAAAAAGTGAGGTATAAATAGTTTAGTAGTGGGGGTGCCAATAGCACCACTCTTAAATAATTTTCAATTTTATAATTTGTTTATCTAATAAAATAATTTTATTAATACATATATGTATATATATAGGATTATGGTGGGCCCAACGAATTTAGATTATTCAATCCCGTTGAGAGGAATTATGATTGAAACAATCACAATCCCTAATAATCGAATGAAAATTGAATAACAAATTATTATTTGTCATATGTTTGGTACACCATGAGATTGGATTAAAATAATTATATATTATCATATATTACTTTTTTTTTTTAAGAGCAACACACGACCCAAAAATTAGCATAAAATTAAATCCAAATGATGTTGTAAGTTAATTATCATCAGTCATCATCACATAAATCATGGGATGATACGGTAAATGATATGGTGGGTACAATTCAATTGCCACATCATTTGTGTTGGTTTTTTGACTAAATTTTTTGGTTGTCTAGTATTAGTGTTTTATTAAAAGTAAAGTTATATTATATAATTTAAGAAAATAAAATATTTAAAAATTATTTCAGTATCTTAGAGATACATTAAGATTATTTTTAAATAAATACTTAAAAAAAATTCAAACAAAAATAAATTCTTCTAACGATAAATTAAATGATGATTGATATATGAAATTATTATAAAAATTAAAATAAAAAAGATAATAAAAATAAATAAACAAAAGCAACTTCTTTACTACCTGGACGACAAGTAAACCCACGGGTATAGATGGATTTATTTAGTCCCATACTGATGGGATTAATTAACACTATTGAGATATAAAATCCCAGTCCCATGTGCTTACCAAACGTGCGACTAGGAGACTAGGATTAAAAAAAAAAAACACTATTGAGTTATTATTTTTTTTTTTTCCTTCTTCTTTTGAATCATGAATTCCATGAGTTCACACATGCATGTTTGTCAATTATATAATCGTATTGGCTCTTCTCATTTTTAATAATATCTGTATGTCCCTCAGATCACTAAGAATTTAATCGCAAATCATTTCCAACTTTTGAGGAAGCATTTAGCTGATTTATATATATATATATATATATATATATATATATTTGAAGGTCTGATTTTTTTTTTTTTTTTTAAATTAGCAAAACAAGCCTCCTAGAATTAAAAAAAAAAAATTAAATAATAAATTAGATATGACTAAAATGTTTAAAGAATCACGATATACTAATGAAATTTGAAAAAAAAAAATCTAAAGTATTAGAAAATAGAAAGAAAAATATAACTATAAAATATATTTGGAATTACACATGTTGATGAGATTGAGAGAATATTTTGTGAAGATGGAATCAAAGATAGGAGAAAAACTTATGTGAAACGGTCTCATTACCACGTGGTTAAACCCTCTAATAAAATTGCACCATATTCATTAACTTTAAATTTTCTATATAGTTAATAAATATAATAAATTTCTATTGACAGTCTCATCATGTGGCGGTGAGATCGTCCATAAGTTTAAATTTTCTATATAGTTAAAATTGCACCACATAAGTTTTTTCTATAAATACAGATAACTTAATGTAGTTTGGACATGACATGGAACTTCAGAGGAGGATAAGACTTTTTACATTTTCTGTTTTGACTTTATGATACTAATTTTCGTGGTTTCAACAATAACAACTTGCCTGCATGCATGCATGTTTTGTCCATATGTGTTTTTCGGATTCACCGTCTATTTGATTTGTATAAGTTCAATCTATCAAAACATAACCTCAATCAATCAATTGAGCAAAATAATAAAACTTATTTAAATCTCAAGTAGAATGATCTTCTTCTTTTTTTTTAACTCAAGTAGAATTATAATTCAATCGGGGGCAAAGCTAGGATATTTTAATATGATGGGCTAAAAAAAATAAGTGAACCTTAACTATATATGAAAATTTTATTAATTTATTGTGTTCTTGGTTGGGTACATATATAATTGTTTGACGTCGTAACTTACAATTACAATTAAATTGAATTGTCAAGAAATGAAAAATACATATTTACACGTGAACTAACTGCTACTAAAATTCAATCAAACTAGTTTCTATTAAAATTCAATAAAACAAAATTATTCTCTTGTCAATCAAGATGTTTATTTACTTTTTATTTTTATTTTTTAGTAATCAATAATATAAATTTAACATGTTTCATTAAATTGTACGTTAAATATTGAAATTGTGTTTCAACATTTATAATTTGTTTGTATGAACATTTTGTTTTAGTTAGGATAATTTGGTAAATAAAATTATACTATAATGCTATTTTAATAAAAGAGAAACAATGAGGGTCCTCTTTTTAATAACATAACAATTTTTTTCCAAAAATTCAGCCTGGGCACGATTCAAGCACCTCCGCCCCTGAATTCAACAAAAAGATAATATAGAATCTTCAAATATATTGAGGTAGTTTATTTTCTTATCCTATCTTTTGCAGTGTTGAGGTGGCATAAATGAGGTCAATTCATTTCTTGATGGACAAGTTTATTGGCTAGGTACGTGGCATAAAGATATTTGATCTTCTTGATGTGTCTTAGTTTGGATTCTTTAAAGCTCAAAATTCAGTTGGTGTGTATTGGAGAAATTTAACCATTAACGATATTGATCTATTTATTACTATTGAAATGTAATTCGGATATACAGTACCACCACAACATTAGTGTTATGATTTAAAAGTAAAATTGAGTTTGTATTAATATTCATTAATAAACTTATCAAGGGGAATGAAACAT
This sequence comes from Acer negundo, assembly GCA_035582765.1. NCBI lineage: Eukaryota > Viridiplantae > Streptophyta > Magnoliopsida > Sapindales > Sapindaceae > Acer > Acer negundo. Next base: position 4,391,492 of record CM069231.1, on the reverse strand, counting down.
GGCTCTAACATACAACCTTATGAATGAATGTAGGTGTATGAAAATAATCTTATATCAAAAGTTACTACTTTAAGTTGTCGAGATTGCTTACAAGTATATCTTATAAAAAAAAAAAAAACTGAATTGTATTGTATCTTATCATGTAGTTATTTTACTTGATAAATAAAATAAAATAAAAAATAAAAAACCCAAAAGAGTAAGAAGCAGAAGCTTACGATGTTGTGGATTCGAGTATCTCCTCCTCCCAAAAAAACCATGAATTATTGTAATATATAATTTTTTTAAAAAGTTGGGTTTTGTTTTAGGGCTCTTTATCAAACCTAGGATTAAAGCTGTAAATTCGTGCAGGCACGACCCTTTAAGGTCTGGCCGTCTTAACGTGCCGTGCTGTGCCATCACATTAAGTTGTCGTGTCGTTCCATCCCGTGTGCTATCATAGCCGGCCTTAAGAGGGGTCGGCCCTCGAAGGTCCCAATTTAATTTTTCATTTTTATTTTTTAAATTTTGGTGAGCTGACACCCTCGGCCCCGCACGACACGTGCTATCGTGTCGTGCCAGGCACAGCTTGCTTCTTTGGCGGGCCTTAACGGACCGGGCACGCTAGACCCGGCCCTAATTGTCACCTTTACCTGGATACTATTGTAGATTGGATTTTTCTGATTTGGGCCCCAAAACACATTTGTGGTTGTGGGTTTACCTAGTAAAAAACCCAACCACTTACGTTGGGCTCGTTTAATATCCACAATTTCGGCCATGTTAACAATAGGAACCCGTGGATGCATATTCAATACGAAGCTTTTTAAACATCTTGACAACATAATATCTAAGAATCTGAGCATCCATGATTTCCTTTCTCATAAGCAAATACGCATCATTCTCATCTTGGATAAGTGATCTCAGTAGTCCGATGTAGTTTCTGAAATGTGTTTCAAATTTGTAACAATGCTCGAAAACTATAAGATTGTGGATCAAGCATTCCATGCCCGCATCTACACTTGAGGAAAATCAAGCCGGTATCAATCAAGTTGCGGTTACGCTTGCTCCTAATCCCTAATCAGCAATATTGGATATGCAAAGTTAAGGACAATCTTCGGGAAAAAAGTGAGGATTCTTACATTCCAAGGTTGATCTCAATCGGCCCACTACACTACGGAAAGCCGAAATAGGCCAAGATGGAAGCGGAAAAATCGATATATTTCTCCGCATTTCTTCGTCGAATCAATTTAGCCAAACTGAATAAAATGAAGAAGTTCATAGGAGTCAACGAGGAAAGGATCACAAAGTTTTATGTGGTAGAATCCAAACTTTGCAGCTATCGTGAAGAGAGATGATTATGTTGGATGATGTCTTTATCTTGGAACTGTTTTTGAAGGATTATGAAAAATCTAACGACGGTCAAATAGTACTGAACAATGATCAAGACGACCAAAATACAAGTATCAAAGGGGACTTGTTGCCTTTTGAAAATCAACTCCCGTATTTTCTTCTTGAGGAGTTTTACACACTGGCATCACTCGTGGATGGTGAAAGTCAGTCGTATCCTCCGTTTGTGGCCCTTTGTTGCAAGTTCTTCCACAATTGCATGTCGAATAATCAATTAAGTGAGGTGAAAGGTAAACAATTTGTTGTATTTTGAATTATATTCTGACCAATTTATTGAAAAATCAATTAGTAAGTAAAAAAGTGTCTTTTTTCAATTGGATTAGAACCAAATTGTAAAAACCCCATTAATAAATAAATTGGGATTTTAGCAAAAATATCCATATTTTGAATTCAAGTTGTATAATTACTCTTCTATCAAAAATATCTCAAACTTCACAAAATACCCACTCTCACTTAATTCAAAACCACCTTATTTATTACCATTCATTAAAACCCTATAATATAAACTAACTTAGCATTTAATCACTTTTTTTTTTTTTTTTTCCTTCGTGAAACTTGCATTTAATCACTTTTTTACACCCTTAAAAGTCTGTATAGTCAATTACTCAATTTTTATCTTCTCTGCAGGGGCATCAGGTGTATTCAACACTATCTGAACCTCAGTTTGCTCAATGTTATGTATAAACCCGAAATTACATAATGATCATTTTTCACGTACAACCAACAACTTTTTCTTTTCGATTGTCTCGTACCAGTCTTAAACGAATAAATTTGTGAACTACTCACATTGTTAGATGAAAACAAAATCCTTCTCTCTCTCTTTTTTTTAATTATTTATTTATTTATTTATTTATTTTATGATTTTATCACGTTTGAATTTTCATCAAACTCCTCTAGGCTCTAATTATAATTTATGGACCTAAATCAGTTATGATTCAACAAAAAACTAAGAAAAAATTTCACATCAAATGTAGTTTTCTCAAAACATAAACAAAATTATAAATTAAGAAAAACCATAAAAACATGATATATCAATAAGCCTGATCAGCAATGACATCAAAAGAATACATTATTCAACAATTCAAGAAAACCCTGATAAAAAATAAAAAATAAATAAAAACACATAAAAAGCACAGCTTTTGACAACAAAAAATTACTAACTTTTTTGTCTTCAAAAAAAAAAAAAAAACTAACCTTCTGATTGCCGAAACCCACCAGGAGATCACGAACGTGAGAAATGGTTGCCGGCAGAAGACGAGCGGACGACGACAATGAAGTGAGGGAGACGGCTTGCGAGTTGGGTGGTTTTCGGGTCACCTCCGTGATGTAGGTTTTCGGCATGGCAACAGATGACAGTTGCCAACGGCCTGACGGTAATGGCAACGTACGGTGACTCTCGGGTTTTTATATAAAGGCTTTCAGCAAACTCATAAAAGAAGAAAGTGCAAATGCAAAAATGTGATGAAATCGTAGATGGAGAAAGGCCTATTTATAAAGGGTTTTTTTTTTTTTTTTTTTTTTTTTTTTTTTTTATTTTTTTATTTTTTTAAATTTTTTTTTATTACCGTGATCTTTTATTCAATTTAGACCATGTGACATGTAAATAAATGTGATTTGATAATTATAAAATATAATGATGTGAATTGAATGATAAGATATAGATAAAAAATTTATTGATTCCGATTGAAATTAAAAAAAAAAATCGTAACATTAACTTTTAAATTTATTTTTTAGTTGAGATAATCCTCTTTCAATAAGGTGGATATATGTTTTAAAAAAAGGTGAATAAAAAAAAAAGGTCTTATTACATTAAGTTTTGTAGATAATAGTCTTTGAATAGGTACTGAAATGTGAATATCAAAAGAATCTTACGACATTAAGTTTTAGATAATACTCTTTAAATAAGTTGAATATCAAAAGAATCTTATGACATAAGTTTTTGTAATCCTTTTTTAAAATATCAAAATAATCTTATTACACAAGTTTTAGATATTCTCTTTTGAATTTCAATAAAGTGAATATCAAAATAATCTTTCTTATATAACACATGTTTGAGAGCAATTTATTTTAAAGATCCTATCAACCATGCCAAAACTAATGGTGAATCATATAGTATGTGTAAATCTTATCAATAATGCTGCATAGTACAGTATTCTTGATGTAGCGGAAGCTCTGTCGAGAAAAACCTGCGTAAAACGATTAGAAACAACCTACTAAAGTTCCGTTGATTTGCGCACAAATACCGGAAAGTTAGGCTTCAATTCGTTGATTCACGATGAATACCGAAATTGGAATACTTAGAGAAAACTCTAAAATTTTATAAATCAAAAGCTGAATGGCCAATTCGGCCTACATCATTATTTAAAGCAAAATAACTCCTAAACCTAATCGAATTCCTTGGAAAGCAAGAAAAACGACTTAAAAATGGAAATTTACCAAAAAAGGCAAAAACGAAATTAAAGCAAAAACTAATTCTACTGAGAATCCTAAACACTCCAGAATTGACGGAAGTCGATTCGGAATTGGGAAACTCAAATTATTGCGAAAAAGAAACTTTCCTAAAACGGCAAAAATTGCAACTTCAAGGCCTAAACGACGGAATTTGCCTAAAAAAGGACGTGCTTACGCAGCAAAGCTACGTAGTAGTTCCGGAAACGCCGAAACGCATCAGCTGTCAAAATTTCAAATCATTCTGATTCCGCCGCCCGGGTTTAGCCTTACTTGGTTTGTTTCAAATCCCACCCCTCCAAATAATCTAATGCCAGTTGATCCGCCGCATCATTCTCCCCAGGTTGGAGAAAATTCGTCCTCGAATTTATCGCGGTGTCATCATCAGAGGAGTCGCCATGGAAAGGAATCAAATGCTTGACATTGAAGACATTATGAGTTCTAATATGGCTGGGTAGTTTCAGGCGATACGCATTTGGATTAATTTTTTCCACAATTTCCAGCGGGCCTATCTTCTTAGCAGCAAGTTTGTTATACTCCCCCACAGCAAACCTGTCCTTTGTGAGGACTGCCCACACAAAATCTCCCACCTCAAACTCCAAATGACGCCTTTTCTTGTCCGCGGCCAGCTTGTATTTCTCTACCGATTGCAACAAATTTTCTTGCACCTGCTTATGAACCTCATGTAACCCTTGAACGAAATCTTCAGCTTTCCCATGAACTCTAGTCTTGCTAGGTAGAGGAATCAGGTCTATAGGGCTTCGAGGAACCAGTGAGTACACGACCTGAAAAGGACTGAAGCCGGTACTCCTATTGACAGCATGGTTGTGGGCAAATTCGGCTTGGCTCAACTTCAGATCCCATGACCGAACATTTTCTCCTACCAGACATCTCAGTAAATCTCCGAGCGCTCGGTTCACCACCTCCGTCTGCCCATCAGTTTGCGGGTGATATGCACTGCTAAAATCCAACCTTGTATTGACCATCTTCCAAAGGCTCCGCCAAAAGTGACTGAGGAATCGAGTGTCCCGGTCAGAAACAATTGACGAAGGTAAACCATGAAGGCGATAAATCTCTCGGAAGAACAATTGGGCGACCTTGACAGCATCAGTAGTTTTTTTGCACGGGATAAAATGAACCATCTTGGAAAATCGGTCAACCACTACATAGATGGAATCACATCCACGTTGGGTTCTTGGCAGTCCCAAAACAAAATCCATGCTCAAGTCCGTCCATGGTTGAGTAGGAATCGGTAATGGCCTGTACAAACCAGCATTAGTCGCTTTCCCTTTGGACACTTGACAAATCCGACAACGTTCCACATATCTCTCTACTTCCTTCCGAATTGTTGGCCAAAAGTACGATGCCTTAACTAACTGAAGCGTGCGATCTCTGCCCACGTGACCCTCCCCATGTATTTCCGTAATAATTTGCAGACGCAAACTACACTCGGGAATACAAAGTTGATTTCCCCGAAACAAGAACCCATCTACCAATACAAATTCTGAATTTTTTTTCTCTCGAACAGCAACCATTATCTCTGAAAAGTGTGGATCTGAATCATATAATTCACGAAAAGAGTTAAAACCTGGAACCTGGACAACCATTGTTGATAACAGATTGACTCTTCGACTCAGGGCATCAGCCACCCGGTTCGTAACACCTGCTTTGTGCTTCAGGACGAATGTAAATTGTTGAAGGTAAGCTGACCATGAAGCATGCCGGGAAGAAATTTTTTCTTGACTGTGGAGATGTCTCAATGAATCATGATCGGTGTATAGAATGAATTCTCGGTGGAATAAGTAATGCCGCCAATGTTTCACCGCTTGGACCACAGCATAGAATTCTATGTCATATGTGCTATAACGTACTCGAGATCCCGACAGTTTCTCACTGAAATATGCCACCGGTTTCCCACCTTGACTCAAAACAGCTCCGATGCCCACCTTGGAAGCATCGCTATGCAGCTCGAACGGTTGAGAAAAATCTGGTAGAACGAGTATAGGGGCTGTTGTCAATTTCTCTTTGATTTGCTGAAAACCTTCTTCAGCTTCGGTCGTCCACTGAAACTTGACTCCTTTCATACACTCAGTGACAGGTGCCATAATGCTACTAAAGTGCGGGATGAACCGGCGGTAGAATGATGCCAATCCATGGAAACTCCGTACCTCAGTAATTGTTTTCGGTTGCGGCCACTGCCTCACTGCCTCTATTTTGGACTCATCCACCTGTAGACCCTCTCCAGAAATAACATATCCCAAAAATAACACCTTTGGTGTCATAAAAACGCACTTCTTGGCTGCAGCAACAAATTTTTCTCTACGCAACACACATAACACTTCCCGAATGTGCTGAAGATGCAGCTCGGGGTTTGCACTGTAAATTAAGATATCATCGAAGTAAACAACAACAAACTTACCGATAAATGGTCGAAGGGCTTGGTTCATCACTCTCATGAAGGTGCTAGGCGCGTTTGACAACCCAAATGGCATGACTAGCCATTCATACAACCCCTCTCGCGTCTTGAACGCTGTCTTCCATTCATCCCCAGGTCGAATACGAATCTGATGATACCCACTCTTCAGGTCCAATTTGGTGAACTCATGTGCCCCGCTCAATTGATCTAACAAATCATCTAGTCTCGGAATTGGAAAGCGATACCTTACTGTGATCTTATTAATTGCGCGACTGTCGACACACATCCTCCATGTTCCATCTTTCTTGGGAATTAACAAGGCGGGAACAGCACATGGACTTAGACTCTCACGGATATGCCCCTTTGACTGAAGCTCCTCAACCTGCCTTCGTAACTCTTCGTGCTCAGTGGGACTCATTCTGTAATGTGGTTTGTTTGGTAACATAGCTCCTGGCTCTAGGTCGATATGATGTTGAATGTCACGTATAGGTGGTAGTCCTTCAGGTAATTCTTCCGGAAACACATCAGCAAACTCCGAAATCAGAGGAGCTGCCGCACTAGGAACCTCCATATCAGCCTGTGTTTCTTTTCCCATTAACACATACACCGTTTCTACTTCCTTTATCTCCAACTCGAATTTTGCATATGATAACAGGTTAGTAGTATCGCTATGCGCCTTAATCTTCTCAGATGGTTTGATCGGTAGTAGCACATTTTTTTTTTCATGGAAAACGAAAGAATAGGTATTCTTAAACCCATCATGATACACTTTTCTGTCATATTGCCACGGCCTCCCTAGCAGTAAGTGACATGCATCCATGTCCACCACATCACACCACATCTGATCCTTGTAGTTAGTTCCCATCGAAAACGAAATTAGCGCCCGCTGTGATACAGTCACCTCACCCCCCTTTTGCAGCCAAGCTAGTCTATATAGTTTTGGATGTTTTTCTGTCGTCACCCCTAACTTTCGTACCGTTTCGACTGACACAATATTCTCACAACTCCCCCCGTCTATGACAAACCGACAGACCTTACCAAGGATGGTACAAGTAGACTCAAATATGTTATTTCGCAGCCACTCTCCTTCTCCAGTTCTCGGTGCCAAGCAGGTACGTCGCACCATCAACATCGTTCTGGTGTCACCATCTACCAGTTCTTCACTCACTTCCTCCGCTCCTGATTGTGGTTCTTCAATTATTTCCGCATCTTCCTCATTAAATTCTGCCGGGTCAATAAATAATACCCTCTTTGCTGGTCTTGGACACTCAGACAGCCTGTGACCCGTTTCTCCACATCCAAAACACCGAAATCCGCCAGTGGTTGCCCTGGGAGTTTGAACGTTGTTTGTCGGGTTCCGTGGACCAGTATATGAACCACTGCTAGCACTAACACCTGGTCGACTTCCAGTATTTTCACTGGAACTACTTGCTCTGTTTCGACTGCTCATTCCTCCTCCGAAATTCAGCGTCTGTCCACTATTAGATTTTCGCGACAATGTCTTCTCCAATTGTAAAGCCCTCTGATGCGCCTCAGTTACTGTCACGGGATCGAAAAGATTAACCATATCAAGGATTTGTGTACGCAACCCACCACAGTAGCGCGACACCAACTGATCTTGTGTCTCCTCTATATCGTTTCGCACCAACAACTCATAGAACTCGGTTGTATATTCATCAACAGACCTCATACCTTGACGCAGATTCTGCAACCTCTGGTACATCAATCTCGTAAAATTGTGAGGTAGAAACTCTTTACGCAACTTTTGTTTCATCTTCTCCCAGTCAGAAAGTTTGGGTTTTCCAGCGCGATTCCTAGCGAGTTTAAATTGTTGCCACCAAGCCGCGGCTCTACCCCGAAACCTCGTGGCCACCAATGCCACCCTCTCATTCGCAGGAACTCTTTTGAATTCCAGAATCTCGTCAGCGATTCCAATCCATTCCAGAAACTCTTCTGGCTGCATGCTTCCACGGAATTCCGGAACCTCAGTCCGCATCCCTGACTCCCATCGCCTGACATCTTCAGTTCTGTCATCAACCCTGTCATCAGTCACAGGCGCTCTCTGTCGACGTCGTGGTTGCGGATCCCCTTCCACTTCGTCACTACTTGTCTCAGGATGTAAGGCCTGAAACGGGTTTTGGTTGGCTCTTGACGCCGCAAGTTGCGCCGTTAATTGCTCCACCTGTCGCTCCAACTGTATCACACGGTCACGTTCGATGGCTAGGTCTACAGGAATCTGGTCTGGTCGTCTTCTCGGCGGCATGATGATGTCGTCCCGAACGAACACGGCTCTGATACCAACTGATGTAGCGGAAGCTCTGTCGAGAAAAACCTGCGTAAAACGATTAGAAACAACCTACTAAAGTTCCGTTGATTTGCGCACAAATACCGGAAAGTTAGGCTTCAATTCGTTGATTCACGATGAATACCGAAATTGGAATACTTAGAGAAAACTCTAAAATTTTATAAATCAAAAGCTGAATGGCCAATTCGGCCTACATCATTATTTAAAGCAAAATAAATCCTAAACCTAATCGAATTCCTTGGAAAGCAAGAAAAACGACTTAAAAATGGAAATTTACCAAAAAAGGCAAAAACGAAATTAAAGCAAAAACTAATTCTACTGAGAATCCTAAACACTCCAGAATTGACGGAAGTCGATTCGGAATTGGGAAACTCAAATTATTGCGAAAAAGAAATTTTCCTAAAACGGCAAAAATTTCAACTTCGAGGCCTAAACGACGGAATTTGCCTAAAAAAGGACGTGCTTACGCAGCGAAGCTTCGTAGTAGTTCCGGAAACGCCGAAACGCATCAGCTGTCAAAATTTCAAATCATTCTGATTCCGCCGCCCGGGTTTAGCCTTACTTGGTTTGTTTCAAATCCCACCCCTCCAAATAATCTAATGCCAGTTGATCCGCCGCATCAATTCTTATCATTCTATAGATTATAGGAAATGTGGGAAATAACGTAACAATAACAATCATTTGTTATATCAATTTAAAATTTTAATTTTGAATTTATTATTTAAACATCTTGGAGCATTTGGAACAACAGACTCAATAGTACAATCATGTGCTTTATTGACAATTTTATTTTCAAATTCCTGATCTTTTGTTGAGCTCGAATTACATATCAAATTGGGATGATATGATAGTTTTGGTTGATGATTGATGAATCTATTCAAGAGGAATTAACGAGGAAGTTTCCCTTGAAGAAAAGATGAGATATATCATGGTGAGTGCTCTTTCTGGTTGGTCAGTAGGAACCATATGCCCTGATCCTCTTACTGTGATGAATGTCATTACCTTGTATCCCACGACATATCCTCCCACCTGCAACAATCAATCATCATATAGTTATAATAAATAAACTAGTTACAGCTTTCGACTTATTGACGTCAGCGCGATCAGGAATAATATATATTGGTCATAACCTCACCACTAGAGTACCATGGACGCCAAGCAGTTTCCACTGAAAGGTTTAGAACGTTTATGGAGTACCTAGAGGACGTCACTGGGATTCGTGCATCCATGTCACCACTGCAGGTTTCATTCAAATTAGCATAATATTTCAGTTTGTAATTAGGCTTCAAATTCAATATTCGTAGAATCTGATTAACTCATGATCACCTGTATAACCACACACTGATTCCACTTGCTATCAGCTGCTGTATTGTAGGTAAAACAGTTGTTGGACTGTCTGTCCATGTAAGACTCCTGGCAAATAAAATTATTGGTTCATTATATAAGATTTTTGAAAGGCTAGCTAGATAGAATTAAACTTATTAGTAGTCTTAATTACCTGCAAGCTGACCAATTAGTTGATTTCGCATGAAGAGCAGTTTGAACCTCCGCGAGATTTAGATAGGAATTAACATATTTGTCGGAACAAGGGTCAAAATCTTTCACCTAATAATGTAAGATCGAAGATATATCATCAATGATTTTACTGAGATAATTTATATAATGTTGAATATATCCTGAAATATAAACACTTACAGAACCAGCTGAAGAGGGAGATTTTGGTGCTGATGATTTGCAAAGTGGGGCATAGATGTTGTATATGTCAAGATTTCCAACCTCTTCACTTACTTGTTCCAGATATTGAATACAGGTACTTGATTGATCATGGTTAGTGAAGTTACAATGTTTGTTGATCCCTGCAATGGTTTCATCTGAGTTGAGAGAATGTGTCCAGAAATAATCATACGTTCCTTTGTATCCAGCATTATCATCAATCCAAGCATTTCCAATCTGCAATATCCTCCATTGAAATATTGTGATCAGTCTCCTACTTATTTTTCAGTATATGCAAAAGAAAAAAAAGAAAAAGAAAAAAAAAAAAAAAAAAGCTTGAAAGTTGATTGACACTCACGGCAATGCCTTTAAGGTTGATGACAGTTTGATTTGTGTTCTTGTTCTTTGATAGAATGGTATAATCCAGCTGAGGGACAAAATGACCAGCATAACTCTTTCCGCTTACAAAGAAATCGTGGGTTTTATATTGGGGAAATCTCTCAAGCCAGTTCACAAGGAATGTATACGAGTCCTTAGCTGTTCTCTTGTCACCATTGTTGGAGTAGTCAGTAGAGTTGTTTGAATACGAGAACCCAGTCCCTACCGGAGATTCAAGGAAGATATATAACATTTGCAGCTGCCAAGTTTTGGGCATTGTTATCAGTAAAAGAGAGAAAAATTCAGAGAAAATTAATAATAAGTAAACACAATTAATATTCATATATATACCATTGTCCCATGCATAGTGTCTTTCCATCACTGTTAACTCTGAAAGGCCCCGATTCTTCCATGGCCCCATTTCCAATAGATGAGCATCCTGGGCCTGTAACTCACAGCAATTATTAGAGATATTTAACGATAGGGTCCTTCTCTAGTCAGACTTGATACAAAATTTCAGGATCGGACCTAACTAGAGAAATATTCTTTAACGATTAATCGTATTTGATTTAGAACAATGTTGTGAAGTATATAGTACTGTTAATTACCTCCATTTAGCCACAAGACCAGAGGCTTGGTGGAAGAATTCTGAGGTGACTCCACGAAATAATAAAACAGCGACTTTCCAGTCTTGGGGTCAACGTTTACATATCCTGCAAATTGATTAAAATCCACCCCTTTAGGTTGTCCTGGCAAAGCATCAATCTTGTCAGCCTCCATTAGCCCATCTTGTGGACCGACGTACGTACACCGGAGAGTAATGACGATTACTATCATCATCTAATTCTGTCAAACTCCACGACTCATCTCGGGGAGGATTGCTGGACCTTCGAGATTCAAGTAACCTGCTCAAACTGTCGATCTGGTTCGCGTTGCCTGAAATGGGGAAAACTATTTGGTAGCAACAGAAAAGAAGCAGCAGCAACCATGTGAAATTCATGATCACCTCCATTTTTTTTCCTTATTGGTTTGAATGTAAGCTTTTGGAGCTTTTAGAGCTTATGCCACTTATATTTGTATTATATACAAGTTACTAGAATATGATGCATGAGATATTATTGAAGATTTTGATTACATATTTGTATGGTTAGTGTTAGGCTTCAAGAATTTGTTTCCCAAATGGTGTTATACGTGAGTTGTCAACAATTTTTTTTTTAATCGTGAGATTATGTGACAAATGATATAATGTTGATAACTCACATGTCATATCATTTGAAAAACAAATTCGGAAAGCTTAGCATTACTCTATTTTTATATTTCCATTTGTTACATATTTAATTAGATAGTTAATCATTTCAAGATTTGATTTTATTAAATCAAATATAATAAGATAAGATTGATACGGTGATATTTTCATTTATTATATATTTAATTAGATAATTATTTATTTTTGGATTTGATTTCTCTGTCTTTCACCCAAGAAAGATAAAACCTTGCAATATGACAAATGTGGCATTTTTTTTTTCTTTTCCTTAAGCCATAGCTGTATTGGAGATGTTCTTATTTCTATTTATTATCCATTTAATTAGATAGTTATTTAAAATTAAATTAAATTAAATTAAATATGATATTTCTATATATTATTATATATTTATTTATGGATTTGATTTCCCTATCTTTAACCGAAAAAATATAGAACCTGCATTACAAATGCATAATGCAGAATTGGCTGGCTTAAATATAGGGTATATTTTTATTTCTTTCTTTATTTTGTATAGTAAGAGAACATTATATTGTAATAGTCCTGTAGTTTGTAACTATAATTCAGAACTTGAGTGCCAATCCAAGGGCGAATCTTTTAATAGGATGGGCTTCAGCCCTACGATTTTGAGATTTTTTTATGTTATTACAATTTTGTCTTGATAATTTATATTGTATTACAATTTTGCCATATGACTAAATTATATTATTATAATACGACATTTACTTTATCAAAAATTACAAATATACCCGGCCATTTTTTAATAGATTACAGTGTTTGGTTTATTTGCAAGGATCACGTGGGATGTGAGCCGTGACAGACATGACTCGAAATTGTGTTGTGTCGTGCGATGGTCTAGCTCGGTAATTATGAACATAGTCGAGCATGATCTGTGTGCCAACAAGACTCAATACATATCGTGCTTGATCAGGTTGGCTCAGCTCGTGGGCTATAACTATTTTTTTTAAGGATGTCGATATTTATACATCTAAAAAATTGTATGTACATCTCTTCTTATATTTATATTCTAAAAAAATCGTATATATCGTTTCTATATCTATATTCTATTAAAAAATTTACAATACTGTAAATTACAAGCACACCCCATAAGTTACCGAAAATATCTTTTATCTTTAACTATTGATTAAATAATGTAAACTAAAAATAATTATTAAATAATTAAAGTAAAAACATAAATGTGGAGGAGCGGCGCCTCTCCCTCTCGGCTACCAGCCTCCCACCACGGCACGGCACCACGCCTCCTTTGTTTTTTATATTTAATTGTTATTTTAACTTGTTTTTAATTAAATTAAATGGTTTTTTTATTTTTAAACTATTTAATAATGGTTTTTTAATATGTTAATTTAAATCATCACTATTTAGATTTAATTAATAAATTTTTATATATTTAAAAATAAAATAAAGAATTACAAACACATCTAACTTCATCAAGCCACAACCTTTTCTCGCAAAGAAACAAGAGATTGAGCCATGTCATTTCTCTGACGAGAAACAAGAAGGTATTTAGCAACCCTCAAGTCCTTATATCATCGGTTACAACCTATAACACCAGAATTATTCAATAAAGAATTATAACTATTAATCTCCACGATGACATTACCGACCTATTGTTGGCCTATATCATATTCCAGCCATAAACATGATAGTTGCAGACATATAGCCAAGTTCAAAAAAAATTATATATGTTCAAAATATCAATTAATGCATCTATTTGATATATAAGGTGCATTAATTATTATTTTAATAGTTTCATTAAAGGGTAGTGTTGGAATTTTTGAAAAAAATATTAATCTGGGGTGTATACATAGTTTTAAAGGGGTGTAAATATCATCATTCTTTTTTTAATAAAAAACGAAAAAACTTAAAATATTTTATTTTATATGAGATTATATTAAAATTATGATACCCAGCTTACCAACTTGGTCCAATACATATCGTGGTTTTGTCGGGGTCGGTCCATGGTCAACATCTAATTTCATTTTTTTAATAAAAACAGAAAAACTTGAAATATTTTATATGAGATTATATTTTCTTTTGAAATAATATGAGCTTATACTTAAATCATGAATTTTAAGTTTTTAGAGTTATTTTGGTTAATAAAATTATTTTTTAAACATTAAATTAAACTACTAAAAGTTTTACAATAAAAATAATTATTGTAAAAATAGAAAGTATTTAAATACAAATTTTATTTAAATGATTTACATTACTTCCGGTATTACGATGATTATGTTGGGAAAAAAAAATCAATGAAGAGTTTAAAAAAAATCATGATCTTTAAATCATTTTGGTCTCCGAATTATTTGAATTTTAGCCATTTTGTCAAATGTTTCCGCTTGTCGCTCACATGGTCCCTAAATTATCTAGTATAAATCATTTTGTTCTTTTTGACCAAATACATACCCTACTGGTCTATTTATGTCCCACTTTTTTAATTATTTAGTATTTTTTTTTCTTTATCAAAATTACTAAAAGAAACATACAATTTAAGAAAAATATATTCTATAAAGTAAATCTAATAAAATCTCACATTCCTATACAATTGTACTGGATCATATTTAAACAATAAATCAAACACTTGAGGTGCATTAGACAGATGAGATATTGATTATTATTTAATCTTTTACTCTAATAGAATCTTAAAGTGAAAGATGATAACCAAAACAAATATTATTATGTTTTTTGAAACTTCAAAATATAATTGAATTGAGTAGATAGGGAGGGTATAGATTTGTTACAAAAATTCCAACAAGAAATATGATTCACTACAAGTTATGATCAAAAGTCCACCTACGAATAACCAATTACAAACTAAGGAATTTATAAAAAAATTAAGTTGGAGTGATTTTGGTTAAGGCATGGTTTAGGTTTTTGCTGGGGTTGGGGTTTAGTCCTGTTTTGTTTTTTTATGGCATATGTTTCTTATCTTGCTCTGCTTGTTTCTATGTTGTTGCTGCTTCTTTCTTGTTTGTGTCTTGCCCTGCTTCTTCTCGGGCTCTTCTATGAGCTTTAATAATATTGGCTTTTCAAAAAAAAATAAAAAAAAAATAGATAGAGAGATTAGAGATGAGGTTTATTAAGTTTAAAAAATAAGTAAAAATGGTAGTTTTGGAAATAAATAAAATAAACTAATAAAACCATTTAACTTTATTTAATTAAATCAAAAAAAAAAAATGGGGCATAAATAGATCAGTAGGAGGTGTGCTAATAGCACCACTTTTAAAAATGTAAATATACTATTTTGCCATTTAATATTCATTTATTGAATGAAGACATTTTTGTCCCTCAACCTTTTACGATTTAACAACTTTACCTGATTTGGACATCCAATAAGAGCTTAACATGAGTCACATAAACTTAAATTTTTTACAAAAATAAATTAATTTATAATTGAAAAAAATATACAAAAAATGCATGGTAAATTTAAAAGCATCCTCATGTAAAAAATAAAAAATAAAAAATATAAAAAATATAAAAAAAAAACCCTTAAAATGGCATAAAAAATTTAAAATTCTTTTACAAAAAAATCATAAATAATATATACTAATATACATGCAATAGACATATATATATATATATATATATATATATATATATATATGTAAGTAGATTTAATGAAGTTTTTTTTTTAAAAAAAAATGAATAAATGTATTATTATTGAATTAATTGTATATATATACATAAAATTAATTCTTATATATATATATATTAGTCTTTTTTTTTTTTTTAGTTTTTGATTGGATTTTTTTTATGCTTTTTTATTTGTTTTAAGAGAATAAGACTGAAATACCCTTTAAACCGTTAAGTTTGACTAATGGAGAGACCAAATGATGAATTCAGATAATTTAGGGACCATATGAACCAAAAGCAGAAACATTAGTCAAAACTCTAGGGCGGAAAATGATTTTCCCCTAGATAGTGTGGATTTGTTGGATTTTTTTTTTCATGGTGACTAAAAATAATTTTGAACAAAATGAAAATTATTGTTTAACTAAAAATAATATTTCAGAATTTGGAACAAGAGAATCAACAGTACAATCATGTGCTTTATTATAATTTTCTTTTTTTAAATTTCAGAGGAATTGTGTTGACTGTTGAGATCGAATTACTACCGGTAGTAGTGGCTGGAATTTCAAATACATGTCAAATTGGAATGATAAGAATATAAGATCATAGTTTTGGATGATGAATATTTGTTCAAGAGGAAGGAGGAAGTTTCCCTTGAAGAAAAGCTGAGATCATAGTGAGTGCTCTCTCTGGTTGGTAACTAGGAACCGTATGCCCTGATCCTCTAACTGTGCTAAATATCACTCCCTTGTATCCAACAACATATCCTCCAACCTGCAACAATCAATCATCATATAGTAAAAATACATAAAACTACTTACAGCTTTCGACTAATTGACGAGAGCACGAGGAATAAACATTGTTCATTACCTCACCACTAGAGTACCATGGACGCCATGCAGTTTCCACCGAAAGATTTAGTGTGTTTAAGGAGTACCTAGAGGACGTCACTGGAACTCGTCCATCCGTGTCACCACTGCATATTTCATTCAAATTAATTAGTATAATCTTTCAATTTGTAATTAGGCTTCTAATTCAACATTTGTAGAATTAATCTGATAATTCATGATCGATCACCTGTATATCCACACACTGATTTTACTTGCTATCAGCTGCTGTATTGTAGGTAAAATAGTTGATGGACTGTCTGTCCATCCTAGACCGCTGTCAAATAATAAAATTATTGGTTCATTATATAAGATTTTTGAAAGGCTACATAGATAGAAAATCAGGTCTTATATACCTGCAACCTGACCAATTTGTTGATTTCGCATGAAAAGCTGTTTGTACCTTCGCGAGATTTAGATAGGACTTAACATATGTTCCTGTGCAGGGGTCATAATCTTTCACCTAATATAATAGTTAAGATCAAAGATCATCAATGAGTTTGCTAACATATATATATACATATATATATATATATATCCTGAAATATGATGTTTTTCATAAATATAAACACTAGCTTACAGAACCAGCTGATGAGAGAGATTTTCGTGCTGATGATTTGCAAAGTGGGGCATAGATGTTGTATATGTCAAGATTTCCAGACTCTCTATCTCCTTGGCCCATATATTGAGCACAGGTAATTGACTGATCACCGTTAGCGAAGTTACAATGTTTGTTGATCCCAGCATTGGTTTCATCTGAGTTGAGAGCATGTGTCCAGAAATAATCATACATTCCTTTGTTTCCAGCATTATCATCTATCCAAGCATTTCCAATCTGCATCCTCAGCTCCATTGAAATATTGATCAGTCTTCAATTTACTTTTCAGCATTTGCAATAGAAAAATAAAAAATAAAAAACAAAAAATTAGCTTGAAAGTTGATTGTCACTCACAGCAATGCCTTTAAGGTTGATGACAGTTTGGTTTGTGTTCTTGTTCTTTGATAGAATGGTGTAAGCCAGTTGAGGGACATAATGACCAGCATAACTCTCGCCGGTTAAAAAGAAATCGCGGGTTTTATATTGGGGGAATCTCTCAAGCCAGTTCACAAGGAATGTATATGAGTCCTCAGCTGTGCTCTTGTCACCAGCATTGGTATAATCATCAGAGTTGTTTGAATACGAGAACCCGACTCCTGCTGGAGATTCCAGGAAGATAACATTTGCAGCTGCCAAGTTTTAGGCCTTTGTAATTATCAGTAAAAGAGAGAAAAATTCAGAGACAATTAATAATAATTAAACACATTTAACATTCATATACCATTGTTCCATGCATATTCATTTCTGAATAAGGTCTTTCCATCACTGTTAACTCTGAAAGGTCCTAGCTCTTCCATGGCCCCAAATCCAAGTGATGAGCATCCTGGGCCTGTACATCAAAACAACATCAGGATTTTTTATTTTTGATTGATGTACAAGTTATAATTGCTAGTGGAGAATATTTTTTTTGAGATAATAAGCACTAATGTTAATGGATCCAGCACATATATAAATAAACCATTGAAATTTCTGTCAAGTGATGTTATTCCAAAAATGCAATCATATAATGTAGATAATAAGGAAACCATTAATTGGAGTCTCAAGATCAAAATCACATTAACAACTAATTAGAAAATCATATAATCTAAACTGAATAATTAGCTGGATGATTTGTTTCAGTGGCGGGCCATGGATGAGAATTTAAGTCACTCATTGATATGGTGACAAAAGAGGGTGATGAGAAATAGTGGAATAGTGGGTCATCCCATTTTTGTTTGTAGGTCTACTTGTGGGAATCTGGAATATTAAATAATCAAGTCTATCACACTTTCACACATATATGATCAAACATTTGTTATTATCTGGACCCCTCAGATTAGATAGTGCGCGCTTTTGATAATCACTATTCATTAGTCAGCCATTTTCGTCAAAGTCTATTTCTACTTTTACATTTTTAATTGGCATGTGAAAATTTTGTTTTCCTGGTCAATTATGGCCCCAGATAATGGATTGATCCGTCAACAACACGCAATTTTTTTTTAAGCCAAACACTCTACGGTTGCTTATCATGTTCTTTCTTTCTTCTGTGTATGTAAGCGATGATAATGCATATGGACTTGTATGTTCATCTAATTTGCCTACACAACCTTTGTCAAAACATCAGGATTTAACAATAATTGTGTTTGATTTAGAACAATGCATGTTGTGACGTATATAGAATATAGTAGTGTTAAATTAATTACCTCCATTTAGCCACAAGACCAGAGGTTTGGTTGCAGAATCCTGAGGCGACTCCACGAAATAATAAAACAGTGATTTTCCAGACTTGGGGTCCACTGTTACATATCCTCCATACTGATTAAAATCCACTCCTCTAGGTTGACCTGGCAAAGCATCTATCTTGTCACCTTCCATCAGCCCGTCTTGGGGACCGACATACACCGGCCGGAGAGTAATGAATATGATTTCTATCATCTTCTAATTCCTCCGTACTCCACGAGTCAGCCCGCGGAGGATTGCTGGACCTTCGAGATTCAAGGATTCAAGTAACTTGTTCAGACTATCGATCTGGTTCGCAGTACATGAAATGGGGAAAACTATTTGGTAGCAACAGAAAAGAAGCAGCAGCAAGCATGTGTGATTTATGATCACCTCCATCTTTTTATATTTTTTTTCCGTTGGAATGTAATATTTTGGAATTGTAGAAGCTTATGCTTCTTATATATAGGAAAAATTTTAAGTCTTGATGTAACTTCTTCGGTACGTTGGAGGTAGACTATTAGATTTACATGTTTTGATTCAAAGTGTTTAATCCACATGCAACGCACTGATAAAGTTATATCAGAACGTGTTGAAGAGAAAAGAACTATTTATATATATATATTGGACCATGATCCTCTGCTGAGCTTTTTTTTTATAGAGCTATACTGGATTTTTAAGGATCTGACGACACGTATATAGAACGGTCCAGATTAGTCTTAGTTTATTTTTTTTTATCTCTTCACTAACAAACAATAATGACTCATCGTTTGACGAGCCTTAATCAACATAGCACTACTCCTTTTGTTGCCTTTATTACTTTAAACGACATCTGTTATCACCATTTTTCTTCTCCACCAAATCCTATCTCCTTCATTTTTTATTTTTTTTATAATCCTATCTCCTTCATTTTTATCCATTGGTCTGTGTTCTCTTCACATCCAAAGCAAAACCAGAGATCCTCCGGCTCCACAAGTGATATGAATATTTCACCCAAAGCAAAACCCAAGTGTAATTTGTGTCGAATCAAAGTTGTATATCATCTCACAACCACTTAAGGCGCGTTTAGTATCTTTTTTTAATGATGCTTTTGAAAAAAAAAAAATAATAAAATGGAAATTATGTTTTAAAAATGTAAAGGTGTGTTCGGTATCGTTTTTAATATGGTTTTTTTAAAAACTTTTTTTAAAAATAGAAATCATGTTTAAAAATGATAATTTAAAAACTGTTTTTAGTAATATTTTTTAAAAGTAGTTTTTTGAAACGGAAAACGATATAAAAATGTTTGATTGTTGTTTTTAAAAAAGTTTATTTGTTTTGAAATGATGTTTTAAAAATGATGAAAAATAATAAAAAGTTGTTTTTAACTTTTTAGTTATACATTTCATAAAATTATTTTTTATTTTGTAAAACATATAAACAAAAAATATTAAAGTTGTTTCTATTTTTAAAAACAGAAAACCATTTTTAAAAACGGTTTCAATCAGCACTTTATATTTCTTTACCCACAAAACTTACTCTCTCAATCACTCCGAAAACATCATCTCATCAAAAAATCACAACCATAATTTTATTATTCTAATCTTTAATCCAATATTCATGTGCTTTCTAAAAAAAAATTCATGTATTTTAAGTGAAAAAAATTGAGATCCGGTACTCCTAAAAAAAAACTGAGATCTGGTACAGTAATAAATAAAATAAGAACAATGATCCTCTTCTCACATCACCTCACTTGATCTTATAACACATAAGCATTGCAATGAATGGGTGGTTAAGATGTGAATAATATTTTATTAACAGGTTCATAAAATAAAATGCTCTCTATTACCCAAAAGCAAAATGATCAGGGCGTTGGAATTTTTTTTCTTTGCGGTTGTCATACTTCATGGTTTCATTACTTACAAATTATGATAAAGATTTGAGATTATATATAAACTAAAAATAATATGTGAGTTAACTCAGTAGAAGAAGTAAAATGAGAACAAAGTGAAGTCTAACAAAGTTTAAGTTTATTAAGGCTTGTCATACGACGCCGTTTGTTTTTAAAGAGATAAAAAAATAAATAAATAAATAAAAATAAAAAACTAATCTAAACCATCCAATATAAATGTTGCTAGATCTTTGAAAGTTCAGCACAATTCAACAGAGAAAAAACTCATTAGATAATCCTGATCCATATATATTTATATAAGCTATGATGAGTGAATATTCATCGGTAAAGGTATCAAGTTGACAACTTTAATGGTATTCTCAGTGAGCTCATCAGAAAATCTTGATCCATATATATTTATATAAGCTGTGTTGAGTGAATATTCATCGGTGAAGATATCAAGTTGACAATTTTAATAGTATTCTTATTGCATTGATTTGATTGGATACAGCTTGCACCACAAATGAAATCACCATGGGCCCTCTCCTCCTATAGTCATATTGATATTAATATATCATGAGAATACACTCTCCCAACCATGTGCTGACATGTGGATATTATTAATTTTTCACATTAAATTTATAGCTTTTATAAATGACATTTTTTTTTCATTTTATTTATAATAGAAAATAACTTATTTCTCATATTGTTATTCTCCTTTAACTTTAATATATTATCATTTAGTATTGGTTTTTTTTTTTTTTTTAAATATATGTATTACTTAGATATCTATGTCTTTTTACCGAATTTACTCAAACATTTCTTTTTATATCATTGGATAACTTGATGGTTGTTGTATAAAATAAATAGTAAAACAAATTATAATTAAATAGTTTTGAAATATATTATTAAAAAAATTCATAAGACAAGATCAATTAAATTTAATGTCTATATCTAAATTAAAAAATAAAAAATAAAGAGAAAAAAAAAATCTGTTGGTAAACAGATATTATCTTTTAATTTAAAATTGATTTGTTTATTATTATTTTAATTACATAGAGAGAGAAAAAAATATTTCATTAGTTAAATCTTGAAAGGTAAAGATTTTGGCTCAAACACATATACAATTAGGGTGGACCAAATAAAGGTAACTAGGTTCACGTTTCTTTCCTCGGATGTTAAAAATTAAAACAATGAATTTCAGTTTATATGAATTTTTATAATATATTTTTAAACTATTTAACTCTAATTTATTTAACTATTTATTTATTCTATACAACAACCATCAAATTAGCCAGTGATTTTTGGTAATGAAAATTTGGTAAAAATAAATGAATAATGTTTGGGTACTGAACAATCAGTATCCAAAATACTAACCCCACCAATGGGAGTGTAGCATGTTACCTTTTTTCTTTTACTTTTTATATTTATCTTACAAATTGGGCCACGTGCTACACTTCCATTGGTGGGGTCAATATTTTGAGTACTGACCAGTCAGTCCGAGCAATTCAATTTTGGACCGCACACTCAACACACCTGAATATATATATATATATATATATATGAAAATTTCCGTGTATATATATATATATATTGATATTAAATGACAATGTTAAAATTGAAGAATAAGGACAATCTAAGAAATAAGTTGTTGGTTTGTATTGTAAATAAAATGAAAAAAGAGGCTATTTATAAATACTATAAATTTAATATCGAAAAATTAATGTTGTCCATATGTCATCACTTAAACAGAGAGTATATCTAGCTTTTCTCGTATATTATTCCTAATGTGAACACTTGCTTCAACTTTTGTTTTGGACATCTGGTAAACGTCAATTATTTCGGTTGTCGTCTTCTTTCATTGTAGGACAGGATCGATGTTTCCAAGGGACACCAATTTCGTTTCATTTCTCTATCTTTGACCCAAAAAAGATAGAACTTGCAATATATGGCAAATGAGTTGCACAATTAATGCTGTAATTGGCTGGCAATTTTTTGTATTTTAAGAGAATAATTGTATTGTAATTGTAGTATGTAACTTAATAATTCAGAACTACAGTGTCAAGGCATAGCCTAAAAAGGGTTTGATTGATGGTTGGACGGCACAACTACTACTACAACAGCAACTGACATTATTGATCTCCTAAATTAAGTTAATGGGGAAGTTATTATTAGGATAATTTAACAAAAATTATTTATTAGTTTGCTTGCTTGTGAAAATAAGAATTGAAGATTTTGCTGTTGTTTCCTGTGATATTCTTTACTATACATAGGAAACAAAATGTGGTCAGATGATGCTTTCAAATCATCAACTTCTCCTATTATTGTAGGATTATGTAAGTGTTGTCAGCAAAATTTGTATTTACATGTTAATTTGTTTGATCATGATTCCATCTGTTAGTTCCTGAATCATGATCTCTTTGTCACCTTCTAAAATGTGTTGCTTACTTGAACTCTTCTTGTCATTCTGAAAAATATACGATGCAATACCTCTTAAGGAAGTCAGAATTCAATAACCAGAATATGATAAGATAGTTATTAATTGCTATAGTTTGCTGAAACTTAAAATCAGATTGCCCTGTGTCCAGAACTTCATTTTTCTTACAAAAATGTTGACACCATTGTCACTTCCAACATTCAAATGCCCAGAATTGATAAGAGTTATGCTTGGAATTACCCAAAAACTTTAGACTGGAGGTGGAAGCTTCCCGTTAACGAATGAAGAGAAGAGCACGAGGGCTCGAGCTGGCTGGTAACTGGGAACAAAATGGCCAGCCCCTCTCACTGTCACAAATGTGAGGTTCTGAAATCCAACAGCATACCCTCCAACCTTAATAGACAACACAACCTAATTAGTATGATCACTCTATACAAAAAACCATTTTCTTTTAAACAAATATATATATAACTTCAAAATTTCACTTACCTCTCCCTGGCTGTACCAGGGGTACTAGGTTGTCTTAATCGGTGTCCCTAGTTTGTTAACGGCGTATCTACTGCATGTTACAGGTAAAGCACCATCCGTGTCACCGCTGCATATTATGGTAGACTGGTTTGTTAGTAACCATTATATCTAACAAGGGGTCCAACTATAGTATTTAAACGCTCTAATAAAATCCAATCCAACACCGCTTGAAACTTGACAGCTTGAATGTTGAAATGATTGGCTAACCTGTATATCCAAACGCGAATTCCACTCACCATCAGCTCCTGAATGATTGGCAACACTGTCAAAGGCTTATCTCCCCAAAGTCGATTTATTTTTCCACTGTTTCGATGCATAAAATGAAAATTCAAAAAGACCAACAGAGAAACTGATGTTAGTGAACTATATAAGAATGCAAGCTATAATAAGCATTACAGAAAAGTTGCGATTTTTGTATAGGACAGTGCCTGCAGGATTCCCATGGATAAGGAAGACTGGTAGCATTTGCATGGAGAGCTTTTTGTACTTGAGGAGTGTTCAAGTATGATTTGATAAAATTTTCTGAGCAGGGATCAAATGTAGAAACCTGTTTGCTATTTCCTATTAGTACAATTTAACAAAGAACGTTAACAGTATCAAGCTTCTATTATATATAAAATCATTCTTACAGAATTAAACTTCGAGGAAGAGTTGCACAAGGGAGCATAGATGTCATACGAATAGATGTTGCCGACAGCATTTGTCGCTTGATTAACAAAATCCAAGCATACTTTATCTGAAGTGTTTAGTATAGTAAAATCACAGTTTGATGCAAGTCCATGGTATATTTCATCAGGCATGAGAGCATGTGTCCAGTAGAAATCCACCGTGCCCTTTATAGTTGTTTCAAAGTCAATGTAAGCATTGCCCATCTAGTTCATCAAAACTTCTGTATGTTAAGGCTCACATAAAGGCATAATATATAGAATTCAGGTGTTTATTGTAAATAAATCTTACTGCAATTCCTCTTAGATTGATTGCAGTTCGATTGACATACTTGTCGTTGTGAAGGATTACTTGAGCAAGCTGTGGTATGTAATGTCCTGCATAGCTCTCTCCAGCTATGAAAAATTCCCTGGTTTTGTACTCAGGAAACCTCTCCAACCAGTTGATTAGGAAAATATAGGAATCTTGGGCAGTTCTGTTATCTCCACTTAAACTATAGTCTGATGTTGTGTTTGAATAAGAAAATCCAACCCCAGCTGGAGATTCTAAGAAAATGATGTTGGCATCTGGAATTAATCAAAGAAACCAACCAAATTATATTGTTTATATTTAAAATAAAATAAAAATGATTGTGTGAATATCAAGGCTATGGAATTTTTTAAAAACTCACCAATGTTCCATGCATATTCATTTTGATATAGAGTTTTACCATCTTTGTTAACTCTAAATGACCCAAGTTCCATCATTGCTCCAGCTCCAAATGAAGAACAACCAGGCCCTAGTCACCAACACATTCAAGAATCAAGACTATGGTTTGTGATCATGAAAAAAAAAAAAAAACAAAACAGTGGTAGCAACAGAGCAGTCCATGCAATTGTTATATGGTGCCTCTATATATATATAAATAAATAAATAAAAAACATGTTGAATTGGAATACTGGCCAGGTAAACAGTCCCAGATATCTCATGAAACATTACATGAAAATGAAATATAGCAAGACAACAACTAAAAACTTTTACCTCCATTAAGCCACAAAACAAGTGGCTTAGAAGAAGAATTATGTGGGGACTCAACAAAGTAGTAGAACAATGCTCTGCCTGCCTCAGGATCCACAGTCACATATCCAGAATACTGGTCAAATTCCACTCCATGAGGTTGTCCAGGCAAGCTTTCGATCTTGTCTTTCTTTTTTAGCCCATCTTGAGGGCTTGTTTGTACAGCTGCATGTGTATCTAATTCTAAACCATAACTAGACCGTGACAATGAAGTAGAAGGCCTCTCCTTAGATAATTCTTCATTTACAAATTTAATTGGATTGATATCTATCCATCCATAACACAGGCTCAAGCTTGCCAGGCAGAGGAGAGAAAGTGCACAAGTGGCCATTAATGTTACAGGAATGTGGTGGAAATGAGTTGCAGTTGGTTTTTCTAAGTGACAGTGAAGTTGATCAACTGCAATTGACTTCCTTGTCTGGAAAATGTCTTTAGAATATATATCGTATGCTTCATCTTTTGACTTTAAATGCTTGTTTGTTGGGCAAATGGGTACACAGATTTTGACACGGTCGTCTACATCAAAGCCGAGTCCAGCTGTTAGTCAAAATTATTGGCAACATCTTTAGAGTAATTTAATAATTATAATAGTTTACACTTCAAATATAAAAGCGGGGATAGCTCAGTTGGGAGAGCGTCAGACTGAAGATCTGAAGGTCACGTGTTCGATCCACGTTCACCGCATTTATTATTATTTTATTTTTTTTCACTCTTTGATCCTTCGATTCGGCCCAATAAAGCATCTTTCTTATAAACAACCGAATTGGGCCTTTTTTTAAGACCGATTAGGCCCAATTTCATTTAAATCGAGTGAGGCTTTGTGCCTACAAATACATAAGGAATATAATTCAGAAATATATAGTAAAACTTTAATTGATAATATCGAAGAATTTATTATGAGTTTTATATAATATCGAGATTTTTGATGACAACAATTAATGTTTAATAGTCTCAAATAGACATTGATATTTATTGCCTTCTTTACAATGGACGGCGATCTTGTCGTGAACTGGTGGATCTCTTTTGAAAGGAAGTTTGATGCATTTAAAGAAGCAATTGAACTCATGTCAGATGTCAAGACCTAATTTGTTCTCTTTAAGGATCTAGCTAGATGGTTTGGTTTGTTCTGGAATCAAACTGAAGTCTTCTTTAAAGTTCCATTGAACCCTTTTCACATCATATTGCTGTGAGCTTCAGGTGATGAGGTTTAACTCTAAACCTGATCATTTTGCTAACCCTTCGTGGGCTCTGCCGAGTGGCTTCTCACTGTCAACGCATGTAAGAAATGAGTATGTAGTTCAAGTCTTTTGTCGAAATCCAAGAAATTAAAAGGCACACACACATTTCAACACCTCCTGCTACAGAAAGTCATGCTTCAATTATGTATCTATGGATGTGGTAACGCATGCCACATAATGTACGTAGCTGGATTGAAAGTGAAATAAATTTTTTTTTTTTTTTAGTGATTTGTAGGTCATATAATGGAAAGTAAATGTGAGAATAGTAGAACGGAGAAGGAAGACAGATGTAGTTAAAATACAAGGACGTATATATATATATATATATCAACTAGATACGGGGACCAGTTGATTCATTTGGAAGAGCTGGCAAAACAAATCCAAGATTTAAGCTGACAAGGGCCCAACTATATATACTATTATTTTTTATCTATGACTTTGTCTCATTACCTGTCTTTTACCCACAATTATTTAGACTCTCTGTGAATTTCCACTGTAAATGGTCCAGTCTCCAGTGTGTGTATGGTAGATCCATGGAAGCATTTCTCATTTCTAGCTAATTACAATATTGAAGGATCTTAGTCAGTTGTATATATGATCTTCTAATTCGCATCTGTGTTTCCTTTTAATTTATTGGTTTCTGAACCATAAAAATATGCAGAGAGCAATCAATCAACTCACCCATTCCAAAGTCCACTGATGTTCGTGTTATTAAATGGATACGTAGTATGCATATTATAGTCATTGATTCCTTATCATTGTAAACTAGAAGACAAATC
The DNA here is from genome assembly GCA_035582765.1 of Acer negundo. NCBI lineage: Eukaryota > Viridiplantae > Streptophyta > Magnoliopsida > Sapindales > Sapindaceae > Acer > Acer negundo. Next base: position 4,364,243 of record CM069231.1, on the reverse strand, counting down.
CCTAGGAAGAAAATGGTGGCATCTGGCAACTGGCAAGGTACTCCAGCTGGAAACCTGAAACTCAAGGTTCCTGGTGTCTGGTGAACTACAAATGGGACACTTTTCTGATTGTATTACCAATTTTGATTGAACTATGTGTTACTTTTTTCATCAAAGTTATATGATTAAGCTTTACGATTCAATAATTGAGATTTATGAATGTCTCGACAAATTATATTGGAAGGAGGGGCCAGGAGGAGAAAATCTTCAGAAGATTCTTAAGATAATTATACTCAGTCATTGAATATGTGACACGTGAAAAGAATTGTAGTGTATCGTGAAAAGAATTGTAGTGTATCGTAAGTAAATGTCACATCTTCGATGGTCGATGGTATTAATATACCACTAATGCATGGAAGATTTTCTGGAGAGGAAGGTAGAGGGTAGACAAAGACGTGACAGTAAATAGTATTTAACTTTTACAAACTTAGGTTCCAGGGCCACAACCCAAAGTGGCTTTGATTCTAGCCAGAAAAAAGAAAAGAGACACCTTTTAGCGTGTAAGCTGCTTTTGCGCTTTTACAAGGACTGCACAAATCCAAAGCTGTTCTTATTTTATTCTATACAAGGCCTGACTGACCCACATAAAAGTGATCTCCAGAAATCCATGTATAATCTCCAAAGCTTCCATTTTAATTAGTAGGCCCACTGGCCACTGTAGGCCGATGCCAGCTTTTGATGACCTTCATTTTGTAGGTTTTTTTATTTTAACAGTGGTTAATTTCGCAAGCAAACATATATAATCATGAAAAATCAAACCAAGAAGAGTGAAAGAAGGTACAATCATTTGAGTGGCATGACGATTAATTTTCATCATCAAAAGTCCCCACACTGAAAAAGCTTTAAAAGCCATGTAAAAAAAGAAAAAAGAAAAAAAAGAAAAAAAGCACTTTACAGGAGAACACATTGGACATGGATCATGGATGGGTTGATGTCTCTGAGCAGATAAAAAAAAAAAAAAAAAAATTATAGAAGAAGAAATGACTCGTGGGGTATATAGTCCCTGTGGAATCCGTAGCACCACCATTATCATCATTATTCATCACTCTCTTACACTATTAATCCAAGACTAGACCTATAAAATTATGAGGCGGAACCTCAACAATTTTGAGCTGCAACAGAAGTATTATTTGGGTTGGGCTGTTTCGTGGGTGGCTTTTGGCTTTTACTTACAAAAAAAAAAAAAAAAAAAAAAACTTAAGGGCTATTTGGTGGAGGGTCAAATTTTCGAATTTTGATCCTCTCATCTGATCTTTTTTCCGACCTCAACTAATCTAATGACATATAAACATTACAAGAAATGTGTGGTGAAGATGTTATTGGTTTCAACAACCACTTTATCAATAATTAATCATATACTTTAAAAAGATCGGGAAAAAAATCAGATCGAAAATCCAAATCCCAAATTTTCATGCCTTATTATTAATTTTATTTTGTATTTTTGGTCTCTCATAGCAACTCCAATGGAACACAAAATTGGTGTATTTGGCATGAACGGTGCCATATGGTATGGCACATTACGTCAACACCGATTTTTTTTATTATTATTTTCTTTTACATGTCAAATTAATGTTTTTATATTTTTTACAAAAGTAATATTGTACAATCCAAATGATGTGGTAAGTAAATTATCATTATCACATATAACATAGGATGATGTAGACCATGTAGATAATAAAAAAAAAAAAAAAAAAAAAAAAACCGCTTACATATCATTTTGGTTGAAATTTGTGTTAAATTTTTGGGTTGTCTAGCATTAATGTTTTTACAATTCTTAATTTAACTCTTTCATATTTAATTATAACAATATCTATTCAAAAAAATATAATGATGGAAAGATGTAGTCTAAATCATTAAAATTAATATTTTTATTTAAAATATTTAATTTACTTATTAATTATGCATTTAACTGTCAATAGGGCGTAAGTTGGTTGATAAACGAGTTTGAGACTTAAACTCTCGAGTCAGTAGCTCGAATCCTAACAATGACGGAAACTTTCAAAAATATATATAATCCCGAATTAATAGATATTATCAACAAAAAAAAAATTATATTTAACTAATAGAAATTAATTAGTATCGTATAAAGTTTTATTGAGATAATATTCTTTTGAAGATACTCTTTGACACTAAATTTGTGTTGGATTGAAAAAAAAATTGGTGTAATAATATTCTCCAAAGATTTTCTTTATCCACTAATTTGATGTAAGATTAGTTACTCTCCATTGGAGACGCTATGGCATACCTCTACGGCTCTACCTACAATTCACTATTAGGGATCGAAGAACAATATTGGACCTACCCATTTTCCATTTCACAGAATTCTATAAGCTTTTTAACCCACCAAACAATTCTATTATGACTCTTGGAAGAAATCAAATTAGACTGTTAATAGTGTCGTCTTCTCTGAGACGTGCTTGTCTTGTCTTGTTTTCCACACCACTGAAAGCTGACGTTGGTTCTTGTTTTTGTAGGACCAAAATGTCTTTGTTTTCTAATGTAATTAGCTATGCCTGGAGTCTGCAAACAAAAAGACTAAAATCTCTTTTCAAGTTCCATACATGATACATGGAGTGAAAAGCATCTATGACCAAAAAAAAAAAAACCAAATATTTTTTTAGTTCTTCAGGGAAACAAGTATCATTGTTTACTTATTTATAGATAGCTAATTAATGTCAAATTAATTATCCTTTTTTTTTTTTTTTTTCATTTGATTGGTTTCTTCAGATTGACATTTCATCAATAATCGAAGGAAAAAAAAAAAAAAAAAACTCTGACAAAAAGCTTGGTCATTGCTACTGCCACAAACAATTTCCTCTCTCTGTATCTCTGATGCATCCAATATTTTTTTTTTTCTTCTTCTAACAACATAATATATTCCTCCATTTTCTTAAAGGTCAATTACCATGCTGGCCATCGTCTTTTACCATTGCTATCAAAATATTACCAGATGGAGAATTGGTTTAGAAATGACCATTTTTGGCACACAATGTTATACTAATGGTCATTCCGTTATAACACCGTTAACTTTGTCTAAAAATATTACACTAATGACCATCAATTTGTTCACTTAGTATCAAAATAGTTATTATAATCATTTTTCTTCAAAATTACTCTAGTGGCCATCCATTTGGTTAATTGGTATCAGAAGGGCCATTATAATTGTCCCACTTTTTATATAACATGTGTATTGATCATCCATTTGGTTAATTGGTATCAAAACAATCATTATATGTACAACTATATTTATTAGAAAAATAGAGTAAGCAATCATGAAAAGTAAAATTTCATTCAATAGAGAAAATGAAGAATTCATTTGATTCAATATAATTTCAATCTCATACACATCAAATACTACTTGTCAAACTGCATAAGTACATCAAAATCCCCTACACAAGTATACCAAATTGGATTTCTTCTTCACCTTTTAATGATTGCTTACTCTATTTTTCTAATATAATATAGTTGTACATATAATGATTGTTTTAATACCAATTAACCAAATGGATGATCAATACACGTGCTATAGAAAAAGTGGGAAAATTATAATGGTCATTTTGATATCAATTGACCAAATGGATGGCTACTAAAGTAATTTTAGAAAAAAATGATGGTCATTTTAATACTAACTGAACAAATTGATAGCTATTAGTGTAACATTCTTAGACAATGTTAACGGTGTTATAACGAAATGGTCATTAGTATAACATTATTTGTTAAAAATGGTCATTTCTTAACTAATTTATAATCCGGTGGCTATTTTAATAGTAGTGGTAAAAATCGATGGCTGCCGGGGTAAATACCCCTTTTGTTAATTATGAGACAAACTCTAACTTGAAAAGACAGAGAGATCAAACCAGAGAATCTTACATCTACATTAAGTCACAGTTATTTCAGATTAAATGTATACAAAACATCCAACCAAATCCGTTTAAAAGAACATAGCAATATAAAAAATACTTCACTAGTCTACTCTAGTAGAAGATGTCCCTCAAAGAATATATCGACGTGGATTATTGCAA